>CM073127.1:32020066-33220066 GCA_037039145.1 Fundulus diaphanus | reverse complement strand
AAGACTAAAAGTAGCTCTTAGTGACGTAATTTTAGGAAAAATCTTAGAATCTCACTATTTTAATATTTGTCTTTGAATTTTACCTCAATACGATAAAGGTTATTCACAAAGCATCCTAGTCCTTAAGAGAGCTCCTAAAGTAAAAAAAAAAAAAAAAAAGCCAGGAATAGTGAGGAGGACTTTTAGCAAGTCTAAAAGTGTCTTAAGCAAGGAACTTGGTGGAAACAGAGAGAGCTGATTGGCTGATCCACCACCTAAACAGTGGAGGAAATGAGCACATAAACTTCTTGAACAATCCTACAATTATTAATATGTAGATAAGATAAACGTTATCATCTCCATAGGGGAAATTAATGTGTCTAAGCAGCCCGACATGTTAAAGGTGTGGCTCTAGTAACATAATTTTGTTGAGAATAAATAAATAAAAGTAGCAAATTGAATAATGCATAAAAAGTGGAGAAATGTACAAAGAATCCACTGCAGGGGAATCTTTATATTATTTACAGAAAATGCTCTCAATAAGAAACCTTTTAAGGTGTGTTCACCTTGAATGCAAATGTGTCTGGCCGAGCAACAGATTTACATGATATCCCTAAGCACAGATGCAACAGAGGAGCAATGTGACACAAAGAGACGCTAAGTGAGGCTACAGAGGCAATTCTAGCGACCCCCCCCCCCCCCAACCACCAAGACAAGGCACCCCTCAGGGGCGGCCACACAATTGTCATTTTTGCATTTCTTCACCTCAAGTTAACTTCTTTATTTTTTACTGCTATTTTCTGTCTATTTTTAAATATCTTAACACTTTTGGCACCTTTGATCTGTCTCTGATCTTATTTCTGCATGTAAGCACAGCAGATGTCAATACATTTTACAAATAATTGATTCAAACTCAGAGATGAATAGGTCTGTGCAGCAACTGTTCCAAAACCATGGAAAGCTTTGCTATTCCACATCAAGGCAGGCAACTTCACTTGATAAATTCTAGTCTCAATTAAAAACAAAATTTTACTCTCAAGCCTTGGAAGCAATATTAGAAAATTACTTTGATCAATAATTTATAACACCTTTTGTTCCTTCAGTTTTAGTTGTTTGTTGCTCCTCTCTTATTAATGTTTGTAGATTTTCTGTATTCTTGCACATTATATTCTATGTGTGTCTTTCATGTTTGGCTTTACAGCACTTTGGGCAGATTTTATGTTTTCTTAAGTGCTTTATAAGTAAATTGGTTTGGTATGGTATGGTATGGTATGGTATGGTATGGTATGGTATGGTATGGTATGGTATGGTATGGTATGGTATGGTATGGTATGGTATGGTATGGTATGATATGGTATGGTATGGTATGGTATTGCAATGAATCTGTTATACAGTGTTTTGCTTCAAAAAGAAGCACTGTTTACATTGCAATGTTGATCCTATCAAAGCAATTGGCATATTTAATTGGCACATTATAATGAGATTGTTTGATCAAATGATGTATGACATTTGATTAAAATATATTATATTTTCTGCCAAAGAATATAAAGTTTAAAAAAGAAAAGCCAGATACAGGGTTTAATCTGGTTCATAGGTTCTAAAATAGTGGCTTAGGGTCTGCTCTCTGCTTAATTCTGTCTACTTAGAAGACATCAAACCGACTAAAACTGGGTTCTCTGCAAAGGAAAAATTTAAACCGTATTGCACTACTGCACAAATAACTAAATGTTTTAATTAGGGCTGGGCAAGTTAACGCGTTAATTTCGCGTTAATTCATTAGACTATTAACGGCGATATTTACTTTATCGCGCATTAACGCATGTTGCTCACATGCTTTTATTTTGTGAAGGTCTGTTACTGCGGTGTAAGGGTTTGAATCAGAACAGTAGGTGGCGATAATGCGCCAATAACCTCGCTGTCAGCCCAGCCTCGGATTCAAACAGGAAGAAAGGTGCTGGCTGGAAAAAACAAAGCCGACATGGGGAAGGCGGTGTTTCCCGCAGGAATTTGCTTAGGTGAGGCGGTGAGTTGGCGGCCGGAACAAGTTTTGTGCGGATGTCCGGCCGGCCGGCCGGCCGGCGGGCATGGGGTGTGTGTGTGTGTGTGGGGGGGGGGGGGGGGGGGGGGGGGGGTCTGCATCGACGCCGTCGGTGAAGTCGCTTCTCGCTTCAAAGTATTCATGTATTTTTGCCTGTTTTTTCCCTGCCATTCACTATATGCACGCGGGAAAGCAACAACAAAAAACCGCTTGTTAACGTCAAATAAACATGCAAGCATATCGAGTTAGCAAGCACTTCAGTTTAAAATTCTTCCAGCAACGAATATGACAGAAACAAGTTAGTTGTAACCACTGCCAAGTTAAACTTTCTTATCACCGGAGCACCTTGAGCTTAACATATCACTTAAATGCCAAACACACTGTAGACATCACCAAACAATTCAATGACTCAGAGAAGCTAACCAATGTAATGGCGAAGTGGATAGCTACTGTAGACCTTTTTTTGTGCTTCACACTTTGGTATTGAACATAAAATGGTAATGCTGCTCCCGGCTGTTACCTCAGAAATTGCCTGTTTTTGGTAGATTTTCTTCCCCATAAAGAGAATTTCCTGTCAGTGGCAATAAGCTTTAATTTATTATTATTGCTATTTTTTGTTTTATATGTTTAAGTTGAGCTTTACACTAAATATGTGTTACTGATAAGTGCTACAAATATTACAACACTTTTGTTCATATGGCAGCAGAACATTAAAATAAAAGTGCTCTTTACACTACTTTTGAATTCATTCTTGGAATGTGATTATTCATGATTAATCAGGCAAATTATGCGATTAATCGCGATTAAAGATTTTAATCGTTGCCCATTCCTAGTTTTAATACAATTGTACGTCATTGCCCCCCCCCCCAAACAGATGTGAAAATGGCAACAGCTCATTGTCTGTAGCAGCCTCCCTTTCTTTCTCACTCTGTTTCTCTTGCATGGGAAAAAACTATTTCAACCTGCGCTTTTAGGCTGTCAGTCTTGCTTCGTTCTTACAATGAAATATTGTTGTGTTTCACAGCTGTATTTTAGATGTGTAGTGCAGGCGTCAAGTGTTTGACTAACGATGCAGCTCACCTTTGCAGGGGTCCCTCTTACCCAATTTGGCAGAATTAGACATCGTGCAATAAAACGGTGCTTTGTAAAGCATTCTGCTGCTGTTATTTTGTTCATGTCTGTTGTTTTTTTCAGTGACTGTTACAGATCCAAATCCAAGCAGTGTGAAGTGTTGATGAATGCAAATTTGTTTGTTGAATGACTGACTTCCATTAAGACATATCACATCCTAGTCATTAAATGGTCACACTTCACCTGAGGTATTCATTGTTTCACTTTATACACAAACCCTCTTTGTTGGTGCGACAGCAAATTAAAACCTTAAAAACCTTGCAAAGATGAGAATTAATGAACAAGCACCTCCGATAACAATAACAGCATGCATGTTTGGGGAAAATGTACTGGAGACAAG
The DNA here is from genome assembly GCA_037039145.1 of Fundulus diaphanus. Taxonomy (NCBI): domain Eukaryota; kingdom Metazoa; phylum Chordata; class Actinopteri; order Cyprinodontiformes; family Fundulidae; genus Fundulus; species Fundulus diaphanus. The sequence goes on along the minus strand of CM073127.1, from coordinate 33,216,578 downwards.
GTGGAAGAGTGAGAATGGATGGCACTTTCTGCAAAGGGTTGTGTGTGTGTCAGTATTGATGCACTGCTCAGTGCCTGTCTCACAACAGCATGGTGTTTAATTTATTGTAAAAATGGTAATTAGGAAACAATAAGACGTGTGATTACTCAAGCAGGAAGTTTATAATTAGAGAGGGAGCTAGTAGGGACATTTTGGGCGGCCCCACATTCTCAGACAACTATGCCTTGGCAATTAAAACTTGTCAAACTTCCATGGCAGATAAATTGGGGGAGTGTTGTTATGGTATGAGTCCTCTTGGCAAAAGAAAGCCTGTCCAAAGCTGTAAATCTCACACCGACCAGCAAGCACAATGTAATAACACAAGGCATCTGTATGCGTACACATGACAACAAATGATATGGGTAAAAGAACGTGCCAGATGTTTGATGGATGGATAGACTTTATCATTTTTTTACAGAGTACATGCTAATTTGCAGCCTGGGGCTGTGCATGTCAGTCATTTGGCTCCTTTATATGCTTTACAATATCTTCAGCCAATATAGTTGCATAATTATTCAAATGTCAGTGTCAGTTGTTGTTGGCTTTTGCATTTAAAAAGTAAACATGTGGGCTGAAGCTCGGTCCTTTGAGTATTTTAAGGGTGCTTCCAAATGAGCTTCAATTGATTTCCACCATGCATGACTAAGCCTCTTTTTCCTGCTGGACAGAGTTCACTTTAAGGTTTTTATATGTCATAATTTCATGATTTATACACAAAAAGCAAAAAGTTAAAATTCTAGCAGAAGACTTTACAGTAAAGCTCAATTTCTTGTTCCTTTGTCTTTAGTTTTTATTTTTCACGTATAAGAGACATGCACAATTTCTGTGCAATGTCTTTTTCTTTTTTTTTGCAAGAGAAAAACTTTGAACACTGATGCAGACTATATTTTTTTATTTATAACTATAGATGCATCTTAAGTGAAACCCTTCAACTCCTGATCTGTAACCAGCCTATCAACAGACTCCAACATTGTTATAGTTGGACTGTATAAATCTTCCTTACAAAGATAGCTGTTAGCTGTAAAACAATACTGTTAGAAAATAAATAATCTCCCAAAGTGACTATTGTATTATGATCAGGGATGGAAATTATTACTTTTTCTACAAGCCACAGTAGCTTGCAAAAAACTGCCAGAAACTCAAAAATGTTACAAGGTAATATCCTAACATACTTTTTGTGTAAATCTTCTGTTGGTAACAAAAAAAAAAAGCTTGCTCACTGAGAAAATTGTCATCCCCTACTCTTAAGAGTAAAAATAAACATAATTCAGTTTTTAATTCCATTTCTTTATATAGCACCAATTCACAGCCCATCATCTCAGGGCATTTTGCAAAGTTAATTCAACTGAATCATAATGACAAATCAGTCGAAAAGTTTTCCATCCAAGGAAACACAACAGATTGTATCAAGTAGTTGACTAGCAGCATTTACTCTCGCTGGATGAGCATGTAGCAACTATGGTCACTTGCTTGCATGGTGTTATTGACTTTGCAGCAATCCCTCAAACCAAACTTAATGTAGCAACAGTGAAGAGGAAAACTCCCCTTTAACGAGAAGACACCTCTAACCAAACAAGGCTCAGTGTGAATGGCCATCTGCCACGACCAACTGGGGGTTTGAGAAGACAGATCATACACAGAAAAAGAGCATGGAAGCACTGATCTCATAGCACTTTCTATGTGAGAGCAAAGTAAAAATGTAATGGCAGTAGGAGTTCCTTTAATAGCTTCGTCAAGGAAAGAAACACAGTTAAGCAGATAAGCTCTGAGCCAGTTCTCAAGTCTAAAGGATGATATTTGGTTCTACTGGAGGTTTTTCCTTCCTGTTAAAGGGGAGTTTTCTTCTCCACAGTCGCCTCATGTTTGCTCAGTATGAGGGATTGCTGCAAAGCCATCGACAATGCAGATGACTGTCCCTGTGGCTATACGCTCTTTCATGAGGAGTGAATGCTGCTTGTCAAGACTTGATGCAATCTCCTGGGTTTCCTTAGGAAACTTTTTGACCAATCTGCATAATTTGATTGAATTTAACTTTGTAAAGTGACTTGAGTTGACATGTATCATGAATTGACGCTTTATAAATAAAGTGGAATTGAATTGAATTATGTAGAGAAAGAGAACATGAAGTTGGTGACAGCAGTAGCGCAGCCGATGGTCCCCTCCACGACGGTGTCACGCCAAAACAGAACGCCAGGCCAGATATAGCGACTATGAAGAAAACAAACAAAGAGAGAACATAAAGCTAAAAGTTGAAATAACAGCAAATAATGGAAATTGGAGATTAGCAGAGTTGTAGAATGTAGCAGAGTGAGGGATAGGGGCTTTTGTCGGCATATTTTGGACTTCCTGACAATAAAGAATTACAATAGTCCCAACTCAAAGTAACAAATGTATAAACTAGTTTTAAGCATTACTCCTGGACAGGATATTTCTAATTTTAGTAATATTCCAGAGATGAAAGAAGGAAATCCTAGAAATTTGTTTAATATGAGATTTATATGACATATCCCGAGCAGAATATCCTGCCTGTAGTTTATTTAACAGATTGGATTCTTTAGGATGGATAAACAGAGCTGAGTATCATCAGCATAACAGTGGAAATGTATCCCATGCTGTCTGATAGTTTTACCTATTGGAAGCACATAGAAAACAGAATTGGCCCAATGTACTATGATATACATGTGGACATTAGATTCTTGTGAATTTATTTTATTTTACAGAATTACTCATTTTATAAATATAAATCCCTTGTTTTATGCAAAAGCTTTATATAATCCTTTGGTTAATGAATACAAGCTCAAAAATCCATAGAAAAATATCTTATATTTAATGGGATTAATTTACGCAATTAAAAGCTTTTGTACAGTTTCCTTCCAGTTAAAAGTAATTTGGCACTATAAGTAAATATTACCACATGTGTTTGTTATGTACCTAACAGTCTAAGGAGAGTCCAGTACAAGGATATGAAAGCAAAATGTCCACATTTCATCACTATTGTTATGCAATATTAATAGTGATTACAACATTTATTTGCAGAACATGCAAAGCTTTATCCAAAATGGCACCAAAAGATTGTCTCTGCTGGCCGTCTTCGCACAGAGAGGAGTTTGCAGGAACAGTCAGCTAACTAAGAACTTCAATTATAGAAGTTGAGCTCTGTTCCCTTGTTTAAACGGTAAACCTGCAACTTTGGCTGCTGAGTTGATCAAATATACCTGCTACATACATTTGGTCTGGCCAATAGCAGGTTCTAATTTCCACCTCTGGATATAACCAAGATTGAATTCTAATACCTGAAGCTGACTACAATATTATGTTGCATGGGAATTAATCGGCCTAATTTGAATGGAATTTAGGCCATTTTATATATAATGGGGTATTTATTGTTTGTCTTGTAAAGTGCCACAAGCTGGCGTCATGATAAATTGATGGTGTAAATAAACTGAACTGAATAAAATGAATTGAATAGAGGTTTGACATTGAAACCCAATGGAGTTTAAGGAAAGCTGGGTACCCCCAAAGAAAAAAAAATCTTGTTGTATTTATATAATATTTAAGAAACTATGATCTGTAATTTCTTCATAAATCAGATAAAATCTCAGAAACCTAATGGCTTTGAATACATTTATACTTGCAGAATCAGTGAGAAGCTGCAGCTGTCTGTTTTCCCATGTAACCTCTGTTTATTTACAGCTCAGCCGAATTGAACAGAGCGTGGACAGATGCTACATAACTCAATTACCCAATAACTTGCCTTGGGAGATGGAGCCCTGTTTACTGTAAACTTGAAAATGAACTGATTGACAATAAAAATTGATCTCAACAGGAGGAGCTGGTTCAATGAAAAATCATATACAAGCTGAGCAGTTTTTTTCATGCACTTGTGAATGTTTTAAACCCCCTATCTTTCTGTGGTTGTTGAAATATGAACGAATGACTGCATGAAGCTGGCTTTGTGTTGTCACAGTGTTTGCATGCATCTCCTGCTCGTGTTCAGTCACCCGTTAATCTGTTAGTGTGTGTGTGTGTGTGTGTGTGTGTGTGTGTGTGTGTGTGTGTGTGTGTGTGTGTGTGTGTGTGTGTGTGTGTGTGTGTGTGTGTGTGTGTGTGTGTTACCCTTCTCCCGAGCCTCTGAATGGATGTGCGAATACTGGCTGCAGACAGAGATCTGGACTCATGTCAACAGGCTGCTGCCACACATCACTGCCCCTGCTAATTAATTGGCTTTTAGTTGAGGATGTGTTTGGTGCATTGTCAAGTTACCCAGTGCTGTCCCTGCATACATTCCTCTTTGGTAACCCTTTATAATAGCGTTTGGCTTTAAGACATTTATATATTAAATATTAATAAGGTAAGCTAACTTAAATAAACATTTTTACTTATTTTCATGTGCATATCTCTATAGATGAATACAAGTCAATTTCAATAAGTTTGAACATCACAGAAAAATAACCTTTTTTCAGTAGTGAAGAGAATGGATTCTCACAGGAGTGCAATGTGCTGAGTTCTCACCTGGTGCGTAAGGTAAAAATCTTAGCTCTCCAGTTAAGGTAAAAACAAGTCAATAAGAGCAGCCAAATATCGAATGCAACTTAAAATATTAACCACTGTGTTTTTTTCCTCATCAACAACAACCTGGACAAGGAAATAATTGACAGTCTACTAGAGTCATAATGGGAAAACCAGAAAAAACTGGTGGCCAGTCCAACGTCAAAGTGGATGTAGTCTAAACAAAATTGTTTAGGCAGCAAATAACACAATCGGTGTTGCCCAACCTTTTCTGAATGAAATTTTGTCGTATCACTCAGAAAGCCAAGGTGATTTTACTGTTTCCTGACCACCCTCTCAATGTGGAGTTCCAGCTTGTCCCCTCTGGGCAAAGGTTTGGGCTTCCTAGGATAAAAAACAAGAGACAGAAGAACTCTTTTGTACCTACAGCAATCAGGTCTCTAAGCATGAGTAATTTTTTGATTTTTCTTTTTTAGATTTCTTTTAATGGAATCTTTATTCATTCTTACCAGTTTGTATTTATGATGTTGCAAATCTGTGTTGTGATGTACATATGTAAGCATGTATGAGAAGGCCTAGCTTCAAAATAAATTAATCCCACGGCGGACAATAAAGGAAATGAAACTGAAAGTGGTCTGAATGCTCCACCAGTGCCACAACCTGTCCAAAAAATATATTTTAAACTGCAATGACCAAAAGCATACCAGCCTCTTTGCAAGGGAAAGTGTTAAAAAAAACTCACTGAAGGGATGAAGCAGCTCTCCACCCTTCCTAGTTTTCTCCAGCATTTGTGAGCGCACAGAAGAAGACCCAGAGGCCACTGCTAGATTTCCTACAGTGGCAGTGAAAATGCTGAAAACACTACTGTGTGCATTGTCTCTGATCGATGCAGTCCGAAAACACAGAAGTGGAATGGCAGAAGAGGGTATTGAAAACCAAAAAATTAAGGTTCCATAGAAATTTTGAATTTTACTTTTGAGGATGTTCTGGTCATCACCCTTACAATCACAGGGAAGACTGTTGACTTGAAAGTTGTCTGGGAGACAGCCATCGACACCATCCACAGGGAGGGTAAGCTATAAGTGGTTATTGCTAAAGAATCTGGCTGTTCAGAGTGCACTGTATCCAAGAAATCAATGCAAAGTTAAGTGGGAGGACAAGGTGTGGTGGAAAGACATGCACAAGCAACAGGGATAACCATAGGTAAGAGAGGATCTTTGTCAAGATTTTGGTGGAGATTCACCAGTTGAGAGGACTGTTGCTGGAGCGAAAGCTTCAGAAGTCGCCATGCACAGTTGTAAATGGTAAGTTTACCATTTACGCACAGATGGAAAATGTAAGTGTCCAGGGCAGCCCTGGAGCAGACTGGCAGAAGCGGGTCTTCCATACAATTGATGCCACCGGGCCCTCTGACCACCAGCAGGCAAAGCGGGTGAAGTGTCTTGCCCAAGGACACAACAACTAAGACAGCCAGAGTGGGCGTTTGAACCAGCAACCCACTGACTACAGGACAGACCCCTAACTCCTGTGCCACTGTCGCCCCATATAACCAGGTATAACCAGGACATGGACTATAGCTGTCCAGCTCCTTATGTTAAGGCATTCCTAAACCAGTCCATGACAGCCTGTTGCCCAGTTCAAAAGTCCTTTCAGATGAAAGTAAATTTTGCATTTCATTTGGAAATCAATTTCTCACAATCCGGAGGAAACACAGTGAGGTACCAGATCCGAGCAGCTGGAGGGAAGTTTATACGTACTGTAATGATTTAAGGATCCTAGACATCTAAATGTGTTGATCACTGTGTTTTATGATGTCCAACATCCAAACCTTTAGAGAACTTCATGTTTCCATCTCCTGACAACCTTTATGGAGATAATAATTTCCAGCAGGTCTTGACATTTACTAACAATGCAAAAAGTACCAATTCCTGGTTTAATGACCACGGTATCCCTGTGCTTGATTAGCTGTCAAACGGGCCAGACCCAAACCCAACACGGATTTTATGGAGTACTTTCAAGAGAAAGATGCCAGACCTCAGAGCCAAACACACAGATCAGCTGAAGGCCACTATTAAAGCAACTTTCTTAACACATCAGCAGTGCCAATGAGTGATCCCCTCCAGATCACAATGCAGTCATGTAAAAGGGTTCCTGACCGACTAAAGAGAGCATTTACTGTACAGCATCCTTTTCAATAGGCAGATATTTTTGAATTATAATTTTTTATGTGCAACTGCTCAAATCTGATAATGTTAATTTTCTGAGAAAATGAATTTTATGAAGTCATTAACTGTAAGCCATAATCATCAAAACTATGTAAAATAAATGCTAGGGATGTATAGTTCTTTGAAATTAATATACTTATATATATATTTTTTTACCTTTATTTATAGAGGTATTCCCATTGAGATCCAAGGACTAATTTTCAAGAGAGACCTGTATATGACTATATGGACATATGGCCTTTCCCTTTCAACTGAATTAAATGATCTTATTTACTAACATACACCTATATGCACAAGCCCAAATACTGACACAAGAGTATCTTTTTTGAATACCTCCCTTTCCTCCTTTACTGAAAATGAATTTATTATGATAATTCAGTTATTGGATTTTTTGGATCATTATTTATTCTCTCATTTAGGAGTTATCTTGTTGTATTGTAAGAGGATCTGAGGGTTGATAACATCTGGATAAAAGCCTTTTCCTCTTTCTTTCCTTTCTGTGTACCGAGAAATGGACCAGTGTAATCTTTGCAAGGGTTGCTTTGGGTGAAAATGAGGTGACAGAGGAGGAGGAGAAGGAGTAAATGTTTCACATTCCTTATGATGTGTTGCTGTAACGCTCTGTTGAACTGAAAATGGTGCCTGAACAAATTGACCAGGACTTCTTTAACTTGAAGACAAATGGTAATGTTTGATATTACAAGAATCCCTGAAAATGGGAGGAAAACGTATTCAAAATGCTAACAGCTTCATGGAAAAGCACGTAATGGAGCCCACAGCTGTGTGGATATTACAGAGAAACTCTAGAGGCCGAAGAATTTAATATCTGAACTCATTCTGAGTTTTCTCTGCATTAACGTTAACAATGTTATAAAATACCTTCCTAGTTTCTACCCAGAACAAAAAAACAACAATATTCTCATGCACATAAGCGCAAAGTGCTTTGATTGCTTTGCGTCAAATAAAATGGTGTTGAGTGTTTTTTTTTTTTCCCAGTCACTACACCCTGTAAAGTAAACCTTATGAAATATTGAAAAGAAAATTCTTGAGCTGTTGCTGGCTCCTGTAATGTAAGTTTGGCATCGCAGCATGTTTTGCTTGTAAATAAAGTCCGTGATGAAAGCTTTAAACACTGTTTGGAGACTTCCTGGCACAAGCTAAAAGAACTGGAAAATCAAAATGCACACAAGGCGCTTTCCTTTGTTGCCAATTTGTTTAAAAACGAAAGGATCATGCTAAGCTGCAGAGGCTTGAGATATTCAGTGCTGTGTAAAAGTTTTTTGCCCTCTTCTTCTGCGACTCTTCTTCACCCAAATGTTTCAGATTTTCAATGAATTGCTTTTTATCTGACAAAGAGTGAAGTTTTCTTTTCATTCATCAGGGAACAAAGCTGTCCAAACCCACATTTAATTTTTATGAAAAAGTGACTTACCCGTAAATATAATAACTGGCTGTCCCATCCTTGGTGGCTACAACTGCCATCAGGCTTTTTTTTATAACAGGAAATGAGTCTTCTACGTCACTGTGGATGAGATTTGGCCCATTCTTATTTGCTGAATATTTTTTAGTCATCCACATTGGATGATTTTCAGCTGTCAACATCCTGTTCAAGGTATTGCCACAGCACTTAAATATGATTTAAAACTGGAATTTTATTCCTTAAAGGAGTGACATTTGGTGATGAAGTGACATTTCACCACCAGGTAGGGCTTGATGTATGACAAGCCACACCTCTCCTTACCTCCGCTCCAGCTGCTGTAACACACATTTGCTGAAAAAGTTCTCACATAGCGAACATTTACCTCACATGATCAGCTGTTTCCACCAGCGGCATCTTCCTGGATATTCCCATAACACATATCAAATGGCATTTCTTTCTCTTCTTCTCTGGACTGCATGTAACATTCCTGAAAACCTTTCTTCCTTTTTCTCAGAAGTGTGGCTCGTACTAGTTTGCAACCTGTAGTTCCTTGGTTAACAGCCATGCGTGACGTCAACTTCTGACAAATTTACGCTTTGCATAGCCTGGTTACTTTGTTCCAATCCAGTGGATGGAAACAGGCATAACTCGCATTTTCTTTTGTTCTTCCTTTTTTTTCCTGCGACATTTTGAAAGTTCACTTAAAATTCTCATGACAATTGGATGGAAACATGGCTAATGACTTGTCCAGCTCCAGAAGCAGCAAAGCAACCCTGTTCTGTTGCTATCATACTGACAGACAAACATAGAGGTGGCAGTATGATGATCATTTTCTAAAATGTGGTGTTAGTTTAAAGCCAGATGTAATTGTAAATACGCGTTCCAAAAATTCCACTTTTTTGTTGGCAGTAAACTGAATATTTTTGGGGATCAAGCAGAATCTTTAAGCAAATGTTAGAAAGCCCGTTGTGTTATTTTGGTCAGCAATGATGTTAAGCTCAGAACATTCCCTTGCCTTTTTTTCTTTTTTTTTTTCTTTGCTTTGTTTGCCTCTCATTGTTAAGACCTGAACTCCACCACCTTAACTGAGGCAAATGCGGCCTGCAATGTTTTAGATCTCGTTCTAGGTTCTTGTATGGCCCGATGGCCAATACATACCCAACAAGAACAGATAAATTAGTCTTCTTAACTCGAGGTAGCATAAAAAGGAACAACGTTCTTTTAGCCAGAATATTCTATACTTCATCAGAATACACATGCACAATTCTTGGGAAGTCTCCGAGTTCCCACCTATTGCAGCATTTGTATATAACATTTGCCTGACACCCTACAAGGAAAAAAACCTCTGTCAAAAGCAAGCTGCAAGAACTATTTGCTCTCGCACCCCTGGGAGAACGAACAACGTTTCTCTGTTCTTCAAGGTAGCTGTTTTGGTAGACTAGGCACTGAGGGGAAGGTCACTGTTCCATGTTTTCTCCATTGGTAGATAATGGCTCTCACTGTGCTTCCCTGCTGTTACTAAGCCTTAGAAACCTTTATCTTGCCTTTCCCAGAATGATAAATGTTAATTGATTTGTTTATTTGTTGTAGAATTTCTTTATATGAGATCATGAAGTGTTTCTTTTTTAATCTTATACTCTACTTTATGTCGTCAGACATGTTCTGTTGAATTGATTTCTTGATTTCACAAGAAGTAAACTGGCCTGGGTGTGGCTTGTGATGTTGAACCAAAAGATCTGGGTAATCTCAGTTTAATCCCAATTTTATATGTGGGGCAAATATATTTTCACTTTGGGCCAGAAAGCTATTTCCCCTTAATAAATGGAATCATCATTTAAAAACAGCATTTTGCTTTTATTCAGGTTCATTTAGACTGACAATAACATTGGTTTTATGATCTGAAATGTTTAAATGTTGCCAGAAAGCAAAAATAGTAGAAATCTATATGAGAGTAAAAATGTTTGTAAAGCATTGCTTTTCACGTTAAAAAATAATTGAGTTAATCAAACAAATTATGTCCATGTGAGGTATGATCAACCATGAACAGATATAACTTCTCAGTCTGAATCACTTGTTTCTTTTTTCTACTCCATCCTATCTTCTCCTTTCCCTTATCAATTGCCAAAACAGGAATTAAAGAGAACACATGTCTGAGTCATGTCTAACCTTTTCACATCTCTCCTCCTCTCTGTGTCTTCCTATCTACACAGATTAGTAAAGAAAGGAGCGGTGGCCTGGCCCTGGGAGAGGATCGTTATACCTGTCTGTGTGCCAACATCTTGGCTCTGCTTCCTAGCCCAGCTTTGGCTCTGATTCTGGCTCAGCTTGTCTTGTAGAACCGCCAGGAGGAGGAAAAAAAGAGGTCATGAATCCACAAGCTGATCCCAAAAGCAGGAGGTGTCATTTTGAGACTCTTAATAAGAAGGCCAAATCTCTGGTGACAGTGGAACCTGAATGAAATTTGTAAAAGCGAACAGGATAGGTGGAAATTATTTCAAATGTACAACTGAGAGTGTGAAGTTCATGTGACACATTGTCAGTGCAAAGGCTTTCTAAAGGACCTTTGGTAGAAAAGGCCAGCAAAGGGAAGACCTCTCACTGACTGCTACTCACTGACTCCCTGAAACTGGAGCTGTTGCTTAGACTTCTTCACTCTCTCACTTAAAGAGGGAGGAAAAAACAAATGAAGATGTCAAGAAGAAAGGACCGAAAGAAGATGAATTTTTGCAGAGCGAAATAAGAGGACCATGAGGTATATGTAACAAAGGATACAAAAAAATGTGTCTTTTTTGCCTTGAATTGGGACTTATCGTCAAACGAAAGACCAGAACACAAATGTATGGGTGTGGATGTGGGATGGTTACATTCTGTCTTTTCAGCTCTAGTGTAAACCTTACAGACTGTAAAGCCTTCTTAGTGTTCTATGTGTTGGTATAATCTGTGACCATAATCAATCTTCCATACAGAGCTTTCATTTGGGTGCCGCAGTAAAATCCTCAAGCTGAGGGCAAAAAGAAGTAAAGCTGACAATGTTAAAAGTTAATGGTTCTGTGCTCATTTAAGGTAATGTTGTTGACTGTGGGTGTTCACCATACGTCCACCTGCAAATGTGTATAATCCTGCCTCTATGTATATAAACAGCATTTTCTGTCATGTAACTTGATGATATCTAGTATTTTGAAAAGGACATTATTGTATGCTAAGAATGCTCAGTATTGGTACTGATGGAAGGCCTTCATTATCTACATTTATATTTGTCTATTAAAGTTTAATCATGAATATGTAAAGCGATGAGATTAAATGAACTCAGTCTTTAAAAGCCATAAGTCCTTGTGTGCTTATCATGTTTACTGAGTGTGTGAGTCCTTGTAGTGAGCATTTAAACATCGTTAATGCACAGAGTCCTTCCATTTGTCAAAAGAGTGTGTTGTATATTTCACACTCTAAAAGCAGCTGGGTTAGCAAAGCAAACAAATTGGGTTTTGTTAAACAGGTTCTGATTTAAATATGGACGGATAAAGTCCTAGGTTGATTTCTGATTTATTATCAACCTTTATTTCAGATAAAGTGTCCATTATATTAAAAAAATATTATATTATTATCATTAGGCCTGAGCAGCGAAAGTGCAGTGGTGACTTGTTGTAATTTGAGTCTTATTATTCTTCCATCACATAAATTGGCTTTTTGGAGGCCTAAACATACTTAAAAAAATCATAATTTTGCACACACATCAGTGCCTGAAATGTAAGCATATTATTGGTTTTGCAAAAGTCACAACTGAAATAACTCCACGGCACCTTCTTGCAATATTCAAAACATTTACCTTACTGTTTTTTGTAGCGGTATGAAGTTTTGCACACTTACAGAACTTAATGAGACCTACCGAAAACTCTGTCACACCCATACACTACATTACTAAAAACAGGAAGTTAGCCATCTTGGATTAAATTTGCAATATTGATCTTGTTTTGGCTGTTTCTAGCTAAATCAAAATCCTCCTAGATGTTTTGATTGATCTGCCTGAAGTTTGTTGAGTTCGCTCATACCGCATAGGGGATCTAAAGTTACCAGAATCCTAACTTTTCATGTCTAAGCAGCAGGGCCAGACCTCAAAGTTAGACTTCGTGTCATGAAAATCAAAATTGTTCTAGCTCCTGCAAAGAAAGTCACACAGACAGAAACCTGGGATTGATCCACATTTGGTCCCAAACAAAACTTAATGGTCAAATGCTGACATCACCTAAGCACTACTCATGAAGCCAGAGGAGACATAATAGGTGTACCTATGCCACCCCAGTGAGGAACGTGGAAACAATAGCTACGTTTACATGGACAAAAGTAATCGGAATAAAGTGCCAATTGGAATAAAAATGCATCATGTAAACCAGGCAATTGGAATATGATGATTGGATCAAGCTTAATTGAAATTAAATTGTAATCCGAATGAGAGGGGTGGTTTATGCCAATTGATAATCCGATCAACGTGCAAATAAATGCTTGTCAGGTTCAAGTTATTCAGGATGTGGCAAACTGACCCGAGTGCGTGTGTGCGTAAACATGACGTATTTCCGAGTTGGTGAGTGCCGGAAATACATCGGGAAGAAAAACTGTCGGGGCTCCTGATCCAACCTTTCTGTTCGAAAAAATAAAAGAGCTCAAAATTGTTGCTTACTCAGTAACATTTCAACCGTAATTAGAACATCGTGCAAGTTCAGCCTGGGCACTCGGAAAACAAACTCGAATAATACTGCTTTATTTGCTATTTTTATAGTTTAGCAAAGACAGAAGTACTTCTTCTTCTGTGTTTTTCTTTAGGGGAATTTGATAACTGCGCATGTCAGAGTGGTTCTATTTGGAATAAAGCCAGGTGCATATGCACGTACTTTATGTTCAGATTAATTGATTGTGTGCCCATATAAATGGTATAATCCGATTATTTAATCAGAATACATTTTAATCCGATCGTAAAATTTTAAGCATGTAAACATAGTTACTGCTGCATAAGTAAAAAAGGGAAGAAAAGGGAAGAAGAACATGGAGAGAAAAATTAACACAGGACAGAGAAAAGAAGCCTAATCACATAATGATGTATGACTTTAAGGCTATCTGAAATCAGCACGGTGGTCTGAAGCCAGAATTTATCTTCAAGAAATAATATTTTATTATGTAATACAGAATTTCAGAATTTTAGGTAATCCTACTTAGCACATGGGACTTTGGTTCTTGGAAACCAACCCTTTGACTATCTTTGAACAACATAGCTATTAGTGAAGACCAGGGGCCCGTTCTTCGTACGTTGCTTAAAACATCCAAGATCAAATGAGACATCCAAGATGATTTCATCCGGCTAATCATGATCCGGCTAATTGGGGTCTTCGAACACACCTGTTGTTTAGGATTAGTATCGCTGGATTGAGTTATCTGAGATAACTGCGCGTTCATGCATCGGTTTAAAAGGGGAAATGTGTCGATAGTAGAAACAATGATCAGCAACACTGTTATTGGCTGTTCAGCATGGCCAAAGAACGCGCACAGTTTTTCTCCCAAGCAGAACAAGAGCTTTTAATGGAAGGTTATGCCGAATTTGAGTCATTAATTAAAACGACAGGGGATTTACACAGTAGTCACAAAAAAGTTAGTGGAATATTACAAGCAATAGTGAATTAAAGAGTTTCAAACAACTTTAAGATAACTATAACCTGGAAAAATGTGATTTCTTTAGATACATTCAGTTAAGATACCATTACAATAAAAATATAGGATGAGACAGGTATACTTAAAATCTTATTAGATTCCAGCAACGGAAGACCACCCAAAAAAAAAAAAACAATATCCAAACTATACTCATGTCTACAAACAGAGAGAAAATGTAATACAACATATCTTAAGGTTAAATGGGAAAAAAGAAGCTAAAATAACAATAACTGATGATGTTTGGTTAAATATTTGTAATTCTGTGATCCACACGTCGAGTTCTGACCTATGGAGGGAATTTTCCTGAACATGCATGGTGCATTTTTTTGTTACACCTTACATTAAAAGTAAACATTGTAACAACACTGAGAAGGCAAAATGTTGGAGGAACTGTGGGAATGTGTCTGCAGGACATTGTCATGTCTTCTGGGAATGTACTAAGATCGCATCCTACTGGTCAGGAGTGAAAAATCAATAATAAAATTGACTTAAATTTACGCTGTGATTTTACTACGGTTTTCCTGGGTAGTTTACGCCAAGAACTGAGGAAGTCCGATAGATATCTCCTACTAATATTAATATCAGGTGCAAAGAAAGCTATAACTCGCAGGTGGCATGATGTGGAACCACCATCATGTTCGGACTGGAAGGACATAATTGAGGAAATTCACACAATGCATGACTTTTTCATTAAGACTTGCCACTTATAAATACAATAAATACTGTAAAAAATGGAACATTCATCGGAGGTTGACACCAACTGTATAAGTAATATAATTAGGCTACTTTTTTCTTTTTTTTTGGATTATTATTCAACTGCTCCTGTCAAACTGTCACGAACCAGAGACAGAAGGACCCAGTATTCAGGGCGGACAAGCAGATGAGTGAAAAAACAGGTTTAATGGAGGTGATCTTGACAATACAGGGAAAGGCAGGCTCAATGGTCAGTATGGCAGTCCAAAAATCGGTACACGAAAATCAGTCCAAAAACAGGCAGGAGTACAGATAGGGATAAGGCAAGCTCAGATAATCCTAAGGCATATTCGGGTCGGTAAAACGGGTAAGCAGTCAGACAGGGCAGGAAAATCAGGTTCAGGATACAGGCTGGCTCAGATGTCAAAAAAGATGCAATTGGGTAACGTCGACAGAAAGACACAAAGGGACTGCTGGACAAAACTCACCAAGGGCTCGTAAAGACAATGATCTGGCAGAATGCATGAGACAGAGGCAGATATAAATAGGGGAGTGAGCAGGTGAACAGAGTGAAACTAATTACCAGAATGGGTGGAGCTGATCAGGGGGGGACAAAATGGCTGGAAGTAAACTGAAGCTGATTGGATGGTGACTGATTAAGGGGAGTGACAGGAAGACAAAAGAATGCTGGCAGGTGAACTGAATAAAGGCTGGTGACAGAAGTGATCAGAACAGGCCAGAAGAAACTAATAATATAACACAAAGTACAAAAATCAAACCACATTAAAACTCAAACTATTCCATTAATAGTTTGAGTAGTTTGAGGCACCGAGATGGGGGGCATACTTGTTGCCCCCCATCTCGGTGCCTGCACGTTGGGGTTTTCCCCGGTGAACGAGAGGGTGGCCTCCCTCCGCATTCGTGTGGGGGGACGGGTTCTGACTGTTGTTTGCGCTTATGCGCCAAACAGCAGTTCAGATTACCCACCCTTTTTGGAGTCCTTGGAAGGGGTACTGGAGAGTGCCCCTCCTGGGGACTCCCTCGTTTTGCTGGGGGACTTCAACGCTCACGTGGGCAATGACAGTGGGACCTGGAGGGGCGTGGTTGGGAGGAATGGCCCACCTGATCTGAACTCGAGTGGTGTTTTGTTGTTGGACTTCTGTGCTCGTCATGGATTGTCCATCACAAACACCATGTTCAGGCATAAGGGTGTCCATATGTGCTCTTGGCACCAGGACACCCTAGGTCGCAGTTCAATGATCGACTTTGTTGTCGTTTCATCTGACCTGCGGCCGAATGTCTTGGACACTCGGGTGAAGAGAGGGGCGGAGCTCTCCACCGACCACTACCTGGTGGTGAGTTGGCTCCGATGGCGGGGGAGGAAGCCGGTCCGACCGGGCAGGCCCAAACGCACTGTGAGGGTTTGCTGGGAACGTCTGGCGGAGTCCCCTGTGAGGCGGAGCTTTAACTCCCACCTCCGGGAGAACTTTAAACACGTCCCGAGGGAGGCGGGGGACATTGAGTCTGAATGGACCATGTTCCACGCCTCTATTGCTGAGGCGGCTAGTTGGAGCTGTGGCCGCAAGGTTGTCGGTGCATGTCGTGGCGGCAACCCTCGAACCCGCTGGTGGACACCAGCGGTGAGGGAAGCCGTCAAGCTGAAGAAGGAGTCCTATCGGGCTTTTTTGGCCTGTGGGACTCCGGAAGCAGCTGATGTGTACCGGCAGTCGAAGCGGCAGGCGGCTCGGCTGGTCGCCGAGGCAAAAACTCGGGCGTGGGAAGAGTTCGGAGAGGCCATGGAGAAAGACTTCCGTACGGCTTCGAAGCGATTCTGGTCCACCATCCGGCGTCTCAGGAGGGGGAAGCAGTGCAGCACCAACACTGTTTACAGTGGGGGTGGTGTGCTGCTGACCTCGACTCGGGACGTCGTGCGTCGGTGGGCGGAATACTTCGAAGACCTCCTTAATCCCACCAACACGTCTTCCATTGAGGAAGCAGAGCCTGAGGACTCTGGGTCGGGTTCTCCCATCTCTGGTGCTGAGGTTGCCGAGGTTGTTAAAAAGCTCCTCGGTGGCAAGGCTCCGGGGGTGGATGAGATTCGCCCTGAGTACCTTAAGGCTCTGGATGTTGTGGGGCTGTGTTGGTTAACGCGGCTCTGCAACATTGCGTGGACATCGGGGGCAGTTCCCCTGGATTGGCAGACTGGGGTGGTGGTCCCCCTATTTAAAAAGGGGGACCGGAGGGTGTGTTCCAACTACAGAGGAATCACACTCTTAAGCCTCCCTGGTAAGGTCTATTCAGGGGTTCTGGAAAGGAGGGTCCGTCGGATAGTCGAATCTCGGATTCAGGAAGAGCAGTGTGGTTTTCGTCCTGGCCGTGGAACACTGGACCAGCTCTATACCCTCAGCAGGATTCTTGAGGGGGCATGGGAGTTTGCCCAACCAGTCTACATGTGTTTTGTGGATCTGGAGAAGGCATTCGACCGTGTCCCCCGGGGGATCCTGTGGGGGGTACTCCGGGAGTATGGAGTACCGGACCCTTTAATAAGGGCTGTCAGGTCTCTGTACGACCGGTGTCAGAGTCTGGTCCGCATTGCCGGCAGTAAGTCGGACTCGTTTCCGGTGAGAGTTGGACTCCGCCAAGGCTGCCCTTTGTCACCGATTCTGTTCATAACTTTTATGGACAGAATTTCTAGGCGCAGCCAAGGTGTTGAGGGGATCCGCTTTGGTGACCTTAGGATTGCGTCTCTGCTATTCGCGGATGACGTGGTCCTATTGGCTTCATCAGGGCGTGATCTACAGCTCTCACTGGAGCGGTTCGCAGCCGAGTGCGAAGCGGCCAGGATGAAAATCAGTGCCTCCAAATCCGAGACCATGGTCTTGAACCGGAAAAGGGTAGAGTGCCTTCTCCGGGTTGGGGAGGATGTCCTGCCCCTAGTGGAGGAGTTCAAGTATCTTGGGGTCTTGTTCACGAATGAGGGGAAGATGGAGCGGGAGATCGACAGGCGGATTGGTGCAGCGTCTGCTGTGAAGCGGGCGCTGTACCGATCCGTTGTGGTGAAGAGAGAGCTGAGCCAAAAGGCGAAGCTCTCGATTTACCGGTCGATCTACGTTCCTACCCTCATCTATGGTCACGAGCTTTGGGTCGTGACCGAAAGAACGAGATCCCGGATACAAGCGGCTGAAATGAGTTTTCTCCGTAGTGTGTCTGGGCTCTCCCTTAGAGATAGGGTGAGGAGCTCAGTCATCCGGGGAGGACTCAGAGTAGAGCCGCTGCTCCTCCACGTCGAGAGGAGCCAGTTGAGGTGGCTCGGGCATCTGGTCAGGATGCCTCCTGGACGCCTCCCTGGAGAGGTGTTCCAGGCACGTCCCACCGGGAGGAGGCCCAGGGGAAGACCCAGGACACGCTGGAGGGACTATGTCTCCCGGCTGGCCTGGGAACGCCTTGGGGTTCCTCCTGAGGAGCTGGCCCAAGTGGCTGGGGAGAGGGACGTCTGGGCCTCCCTACTGAAGCTGCTACCCCCGCGACCCGACCCCGGATAAGCGGAAGACAACGGACGGACGGACGGACTATTCCATTAACCAAAACTAATACATAACCTAAACCTAAGACAGAATTGATTACATGAAGAGAATTACTAAACCAAAACAGAAATTAAACTAGACTAATCCAGAACCAAAATCACCATAAAGACCAAACGGAACATAAGCAAATAATAAAACTCCAAATCATGACACAAACTAGTTGCTCTGTAATTTTTGTTGGAGGGGGGTCCAATTGTTCAATGTATGTATGTATGTATGTATGTGTATTTCTAAAACTACTAAAATGACAAAAATAAAGTATTAAAAAATAAACGACAGGGAACACCTCAAAGTCTGCTAAAGCCAGGAGAGAGGGCTGGCAAAAAGTAGCAGACAAATTAAATGCGTAAGTACTATCCGTGGAAGATGTTTCTATCACTTTCTATGTATGTAGTTTTGCATTTTAATAATTTCATATTTACTTTGTTCTTTTATGTCAGAGCCTCCACGGGACCCACTAGAACATGGGGACAAGTAAAAGTGAAGTACAAAAATATTCTACAAAATGGTAGCCTTTAATTATTATACTGCATTTTAAAAAGCCACTTTTTCCTCTTTTTAAAAGCCACTTTTAAATGCACTCAAAAAAAAACTCTTTGGATGAACATAAAACAATCACTCCTCCGTGTTGAACACTTAATGTGTGGTTCCAACAAATTAATTATGTAAATAACAGCCTCACGAGAAAAACGATATCTCTCTACAATTACACTGTTGCGCTGCGCTAAAGGATCCTGTCTGTCTCGCAATGCGCGATTAATTAGAAAAACTCTGCAGATTATTCTTGCACCTTCCGCAACAGGTTGCTGTCGTAATAATGGACAAGACATGGCTACCACAGACTTCCCTATCTCCTCCACTTATAAAGCCATGATCTAATCCTGTTTACATGAAATAAGCCTGCTCGCTTAAGTTTGCACACATGTTGCTATGACAGCAAGTCTAGGATGAATTTCGAAGAACCAAACGATCCAAGATTATGCCAAATCGTCAACAATCAAATCCAGCTAACTGAGTTAGCGACGTACGAAGAACGGGCCCCTGGAGTTTCACTCCAGTGCCTCTGGTGGCAGAAAAAAAGTATTACAAGAACAACCAGAAAAATACACCGCAAATATTTTTTTCCACTTGTCTTTCAATAAACAACAACAAAAATGTTGCTTCAAAAAAAGAAAGAAAGCTACAAAACTTTTTTAGAAAGCGTTGAACTAGTGATGTTGATTGTAGCTTTCAAAATATAATGTCACTTTCCGGCAAAAGACGTTTCTCTGTTTTTAGTCATTTGTTTTCTTGAAAAAAAATAAAGTTTGTGAGTTCCCTTATCTAAGTATTGATAGATATCTATTGAAAAGTACCAACAAGTGTGACGTGGCATATTTGATTTGCCCCTCCTCTGCTACCTGCTCTCAATCATCTCCTCCTGTGTGTATTTGATCAGTCTGTTCCCTGCCTTCCATACCAGTTCGTCTTTGTTTCTTCCAGCAAGCAGCCCAGCCCTTTTTCCCAAGCTTTCTAGTCTCTGCCTCAGCCTGCAGTGTTTTTTTGGATACCTCTGCCCTCTCGACTGATTTTCTGTGTAGCGACCTTTGGACTGTCATTAAACCACAGACTCTTGGAAACTGTCTAAGTTGTCATTTGAGTCCTGCCTGCCCAGTTTCCTGTCACAACAAGAGCATGTGACTTTGACCAAACAGTGTTAATTTACATTTAGAAGAAAGCTGCTTATACAATTTCCTCTCTCTTGAAGCTTGAATGACATGTCATACGAAATACAGGGTCGGAAATAGAGGCTGAACAAGATGAAAATAGTTTGATTATGGTCGCCAGCTTGCTTGAAGTCTGATAAGATTGTAGTATTTTTAAAATGATGATTTTTGAAGGATGTGGAGGCTCCTTCATAGAATTTGACCCAATATTTGGGTATAACTTTCCAAATTCTGTCCCAACCTCATAAAACCCGGGATTAGGTTAAATAAGTTACCCAACTGTCTTTGTATTCAAAAAAGTTCTTTGGCGTACTCTACAATGTGACCCAATATTTATTCCACATTTCATAGCATATCCACATTTATACAACAAAAGCTGTTTGGATCAGCTGTCATCTGTGTGGACAGAGTTAGTGAATCGACCATCTTCAGCAACCATGCAGAATGTAGTTCTGACCACATATCCGTAACGCATAGTAGAAGGTAAAACTATATGCTCTATACACACAAACATACTACTGCTTTTCTATTGGTGGGATCCCACTGCACAATGGTCCTTATTAAGACCGACTTGTCAAGATGTCATCCTATCCTTTAAATGGGTTCCCTTGATGACTATACATTGCCCCACATGGCATGGCTTGTTTCATCTGCTCACTGGTTCAAAAAAATAGAGCTGCTGTCTTCTGCCCCGACAGCAAGGAACTCAGAGTTAGCCGAACAAAAACGCCTTCATTTGTAAAAGAAAAGGGGAAAAAAAGGCAGAATGGATACAGTTTCAAGATTCATTTAGAAAACCACAGCCATGATAAACAAGAAGTGATGTTTTACACAATTTCACCTTCTTTCCAGGCCAACAGTGACTTACTTTCACAGTTGTGTTTGTCGACGACAGATGTATTTTTAAATGTTTACTTCTACAACCATTTTTCCACCAAAGGGAATGAACGTTTATGTTTGTTTCTCACAGCAATTATTTTTTGTAGAAATATTTATGTCTTAGGGCAAGAGATTAAGCGCAGAGCTGAGTCGTGTGAGTGTATACCATGAAACCTGTGTGGACTCGAGTTACCAGCTGATTTAGAAAAAAAATGTTTACTGTCTTTTGTGGATCAGGAATGTAAAATTAAACTCTACAAAATGTTTTATTGCAGAGTGTGGATGATCCACAATCTGGTGGGTTCTGGAGGAAATTACAGTAATTTCTGGAGGAGGTGACTGCTCTAGGCTTCGGAGAGTATACGTACGGTAAACCTTTAAATGCTTGAAAATGTAAAAAAAAACTTACTTAAAAAAATAGTGTTCAATGCTTCTTTACAAGCATTGAACAGTGACATTATGTTTTATGTTTTGGCTCATTTGATTATCAATTCCAGATTTTTTATCTGAACAAGACCAAGTAAAAAGTACAACTTGTTCCCATATAGGCCTTGTCCACCCATTTTAACTTCAGTTTGAATGTCTGCCTACCTCAGTTGAGAAAATATCAAAGAACACATCAGTGTTTTGTTACAGTTGTCACTGCACTGACAGTATTAACATGAAAGTAAGTCCACATCCCACACACCTATCAAGCGTCTCTCCTTTTATCTGTTCCTGGCAATGCTGCAGTCCTTTTTAAATTATAATATACCCCGTAAAGTTTACAGCACAAGCTGTTCTCCTTTATTTCCCAAGACAGGGAATACAGATTCAGCATTTGGCTAAGTGAAAACAGAAAGTGGGTCTGGCCACTAAAAAGAAAAGAAGAAAAAAAACAGAAAAACTATTTCAGTTTAAACAAATATCCAAACATCAAAAGTAAATGTCAGGCTAACAGTCTGAGATTCTATACTTGGAAAAAAAAAAAAAAGTATGCCAAGAGTTTCTTATCTTGCGATAATAACATTTCAGAGGTAACAATCTATCAAAGGTGAAGCAGAGCTACCAGTTCACCAGCAGGAACAGCCTTGGTTGTCCATAATGCAATAACGCAGTCCAGACCCCAGGACAGACAAATCCCAGCGCTCAGTTTTCGTTGTTTGTTTTATCCAACAGACGTAGAGCCATTTTACAGCAATACAACCTTATTACTTTCATTTGCATTTTCATATTAAGTTACAAAATATGCTTGATCTCCTTACAAGAAGATGTGTTGGTTTGACACCATGGCCCTCTTATACCTGCAGTCACTTACATCTCTATATATGTTAGATTGGGCCTGAATAATTTAGTGCTTAGCAGAGTGCACAGCCAGATCATTACGGGAACCCAAGTTGTAAACAAACTCTAGTATTTGTATTTGGGTCATAACTACGATGTTTCTGGGTAACAGTGCCTTTGAGGATTATACTCACACGCTGAACATGTGATATGCACAAACTTTAGTCTTTTTAATAGCGTTTTAACTGTTATACCAACACAAGTTATCATTGAACTCCAAGGGATGGAAATGGGTAGATTGCTTTCAATATTTTTAAACAAAATAAAAATCTTAAAGGCATTACTTGCATATATATTCAGCTCCTGTCAATAATTTGTAGAGCCATCGTTCACTATTACAGCTGCAAGTCTCTTGGGATATGTCTCTATCAGATTTTGCTTAGTCTTCTTTGCTAAACCTTTGTCAGAATTGATGTAGCATATCGATGAACACAGGTTTGTAAGTTTTATCACAGATTCTCAAATGGATTTAGGTCTGGACTTTGTCTGAGTAATTTTAACATAGCTCTAAAGACCTTCGGTTTCGTAACTACAGTCGTTGTTCCCCCAAAAAGCAAATTTTTACCCCATTCTCCAGCCTTTTGCAGCCTCCATTAGGTTTTCTTCCAGGGGCAATCTATTTTATTTAGCTGTCACTCTGGCCAGTTTATTTGTCTCTGCTTAGGAATAACATCCCTGCAGGATGATGAACATTCTTCCTCAAATGTTTGGGGTGCATAACCAAGTAGCAGTCATTTAGAACGATTAAAACACATAGGTGAATTATTTTTACTAAATAGGTGACTTCTACAAGCTACTGGTGGTGCTTTATTTATAAGTATCAGAGTAAATGGGGCTTTAAAGAAAACACACCACTCCAAAGATTTTTATCTTTGAAGTGGTGTGTTTATTATTTCCATCATTATTTCCATTTTATGCAGCTATTACTCCAAAATATTCCCTGACCATGAATAAAATTTTGATTTGGTCAGTTTATTACTCACTTTTTAATTAAAAAAAAAAATCTGTTGCAGAGTGCCTGATTATACAGGTGGTAATCATGAAGACAGTGAAAACAGGCAGGTATATTAAAGGTTCTGACATGTAGAATAGGAAAATAAACTCCAACACACCCTCTCTTCATACCCCCACCTCCTCCCACCCATGAGTGGATTTGGAGTCAAAAAAACACAGGATATCAGCAGTTCTCTCATGGAATGTACAACGTTGAAAGGATGTGTATGCAGGACACATCCACTTCATGCTGCATAATTTAAAAAATATATCAGGGATTTTGATGGTGATAGGGCTAATGCAGGAGAACAGCAATGGACCAGCTAGGGGAAAAAAAAACAGAATAAAGCTTTTTTTGTAGGAGGGAAAAAGTGAACTGTGACAGCATGCTGTTGATGTTTGATGTTCACGCAAAATTATATGGTTATCTTTCTCCACTGGTGTAATTTAAGCTTTTCAGACACAAATGCATCGGACATGTGTCCAAATGTGGTGCAAAGTACTGAGCTTCACATCTTCAGAGCGCAAAGCAGAATCAAAGTAGCTGGCAATCCTTTTTTGTCCTGTGCCTTTTTCCTTTGGTTGTCTCTTTCTCACCATGTATATAAACAAGGCTGTGTGCTTGCGGAAATGATTAGGAATGTGTAAACAGTCTTGAACAGGAAATCTGCTGGAGGAGCAGTTTTTTACCCTCTCTCTCTCTCTCTCTCTCTCTCTCTCTCTCTCTCTCTCTCTCTCTCTCTCTCTCTCTCTCTTTCTTTCTCTCTCGTTCTCTTTCTTAGTAAATCTTATGGTTTCCAGTTTGTTTCCTCTCTTTACAAACATATGGGTAAGGAAACACAGAGGAGGCAGGTAGTGGAGCGGTTTTGGGGCCATGGGAATAAGAAGGCGGCAGGTACCTGTACATTTCACAGTTGATTAATGAGTCAGTGGGATGATGTCTCTTATCAACACTCTGCACATGGCTGAGAGAGAAGAAAGGTTTACCGAGGATAGCAATGCTCCAATCGCAGATGGCTCCCATTGCTGTCCCATCATCCCTTTCTGTGCTCACCCACCTGTTTTTGTAAGTGCTCTTCTTCTCTTCTCCAGAGTTTTGCAGCTGATGAAACGTGCTACAGGCATGAGGAGAGTTTTTGCCCGGGAAATCCGTGCTACATCTGTTCTGGAGTTGTCAGAGTGTCTTTGTGTGGAGATTAACACAGGAACTGATGCAAAGTCTTGTAATGAGCTGTTAGCGTGACTTATGCCACCATGTAGATGAAGAGGTTGCTTACTGACACATGGAAAAAGATCTGCTAGTCAAGAATTAGCTTTAAAGAAAAGTATGGGTTAGATTTTTTTTGGCACTAATTTGACAAAATGCAAACAGGAAATGGAGTTGAGAGAGAGGGGGGAGACATTCGGCAAGGTCCGTGGGCCAGGACCACCACTGTACCCTGTGTTAAAAATGTAACTCTCATGTTTTACAGAAATAGATGTTTGAAATTCTGTTTCTTGAAGATATTCAGTTGTTTCCTTGAACTTTTTCACATTATTTATGTTTTGAGTTTTTGTCTCATAGACCAACACAAAGCGGCACATAATGTTCAAAACACATGGCTTTAAACATACAGCAATACAACCAACAACCTTAAGAAGTCACATTATTGGCAGAATTCACCTCTGTTTAATTTAATCCCTATAAAAATGCATCTATTCTATGAAGGCCTCAAAGGTTTGAAAACAACCATTAGTAGTCAAACAGCATCATGAAGATCAAGAATAAAGTTGTCAGGGATAGAACTGTGAATAAAGTTGAAGCAGAGTTAGGTTATAAAACATCATTCAACACAATTAACATCTCAAGGGGCAACGCTCAATTCATCACCGGAAAATGGAGAGCATAGTGTAACCAACCTGTGCATGTGTGATCATGCAGGGCATCAAGGATGACAGCTCAGTCAAATGGTTTCCAGCGTTTATTTTCCGCAGAAGAGATTAAAACACATGAATCCACTTCTCGTCTCTATTCCTACTGCACTTTGCTCCTAAACATGCAATCCAGAACTGTGTTTAAGCAGGCTGTGCTACGTGAGTACAGATTAGATGGCGAACTGCAGCAGACAAATTCGTGTCAAAAAAACGTGAAATGAAAACTTTCTAGAAACCTCATTATAATGGTCAGAACAGCATATATGGAAGCCTAAGAAGCGCTACAGAAGCCCAGGGGGCACACACAAGGCAGAGAGAGGAAAGGCAATTCCCAGTTAAAATAAATGAAACAATGTCAAATAAAAATAGCTCAATGAGATCATATTCACAAATGTTAAACGCAATGTCAATAGAAATCAATTAAGAATAATAATTAATAAAGTGCATTTTTAACTCAAGCAATCTGCAAACCTATTAAGGCATGGCCATCCATGTAAATGTACGATCTGGGCAATTAGAGGATTAATCGGAGAAGCAGAAAATTAGCCTATGTTAGATCTGAAGGAGCTGCAGAGATCCACAACTCAGGTGGGAGTTGTGCACTCAGATCTGACCTTCATGGATGAGTGGCAAGAAAAAAATCCATTGTGCTGAAAGAAAGCAAAAATAAGACAGTGAGCATTTTTTAGTTCAAAGTATGTCTAAACAATGTAGAAATGACCACTAGATGTTTCTAGACAGTCATTAGTCAAATGTAGAAAGATTAAGCTGAGGTTGCATTAAAATATATTATATAAAAGAGTGAAATCAGATGGGCTGTACTCAGTACCACTCAGTGTCTATCACAGTGTCTTCACACAAAGGTACACACCCCCACTTACATTTTCATGTGTACTAGTGATGGTTTCATTGCTTTTGCTATTAAAATAATTTACCCTTTTATTTTATTTTTTGCTTTTTAGAAATACAAAGCAAGCTTTGTTCCTGATCTGCCTCGGAGATATCCTTCCAGCGCTGCTTCTACTCTGTTTTATAAGTAGCTCAGTCCCAGAGGTTCTGCTGATGCTGCTGCATGTGAGCGTAACAGTTGTTCTGGTTGGAAATTACAAATCATGCTGAACAACTTATACTTTTCTTTTATAAAAATTAACATAACTTTGTCTCCCACGTCGTCAAAATGGCATTTTTTTGCAAGTGCACAGTCTGTATAGCTAAGATTTTTAATAAAACCTTAACAAAAATGTGATTTCTTTCCATGCAGCAGCAGAGTCCAAATATGTAAATATGTTGTCATTTAACACTATTCTTTAGCATTTTTGCTCCCAAAAAAACAAAAATACTGAAAAAGTAAATTAATGGCATTAATGGTTGATCATTAATTTAATGAAATTACCTTGTTTACACTGAATCATATTAAATTGTATTTCAGTTTAGGTTTTAGCTTTCATTTTTTCTGCATGATTCACAGGCTTTTTTGGTCCTTCAAATTTTTGCCACGTAAATATTTAGGTTGTATACTTTGATTTGATTTTTTTAACATGCAAATTATTTTGTTCACAGAAGTGAACGAGGATGTCCAGTTCCTGAGGTGGAAATCTAGGTTTTGTGTGTTCTCCTCCAATGGTCAACGAATAATACTACAACATTATAAATAGCATCATCATTATCTGTATTTATGAAGACTGTTTGAATACATTTCAAACCCAAGCTGAACTTGAAAAAAAACATTTGAAAGAACATGCACAAGAAGATCATAAAATTATGACTAAGTTATACTGTGATTTGCGTACTTCTCAGAGCCTAGTAAATTAACAAAGATTTTGCTCATCTTAAGACTCATTTGAAGAACAAGGAAAGAGTTAAATGTCAATTTGCAGTTTGCTTTTTCAATTCCAATGTACTGTCAACATTTACAGCTCATAGAAGTCGCTATCACAGGTTTTCAACCCTAAATAGTTTTAAACCAGAGCTTTTTTACACACACAAATGCAGTGCTAGAAGATGAATGTGTTTCTGATACTGAGGAATCACCTTCATATGGTTCAGTTATTGAGGTTGAACCTGATTTTGAGGGATGGAAGTTGGACTGCTGACTGCTGATTGGACACGAAGGCCCATGCCAGGATGCCTTCCCTATGGAAGTCTTCAGTGTGGCTGTGAGGAAAAGATCCTACCTGGCATCAGATATGTGTCCACTGGCTTTGCCATGTTACTCCATGCCATTAACCTAGAGAACCCACAAAATATGAAGTAGTCCTTTGAGTTCCTGCAGAAGGTCATCATGAACATTAAACCAGACCAACGCTCAGCAAGAGTCCATGGGCTAAGAAATAAACTGCTTTGATATTGCATGTAAAGATTTGAGCTTGTGTTCAGTTAACACAATTGTTTTTTGATTGTTCATAATGTTGAGCATTTTTGTTCTTAAAATTTTATGAACATGCTTACCTCACCTTCTCCATGAATACAACCTTCTTCCTCCCTCTCTCGCTCGCACTCTCTCTCCTCCCTATGACCCCAACTTCTCTTGTTACAACGAGCTACGCAAAGCATGTTGTTTGAGTTTATATAACTTAACCACCGATTAGGGAGGTCATCCTGTAGCTGGTGGGTTGCCAGTTCAATCCCCTGCTCCGACTGTCTCAGTCGTTGTGTCCTTGGGCAAGACACTTCCCCAAATTGCCTGCTGGCGGTGGTCAGAGGGCCTGGTGGCACCAGTGTATGGCAGCCTTGCTTCTGGCAGTCTGTCCCAGGGCAGCTGTGACTATTATTTACTCGCCAATGTGTGAATGTGTGACTGTAGTGTAAAGCACTTTGGGGTTGTTGGACTTGATAAAGTGCTATACAAGTACAAGCAATTTACCATTTATTAATAAATTTAGGATACATCCAAGCATTCAGTGTTTTCTGTCATGCAAGTCAATACTAATTAGAGATGTTGATTCATTTAACTAGAAATCAAAAATTGTATTTCATATAGTAGGTTATTTGAACTCAAAACAGTGAGTTACAATTATGTAGAAATGTGTGTTTGTTCAGTTAGGTAAAGAAAGTATATTATATTGATGATGTTTAATATTTTATTGTTTTGACACAAAGTGATAAAAAAAGTTTTACTGTATTTATAATGTGCAATAATTTGTTAGATTTAACTCAAAGTATCTAGATGAGACAGCAAGTGATAACATTTAAATGTACTTAAAGAACTACATTAAGACAATAACAACAATGTAGTACAATCAACTTTTTAAACTTTCATTTCTGAGTGTAAACAACAATCAAGGTAGACTATCATTTACAAGGCTGGAAATGTCTTACAGTGAGTTGAGGTTTGGGCATCTGATCAGGGTGCCCCCTTGGTGCCTCCCTTCGGGGGCGTTTTGGGCACGTCCCACTGGGAGGAGAATGGGAAGACCCAGAACTCACTGGAGAGACTATATATACGGTCTGGCCTAGGAACACCTCGGGGTCCCTCAGAACAAGCTGGAGGATGTCACAGGGGAGAGGAATGTCCAGGTTTCTCTCCTGGACCTGTTTCCCCAACGACCAGATCTTGGATAAGTGCAAAACTTTTCGGACGGATAAGTTTTCGGATGGACGGGCGGACAGACTGTATGCCTTTCTTTTCACTTAACAATTATACTTCTTTGCATTAGTCTGTAGCATGTATTCTGCGGTTTCCATGAGAAATGCGGTACCGCGCGCGAGCTATTTTTAGAAACACAACGTCACGATGACGTCACATCACGTGGTACACAGTAGGGCAAACTCCCAAACGCGCCGCTGTTTTGCTGTGGAAGAGACGTGCGTTAGCCTAGGTTTTACTCGGTAAACGACTGCTTTTTCCAACATCTAAGACCATGGTTTATAAACATTGTTGCTATGGGACGTGCAACAGCGACTCGAGGTACGCTGATCGGCCGCATATGAAGGATGTTTTCTTCCCGAAACTCAAGAGTGCCAAGGAGAAGTGTGTGCGTTGGGTACACTTGTGCGGGCGGCCTACACAACATTTCAACCCGGAAAAAGTTACCAAATTCACCTACATATGTAGCAAGCATTTTGTCGGTGGAAAGGGTGATGATAGCATATAGGCTAGCATGTTAGCAGGCGCTAACATGGTACCCTGCTACCGGGATCGCTTACTCAAAAACAAACGCCCTGAATCTCTTAAGCGAAAGATTCTGAGATGTGAACAATCGTTTTGTAGCTACCTATTGGCAAGATATGCAGATTCCTGGACGTTGATTGCAAACAAACAAAAAAGGCCGACGTGAACGGAGCACGGTGGAAATCATAACAAAGGCATGAACGCCGAGCAGGGAAAAAAACAAAGCTTACCGTTGAATCAACTCGGCCCGTCTTCCGGTTTTTTTGAGCCCTCGACACTCAAGCCACCGTTTCAGCTGAAGGTTGGTGTGCTCTTCCACAGTGCGAGCAGTAAACCGTGCGCCTGGGACATCGTCTTGGGTAAGTTTAATGGCTGCAAAGTCGGACACATCGCTGGTTCTGTTGCGCTTGTAATGGCTGGTTTGTATGTGCGTTCTACGACTGTTTGCCCTACCGGTGCGGCAAAAGGGGCGTTACTCTTAAGGCCGTGACGTCACGTGCGCGGTACCGCATTGTGAAAAAGCACAAACAGAAGGAAAACATTTTTGAGGCACATTATAATTTTGTTGTTTATGACACCTGAACTAATTAACTATGTATAGCATGCATTTATGGTTTCCAAAACCAATGCAACATAAGCTGAAAATGACACTTATTTTGACACAGAGGCCCAAAAATCTCAGTCACACCCCTTACATTCTTTGTATTGAATTGTACCATAAAAAATAATAACAGAAATAACAGAAATAAAAAAAGCACAATACAGCTGACAAACAAATTCAATGTAATGGAGTGTTCCCACTGATACGTATAGCGCACATCCTCGTAAGATTAAATATCTCTTTAATGCCAGGAAAAAGAAATATTAGGTTGTTTTTGTCAGAAGCAGTAAGCCACAATATTTCTTCTGTGGTTCGTTTATTCCGGAAAAGGTGTTAGCATTTTGTTATAATGTGATAAACTCTCACTGGTTGATGGAATTGCACACTATTAGTGGCAGCTGTGGGGAACAAAAGTGATTATAAAGAGACAAATGTTTCACCAGGGAAACAAACCGCAGATACATCTATTGTGACAGAGGCTTTTGATGCAGCCAGATTGAAGGGATACATGGGGAAACTTACAGAAGATGAGTGTGAAAATTGATCAATTATGTCTAAATATAACACATTATGTAAGTCTTAGCTGTTAAGTCACCATTTTCTGTTTTGTTTTGTTCAATTTCAGGCCTACTACATCATCACACATGAATAAAACTTAATTGAAAAAAAGCTACCTGAACTTCATTGTTAGTGTAAGATAAGGCATTAGTCTTATGTGGTAATAATTGCTTTGTAAAAAAGAAAAGAAAAAACTGTTGTTCTTGCTTTGGAATTAAAAGAACCTTGGATTGAGGAGCTTGTTTTGATGTTGCAGCTCAGGCATGTTTCTCTTTATGCCCTTGATCTTTAGGATCCACTGGCCATACTGTGGTTTGGTGCCTACTGTAATCATTTCCTAACTTTGCAGACTCCTGCAAAATTAAAATTAGTAATTCAGCGATCTCTAATCCTTACTACTGCAGGTAAAATGAATGAATGTCTTTATCGTCATTGCACCCGCAACAAAATCTTGCTGCACTTTACCTGAATAAAGAAACATTTACTGTCATGATCCTGTTGTGTTGGTGAGGATTTGTATACGTGTGAGCTGTTGTCTTAAACAGAGGATCCCTGCTGGAGGGCATGGCTGGCCTGAGGGCAGACAGTCCACCTGTCTGTAATATTTATCTGACTGCTGGAGGTATAAAAAGCTGCAGGAGAATCATTATTTGCCTCATGATCAACCTTGTTGACAGTGTCAAGCAATCCTGTCTTCTTGTTCATGTTGTTATCAGCATTTTCTTGTCAGTTCTAGAAGAAAGTATTTATGGTTACTTACCTTTGCTCAGCTTGCCCTTATGCTCTTCATGCTCCTAGGTTGAAGTTGCCTTGCCAACTCTGGATTCCTCCTACATCCTCTCTGTGAGAGAGCTCAGCCAGCCTGCTCTCCAGTTCTCTGGTTGCTGGCTCTGAGGATCCCAAACCTCACCTGCTCTTTTCTCAACCGAACCTTCCTGGAACACAAATACTCATGTCTTCTTGCAAGACTGGGATGTACACTCTTCCCTGTTGTCTCAATAAATTGCTAAACAAATATTGCCTAAAAATTCGACAGACAGACAGACAGGCAGGCAGACAGATATATCCCTTAAGTCCTTTTTAAATACTTGATATGCAAGTCCCTGATTAAAGAACAACAACATGTTGTTGGTCTGCTAATCTAAAACTCCTGTGCCCGTATTCACAAATCCTAAGATTAAAAGTAGCTCTTTGTGACACCACTTTAGGAAAAATCTTAGAATAAGATAAGGTATTCATAAATAGGCCTGAAGAGGGCCCCTAAAGTGACAAAACAAATGTTAGGAGTAGCGAGGTGGACTTTTAGTGAGCCCACAGGCTTGACAACACCGAGCCGACTGACAGATCTGTACAGATTTTTTTTCCTGACCTACTGGTTGCATAGAGGGTTGCTTTATGCACCATTGGACACATTGACTTTTAATCATTAGGGTTCCTTGTGGCTCCGCAACCGTAACTGCACTGCATTCAATGTGCGCCCGGGGTTAACGTAAAGCTGCAGTTGCTGCTCGAATAAGTTCCAAGAATATCACTGTTTAATTTTCTTATCTGTTTTCTGTACTTGTGAGCTCCTACCATGGGTAAGTACACTGTTTATTGAAATGCCTTATTTATTGAGCTGCATGTTTTCCGGGACGAACCTATATGGTGACAAACCCGGCTGGAAATTGCGTGCTGTTTACCTTACAGTTTGAGGATTTTATTTTGTATTTTCCCCAAAGTGGATGTTTATTTTTTACTTTGCCAAGGGCTCTCTCTTCCTGTCTGACTCATGGATTTTCCATCAAATTGCTGAGTACCTCCTACCAAGATAGAGCAGAGGTGTACCTTGGTCAGAGCTACGCAGGCACAGTTGGAAAGAACCGCAAGGCTGTCTGTTCGGCCCATTCACTTCAACCAGATCTAATTGGTACGACGCAGGTTTTTGTCGGATTGGACAGTTTGGTGTTTCTTGGTAGGGAAGATAGTGGAAACAGAGTGGGCTGTTTGGCTGATCTACCACCTAAACAGTGGAGGAAATGAGCACAAAATGTATTTAACAGAGAATTATTAAGTATAAAAGATAAACTTTATCATCCCCAAAGACAGAAGAAGGTTTAAGCAAAAACTCCTGCTTAATTAAGATAGGAGCTGTCTGAGATGACTATGTCAATATAGGCCCAGTTCTATGGGGGATGTTATCCTGCTACCTGATAAATTTCTGCTTCTAATCACCTGAAATGATTGGGTGGGACTCCATAGACCTGGACTGTATGCAGAAAAGGCTATTCGCCAATTAGATTCAGGTACCATGGTGGAGGAACATTTACAATTTGCAGGACAGGGGCTCTTGAGGACCGGAGTTCGAGACCCCTAGTACTGTGTATTATGTTACAATCATTCCCAGGAAGTATTTTGGTCATGCTTTTCTAATGCCAATATTTAAAATTTATGCTGTGTGTGTTTTGTAAATCTACATCATAAGCTTGCAAATATTTATTTTCATCTCTTCAATCCATACTTTACCTAAAAATCTTCTTACAATTTTTCTGACAATAAAAGACACTGCAGCTTCCTGTCTGTTTAATGCAACAGGTCAATTGTATTTTACATACACACAAAAAATGAATGCTAAGAAGCAGGAGGAAAAAAAACAGTTTTTCTTGGTTTTCTAACTGGCATAGTCCTAAGATATGTTATGAGGCATAATACTAAAGTATCGTAAACATAGAGTAAACATCCTAGCATTAACATAGAAAAAAACAGATTTGTTTCACTTTTTGGCTGTAAGCCCAAAATACTAAAATACATAAGCAGAACATTTGTCACAATATCTTTGATGAAATAGAATTTTATTTTACCATTAAAATGCAACTTGATTCAGATACGTTGTGGTCCAAAGCAGCTAACCAACTCAGGCAGATCTCAGGTGACACAAAGCAGTAAGTGACCAATGGAAATTATTACATTGTAAATCAATGTCATGGAACTTATCAATTTATTTTTATATAAAAACCATCTAAGGCAAAAAAAAAGTGTTTAAATGTAAAAAAAATAAAATAAAAATCTGTCTTTCATTACTTCATGGTACTTGTGAGAAATATTTTCATCAGTTTTGTTGGCAGTGTAGTTGGAGGTCAGTCATGATGTAATGGTATTTATTAAGGAACTGAAAAGGACCACTTCTCTTTGCAAAGCATTTCAGGGTCAAATGACTTTGATAACTGTGTAGAAGATCTACCTATTACTTAATTCCAAACGTTTTCAAGAAACAGAGTGTCTTATAGGTCAAATCCTTAAAAAACGAAAAAGCAATTCTTTGAGGATTGTGAAGACTAGAAATTGCAAGATTTTATTAGATTTTTGTAATACCATATCTTTCTCTCTTATTGAACAGAAAATGTAAAGTTGAATGATGACTCTGCTACAGAATACCACACTTTCTCAGATTGTGTGTTCATTGAACTTTATTTTACCCTCCTAATTGCCCTAAACATGGGCACATCTTTTCTGTAAAGACTGTTAGAGGCACAGTGATAACTGTTCAAATCTGATGTTGAACGAACTTAGAATTCTGAAACTATATTGGACTAGATTCAGATCTGCTCCTAAGATGGAATTGCAGAGAAAATACCATCTGCAACGACTTACACGGTTTGTCCACATTTAGATGAGACATTATACATACATTTAGGAAAAAAAGCTGAATGTGTGACATGTATTTGTGTAAATCATAGCCAGAACAATTATATCCGCATCCCTATAGACTAGGCTTATTGAGTTTTACAATCTGCTGCTGAAAGCAGATGTTAATTTTGGCACTGGAGAAGACTATTTTTGTGAATAATTTCTCAATTTAAAAAATTTCTAGAACTTCAAATTGTTGTTGTCACTAGCTGAAAATGGAAAATCCTGTGGGAGAACAAGTTAAATTGAGTTGAATTAACAGCATGTCACCATGCAAAACTGTTCCGTTTTATTTTGAGGTAATTGCAGATTAGTGCATTTGTGGCACATTTAAACAGAATAGGTGTAATCATTTTATAATCAGACACATATTAACTTCAAACGATGCTTTTCATCTCTGAACAAATCAATTAAAGGGGTTGCACCGTTCCAATGTTCTTTAGAAAGCGCAGTATCAGTTACTGATTTAGACACATCATTTTGATGTGCTTCTTAAATTTTGAAGAAGTACCTCATCAATTAAATTAGCAACTAAATGTTTGTCTTTTTTATGGCTTTTACATGGTCACAAAATAGGTCCAAATTGCTTCCATCTTCTGGTCTTGATTGATGTATTGAGTGCAATCTGCTTAATGAATCCAGGGCAGAAATAAAACAAATGGCACCTATGAAATGCATGTCCTGTGATGGAGGAGATTGTACTGCTTTGTGAAATACAATCCTTAGAGTAGAGAATCTTATTTTATATTTATACCAAGAAACAAGAAGACAAATTACAAATTATTTTTATTTTAATTATTATTTTTTTCCCCTTTTAATAAGTTATTAATTTGTTTTTAACAACAGAAAAAAATTGTTTCAATTAAAAGAAGATAGCCTGAGAGATAAAATAAGTTGTGATGAAAATGAAAACAGAGCCCACATATTCTTCAGAGCTTCTTTGTGTTGCGTGAAGAGTGGACAGCTGTATTGAACCAGACCACTTGAGATGTAATTCTTTGCTCCATTGAAGAAAGACTGGACATGTCTATCATCAGGACAAAAAGTGAAGATAAAAGAAAGAAAAAAAAAACAGAAGTTATTGAAAGAAAGGCATCAGCTAGAAAGGAGAAGTGCTGGAGAGAACAACGTACTGAGGGAGAGGGCTTAAGCTAGTGGAACGATATAGATTCTGCCACGGCTGTAGAACCTTGACTGGGTAACGCTCACCCCTCTGCATCTAACATGTGGGATGGTTATTGATGGAGCCGTCATATTCAAGCAGAACATCTGTTATGAAATTCCATTGTTCTTATTGGATTCGGTGATGGGATATCTCCCTCTCTTCCTCACAGCTGTACCCCTTATTGCACAGCCACAGCCATCCAGGGGAGGCCAGATAGAGTATGCACAAACCACATGGTGCCATATGGAGTTTGGCACATGTATGCATTATTTACCCTCACAACATTAAGCCTGTTGTTTACCCATCCAGGTTTGGCCTGTAATGGGAGTCTTATATTGCGGTTTAATATTTTTCCTTTCCCAGTAGAATACTGGTTGCTGAACTTAAATATTGCTCTTAAAAAACCCAAATGCAAATACAATAGAAAAACACAGGAGCGGAAATAAGAAGCTTGAGTGGAATCATCAGTGGCTGTGGGTAAAATCCAACAGCAGACGGTTGATGAAAAGGGTCGCACAAGCGGCATTATGAAGGGTCAGGTCAGGAAACTGGTTAAAGCAAACACAAATAACTTACAATTAAATAGAAAACAGTAAGTTATAACATGGGGGAAATTATCAGGATTAAAAAAATATTAGTATCCAAATGTTACAATGGATTCTGG
This sequence comes from Fundulus diaphanus, assembly GCA_037039145.1. Taxonomy (NCBI): domain Eukaryota; kingdom Metazoa; phylum Chordata; class Actinopteri; order Cyprinodontiformes; family Fundulidae; genus Fundulus; species Fundulus diaphanus. The sequence goes on along the minus strand of CM073127.1, from coordinate 33,180,834 downwards.
TCCAGTGAATGGCTTTTTTGGCAACTGAAGAAGCTTTTGGAAGAGGGAGAAATGAAAGGCAAGAGAGCGAGAAAGAGGGACAGCACAAACAGAGTGAGGAGACAGAGTATAAAATTCACATGACAGGTCTGGTTATCTTGAATGCAAATGCTGGCTATGTGTTTGCTGGAGTGACACATTGGTTCTTTTATTGATAAATTGAGGGCCGCTATGCTATAATGCTACCAATATACTCTCCCAGAGCCTGGGTAGAGGACTCTCTCTAAAAGCATAGATGATGACAGACTGTTTAGACCGCTCCTCATTATTCTTGCGCCTCCTGGCCCAGCACGTTTATATGTTTATGACGTCCAGGCAGTGAAAGATTCATTATTCTCGGTGTCCTTGGTAATTTAAAATGGTATGGGTGGATTTTTTATTTTTTTTTTGGTTGAAATATGCTTTGGTTTTGTCATTGCTGAATGTGAATTTAAAGAAGATGGCATTTTAAGATATTCTGCCAACCGCTCTATAAAACACATTACCTGAGATAAATCAATTCATGTTAGATTGCCTGTATTTGTTTAAGACCTAAAGTAGATGATTACATGATTTTGCATTATGAGCTCTAGGGAAGGGAACATTGTACAATTACCATTTTTAAAATGTTCTTTTAAAGTTCATTGAGGATTTAGCATTGGTTCCTCTCATAAAACGACTTCCAATTCAATTAGACCATTGCCCCAACTTTGCTTCATCTAAAAATCGGCCCAAAGGAAACTATGGAGTCAGCAGAGTAACTACCTATGTTTCCATCCAATTGTCATGCAAATTTTGTGCAAACTTTTAAAATGTTGCAAAAAGGTTCAAATTCAAGTTTTGCATGTTTCCCTCCACTTGTTTGGAGTGAATTAACCAGGCTACGCAAAGCACAATTGCATCAGAGGTTGACGTTAGGCATGGCTGCAGAAAAACAAATGAAATTCTATGTACATTATGGGACCATCCAGGAAATAGCTGATCAGTCATGTGAGGTAAATGTTCGCTATGTCAAAACATATTCCCATCTCCCATTTTGTGCATTCCCTCTTTTTTGAAGAAGCCAAAAACCACCTCAAGCAAGAGTAAAAAACTTTTTTGTGAAATTGAAGAAATTATTTAGAATTTCCTTCAACTTTTCTAATGTGATACATAAAAATGTACCTAAAAAAAGTGCTAATGTGTGAGCCACCAGAATTGACAAAGACTGCAGGATAGGTGCCAAAACATTTTCAGAAAGAACTGAGAGAAAGTCTCCAATTTGCCTCTAATTTAAGCCTGTTTGCTGTTGCATTAAATAAAAAAAAAACATTGATACTACTGTGTAAAAAGCTTTGTCACAAACCATTTTGTTGAAGAGGCCGATGTCAGGTTTGGTGTATTGTTGTTTGGACCAAAGCACAGGCAAGAGTAGGGAAGCCGTATGTTGGATGAAGAATGCTTACACGCAGATGTGGAACCAGGCACACGGCGAAGAGGAGTTCAGAACAGTGTAGCATGACAACAGGACCTGACAACTAAGAGCTGGCTGGCTGACAAAATAGAGACGGAAACAAAAGGGACAACAGGTGAAGCAATCAAGCATAGGTGGACCTGGGAAAGGTAATTAGGCTGCAGGGAAAGTCGGGCAATGAACTGGGTGTAGGATGAAGTGGAGAATGGACCAGAAAAGAGTAGAAATCTAAATAACTAAGACAGCACAGATAAAACCAGACTACCAAACTAAGAACACAACCTAACAGAAACAGAATCTGACAGATAATACAAGTGTATAACTAGAGACAGAAACCAAAACATAAACAAAACCCAGAGACTCCTGACAGCCACACTGTATCAGAGCATGTCTGCAGCTCCCTTCTGGAAGGTACCTGTGGCGAGCCATGGATGGAGAATGACTGAACTGCACACAAACAACAAAAGAGATTGGTAAAAACTCTGAATCCCAGAATGCACAGTACTGACCCATTTTCATGATGGCTTCCAAGAAAAAGTGTCACGGTTGGAGCTTCAAAACATTGCAACAGTTTTCTTCCTCTTTGCCGCACTCCACAGGCTGTACTGGGGTGGACAAGCGCGTGAATGTCTTGGTCTCACTGGCTGAGTAAAAGACAGCATCTCCGAAGACACCTTGGATCCAAAATAAAGTACAATCAGCTCTACGTGTATCTGGTGACTGTACCCCAGCTGACATTAAGACTAGCTGCGTAAAACTGTCAGATTTTCTCTAGAAGCAGTTTTTGTTCCATTGCTCTGCTTTGTTTTTTACTCATTTTGGAATGACCATGACCTGGATGACTGAGAATCTTCACCAGTACATTGCCCTGAAGAAATCGGCACTTGAAATTTCAGCTCTGCACGCCTGATGCGTGCACCAGTCAGAGCAGAGGCTTGCCCTAGCACTACATCGAGAGCAGCTGTCTAATCTTCTCTGTCTATTGAACCTGCTTCACTCAACGGGCTCTCCTGTTCATCAGGAAGGTTCACAGTAAAGGAGTTGTTTCTGGGCAGAGAAACTTAGTTTAGGATAAAACAATCCAAACATTGTTTATTTGAATGTGTTTTGGTTTGCTTGTGCTTAACAGCTGTAGTACCAACAGACCACTGAGCCTTATGCTACAAAATGGGTTTTTTGGAGGTACTTTAAGTTGCAACCAACTTTATTTCAATGAGTGCTTTAAACACTGATGGTGAAATGTGGGGTTGATCCATTTTTTCTGTTTCCCCTTCGTCTCCTCCCACAAACCTATACGTAGGGACTTATCAAATTGTCACAGTTATTCCATCTACTAATGCTAAAGCTCTATTAATGCTAAGACAGCTGGCTCTGTGATCAGCTGTAGCCCCCTTTCATCTTGGTCATCCATCACTCTATTCATTCAGTCACTGTGATGTATATGTGACCTGTATATGTGTGTAGGACTTGTTGTCCAAGAACACCAGTGCATAAAATTCACTCTTTCAGTTGTTCTATAATACCTCACTAAGCAGATATTCATTAAATAAGAACTGACAGAGATTGAGAGCTGTTTGGCTATTGTTTCCTGATAATTGGGTGGTGCCTCGACTCAATAATTTTGATTCAAATTACTGACTTTATTAATCATTGTCTTTGGGACTTGTTAATAGCTGTTCATAGCAATAGCAAATATGTTATTGCTCAACAGTACACAACGAAGTCTACAAATCTGAAGTGTCTATGAGACACTGACATGGCATTGACGTACAATATTACACATAGATTGACATGGATATTTAATACACAGTACCTCATGGAAGATTTAGCATTCCTCAAATATTTTTACATTTGCTCATATTTCAGCCCAAACGCCAATGTATTTTGTCCACCTTACTCCTGTCACCCACAAGTCTTTGAGTTAATTAATTCCAATTTCCAGACGAGCATCCTTACATGTGAACATAAATGGTCATTTGAAGACCAAATACGAATGAAAAAAGAATATAGCCCTTAAATGGGATTATACAGTCATAGCTGCACCTTCATCTTTAACAGACTGGGAGGATGACATGCAGAAATTACTCCTAATTAAGAATGCTAAGCTATTTACAATATCACACTCTGATGTTTATTAGTATGTCCAGGTATGTTATTGGCGGTAATGTTAAATGATTGGTGTCTTTGTGTTGAATAAAGTCATCCGCCTCCTGATAAGTCAGAGCAGATGTAAAGCTCATTCAGAGCCTTAATGTCACAAATTTGTGGGTTTAGGTTCTAGTGTCACTGCCAGGGGAAATACAGACACCTGGCTGAATATGTGTTACAGGATCAGGGCAATCTTCCAGCCATGCAGTTGCAATATTACAAAGGTAAAACTCTAACTTAATCTGACAGCAATGTCTATCATTGAGAAGGTGGTCAGCAATGGAAATAGTGCATAAAAAGATGTAAATACATAGCTCCTTTATTTCTAGAATGTCTATATCATATCAGATTGTCTCGCTGTTTCATACCCCATGCATAACTTTGGGTGAGGATTTTCCTCCACAGGTTTTTGTTGACAAAGTGAAAGGAGCACACATGCAGGGGTTGCTGTTTCATCTTGGTTTCTTATCCATTCCTAATCAACCGAAGCTGGACCCTGCAGGAACATTCTCAGTTTACTGTGGGAGCTTAATCAACACACGCTTCTTGAAGCCTCAAGCTGAGCTTTGTTTTATTTATAGAAGCCTTGATAAATTATCCATGTTTGGACATGTCCAAGTTTCCTTGGGTATCGCTGTCATGACCTTCCATTGTTTATGTTTTTGTGCAGATTCAGATTTTCTCTGTTGTGCCATCCTCAGTTCCCCACCTGTCTTTCCCCCCAGCAGTTTGGCATTCTGTTGATTATACTCAATTGATGTTCATGCAGTTGGTTACTTTCCCAGTTACATTAAGTTCCTAGTTTCTGTTTCTCTGTTGCTGGATTCTTCCATTGTTACTTGTTACTCCATGGTTCCATTCTGTTGTTCTGTTGCTACATGGCTCCTTCTTGGCTCCTGCGTTTTCACCATATTTTGTCAGCTTTATCAGTTTCTCATTAAACCCATCCATCCATCATCATGGCTTGCCTCACTCTTGCAGCTGGGGCCCCAGCAGGCGTTCCAAGGAGGAGTGATCAGAGGAATAGTGAGGAGATTCTCAGAGTGGATCAAGAGGTGAGATTGCCGGTGAACTCCAGATAGTGAGGAGGCAAGGACTGAAGACCAAAGGATGGACTGAATACTGGAGAGCAGGTTTGTCCCTGAAAGGAGAATATGAGAGGTAAGCTAATGTCCGGTTCACATGGCAGGATAATTAGCCCGATTTTTTGCCCTGATCTTTCCCTTCTGACATGCCCCGAATCCTGAGATGGCTTTGAAGATAACCTTAAGAGATGCTTCTGCCCATGTGTGGTGTATTAAAAGTCTGCGCAGAAGGACTTCGGGACTGCTTCAACCTCAAATTGCCGTTATTCAGGATACAGGATAAAAAAGTAAAGTAAAAGAATAGTAAAAAGCCTTGGTGTTATTTTTAACCAGGACATGTCATGTAAAACCCATATGAAAGGTATATAGCGAGGGTATATGCTCATTAAAAAACAAGACCAAAAACCGTATGATAAAATAAGGTTATATGCACCAAGCGTTGATCCTTATAGTGATAGTCCTTTTTGAGGCTAAATAGAACCCAGCACCGGTCGCGATGAGCAGATATAAACAGACGTGGCACCATCTACCAATAGTATCGCAGAACTATCAGAAAGTCAGGTGGTGACTACTAACTAATGCCGGACCGAGTCTGACCCCTCTGCAATGCCTCACGGTAAAGCAAGGCAAGGCAAGGCAAGGAAAATTTATTTGTATAGCACATTTCAGTACAGAGACAATGCAAAGAAAAAAGCGGCAGCTCTGCGTGATAGAAGACCAACCGTAATTTACAAAAACCTTAACAGCCTCATATCACAACATCACAGAGAAAGAAAATTCCCGTTCATAAACGGAAATAGGGACACAGCATCAAGGTAAAAACCAATCAATCAATCTATTTATAATGTTGTTTGTACTTAAAACTGTAGAGGCTAAGAAGAGCATTGCTACTATTATCACAGTATTAATAAGGACGTTTACTTATGTCAAAATAACAACTTATACACCCAGCAGGACCTGAAAATATTTCCTAAAAAACTTTATATGCAATGCTAGTGAGCTATTGACATAGTCACGTTATTTGAAATTTTTTTAATGTATATGTATAGCAGGTTTCTATGGTTTCCTTTGTTCACCTCTGGAATATTGCCAAAATTAGAAATATTCTGTCCAGGAATGATGATAGAAAAACTAGTCAATGCATTTTCTACTTCAAGGCTGGACTATTGTAATTCCACAAAGTCCACAAAACACAGTTCAAAGCCTTCAGTCGATCCAAAAAGCTGCAGCAAAGTTCTGATGAAAATCAAAAAGAGAGAACATATTTGTCCTATTTTAGCTTCAATAGGGGGTTTTCACTGACGTCACTGGCCAACTTCCGGTCCACCATATTGGGTGTCACACTCCCTTATCTCTAGTTGTCCTACACGTATTTTCGTATCGAGAATGGATAAGTACGCCAGCACGCTAGAGCGACCAGATAAGGACGTATTTCTGAGGAAATGTTCCGTGATCGACCATATGGACCCCTATGCCCTCCACGGTGCCTTGTTTAGCCGTAATCCAGATGATTGGCCAAATGTAGAGCACGCCGACATAGTGCATTACCTGGTGTTCGGTGAAAACCCTCTGCACACTCTTGAGGAAATGTGAGCTTACAAGGGTCTAGAGGCTCACAACCAGTTCACATCTGGTTGGGTACGAGATGTCGAAGTTATGTACATCAAGGAAATCGCCATCATACGTGGACGGGTGAGTTTTAATAAGATGGTAAAAATGTAAACAATCCGACGCAAATGCGGCGCATGCTTCTGCGGTGCCTGACTGCCGGCGGTGCGCGAAAGCGCTTGGCTGCAGGGCTGATCGACTACGCTCGCGGCTTTAATTATTTAATCAGAACAATGACCAGTGCAAAATTAAGTTGTATTTACCGTGTTTACGCCGGCAAAAGCCTACCGGCGTAACCCGGAAGTAGCGCGGACGTCACTGTCCATATCGGACGTCTTCGGCTACCTTGTTTGTGGTGTGAGCGCCTATACTTCAGAACAGTTCTGAAGCTACAAGTCCTTGGAGTCTCATGTGCAGTTTACGAATGGATGGGTTCAGGAGCGGCAGATCTTAAAGCCAGCAAACAGTGGGAACACAGTAACTCGTACAAAGGTAAGCTGCGCTCAGACGGGCTCTGGCACATGCTAGGTTAGTAGCTGCTAACCGTTAGTGCTAACAACCACTCACGCATGTAATGTACTTTTAACTAGCTGCTATGTGTTTCAAACGTTTAGAACACACTCTCATTGACATCGGGATACTGTGGAAAGTTATGTTAGGTCGTCTTACAGCCGCGATCCAAGCGAGCCGACGACTCCTTGTTATCTCTAACAGTTGTTCTCTGTGGTTGCGCCTCCAGGCAGGAAAGCGGTGGAAAATTAACCCGTTTCTATGTTTTTCCCATGGCGATCATGTGTTGCGCTGTTACAGCCCACAATACAGCAACGGTTTACATGTTTTAAATACTTAACAGTTAATTTACCTGTGACAAAGTGAGCACCGCAGACTCTGGCGTATTCCAGCTTAACACCGTCCAAATCGGATCTGGATATCCGTGTCAGCCATAGGTGACGGCGTTGTTCAGAGAGCTGTTTTGTTTTTTCACACTGATTCACTATTACGGCTGGTAGGCGATAGAGCGTTGATCTCCACCTCCACGGGCCGTGCAACCAACCATTAAACACGTTTTCCCCATTGTTCACTTCCAATACTGCCTAAGGCGTAATACAATGCGGGTCAACGGTGTGAAACGACAGACACCCAATATGGCGGACGCGCAGAGTAGTCACGTGAGCGTGACGTCAGCTGAAAACCCCCTATTCATTGGCTCCTAGTTTTCCTCTCCACTGTCGCTACATGCATGCTTGGTATGAGGGATTGCTGCAAAGCCATCTCCAATGCAAACGACTGTCCACTGTGGCTCTACGCTCTTTCAGGAGGAGAGAATGCTTCAAGGCATGACTCAAGGCAATCTGCTGCGCTTCCTTAGATAAGAAACTTTTTGACCAATCTGTCTGGATGATTTGATTGAATTAGACTTTGTAAAGTCCCTTAAGGTGACATGTGTTGTGAATTGGCGCCATATAAATAAAACTCAACTGAATTTGATAGTCTTAGCTAGATATTCTAGTGTGTGTGGTGTTCCAGCGGACAGCTTCCTGACTGTGACGTGTAGCCAATCAGAAAGCGAGGTGACGGAAACCCGGGGGGAAAAAACACAGCTCACCTCTAGCTCATTGTATAGCAAGCGTAGAGCCCCTGTTTGTGCTGTCTCCACTCCTTTAATCAATGCCTTTTCTTTTTGTAATGTTTTTTCTCTGTCTTCCTTGTCGTCAATGTTTATTTGCTCTGAATTCACGTTTAATCTTGAGAGGTTTTGCAAAATTTCTAGTTCCTGATTGGTTGTCAAGAAGACACAAAAGTTCTGATTTTTTCAGATCCATTGCAGGTGTAATGTCACTCTGGATTTGTTTTAATCGCTAAAATCATACCTTTTGTGCCACTATAGACGCATCTGTTGCCTTGCTTTGTGTCGCATTGCTTCGCATCGCTCCTGTGTTGCACCTATAGGGATCACATGTAAATCTATTGCTCGGGCCGTCACATTTGCATTCGGTGTGAACGCACCTTTAGACATAACATACTATTTTTTCCAGCAGAACCACTATCACAACTGTTACTATGTCTGTTATTTTATTAAACAAAGAAAAAAGAAAAATGTTGAGCCTCAGGTTTTTTTTGTAAATAAACTGTAGACATACTATGGAAGTCCTTTTGAAAACCTAGGAAACACCTCAGATTGTATTTATCAACATCTTTACCTGCAGCAAATTTGGACTGAATCAGTTGAAGTATATTTTATCTACATTGATTTTAGTGGGCCATTGGGCCAAGCTGAGATGTCATTTTTGGCACAATTTAGCCAAATGTGCCAAAACTGTTACAAATGTCCCCCCATAAAAGAAGAAGTCTTTTCTATTTTTCATTGCAATTGTACATTCCAATGTCTTCTGCATTTAGCCCATCCCTTAGGGAGCAGAGGCCAGCTTCTTTTTGCAGCAACCGTGGAGCAATCTGAGTTTAAAGGTCTCTGTCAGGGACCCATAGGGAAAGTCTTCAGGGGTCTAATCAGGTTCTAGAATGCTGCTCTAACCACTGGGCCACCACTCCCCACTCCTGATAAAATAAAAGTGCTGGTTTCCATTGTAGTACTCCGCATGACAGAGCCTTTGGTCATGACATTTATGCTGCATATCATCAACTGTGTTTGGAGCAGTCCATAAAGCGAAAAAGGTTATAAAAGTGACTACCAATTTTATAACCTCCATTACGCATGGAAATTGTGTCACTTGACAATGTCAGCAAAAGGCGTGCGATAGGTTGTTGGAAAGGCCAGGCAAATATATTTGTGAAAAACAATTTCAGCAACTTGTATTAAAACATTAAAGCCTCCTCTTTCGGTGGATTTAGGAAAAAGAACATGACCGTGTTTGACTACTTTTACAGAAGGTGACTAATGGCTGTCGCCCTCTTGGCCTAGTAGTGGGCTGGTCGACTTACTTCAGTGTTTTTCAGAACATAGCATTAATCTCAGACAAGTAGTTGTACCAGCAAAACTAAGCGTAAACCACAGCAATCTGTTAAACAAATACTATATTAACAAATGCATTGAGACACCCTTTACATTTTATGTTAAAATCCAGCACATAGGAATGCAGACAGCTTCTACAAACATTTGTTATGAAATGCTTCTGTGTTAGCTGGGCTACAGGCTACTCACCTCTCATAACAGTAACACTTGGCACATTGCTGGTCAAACTCCAACAATTAACCCACATGCCTCAATTGTAGCATTACATTGAATCAAACCCAGCATAGCAACACAAGTCTAACAAGACTGTAAAACCAACAAAAACAAACATTTGACTTCATGCTGTTACTCATCAGTCCAGAGGAGAAAAGCTAGCTTCTGAGTCAAACTGGAGCTGCTTCTGCTCTCAAAATGCTCTCCACATTGGAAATGTGTGGGCAAATCCTTGTTTGTCTCTTTCCTTATTTGACAAGTTCTTTGGACAAGACTGTTGCTTTTTCAGTAATTATGGGTCTGCGGGTGAATGCAGCAGCCACGGTAGCATTTTAAGGGGAAGGAGGGGCTAAGCCCTCAGTGGCAGCGGTTCACATGCACCTACATGCACGTGCAGTCGGCCCAGCTGTGTAAACAAGCGACTGGAGAACAACACAGAGAGATGGTGTGTGGCGTCATACCATAGTCCATCTAAAAAGATAGCTTTAGTTATTCACAAAACAATTTTTTACTTCTTTCTATCTAAAATAATGACATTTTGCTTACTGCTCCTTTAAAATTACCAAGTGGAGCATTCTGAGAAGCACAGTGAGAAGAAGTCAAAAACCTTTTTTAGTCATTAGCTTCAGATTAGCTCATGAAGAGTTCTTGCAACCAGGTTCTTTGGCCAAGCAGCTGCATCCAACTCTTACATCTCCAAACAGAATGCAACACGTCGGTGACGCTGGAGCAGTGACGAGAAGTTATCTGGAGAGACAAATCATGTTTGTTGGAAGTTGCTGGGACAACAGCACTTGCCTAACAGCGATGTGCTACATGTGAAGTTTGGCGAATGGGATACAAAGGTTTGCATTATATTGAGTTGAGAGGAGTCACAGGGGTTGGTCTTCAGCCATTAGTTCCAGTAAAAGTAAATCTTGATGCAGAAGCATATACAGCATAACCTGACTCTCGCCAGATTTATTTCGTTCTGCAGAGCTCTACACATCCATCTGGGATCGCTCCATTGGAGATGTATTTCAGAAAGAGGGGCCTATGCAAAAATCCTTGCATATGATTGGATAAACCACTTGTCCATCATCTTTACTGATGTGCTACTTCAACCACTTACATCAAAACCAACCCATGATGCTGACGATAGGGAAGATCTAGCCTCGTGAGACCATCCTGATTTCGCGAGCTTATAAGGTTTCACTCACAGATCAGCAGTGTTGGGGAGTAACGGATTACATGTAACGACGTTACGTAATTTAATTACAAAAAAAGAGTAACTGTAATTCGTTACAGTTACAATGAGAAAATATGTAATTCAGTTACAGTTACTTCCGAAAATATTAAGAATTACAAATTTAGTTACATTTTTTTAAAAATATAAAGTATCGCCGTTTCCCGCTATGGCTCCTTGTCTCTATCACTCTGATGATCCATCCTGTGCTGGTGGAGCCTTCTGAAAGAACAGCAAGCGAGCGGACGTTTCACGGTTTTATTTGGCTTCATTTTAAGGAAGAGAAAGATGCAACAAGGCACTTTGCAGTCATGCAGTCTCTTGTTATTCACACACAACAATAAACCGTGAGCCGACGTGTGTTGTGAAACTGCAAAACTTTGTCTTAAGCGGAAAATCAAACGCGCGTACACAGCTCAGCGTTCACAGTGTTGCGTTCGTGAGCGTCGGAAAGCTATGGTGCATTCAGGAGCATGGGACATTTCAGTTTTACAACGAAAAAGGCAGAAAACGGAACAGAACTTAACTCATACAATAATGTATTTATCCAGAAACAGTGTGGGCTTTCTTACAATACTGAATGCTCTATAATTGTATTTCTGTTGTTTTTGATTATGCACATCTGCTAGCTTTTGATTCTAAAAAATCTATAATATTACAGCAGCAAATTATCAAAGTTTTTCAAAGCCTGTTTAAAAGCTCCAAATGGGGCTTCAGATCATACAGCAACAATTGTGCTGTCATTGTTTTACAGGGCAGAATTTTGCATTTGCTGACTCTTGTCCTTTAACTACTGATGGATATACAGGAATAGAGTCATACAAGTGTCAATTCCTCTGAGATAGCAGGGGATGCAATTTTTGGCAAGGAGTTGCCGAAAAATCCATCCTCCTTGTTTTAAACTTAAAAATCGTCACACACACACACTTGTGGACATCCTGTGATTGCCTTTCTGCAGTTCCCTTTCAGCTTAGTGCTTTTTTTAAGGTTCACATTCAGTTCTCAAAGATTAAATGTTGAACATGGGTCAATACTCATTAAAACCTTAAAGTAATCAAAAAGTAATCAAAAGTAATTAGTTACATTACTTTTTAAAAGTAATCGAAAAAGTTACACTACAATTACATTTTAAACAAAGTAACTTGTAACTGTAACGGATTACATTTTTAAAGTAACTTACCCAACACTGCAGATCAGTCTGGCTACTTTCCGTTAAAGAAAATTTGGAGCCGTTCATCAAACGAACGTCCAATCAGCGTTGGCTTTGAGGCGGGTTGAGGTGTGACGCAACGAGAAGCGCGACAGTTCAGTCTAAAGAACATGGCGGCTTCAGCCGATGAAACTAGTGTTAGGGGGAGGGGGTGGGGGGGGGGGGGGGGGTTGAAGAAGACAAGTTTTGCGCGGACGACTCGCGGACCGGGGGTGGGCGTATCCACGTATTTTCGCCTGTTTCTTCCCTGCCAATCACTGTATGCACGTGCGAAGGCAACAACAAACAACCGCATCAAATAAACATGCAAGCATATCGAGTTTTTTTTTTTTTTTGAATGTTAGCGAGGCGGTAGCGTTATCTTGGCGAGGCAGCCGCCTCGACAAGATAGCGCTGCGGGAAACACTGGCGTGGCTATCGAGCAAGTTTTATCAGAATTACAGAGTATTTCTTCACTGAAAGAAGAGCAAAACACTGCTCTGGAGACTTTTCTCAGAGGAAAAGATGTTTTTGCTCTTCTCCCGACTAGTTTTGGCAAGAGCTTGTGGTTGTGTTTTCGTCGTCGCTGTTAGTACGTCATATGCTTCGTTGATCTGATTGGTTTATTTGGCCCGTCTATCACCAACATAGGCCAATCAGCTAACCAGTATTTTCGCCCCTTCCCAAAATTACTTCAACGGAAGGTTTCCAGATGGTTTCCAGATGGCGGAGTCAGGTTAGGGAAGATCAAGCTTTTGCCAAAATCGGTCAGAAGAAGAGCAAAACCATGGTTTCCACTAACAAAATCCTTTAAAGCCGTTCTCTGCTGTTCTTTTAAATAATTAATATTCAGTAAATTGGACAACAGTGATGAAATAGCAGCATCAATGGTACTGCTTGCTTCCACGCTGCGAGCCGCCATTCTTGTCTGAATGCAAAGAGTCACATCTACGAAAATCCCACCCAGCAATCCTGATTGGCTCGTCCATTTTATTTGGTATTGAAATCCCTCCCAATGGCAGCGATTCCAGATGGATGTGTGGAGACATGTGAAGCTCGGAGGAACGCCATCCTTCTGGCGAGAGTCAGGTTACATATGCAGCATGCAAATTTTGGACAATTCCATGCACTCAATTATATAGGAACCGTTTGGGGATTCCCTCTTCCAGTTACAGCATGCCTGCATACCAAGGCCCAGAGTGAGAAGAATAAGCACACAGTGAATAAAGTAGGCACAAATGCAATAAAGGATCTTCTAGGCTAAGTCAAGTTAGAGGTATGATCAACACCCCACCCCCAGGTTTTGGTGTAGATATGAAGGCACTAAATGTGAAGTTAGATGAGGTCAAAAACAAGTCATCTCCTGCTGCTGGTGCTGCTGCTGCTGCTGCTGCTTCAAAGAAAATATGAGAAAATTGATGCTTTGTTTAGAAGTTTAGCCTGTGAAAGAGAATATTACTGTTATTATTATTCTATACTCATATCTATTGCTTTTAAATATATTTTTAAATTTTGTTTCCTAACACTATTTATAGTATTACTGACTGGCTGAATTTGTGAGTAACAGAACCATAAATTGAGAAATAACAATTTAACAGCAGAGGGGAAAAATCTAAACTCTAAAACCAAATAAGGAGACTAAAGTTCAAATCCATCGTTCTCAAACTGTGGGCTAATTATCTCCATGGGTACTCAGAGAGCCTTTTGTGGTACTCAAAGTAATATTGGTATATGGGGTTTTAAGTGTTTGTAAAGTAAATAAAAACAACATCCATAAAGAACCCAGATTGATTTATCTTAACAAAAGAGTTATGACATACACTTCTGGTCAAAATCTTAGGATCTGGTAAAAGGTTAAAATAATTTACATTTCACACTGTTTGAAAATGACCTTGTGGTGAGTTTAGCTTCAAAATCTTTAAAGCAATTCAATTCAATTAAATTCAATTTTATTTATATAGCGCCAATTCATGAAACATGAAAGCAAGTCTTTTTCAGCAGGCTAGTAGTAATGTTGCTTCATGTGATTATGGCTTCACGATGGACATCCATGGTCCGGACCTGATGTCAATGTTTTTTAAAGGGTCGGTATCATGCAAAATTAACTTTTTTTTGCCTTTATGTGTTATGATGCTATTCCTTCATCAAAATCATGCACATAGCGGTAGTTAGCTTGATACATGAGTGTCTGAGTAATCCTGGTGAATTCGGCAGCAGTCCCTACCTGTGCTGGAAAGTGACCGGTTCATTTTCTCTCACCCGCTCTCTACGTAGAGCCGTGGTTACCCGCCCCCTCCAGGAAGTACCTGACCGTGTGAACAACATGCACAACGATCGGTGATATGAGACGGTAATGTGAGACCTCGACCATTTCTGCTAAAAGTTGAGATAAAGCGGCTCTTTTAGCTTTTTGTAGTGGGATTTAAATCAAGGAGAGATGCGGGATGGTCCAAAGGAGGGCCACTGTTCTCCTAGAAGAAGTCCTTTATCAGAGAGGTATTGTGAACAGCAGCATTGTTCTGTTGAAAGACCTGGTGATCACTACGTCAAAGAAGTCCCTCAGTCAGATGTATACTTGCTGAAACATCTCCATATAATCAGCTGCAGTTTGATGTCCCTGCACAACCTGAGGCTCCATTGCTCCACTGAAGGTAGAAGATCCCCAGGTCATGACAAAGCCTCCAAAGTTCTGTGTGAATAAACATCTCCACGGGGATGTCCTTGTCATGCCGTTAAAGGTCGAAGCCATCAGGACCTCTCACATTAATTCTCATCCTCTTACCGGTGAAACTTAGCTAGGTCTAGCAATTGACTTTTTTTGCCCTCAGGTTCTTTGAAGAAATTTAAAATGAAAATCTTACTGTGTCCAACCTTGGCAGCATTGACACATTGTAGGTGGCCTTGCTTGTGTAACGCCGGTATCCTGCCACATTCAAAGACAGTAAGCCTTTTTTGCCTTTTTCCACCAGGTGGTCATGACAGTGTGAAAGCCTGATAGAAAATGAGATGAAAGTCAGATGAAAGTCAGATTATTGTGCAAATTCTGACCTTTCAGGGCTAATGGGGGATAAATCTTTGATCAGCTCATGAAACGCTGATAAAAAACAACATTCATACTCATGAAGAACATGTTTGTTATATCTTTAGAAGAAAATATTGTGCAAGATGAAATTAAAAAAATATGATTCTGAAAACTTCTTAAACAGATAATTTGGTCGTCAGAATTTCCCCCTAAAGTCTTCACAGCTCCTGCCATGACAACTAAAACCAGTGCCATCTCAGTCAGATGAAGGGGCCAAGAAAGAGATGCCAGCAGAGGCTTCCTGCTACCGTGTTCTTGAATAGATCATTTTCACCTCCTGAGCATTTTTAACAATGTTTTGTTTTTTCTGCTACCAAAAAGTTTAAATAATAAAAAAAAGACTAGAGCTGCCTAATATTGAATCACAGTCATGATTGCAATTTGTAAATTTTAATCACAAAGGACTGCTCAGAAACAATATTTGATCATTATACTTCAAGTGCCATGTATTCAGATTCTACATGCCAGTGATATATATATATAAAACGAAAGTTACGTATGTAACTACGGTTCTATGAATCCCGGATGACCGCCAGAGGCGGTGCTGAAAGCACTGAATGTTCCCTTCGGGCATGCGCAGTTCGAGTAATTATACCAACAGAGTCACACCTGTGACGCCGGATGACCACTCGGAGGCTATATAGCCTGCTGTCATCCTTGGCTCTGTTCCTACAGAATCTTCTCGCAGAAGCAAGGATTCTGAGTGACAGAGAAGCTCTGGCGGTCATCCGGGATTCATAGAACCGTAGTTACATACGTAACTTTCGTTCTATTTCATCCCTCCTGACCGCCAGAGGCGGTGCTGAAAGCACTGAATGACTAATGCCAACTATGTCACAAGGAATCCTGAGCACATACCTCACTGAGAGGGCCCAGCAGAACCTTGTAAAAGGACCTGACCCAGTGGATGAGGGACAGTCACATTGACGTTGTAGAACCTCGTGAAGGTGGTCGGGGAAGCCCATGATGCAGCAGCACATATTGCTTCCAGAGGGACCCCTCTCAAAGCCGCCCAGGAAGCAGAGACGCTCCTGGTGGAATGTGCCCTCACCCTGACTGGCAGGGAGCGGCGACCTACAGCGTAGGCGTGGCAGATGGCGCTCACTATCCAATGGGACAGACGCTGCTTGGAAAGAGGGTAGCCTAACCTCGGACCCCCATAACACAGGAAAAGCTGGTCTGAGCGTCTTAGACTTGCGGTGGCCGAAATATATGCCTCCAATGCCCTTACTGGGCACAATAACTCAGACCCCTCGGTTGCACCAGACTGGGGCTGAAACCGAGCCAACTGCAATGGCTCGTTACGGTGAAAAGGAGACAACACCTTAGGCACAAATGCAGTGTTAGGCCACAGGGTAACACCGGAGTCATCTGGAGCCCACCTGATACATGTAGGGCTGACAGAGAGAGCATGTAACTCACTGACTCTCTTAGCTGACACGATAGCCAACAGAAAGGCGGTCTTGCAAGAAAGCCACTTGAGGTCCGCTTGTGCCAAAGGCTCGAATGGAGGATGGCACAGGGCCGCAAGAACCAATGGTAGGTCCCAATCGGGCACTCGTGGAGCCGGCAGCGGGCGTAACCTACGAGCACCGCGCAGAAAAAGACAGACCAGATCATGGCGCCCTACTGTACGGTCGTCGACAGGTAGGTGATGACATGAAATTGCCGCAACATACACCTTAAGGGTCGAAGGAGAGCGGCCCTTATCAAGGAGAGACTGGAGGAACTCCAGAATAGTGGGCACCGAGCAGGTAACCGGATTCTCATTGTGGACAGAGCACCACTGAGAAAAAAGACGGCATCTGTTGTCATACTGCAGCCTAGTGGAGGGCGCCCTAGCACTCAAAATGGTGTGTCTGACAGGTTCTGAACACCCAGTCAGCCTCCCAGGGGCCAGGCCCACAGCTGGAGACGTTGAGGGTTGGGGTGCGATATCTGTCCCCCCAACTGAGACAGCAGGTCCCTCCTTGTTGGAAGACGCCATGGAGTACTGAGACACAGACTCCGAAGCAGCGGGAACCACGGGCGTGCTGGCCAGAACGGAGCTACCAGCAACACCCTGTGGCCTTCCTCGAGAACCCTCCGTAGAGTAGGCCAAATCAGCGAGAGGGGTGGAAAGGCATACAGGAGAACCTGTGGCCATGGATGAGCCAGCGCATCCTGGCCCAGTGCGCCCCCGACCCCTGTCAGGGAATACCATAGGGGGCACTGGGTTGACTCCTCTGTGGCAAACAGATCTACCTCTGCCTGGCCAAAGAGGTTCCAGATCTTGCGCACTACGTCGCGGTGAAGAGACCACTCTCCCGGAGCAGGTGCCTGGCGGGATAGAGAGTCTGCAACCTGGTTCTGCCGCCCTGGTAGATATGCTGCGCGCAGGGTGGACAGACGGGGAAACGCCCATTCCAGGAGATCCCTGGACACCTCCAGGAGACGTGCCGACCTGGTGCCTCCCTGGTGCCTCCCTGGTGGTTGATATGGTAAACAACAGAGGTGTTGTCCGTTCGAACCAACACATGCCTTCCTTCTAGGTGGGGCAGAAGGCACCTGAGGGCCATGTGAACAGCCCGCAGCTCCAGCACGTTTATGTGCTCGGTGCGCTCCCTTGGACCCCAGAGACCCCGAACCGCTCTGTGTTGCCACACGGCGCCCCAGCCCTTGGGGCTGGCATCCGTGGTGACCACTTCCCTTCGAGACACCACTAACCCCATTGGAACGCCACAGGACAAAAGGGTCCTGTCCTGCCAATGAGCTAGGGCACGGAGGCACATCCTCGTCACCATGAGCCTGTGACGTCTGTGCAGCCTGGCATCTAGGTGAAAGCGGTTGAGCCACCGCTGCAAAGGACGCAGAAGGAGCAAACCCAAGGGCACGACACGAGTGACCGATGTCAGTTTGCCCAGCATTCGCAGGAAAATGCTGTAAGGAAACTGCCTGCCCAGCCTGAATCGACCGACAAACTGGAGTATGTCGTCCACCCTGTGAACAGACGGACGGGCCTTCATGGTAGTGGAGTCCAGATGCATCCCAAGAAAGGTGGTTGTCTGAGATGGAACCAGACAACTCTTTGCAAGGTTGACTTTGAGGCCCAACCGTGACACCTGGAGAAGAAGCCGGGACGTATCCCGAGAGGCAGCTACCTGAGTGGGAGCACAGAGAAGCCAGTCGTCCAGGTATGGCAGAATCCTGACTCCGGAGGCCTGCAGAGGAGAGAGGGCCGCTTTCACGCAACGAGTAAACACCCTCGGGGAAAGGGAGAGCCCGAATGGGAGCACCCGGAATTGCCAATGGCGACCCTGATAAGCAAACCTGAGAAAGCGGCGATGTTCTGCCGCAATAGGTACATGAAAGTAGGCATCTGTCAGATCTACTGACGTAAACCAATCCCCTGCCACGACAGTCTGAAGGACCTCTGCTGTGGTGAGCATGTGGAATGGAAGGACTTTCAGGTACTGATTGAGTCCCCTTAGATCTAGAATGGGGCGAAAACCGCCGGTCTTTTTTGCCACGAGGAAGTACGTGGAATAGTAGCCTCTGGGTTGCCGCAGAGGATCCACAGCCTCGATTGCTCCCTTGGCTAGGAGGGCAGAAAGCTCCTGGTCTAGTGCCAAGGATTTCACCGGGTCGGTGATAATGGTCATCTTGACCCGGCGTGAGAGAGGGGGCCGCCGTCGGAACTGGAGTCTGTAGCCATGGGTTAGGGTGGCAACCACCCATGGATCCACAGAGTGAGCAGCCCAGAAACGTAGCTGCTGATGGGAAAAATGTCCGACGGCTGGCCCGGAGGCGTCATCTTCTATCCCCTCGGCCTCTGGGAGCCCTGGGGGGAGGACGTCCAGGATCTGAGGCCCGGGTCGGTCTAGCTGGGCGGCCGACTGGCCTACGAAAGTCCCTGCTGGGTCTCTGCCGAACATCACGGGGATAGGAACCACCAGATCCATTATTAATCTGAGGCCGTGGCCGAACGCTGGGGGTAGTAGCAGGGCGCCCTGAACGCTGAGGAAAGGGGGGTACGCTCCTGCGAAGGCCAGAAAGCTGCTGGCTGGTCTGACGCGCCTGAATAGTCTGCTCCAGTGCCTCCAGGGCAGCTGACCCAAACAATTCCCCTGGCACGACCGGGACACCCCTGAGGGTCCTACGGCAAGCCTCCGTGAGAGGAGACTGTGCAAGCCAGACCTGTCTACGAGCTTGGACAAGGAATGACATGACACGGCCGAGCTCTCTGGTCATCAGCGCAAAGGCCTGCAACGCTGCATCACTAAAGCCAACCGCTGCGGCTGCACCACCAGCATCCTGAACGGATGTAGAGAGGGCGAACATGAGGTGCGCCAGGGAGTTGCCAAGACGTCCCGCACGCGCTCCTGCATTGTATGCCTTACACAGGAGGTCATCTGTAACCCGGCATTGAGTCCGTGGGCACCTGACCTCAGGACGCAGGGCCTCATCTGGTGACACAATCAGTGAAGCAACAGCTGGTTCAACTGCTGGCATACGGTCCAGGCCGGCTTTCACCGACTCGTGCATGGCAGCCAACACCCGACCGTCTGAGGAGAGCCGTGATAACGCTCTCGGGTCCCGGCAACAAGCGTGCAACTCCTTAAGGTACTCCTCTGATGGAGGTACAGAAAATGGAGTAGGGGCCCGTCCGCGCCTGAAAAAGGCACTCCCGGAGTCGGACACCTCTCCTTGCAGGAGTTCTAGCTGCAGCTGCTTCAGGGCCATGGACATGACATCCCGCATGGAACTGTCACTGGCCTCCCCAACTGCACTCCGGGATGAAAACGACCCATTGTCAGAGGCTTGAGAGGACCCTGCCTCCTCCTCATCTCTGAAATGAGAAGCAGAGGCAGCCAGAGATATGACGTCCTCCTCCGCAACTAGTTCAGGCATGGGTGGGGAGGAGAGCCCAGCCACTGGAAGAGAGGTATCAGACCGATGTGTCTGCAGCAAGGACTTCATCTCTGCCAACTCCGCTGACAACTGTTCCACCCTTGTGGCCAGGCCCTGGTCAAGTTTGGCCCGTCTCCTCCGAGGAGGGGGTGCTGAGACCGCGGTCCCACCACGGCGCTTAGAACGCCTGGGGGGATCCACCTGTCCAGAGGGCAGAAGGTCAGAACCCTCCTGGGGGCACAACTGTGCCAACCGGTCCACCCTCACTGCATGTGGCATAAAACTGCAATTCATGCAGGGGTTCTCGGACAACGCCTCCACAAGGTGCTCATGTCCAAGGCAGGTAGGGCACAGGTCGTGGCCATCCTCTGCCTGGAGGGCAGCCCCACAATCCCTGCAGCTGTGGAAGCCATCCATGTCTAAGGTCGACAAGGCTCAACCCAATTAAATGAAAATGCGCTAAAATCGGGAGAGGGGGCGCAAACGCAGCCGTCACCAATTATGGCAGAGCCAAGAAATAGGCTGCAAACACAAGGAGGCTGATATTGGGAGAGGGGGCGAACACGCTACCGTCACCAGGTATAAAACCAATAAATCAAAGGCGCTAACGACGTTAGCCCTATTTCACACTCCAGTAAATGAAGTTGGTCACACTGGGAGAGGGGGCGAACACGCTGCCGTCACCAGGTATAAACTGGTAAACCGAAATGGGCTAACAACATTAGCCGTACACAACTTCGGTAAATGAGGTTGGTCGCACTGGGAGAGGGGGCGAACACGCTGCCGTCACCAGGTATAAACTGGTAAACCAAAAGGAGCTAACAACGTTAGCCGTTTTTAGACCTCGGTAAATTAACTTATTAGTCACACTGGGAGAGGGGGCGAACACGCTGCCGTCACCAGGTATAAACTGGTAAACCAAAAGGAGCTAACAACGTTAGCCGTTTTTAGACCTCGGTAAATTAACTTATTAGTCACACTGGGAGAGGGGGCGAACACGCTGCCGTCACCAGGTATAAACTGGTAAACCAAAAGGAGCTAACAACGTTAGCCGTTTTTAGACCTCGGTAAATTAACTTATTAGTCACACTGGGAGAGGGGGCGAACACGCTACCGTCACCAGGTATAAACTGGTAAACCGAAATGGGCTAACAACATTAGCCGTACACAATCAACAGCCCCAGCTGTAGGTAACAGGGTAACGAAAAGCCGTGAGCCGGGAGAGGGGGCGCGAACGCTACCGTCACCAACAAACAGCTTACTTACCTTCCGAAAAACTTCCACAATCAACCCGTTGCAGCCCTGGGAGGGCGGAGGAAAAACCGCAACTCCGCGCGATGGGGCGTCACACAACGGGGAAGTTAGCGAACCGCTTGCGAGAAGAAAAAAGGAACAGAGCCAAGGATGACAGCAGGCTATATAGCCTCCGAGTGGTCATCCGGCGTCACAGGTGTGACTCTGTTGGTATAATTACTCGAACTGCGCATGCCCGAAGGGAACATTCAGTGCTTTCAGCACCGCCTCTGGCGGTCAGGAGGGATGAAATAGAACTGAGTGGACTTTCAGTGTGCCTAATATTCACACTTGATGTATATTCTCAGTATAACTGAGATGTTAAAGGTATATGGCCATTTTATACACCTATACCAAAAAGACCAAAATCCAGTTGATTATGATAAAATAAGGCTATATACTCCAAGCGTCTGTCCAGATCGTGTTTTGATTGTCCTATTTGAGCTGAAATAGAACCCCAGCAATGGGCGCGGTGAGCTAACGTAAACAGATGTGGCGCCATCTACAGTCAGTACCACAGATCTTTTAAGGTACTTTCACACCAAATGCGAATGTGGCAGGCCGACCAACAGATTTACATGATATCCCTATGCACAGGTACAACACAGGAGCGATGTGTTGAAAAGTGACGCTAATCGAGGCCACAGAGGCAATTATCTTGTCTTGTCGTGCCACGACAGCCAATCAGGAACTGGATGTGGTTGTGACATGGAGTGAAGGACTGCAGCAGAGACAGAGCTGTTTTCATTCATTATGGAAGACAAGCTGATAGTGACTGCGGTTTTATGACTCAACCCATTATTACTACAGAGACAAGCCCAGAAAGGACCAAGCAAATATAACATTTAACAACTAAAACCTAAAAATATTCTAACTAACTTAAGCAACCCAATAAATTGGAAAAATTTACCTTAAAAAAACATGCTTTTATAATTCAACAGGGTTCGTCATACTTGCTGTGCAGGGACATCCCATTTTGGAGTCTTGACAACAAACATTTACGCATTGTCACATGACTGCAGCGGGATGGAGAATAAACATCACTTTGGACATAAATTAAGGCTAGACCTTTATGAGGAACTTTCCATAGTATTGCATATTGTCCAGTGACAAGGATACCTTGTGTTACTAAGACAAGCAAAATACGATTTATTTCCAAACATTTTGTTCTTTCACTCTAACAATGTGTTCACTGAAGACATTTTCATTGTGCTGTGTTCTGTGAGAAAAGTTTCATGCTAAATTTCATGGGGGGGGGGGGGGGGGGGGCATTGCTCGAATCTTGCAATTAAAATAGAGCCACACAAGAAGAAATCAATGCGATAAAACATCCATCACAACTGTTTACTTAATTCAAAATAAAGTTATTTTAATTGTGCTTTTTAAGTGTGGGTCATACAGAACGTTCCAGTCATATTTCAATGTACATGTCACAGATCATGGACTGAATAATAATATTAATCCCATTTCATATTACACCTTCCATCTCACTACATGAAAGAGATGTTTGCATTTATCCAAGGCTTTCATTACATCCATAATCCTCAAAGCAATAAACAATATTCATGTCAATTCTGTCCCATAGCCGTTCCTCCTCTTTCAAATAGTTTTGCTGAATATTTAGCTTGCTCAAGACTCATCCCTTTTGGTTCCTTGGGCAGAGCTTATAAATATAAAGAAGATTCAAAATGAACAGCTCATTCCATTCTTATTTCTTTCTATCTGAACTACTGGCGTTTCCCTTCATGGTGGGTTCTACAAGGCTGCAGAACAGTTTGCTACCCCACAAGCAATTAGAAAATTACTTCGCATATGAATTACTATAACCTCATGCTTCGTCAATTACTCTAAAACAAGGCATTTTGCTGCCTCAGCAAATTTGCTGTGAATGTGGTTGTGGTCTTATTTATTCCTCTGCGTTAACAGCCGTATCCTGGCCAACTGCAAATAATATTAATGAAGTATAAATATTTAAGTGGGCGCCACATCCACAACTGAAAGGAAACAAATTTTTTTCTGGACTTGCAGATCGCTCAAGGGGAGCAGTCATCATGACTGAATTAACTTGTCGGTAAATCAAATTATATTGATATGAAATTTGTTACGGAACATTTTTATTCGCAAATAAGAAAAAATAATCAAATTTGACATTCCTAGCCTCATGAATTAATTAAAATAAATAAGAGAGCAGTGTCCTGTCACTGAGAGCAATTTAGTGTGGTATTTGTACCTCAGACGGAAAGCCACTGGACTTATGTTGAGGTTAAAAGTGAGACTATGGACAGAGATGTATTTAGAAAATTGAACATCTCACAGAGCTGCAGGAAACACTGCAGGAGCGGTCCAAGGAATCTCTGCATGAGACGACACGCTTACGTGTGTGTACGTGTGTGTAGCCTCATGTAAGGGAATGCTGAAGCTTATATTTTTAGGTCTTTGCCCTGGGCCGTTGTGCTACCCTGAGTCTGTGTGCTTTACGTATGCATTGAGGCATACAAAGAGAGGTGAATAGTGAAAGGAGGTGTGTGAGAGATGCAGAGAGTGAAACAGTGAATCTGAGGGTGATTACGAATGTAAGGAGAGAGGAGAGGAGACGTTGAACCTGCAGTCTTACACCATCCCTGCCTCGCTCTTTTTTTTTTTTCAGGGGTGAGCTTCAGGTTAGTATTCAGCATGAGGGCCTTAAGCCGGAGAGCAGCACTCGCTGACCAGCAGACCCCAACCCACAAGGACCCTGCAGGGCCCCCAGCAGCTGTGGATGGACGTGCCGAACAAGCCCGATGTCGGGTTAAAACAGCGCCTCTTGTAACCACAATTCAAGTTTATCTGCAATACCCAGGGAGCAAATAAGATGGAAAATAAAGGACTTAGAAATAAAAGTGTTTATGGATTTTTCAGTTTAATTCACGAAAGCAAAGACGGAGCATTTCCTCAGACACGTTAAGATCGACCAACTGGAGGAGCCACAAACCATCTTTGCCGTAAATGACTGCTTCCACGCAGACGCGGTCTGACTTTTCTGTTCCAGACAGCATCACTGAAAACTTGATCCGCTTCCTCCTGCTTCTCTCCTCGACTCCTTCGCTCAAATTCCGACTCCCTCTCTGCCAGAGATGGGAACCGCGGAGGTGAGGACAGCCAGGAGGAGAGAGGAGGCGAGGTGACAGGCCTGAACTAAATGAGACACCCTTGCCTCGGGCCGTCATTTTAAATCGTGTTTATTTAAATATGAGGTGTGACACAACTCCATCGTCTGTCTATTGTTATTCTCATTATACCCGCATGTTTCATTATTTCTCTGGGATGAGTCTAAAATGTCAGCGTGACAGAGTAAAAGTTACTCTTAATTCATTTTAATATGTGAGATTAACATATCACATCACCTTCAGATGTTACAGATGCCACACACACACACAAAAAAAGACTTATTGGTTGAGTTTGCCACGTTGCTGCTTTCACAAGCCGCCTCTCTTTTGAATTCCCCCTCTGGGTGCATTTTAGAAAATAAGACATCCTTCAAAACATTTTGGCTTTGAAGGACAAATGAGAAAAGCCTTCTGTGAGATAGAAAGAAAGTTTTGAACCTGAGCGCAGAGGAGGAACATAAAGTTTCCATGGAAAGACGGAGAGGAGGGGTGATTAATAGAGGAGGTCAAGTGGACAGAAAGAGCGAGCAATCTACTTGTTGACGCTTGTTGATGCTGGCAGATAATGGAGAAGATAATAAGACGGTAATGGACAAATGCAAAGCTGATGAATTGTTTCCAGTGAAATGGGGTCTCCAAATGCTTCCTGTCGACAAAAATATCGACGTTCATGTCTTTTGTCATGGTTCTAAGTGGACATTTAGTGGTAGACGGGAGCATAAAGACTCAATATTCCTGCAATATTTGAATGTGTTCAAAGTTTAATGTATGACACGTGTCTTATTTTGTTATCATCCGCAATGAGCAAATAAAAGTGTGTCCCAGAAATGTCAGAAATACCATAATGTTAATTTTTCATTCGGTGCTTGTAATTTCCTGTAAAAAAAGAAAAGAAAAAAAATTTCCAAAATATTGATCCCTCTCCCTGCACTTCATGTTTTAGACTAATTTCCCTTTCAGGAACATCCTCAGTCTGATTTTACATTTCAGCAAAGATTATGTGTAACTGGTGAGCAATGGGAATGGGCTTTTCAGGCAGGGGAAGAGTTTCCAATAATTCTGCTCCTTTTTCACAGAAAGCATCTGATTAAATAAAAGCAAATAGCGCAACCAGCTGTTTCATACAAAACTTCATCATCAAGTACATTCTGTTTACTATTAATGTTTAAAACTTACCACCCATGACCATAACATTCTTAATTTATTTTCCCAAATAGCTTGCAGAAGTTTAGGCACATCTGTATATCTAACAGTGACCAGCCACAAGAAGGGGAAAACCCAGCTGCAGCGGGTTTTTTTAGTAAATTATTTCCAAGCAGCTAGTAAATCGTGGTGTATGATCTCTGTTATGTATATTTATTGAAGCAAATATACTGTAAATATAAGATATTTGAAGTCGGTTTAGCCATATGCGACACAAAATCTATTGGCAGTTTGAATAGTGGTGTATATTTAGGACTGAAACTGCAAGGAAGTCAAAGAGGAAAACCTCAGACATCCAAGCAGAGTAAGTACAGTTCTTTCCAAAAGTATTAATACTCCTGGAACGTTTTAACGTTTGTCACAAAGTCTGATGTATTTCATTGGGCTCTTATATAACAGACTGACACAAAGCGACGAATAATTAAGCTGTGGGAAAAAAATAACAATTGTTTAAAAAAAACAATTAAAAATCTGAAAAGTGCCTTCCACTTATATTCAGTTAAATTCTTTTAAGAATCATCTTTTGCTGTGTTTATCTACCGTTGCAAATGTTTTGAGGCTTGTATCCGTCAGATTTGATGGAGAGCATGCGTGAACAGCAGTTCCTAAGTAGTGCTGTAGATGATTTATTCTTATTTGCCCCAGCTCCAAGTTGTTCCCATCCAACGCTACGCTAATGTGTAGCTCCACTGATCGTCTCGATAACTGGGTAGCTTAATTGTCCTTATCCCCATAGCTTGCTCTTTCCACCACCACGTTCACCAGGTGTTATTGTGTGTCCTATGTAATTTAGCATTTTGACAGTGGAGTTCAGTGTTGGTGTCAATTGACCAGCGCACCTACTTCTACTTGTTTGCTTTTGGCAAACTCCAGGGTGGACGTCTTGAGGATTTCTCTCAACAATGTGTTTCTTCTTGTCCGTCTTTCCTCAAAGGTGAGATTTGTAAGCACAAAACCAATAGTTATCCTGTCAACAGAGTCTCCCACCTGAGCTGTGTATCTCTAAAGCGCTTCCAGATTTTCCAATGACCACTTGGATGTTTCTTTGATTAAGACTCCCTCTTCAGACCTTTCAGTTTAGTTAAACAGCGATGACTTAATAGTTTTGTAATTGGGCCATATTCTTATATTTGGCCTGTACGAGATGTTCAAAGTTCGGGATATAGTTGTACAGCTGGGAGAAATGAGAAAACATGAGAAAATGGTGTGGTGGGGTGCACATGAGAAATAAATATATGTTTTTACATATTTATATATATACATTTAAGCAGTATTTAATGAACACTCGCAAAAGCTTCTAGGACTCTTAGCTTTCGTGATGTTTAATCATCAGATCTTAATGTAAAGTAGCAGCATCAACTTGCATTGATAGCACACTGTAGGACAAATGTATCAAACTGTCAAACAGTAGCTGCATCAGGCAAGTGTGGAGGACAACATTGTTGCACAGTTTAACATTTCTAAAAACAGTGTAGAAAATGTGCCTTTTTGCAGTGTTTATTAAATAGCATCCTATCTTTATTAACTATTTTTGAAAGATCCACGGCAGATTAATTTTACGCAAAACAAAGCAACTGCACCCATAGTTTGTTATTTAGTTTACTTCTGATCTAGGCTGTCTTGAGCTTGAACAAGTTCACTGAAGTCAAGTTGGATGTGCAAAGCACAGCACACTAGTGATCATCACTGAGAGACGATCTGCATCTGGATTTATGAGACTTCATCACTGACAATGTTTGTTCCCAGATGCGGGAGGATGCAAAGAGATCCGACGACCTCCGAGCGTACCTCCTCGGCTGTGGAAAGATTTCCTCTTTTAGTGAGGAATAAAACTTGAAAGCGGGGCTTATTTAAAATGCGCTGACAGTAGATTATCAGACTGCAGATCAATGAGTTCAAGCTGGACATCACTGCATGTGTTATCCACACTATAAGGGAGAAAAATCATGTGCATTTCACTCGCAACTCTTTTGAAGTCTTTGAATCTTCTTGAAAACTCGCCATGCTGTGCTCCCAACATGGATGAATGTGTGGAGGTGATTAGCTGATAGTGTGACTTCCTGCAGTCTTTGGCATGTGAGCGAGAATATTGCCCTCTAATTGACTTGGAAAAAAACTCAACTCTCTCATGAAAGCTGCCACCAAGCAGTACAATGTGCAAAGAGGCCCCTGCCTTGCGGCTTAGTATTTAGTTAATTCATTGATCAAGCATTGATCTGCCTCGTTACGGTGCACCTTGAGAGACACATTTACAAACACATCCTTTTTTTTTGTCTCAGGGTAAATTTGCTCTTCAGACTCCACCACACAGTCTTTGATAAACTCCCCATCAGAGAATGGCTCTCCATATCTTGCAATTTTGTGGAAATTTACAGAGCTGGTTCTGGTTGCTCTATACCTGGAAGAGTGGAGCTTTGTAAAACAAAAACAAAAAAAATCCTTGTAGTTTTTGCAGTTTAGCTAGCAAATCTTCTGATGCTTGTACTAGTTCTGCATCAGTCAAATTCTTCAACTTCTCTCATAATGTCCGCTCAAACTGTGATCTTTAAACATCACATTATGTTGTGTTACTGTTTCACCGTGTCCCGTCTACGGTGAAGCACCCTCGGTGGACCCAGTTCGTTTTACCCAGTCAGGCGACCCCCACTTACTTATTACCTTGAATGTAGGACGCATAAAACAGACAAGTATGCTTTTAGTTATATTTTATCTAGGTAAAGACAGAGAAATAGTTACAGTCACACCAGCGCTGATGGGCCCCTGATCGGCAGGAGGCCCCGAGTGCTCATCACACAAACATTATAAAGGGATCTCGGGACACACCCATACAAGGGCGGTACACATCCAAACTGTGACATCAGCAGGGAAGCTGTGTCACCTCCGGGGTGGTATCTGATAGATATGTGCCGGGATAAACAGCTCGTTCCACTTGACCTTGTTGATATCCTAACAGACCCCCTGATGATGTGTCTTAATGGCACATCACCAAAGATGATCAACCAGTGGAACGACAGCTCTCAGTCTGTCTCTCTCCCAGAACAGTCGGTCATTCCGTCCAGTCCAAGCAATCCACGCACGTCAGCTTCCGGCTTCCAGAGTCCATCCATCCGTGATCTCCATGGCAGTCGATAGTACGGCTCAGTCTCTGGGGTCACACAACCTCTGCTGGTGTGCCCGAAAGGCATTTTGTAAAAACATCTTGCAATTTTGTGGAAATTTACAGAGCTGGTTCTGGTTGCTCTATACCTGGAAGAGTGGAGCTTTGTAAAACAAAAACAAAAAAAATCCTTGTAGTTTTTGCAGTTTAGCTAGCAAATCTTCTGATGCTTGTACTAGTTCTGCATCAGTCAAATTCTTCAACTTCTCTCATAATGTCCGCTCAAACTGTGATCTTTAAACATCACATTATGTTGTCTACATGCTGAGCTCACAGCTTTACAAAGAAATATTTAGAGGACTGCACCATGTTCATTTATTGAAAGCTGTTGAACGCATATTCTTTATTTTATTTTTTGCTGTTCAACCCATTTGCTAAGACAGAGGGGCTTACCGATGGCATTATGATAACAATGGTGGCCTTCAGAATAACAGCTGTATAATTCATGCACCTAAACCAGAGTAATAGGAGTTAGACTTTTACTCCAAACTGGCCCATTAAATGCCCTGTGTCCATATTCACAAAGAATCCTAAGACTAAAAGTAGCTCTTAGTGATAGTTTTTGGGAAAAATCCTAGAATTTCCCGAATTCTAAGATTTTCTTAGAATTTTACCGGTAAGATAAAAATTATTCACAAAGCATTTTAGGCCTTAAAAGAGCTCCTAAAGTAGAAAAATGTTAAGAGTAGTTGACTTTTAGCGAGCCTAAGAGTGCCTCAAGCAGGGAAGATGGTGGAAACAGAGAGAGCTGTTTGGCTGATCCACCTAAACAGTAAAGTAATGAGAATATAAACTTCTATAACAATCCCACAATTAGTAATTTATAGATGAGAATAACTTTATCATCTACATAGGGGGAGATTAATTAGTTTCAGCAGACCAATGGGTTAAAGATGTGACTCTAGTAATGTAATTTTATTGAGGACAAATAAATAATAGGAACAATAATGAATAATCATGAATATACAATGGAGAAACGTACAAAGCATATTGTACAGAGGAATTGGTATTATTTACAGAAAACGATCTCAATACTATTTTTTTAAGAAATGGAAAAAAATGCAGAGAAATATATACATAAACTAAGATAAAAGAGGTGAGAAAGTATTTTCTGTATTGTAGCTGATGTCAATAGCCTGAATGGTCATCTAGAAGTTTGCTTTGCTCCTCTATGGCTTTTGATTGTAGCACAGAGTGCTTCTCGTGTCTCAGGCTGGTGTGTAATGCACCAAGACGCGCAGAGATGAAGATTCATTGGCTTGCGGCAGTGTAGTTCAACGTCTGTCTATTTGCGCTGTGATCCAGGGACCAATTTAGCTCCAAACACTCCTCCATTCTCCTCCCAGAGCTGTGCGGACAGAGCCGCGACTTTTCTAGGTTGGTCCACCTCTTTTTCTCCATTTCATGTTGGTTGTTTTGCCAAATACAACCGCTTTATACAAGCAGGCAATTGCAGTAAAATGCTGACAGGTGAGCACACATTAATATCAAATAGATCAAGTGGTAAAATGACCAGTATGGCGAGTAAACATAACAATAAGCAAATCAAAGTAATGATGAGTATGTAAACAAGGTGTGTTCAAATATTTTGATGCTGTGTGACATTTGTTTAATTTAGCTAAGTTTTATCATCATGTCACACATTTATTAATCCAGTCTAATCGGTTAGTTTCTCTCCTTTGAGAACTAGGAGCACATTTGTGTTTTTTTTCTTGGGCTATACAACCAATCACAGCTCTTAGAAGAGATCATCACCCCTAGCAACGGGGTCAACCACACCTCCTCACTAAGATACAAATTCCTGTCATTTCCTTACTCAGAGTCGCTCTCAGCAACAATCTGAATCACTCTTAAGCTAAGACTCCTAGGTAGGATGTTTCAGGCCAAGATAGGAGCTCTCTGAGAGGACTCTGAGAATCTTTGTGAATACGGGCCTAGGTCTGGTCACAGCCTAACCATGAATTTGAACTGTTTTCTGCTGTGTTCCTTGGTCTTCTTTAATGAAGCTGTTTGCTCATGAATATTTTCTAACAAACCTCTGAGATCTTCACAGAACAACTGGATTTATACTGAGACTAAATTACACACACAAGTGGACTTTTCTCAATAATTGACCTCTGAAGTCCATTGGTCACACTGGATTGTAGTCAAAGTAAGGGGTGCTGACTGTATATACGTGCCAAACGCTTTTAGACTTTAATTTGCAAAGAAATATGATAACCATGTATTATATTCCTTCACTGCTCTCATCTCAATTGTTTAACATGATCAAATGTTAAACAATTTAAAAGACATAACTACTTTTCCAAGGTGCTGTATGACATAGATGCTTGTTTAGTGTGACAGACTAAAAAGTTCACCTTATCACTTATTCACTGTCTCTTCCCATTTCCCGCAACCCCCAACATTCGCAAAACAACTGAGTTGACTCGTTGTCGTTTCACTCCGCTTCAGTAATACAAGACGGAAACTTCCAGGGCGTCTTCACACTAAAGGTTTCAGCTCTCCTTCAGGCCCCCACCCCCGCACAGCTCCAAGGTCTAATGAGTGGAGGAACAGAAAAGAGAGCTACTGCTGACGTTTGCAGCTTAGCATTACCCTGAACCAGGCCCCATGCAGACCCACTTATCTGAAAATCACCAGTGTTCTGCAGACGGTAAGGCCAATTAGGTTGGAGCTAAACCAGTACCTCTCTGAAAAAAATCAGAGCGCAGGGTTGTCATCCGCTTTTCTGATTCCCGATCCAGAAAGAATACATGTTATTTTATTGACTTTATCTACTTATAGAGGATGATCTTGTTGGGCTACATTGTATTTTCCAGATATAGTTTTGTCCTCACATGCCCAGCAGGGTCAAACGTTGCCGCTGCTGCCGCTGCACAAAGGACACAGTGGCGTTTGCCGTGTCTTTGTGTTTGTCTGTCTGATGCTCAATATCTATCAGTTCTCTCAGTCTGTTTGACTTTAGAAAAGTTTAGCACCCAGAAAAGCCTCGCGTCGGTTCTAGCTCTTTGATATTTTCCAAAGATATGAAGTCCATGGCACCAAGAGAAAGTCATTTTTATTAAAGTTCATGAGGAAATTGAAGTTCTTCCAGAGCCGTGGGCTCAAGCTGCTTCGGATCCACAATCCGTTTCAACGTTTCACTTTTTGCCTTTATTGTATCGTCATGACGGCGTTCCCTCAAACACAGAAGACCACAGCACGGATCTCCACGACAGAGGTAGAGATAACGGCGACATGACATTATGTCAAGTAATTTATCGTTCAACTTGCTGAAAGGATTGGCAGTTTAAAGGGCTTCCTATTCATCAAGATTATTTGCATGAAAGTGAGCCCGTCTGCACAGATAAAAGGACTTTCAGGGAATGTTTGATGCTGGACCCATAACAATTTCTTGCAAGTGAAGAGATGGGTTTAAAATAACCCACACACCCTAAAAAAGCTACCTCTGAGACAAAGAGGAGTAATCGGCTCAACGGCAAATGAACCATGCCTCGGCGTGTTTGGGCTCGCGTTTGTGCGTATGCACCTGCGTTCGAGCCTGTGTCTGTTCTCCTGTAGTGGTCAAGTCAAATTACACACTCCATCATCTGCTCTCCAGCCAGCAAGCTCATTTGGAAATGAAATTTGAAACAGCAATAAATATAGAATTATGTTGGAAAGAAGGGGAGAAGAGGGAGTGATTTTGAAATTATTTTGTCAGGGGTTGTTCCAGCTCACTATGGGCGTTTGGAAAGAGCCTGACAGACAGACGTAATGGCGGTGACTAACCACGAGCCAGTGTGTTTTTTGTGCATTCAGGCCCCCCTTCGCTGAAAGCAGTATTTTCTCCACAGTTTGAAATCCCTTTTTTTTCCCCGTGGATAATTATCCATTGTAGATGCCCATCCTCAGATAATGACTGCATTGCCACTGAGCTAGGAAATTAACAGGGAGCAAGAGTGCTGCAAGCACAATGGAGGGACTGCCCCCCCTGCTTCAGCACGCTACTAATTTTAAACAAGGAAAAGGGGGAAGCTGTTGTTGGTACTTCCCTCCTGCTTATAAGGAATAACATAATTTCATTTTGTGTGTAATACAATCTAAAAGGATAGAGAAAATGAAAAATAATGCATGAGAGGTCTAGAGTTTAAGTGAATGGCAACAGTGCCCCCTTGTGAAATAGATTAGCAAATTCTCTGCATGAATAAACACTGCAGCTCAAGATTTGCAGTGTCTCCGAGTTTCTCTTCACAGCAGGTAGCTGATTTGTGTAGTTCAGCTCTATAGTGTAATCACATATAGTCGGGTAAGCTGCGCTGAAAAGGATAAAGTGATCAGAAAAAATCAGCTCAAATGAAGGAAAAAAATAATAAAAATCAGAATGAAGTGAAATTGCGGCTGTTGCAGTATTTTTATGATCAGTGTTATAAGCATTGACATTTGTAAAAGCTCCTTGCAGCTTGGTTATTGGATAGCGGGGCAATTTTCCTGCAGCTCGGCTTCTTTGCAAACAAAACTCTTTTGAGTTACAGAAACATATCCTTCATATTTTAATTTATGTTTATGCTTTGATCTCAGGTACCACGGCAGTTTACCTGCTTAACACCATCGTTTTTTTAAATGAAACTTAGCTAAGCCATTAAAGCGTCACGCCGAACAAACATCGTCTGGGGAGATGCTGTAAGAGACGAAAACATTTGAAAGAAAATCTGACTATCGGCGTACTCTCTTATTCTGTTCACGATGGCTGACTGCGCACCTCGACACAATTTATGGCTCAGTTACACTTCATATAATCCCTATTAGCAGATGCTTAATACTTCTTAAAGCAGTTAACTGTTGTTAGCCCCTGAATGTTAACCACCAAGATAGATGGATAACTTTATATGAGCAGTTTATGTTAAGGAAAGCATACCTGCAGGATGAAAGAAATGGTATCTTAATCAGAGAGTAATCTACACTCCATGCATCTCCACTGAACTCACATCTCAAATACAGTGCAATGAGAACTTACACCATGTTCATTGAGCTTTTAGAACTTAATGTTTTTGTGTGAACGTCTGGTTTCTGGAACATGGCTGGAACGTAGCAAGAAGCTCCTAACGCAGATGTACTGCGTGACGTTCATGTCCTACCATTAACCTTTCAGGCCTTCGGGTTTGGGGGGGATCGGGAGGTGTTCCGAGCAGGAGATGTGTGCGTAATTGGACCTCTGCTTTTATCTGAAGTCACCTAATCCTTTTTCGTCTTTGAAGACGGGGCTTTGGCTCTGAAGCCGACACCTTCAGCTTTGAGGGTGCGTTGATGAATTAAAGCCTCATCAGGCTGTGGCTTTAAAGAGTTGAGCGGGGCTGCACTAAATCAATACTAATAACTTCTTCATGCATTTGCGCAAGACAGGGGCGCGGGCTTGGCGACGACAGAATACTACATCCACAACTTTTGACACTCATCTGGTGTCCCGGTCAGTCTGACAGCTTCATTGTCTTCATCCAACCTGACAGGCTGCTGCTGTGCACTCTGACCGCTTGATTTCAGACTCATTTATATTCTACCTTTGAAGGAGATCTTGGTGGGGCTAAACTGCCTTTGCTCAGACAGAAACAGTGAGCATCTGTATGCGAATCTACTCACTGCTGCGGGGTTATTTCTGCAGTCCAGATGTAGGGTTGATGCCGTTGCAGAAGAGGTTAAGTAGTTTTAATCAGAATTTGGGTCAGAAACTATAACCACATTTTTGCGGGGTTAAAGAAAAGAATAAAAGGAGCCTCGTAGTGCAACCAGAAATGTGGAATGCAATCTCTGAATTAATAAAATGTATCAGATGGGCGATAGCAGCTGAAGACCACACAGAGTGAAACTCCTACTGGCCATGGTCAGGAAAATGAGGCTGAAATATGGAGAGATTTACCAAAAACGGACGATAGCCGATTGGGAAAATGTTGCCTGGTTGGATGAGCCTCGATTTCTGCTGCAACATTTCATCAACAGTTCAGGCAGAATATTTTATGCTGTGTCCCTTACGATCATCTTATTATCATATAAACACTACAGCCTACCTGAGTGTTGTTACCGACCATGTCCATCCTTTTTTCTTGTCAGCCAGCCTTAGACATTATTAGGTTTCTGTCTTTATTTTTGTTTTATCTGATCACATTGCAGAACAAAATCATTTATTAAAAAAATATTCGGGGCTGCACAATGCTTAGTGGCCGGAAGAGTTGTCCTGCTGCCAGAAGGTCCTGGGCTTAGTTATAAACAACCCTGGATAAAGTGTCGAACTCACAGCTCAAGCCTGTTGTGTTAAATTAACCCAGGACTGGGCTAACCCAGATTAGACTGTTTTATCGTTTCTTACATTTCTCATGTAATTCAAGATAAGATTCTTTTATTGTCATTGCACAACCAAAACATGCACGAGATTCGTGTGTGCTCCCAACAATACACACTCACGTTTATACATAGTGTACAGCATATACCATTGTGTACCTTTATGGTCTCTGCAAAAAACATTTATGTTGTTTTTTATCACCAACAACCATTAAAATAAGCTCCACAGGAAGAAATGCTCAATCAGGTCAAAATGCAGGGAAATATCTGTCAGTTGTTTCATGCTGTATGCACCAGCTCCCAGTGGAGTGATGATGTACTGGGGCTCAGAGGGCTGCCCTGCCCCTACTGTACCGGCAGCGTAACTCAAGGCCCCTGTGGTGCCTGACTCCCTGACTCGTGTCCCCTGCTACAGCGGCAGGGAATGAAACAGCCATACATCATAAGGCCAACTGTGTCCTCTGAGGCAGTGACGGACAAAGCCAACAGAATCAATAAAGTCTTAGCTCAAGCCCTACTTCTGTGCACTCAGACCTCTTTACCTTCTTTTCTTGTCAAATCCTGCCTTTTTTTTTTGCCCCCTCGCAAACCAAATCTTGTCTCCAATTTCTCTTTCCGCTTCTACCATTTTTCAGGTGGCATAATTTATTTGTGTTTTGACTAAAACTAATGACAATATTATCTCTGTCTACCCTTTCGCTCAGTCCTCAACAAACATGCTGAAACACAGTGCGGCTGGAAGCCTTGACAGGAGAGGAAAAAAAAACAAGAGAAAACAGCACTTCAGAAAGAAAGAAAAGACCAAGGCCTGAAGATTACCGAAGGCCATTTGGCTTGTTAGTGCCCAGGCACCCACATCAGACAAATGCATACTTTGTTGTTTCACTGGAGCTGAGTGTTTCAAGTTGTGTAGGGGTGAAAGTTCCCCAAATTGACAATTTAAATGATGGAGGACCTTTGTAGCAGCCCACAAACCATTTTAGACAGCAGTGCAAATGCTGCTTGAGAGATATACAAGGAGCACAAGGGAGCAGTTTGCTGTAATTAAACAGGAGTGTCAACGTTAGCGCTGCTTGTTTACAGCAAAGGAGCATACCATTTTTTAGGCAAACATGTTTAGGTTTTATTGATCAATTTTAATTATTGTCAGCATGTGACTGAAGACTGGATTTTATCTCAGGAAATGATACTCCCCATATTTCCTAGAAATAGTTCTGAAGCTCCACACTGTCACACTCTTTCTTCTCTTGACACGTATGCTGGTATATAAAAAAAGTGCCTTACATGGTAGTAAACATGAAGGAAGGCGACGCCCCTTTTGAAACTTCAAATGCTAGTCTGAATGTGGCATTTCATAGTGTTTTTGTGTTCGGATGAAAAGTGCCAAAGTCCGCGATCTGCTTCATCAGGATGGGGCACATTACTCTTGCAGTGATGGCACTGCCTTGTAAAAATAAAATAAAATAAAAAATTAATAATCGGGGATATCAGTTACATTTTCTATACAGAGTGGCATGGATGGATGGTTTGTTGTTCACAAGCAGTCGAATAATTATTCGCAGAATGAATCAGAAAGTCTGATCGAGTCTCAAAGCTTTAGGAGTGCTGAGGTGAGGGAATTTTCATTGTTGCAGACAAACAGTCTGCACAGTGTCCCAGAAAATTAGCTAACACTATTACTGGGTAATTCCTCTGACAATTGAGTAATAATTACATAAATTCTATAAAAAATATTCATGTTTAGTGGACAGTCCCTGGTCACTTTTTTAGGTAAATTATTAATAGCAATATGTTAGAAGCATTCTCCTGCAATTTTGGTTCATATTGACACTACGCAGTTGCCACAGATGTGTTGGCTGCTCATCCGTGACGGGAATCTTCCATAGCACCACTTTCCAAATTTGCTATATGCTGAGCGTGGAGAATCACTCATTGTCATGTTCAAGAAACCAGTTTGAGATGGTAAGAAGGTGGGCACACTCATAGAGGCAAAACGGTCGGCCATAAATACCCACCAGCCTGAATCCTAGATACGAGGCTGCATGGAACCATGTTTCCATGTTATTTACACAAAATTCTTCTACTGAAAGCTGAATTCATTGGACAAGACTATATTTTTCAGAGCCATTAATGCCATCATTTGGTCTGTCTGGCCAAAATTGCATCCTTTCTTTCCTGCTTCCAACTGACAGCCGTGCCATCCATTTTGGTCTTATCTCACTGTAGCCCTTTTGCTACAAGGTTCAAGATTCAAAGATGGTTAGAGGAGGTAATTTAAGCTATTGCTGTCTTTCTTTCATATCAAATCACTCTCCCTTTTCTCTCTAACTCCAGATTAAAAAAAAAAAAAACATTTTCATCCATACAACTGCTGGTCAAAGCACATTTTCTTTTTCTCGGATCTTTCTCTGTGATGGTTTTCTTTGAAAGTCCCAGCAGAACTGCAATTTCTGAAATACTCACCCCAGTCCATTTGGGACAATAACCATACTGTTTGTTGCTTAAACCCCCTCTGATCCCTATTTTGATGCTTGGTTTGAGATTTAGCAAGTCGTCTTCACTATGTCTGGAATAAAGTTGGTTCACTCTTATGTTTGTTTTTTCACCAAATTTGGTGTTGAATGTTAAAAGTTCTCAAACTGAGATTACCTTTCATGTTCCTTAGGGGTAGCTATTTCCCTCTAAGTAATGCATTTAATTTTTTTCTGTCAGAAGGTGGCCACTGCCAATTCAAGTGTAATAAAAAATCTGGGTTGGCTCTGGTGCCTTCTGGCACTGGTGTACCTGATAAAGTGGGCAGTAGGCGTATACAGTATGGCATCTCTGTGTATGTTACATTCACGGCAGGATTTTTTTTCAATATGTCCAAAAATACCTGACAGCCTGGATTAGCTAAGATTCAATGCCCCTTTTCTCTGTGATGTATTTATTTTTCTTTCAGACGAAGGCCACTGCCAATTCAAGTGTAAGAAGATACCTGAGCCGGCTGTGGTGCTTTTGAAGCAGTGTTGTTTGTCCTTCTTATTGTAAAGCGTTGCCATCTCATAGATTGGATTTAAGAAGCCCCTGGAGTATAGACTTTGGCAGGCATCACACAGAGAGCTGGGCAGCTGTCATTTTGAACTAATTAGCCACATTTTCATAGAATGATGAGTCATACCTGGATGAGAGGCTTTAATAGAATAATATAGAGGATTCTGTAGAGAAGACGATGTTGTGCAGAAAAATGTTTCTTCAAGAACTGCATAAAGATCTGCTAAAAGACTTCCAAAATAAAACTGAGA
This sequence comes from Fundulus diaphanus, assembly GCA_037039145.1. NCBI lineage: Eukaryota > Metazoa > Chordata > Actinopteri > Cyprinodontiformes > Fundulidae > Fundulus > Fundulus diaphanus. Next base: position 33,142,554 of record CM073127.1, on the reverse strand, counting down.
ACCTGCAAATGAGTATTATTTAGACTTTTGAAACAGGCTGGGCCTCTTAATTGTACATTTTTATAGTGATGAACAGTGACTGTGTTTGAAAACTCTATGTAATCAAAGCCAGGTGTATGCTCTGACATGAAATTATACAAAAGAGGGCATTTATGTTAGGTTCTTTGGCTCATTGTTGTAAGATCTTACCATCACAGTTCATGGGGACATGTAGTAAACATTTAAAAATTTAAAAAGTCAAAGAGCTTGTTTCCAAATGACAACAGTTCTATTTTGATTTAAATTTTAAAAAGTTAAAATCTTTCTATACCTTGATGACTTTAATGTGTCTGAAAAGAGATGTCGGAGAGACAGGTTTTGTAGTTTAGACGTAAATTCAAACTGGGAGACTCACCGGACCGCACCTGCATGTCTTGTCATGTGCCCGTGCCCCAGCCAATCTGCATCAAGTCCTCATCCTATCATCCCCTAAGACTGTGCTTATAAGGCTCTCCATCCATGGAGTCTCCTGCTCTTCAGCTGAACTTCGATCCTCCTCCACCCTATCTCCTCCACTGGATTTTCACGTACACAGGACAGGTATATGCTGTTGTATTCTGTTCTATTTCTGGTCCGCTTCTCTTACTGGCCGCCATGGTTGGAGGCTGCTGCTCTTGCCAACATAAAAAAAATGCTTCTTTCTGTTTTGGGAACCCTGGAAACTCTCATATGATTGGCTCAGGAAGCAGGAAGTAAACACACTGCACCAAAGTAGTTCCGCACCGTACCTCTAATTCTGAAAGGAGAAAAACTTGACAAAGACATTGTTGATGGAGAGGACCAATTGTTTATAGGGAATGTTACTTTTATTCTGGGTGACAAGTGAGAATGATTTTAGTTAAGTTTATAGTAAATTGTTTACTTATGCTCCTTTAATTTCTTCCATACAAAATCCCTTATCCATACCTTTATGGGCCCTGCTTTGTGCACAGTCATGTTGGAACTGGAATAAGAATCCACAAAGCTAAGAGCAGTAAGTAATCTAAAATGTCTGAGCATGCCAAAGCATTAAGAGTATTCACTGGAACCAAGGGGCTGAGAGAAACTCTCAAAGAACAGCCCTGAATCATAATCCCCTTTGCACCAAACTTTACGCTTGACACAGCACAGTCAAGCAAGTGCCATTCTCCAGGCAACTTCCAAAACCAGACTCATCCATTAGACTGCCAAATAGAGAGCCATGATTCTTTACTCCAGAGATTACCTCTCTAGTTCTTTTTTGTTCTCCCTAATTGTCTCTGGAGTAGTTGTAAGGAACAACCCCAAACACAAAGATGGTTTGGCCACTGGCACAACTTCTATCATCAAGCTGCCCCTGTAATGTTTAAAATGCTCTGTGAACCACAAGTAGAAACAGGAAGAGACACAGCCTCAATTTGTCCCTGCGCTGTAGGTCAGGCAGCCGCTTCATCACCTTGATATTAGGAAATGGTACCGCGACTGTCACCTGAGGATCATGACTCAAACCGCAGGCACTGCCTACCTTCGTTTTGCACTCCAACCCTCTTTCACGTACCGGCTACACCTGGACATAGGTCATCTCTGTGTCCCCTGCTCTAATGGCACAAACAAACTTAGCAGTTTCGGTCAGAGAACAGTTGTTTGTGTTCGCTAGTCAAAGTCGTGATTAGAACAGGTTAAATAAATAACATTTGCAGGCTGGTAAACATTTGCACTGTTTAGTAACTTGATTTGAATTGTTGTTACTTCCACCTCTGTCTGCTGCAACAACACACAGGTTATGTGGCTTGAGATGAGTGACCCTAAGTGAAATAAAGACACTGCTGCAGAACCTCAACTGCTAAAACGAAGGTTCGGCCCATATCTAAACATGTCACATAAGCTGTAGCCTAAAATATCTATCTGAACCAACCAGCAAGTATGGAAAAGTAAAAGTGGCACAATTCAATAAATTAAACAGTTCCAAAAATTATTTTTCTATGTGTAAATTGTAAGAAAACTGGAGATGCATGTATCCAATTTATTGTAGATTTATCTAGCTTTATCTGAAATAAATAAACAGATAAATGTAAAAATACTTTTCTATTTAAATTAATAAAATATTTTATGATTTACTTCAACATGGAAGGCAACAAAGGTTTTTTTAAAATACCTTTACTATGCATTTGATTCAAATCTAGAATCTCCAGTTTAATTGTCACACAGTCATATATTGAGGGCTTTAGAATATACCAAAAATGTATTTATCTATTTGATAAATATATTTCCAATATATTTCAAATGATCGCATACAACAATGTGTTTATTTGACTTATCTATTTTTGGGATTTGTGTCACTGTTGGCTTTCTAAAGGCAGGAATATCTTCGAGAACCTGTTCTAAGGAGATATCAGTTCAAAATATGGATCAGATAGTAGGGAGAAGAAGAGAGTAACGGATACAATAGAAAGAAAAAGAAGACAGAATGCAGCATTGATTATGTCCTTAAATAGTAAATATTAATTTATTTTCCACTAGTCATAGAATACCATGGGTGGGGTGGGGGCAGTTCTTGTGCTAATGTTAAGACCACATGAAGTTTGGAGCTCTGTAGCTATTGACCCTGCATAAAGCGGTCGACCTCTGCCCACTCAACACCTAGAGTTGCCTGTGGAAGATTTAGCAAGAGAAAACTTCACAGCTGGATTTATTGCAGGATGTTATAAACTTGTGGCCATGGAAGGGATTGGAACACCCGAATTCAATGCCGTGGATGCCTCTGCTAATGCTTTTGTCAACTTTATATATATATACATATATATATATATATATATATATATATATATATATATATATATATATATATATATATATATATATATATATATATGGAGTAAAAAAAAATACAGATTTTTTTACTATTATTATTTTAAGGTGATGGAATTTAAAGGTCAATGTGCACATTCTTGCCAAGAAGTTCTCGAGACACTGACAAATATTGAAAGAAAAACTGCACCAGTCAAAAGTCTGGACACGCCGACCTTTTACAGATGACCAGGTAAGGGTTTTTGCATACTAAATTCCTCAACTTTAACTGAAACCTATACATTTCATCTATAAAAGATGGCTAAATGCAAGTTCACATCTGTTATAATGTTATTTTGCTTATGTTTTTAGTCTCTAAGCCCCTTTGGCTGTGTTTTTAATGGTGTGCTATTCTAAATCTACTTAAGTAGAATGTTTTGGATAGTTTCACTGCCAAAATATTATTCAGTAAAAAAAAGGCTGTGTGGGTGCCAATTTGTGAGTTCTGCTTTGAGTCAGAACTGTTCCCATTTAGGGTCTGTACAAATGCTGTGTTCCCCTGAGAATTACTTAAGTCAAAATACTTGACAGCTCTTTTCTGTAGGCATTTTCTTCTGAGCACCACTCCATCCTGATTATAGGAGATTGTGAAAGCAAATTGTAATCATTTCTAGTTGGCAACCTCTCAGACCCATCTGTATATTTTCCAGCTTTAATCTGATTTTGAGTATTAGCAATCATCCTTAAGTGAATTCCTGCAGAGAAATATTAAAGTCACTGTTTTCAAGTTTTTGCAGTACAGAAACTGGCATATTTGTTTATAAATGCAAGTTTCTGATGAAGCACTAAAATGCAAACCTCAATGTGAATAATTTGTGTGAAGATAAACCTAACGTAATATGGATTGTGTTTATGCAGTGATCAAAACGACTATAAGATTAATTTCACAAACCTTTACCTCACTTCTGAGACTATAATTTACATCCAGCATTAAACCGTGAAAAATTATTTTGAATATGATAAAAACAAAATCCCAGGGAGACTCTTCTCTTTGCTGTTTGATCAATATGTAAGAGTCTGCTATCATGACTTGACAGTCTTTATTAAATATGGATTTTTTTTTTTTTTGGAAAGTTTATTTAGCTGCCAACATCTGCCAAGCGGTACTTGGTGGAAATACTAAGCAAGCTTACGTAAAGAATATGGATTTTAAAATCAGCAGCGTGCACACATGTGCTTGACATTCTCTATGCCTGATCAAAACATTCTCAAATTTAGTTCCATTCTGTCTGAGTGTTAAATATGGTGCGTAAAACTAATAAAAAAAATACTTATCTATATGTGTAACTGCACATGTTTAGACCTTGACTGTGTTCTGCCTCGAGCCATGGTGCAAACAAGGATCAATGTATCTCCAGCATGATCAACAGCGTTGCTACTGGTGCTTTCATTCCACAAAGTATTGATTTGCATCCCTGAGTTTATATCTGTGAGTGCGTTTCTGGGGGTGACTAAAGATGAGCCGTAAAATAATGACAGGCCGGGCAAAGAAATCATGTTCTGGATGAGCAAAGTTGACATAAAAATTCAATTGTTTTTTGCAGCCCACTGTGACAGCCTGAGCCTAGACAACACAAAACTTGCATGAGTTATAACTGCAGTTCCTTTACTTGGCAGTAAACACAAACATCTCTCAACAATCTCTGAATTTCAATTTTTAGTGGCATACAGGCACAGTAATTACATTGCACTCCCCATTTATTGGCCTCTCTGGTAAGGATGTATATAAGGAATAAGATCATAATTTATTGTGAGAGCACAACTTCCCGTTTAACATTTTTGAAAACATCCAAGCTTTAAATTAAGTATGTTTAATCAGTGTGGAGATTCAAAGTTATTCCTGTTAATTCAGTTTCTATTTTCAACTCTCCTATCAGCACTACTAACAAGTCCTACAAAAATATAAGTAAATCATTTTGCCATTTATATTTAATTTTTTTTAAAGTAGTCATGGTGTCCAGGAACTTTTTCACTCAGCAACTGATGGTCTGTTTTCCGGGGCTTTCAATATTATTTCATGCAAGGGTCAAACGTTCTTGCACTTCAAAATAGGAAAGACAAGAGCAAATGTTATTCAAGTACAAAATTTGTGTGCTGGTCCTTGTAAGTGGGGAAATGGAAATAAAGGAAATAAACCTCCCCTTACATTCTGAATTAGAGACGAAACGATCATAGGTTTTACCGCTTTAAATTCTCCCACCTTGAGTGAAACTGTTTTATACTGTCGTCACTTTGTCCTTTAGCTGAACAATGATCCTAATAATACGGTCAAATAAACAGAGAAATTATTCACTAGACACTGAAAAAATATTTGTCCACAACTCTCTCAGTCCCCAAGCCTATACCTTACAGAAAATGTGGATTGAGGTGAAGAGAAGAGAGCACAAGAGAGAAGACGGGACTGAAGATGATCGAGGGAGAGGGGAATGGTTACAGATTTGTCACCGTCTGTTCTCCTCCTACCTTGTGAAACGTTATGGAAAAAGACTGAATCCTGCTGACAAAAGAAAAAAAAATTTTGGATTGGTCCCACTAAGTCTGGCACAGATAATTTTGTGGGGAAACAACTTTGTAATGTGGAATAAATGTACTCAAATAAAAGCTTGGATTTTTTTTTTTATTATTTGGGGTGAGACCAAAGCAACAGCAATCAAACAGACATATAAAACACCCAATCCGTGCTCCTATGTGAAAGAAAACACCAAGCAGCTCTACACACAAATCCCCTTGTTTTGTTGTGATCTCACCCTGTAAAAAGGTTTCACCGCACTAAACTGCAACATAAAAGAGGTAAATAATGCGACATAGTATTGATATGACATAATTTAAATGTTCTTTGGCCTCACCTGAAATTACAGGCTTGTATCAAGCTCGGAAACACCTCTAAACACAGGCACAAACAACTGACTGTGTGCCAGGCTGCTGATTACATATCATTATCCAGTCTAAAGGGCAGGATATCGTTTCAAGGCAAATTGGCGCACCAGGAACACCAAAGAAAGTCTTTATATCTCCAGAAAACATGCCCGGATGGTAATAAGCAATAGTGTATTTTTACTCACAGCCAGCAATGAAACTTCAAACCTTATTTTCTTATATTTATTCAGGGAGATGGGAACTTTTGATGTTTCAAATTTTGATGCAGCACTTGTTGAGACTTTTGGGGCAAAAGATTAAAAATGAGGAACAAGGCTAGACTGTAAAAGAGGTCTGAGAGTAGAGGGATGGAAATAACAAGCGCGAGAAAGACACGCAGGCAGGCACGCGGGAACATAATAGATACAGACAGATAAAACAAGAGCCGAGGCAGAGAAATAGCAGGATGCGCTCAAGAGTCAAAATGGGTATTCTGCAGAGACTTCTCTCTGAGGGTTATAACCTCCACACTACCAGGATAACGCTTTGGTGAACTCTTCTGATGCACAAATAAAACGAAGCCACAACGGACCCTCCATCCTGCGAAGCAACAAAAGATGAGTTACATGTAAACTAAATGCGTCAATTACTTGTAAACCCAGCTGCTACATTCTGAAAGTTTTACCGGCGCAGACATGCACTCACACAGTGCTTCACCAGTTCCCCCCCCCCCCCCCCCCCCCCCCCTCCAAGTTGATTCTTGCATTTGTCATTTACGGTCACAAACCTCAATGTATGTTTTTTTTTTCAGATTTCACGTTTAAAAAAGGTAAAACAAAGTAGAATTAGTTGTTACATAAGTTTTGCTTTCTTTTTTTTTAAATACAACTCTGAGAACTCTTGCAGGGATTTGTAATCAACCCCCTGAGTCAATGCTTTGTTGTACCGAAATTGTTTAAAACTAGCTTAAGTTTAGTCTCTAATGCCAGTGCAGACAAATAATATGATATGCATACCAGACACGGTGTTAAAAGGTGTATTAATAAGTCATTCAAAAACTTCGGGGCAGGCAGGTCGACTCTCTGCAGGTTTAAGCAGGAGCCCAGTGAGGCTGAGAGCAGGTTGCTCACCGCAGGAGGTGATCGGCGGATCTGAGTAGATCACCGGAGGCTTGGATCAGTTCTGTAGGAAGGGCTTGGGTCATGAGCAGGAGGACAGAGACAGGCAGACAGATCCAAAGGGCGAGGCAAGGCTTTTAGTCGTGAGATCAGTCCAGGTCGTGTCCAGAATACAGACAGATCAAATGAAGAGCATTTGTGACTATTAATCTTGAGGTTTTGCAAAAGAATTCTCTAAAGGATTTAGGTCTGGACATTGGCTGGGCCATGAACACATGAATATACTTTGATTTACACCATTCCTACTTCTGCCACAGTCTCCAGATTGCCCTGTATTCAACTTTATCTATTGTTGCATCAACTCTGGCCTGCTTACCTCCCCCTTTAGCTATTCTGCCACCTCCATATTTTCCCATCAGAATGGTGTGTTCAGAGTGATATGCATTATTTCTACCACAAACAGCACAAACCTTTAATGGGCTAATCTGACCAGAGCACCTGCTTCCACAAGTTTGATGTCTTCCCTTCACAGGTTGTGGCAAACTACAAACAGGCGTTCTTTCAACAGTGGCTGTCTTACGGCAAATTTTCCGTGAAAGTCAAATTTGTGGATTGCACAGCTAATAGTTGTCCTGTTGACAAATCCTCCCAGCTGAGTGCTGTATCTCCAGAGGTACCATGTGCTTCATTGAATAATGACGCACATGGTACAAAAAGCGTCAGTTTAGATGGATAATCCTGCCCCGGTAGGTGTGCATTGTAGCATATTATTGTCCTTGTCAGATGATGGAATAAACAGTTCTCTGTACGATTTTCAAAGTTAGAGATAGCCTATTGTTTTATAGTTTTAAACTGTTTAAACATTCTCCATAGCTATATCCCTACCCTGTCTGGTGTGCTGATTGGTCCTCATGATGCTGTTTTTCACTATTGTTCTAACAAACCGCTGAGGTCCTCATGAAACATCTGGATTTATACTGAGAATCATATTACACACAAGAGGAGTCAGTGTTGCAATTTGATGACTTCGCATGGCAGTTTGTTAAAATGGATTTTTTAGTAAAGGGTAAAAAATACAACCCACACTTCAAATATACCTGTGTAAAATATTTTGAAAATGATCTTTTATTTCTACTTCACAGTTTTGTACCACTTTGAAAAAAATCCTAATAAAATATTCCAAAGTTTGTGCTTGTAAAGTTAAAATGTTCAATTTTTTTCACATTTCACCTCAGCTCTAACCTTTTTTTTTTAAATGCAGATATATTTTGTTATCCAGCATAAACAGTGGGGTGCTTGGAAGTGTGGCCAGAGGTGATGTGCTGCTTTCTGTATGCATGCAGAGACAGTGAAGTAATTTACTGGCACGGAAAGAGAAATAGAAGGTGACAACCAATGTGAGAAGAGACAGGTTCAAAGAAAGTGAGAGAAGCTAAAAAGCAGGAAGTTAGAAACCCGAAAGTGCAAATAGCTCTGAAATAATGCACAGCAAATGAGAAATGTATATGCTATGTGACCAGGGTAAACATTAAAAAAGGAAAAGAAACAATGGGAGGATGGGACAGAGTGGTGGACGTTCAGAGTGCAGTGGGAGGGAGCTCAGGAGGGGAGGTAACAAGGATACAGTTCAGAAAGGAGAGAAAGGGAAGTAGTGTGTTTATGAAGGAATGTGACTGTTCAGTGTATGGGAGGTGGGCTGTTCTGATTGTGCCATACCAACTGCCGTAGCACTGTGGCGAGTTGACCAAGAGAGAACATCAGCAACAAGAGCAGAGATCTCTTCCTTTTCTTTTTTTCTACATTAGCTCTGCAAGTCTATATCCAGCTAATGGGTGCTGCAGAGTGGCAGCGGCGGTGATCGCAACTGGGAGGGTACACAGACTATAATGAAGGTAAGCCAGCTCTGTGGGGACTTGAAGGTATGGTTGATTGACTGGATTTAAAATGGAATAAATAGTTATGGAGACGGTTTATGTACAGGTTGCGAGTTGCTTCAACTTTTCTGATGTTTTAGCACTCCAAGCTCTTTGCTTCTTTCAGGGTAAAAACTGTCAGCATTTCTGCTTTTAACTTTTAACCAATCTTTCAGATTCTTCTTGAAATAAATTAAATATTAAGGACCACCATGGAGCTTTCCAAAAACGCTTTGAAAAAAATCTTAGATGTCTTAACCATTAATTACATTTTTTCCTGTTTACAACACTCGGCAGTCCTGCCGAGTGTTGTAAAATGCAACAGAAGGTGATCTGTTGAAATGCTGCAGCAGTGTCACACCTGTGTACAGCAAGGAACCCGTTCAGACATGTAGGGATTATGATCTCTCCACATTGTGCAGGGGACAAAGTGAGTGGGTAAGTAGAACCCACTAGTTCAGGCTTGTCTCTCCTCAGTTGGTTCTGTGATATCATGTAGTGTAAACCGAGGAGGGACAGGATCACAGGGACAGAGGTGGTGCTCTTGTTGTTTGATGAATAATTGTGCTCCAGCTGTGGAGTTTGGGAATCTGTGCTGTTTTCCTTCACAGAATGGTCTATCCCTCATTTCCATACATGATTTTACCTCTTAGCTTCGTCAATGTACAAAATGACAATCAGTGCGAGCTGTAATGACCTGCTAAAGAAGAGGGTGACTAAAATAACTGTCCCAGATAACCAAACATAGCATCATCCTCCAATAAATGAAGGCTCTGTCAGGGAAACGCAGCATCCCCTGATCTCTGTGAGGCTAAACGAATTCTAATATATATGTTTTCTGTTAGGATTTGCACTTTTCTCAGACTGAAACAGCAGATCCTTCTGTTGGACAGGAGAGTCCGAATTGCTAAAATTACATGCTGAGTTTTCATGCAGTCAACAGTTGGCATCACAAAGGTCATGGGGCTTTTATTTTATAGCTGAACACAGGTATCCACTGCAGTACATACTTCCAGCAGCTTTCAGAATGATACAGACTGCTGAATGTGAGCTCATTGCACTCCCATATTACAACACCAACACACACGCATGCATGCAAACACACAGACACACACACATACAGACATACATACAGACATACCCACACAGGCACAGAAGCTTAGGAGAATGGGAGAATGGTTGAGCTCAAGAATGACAACCTTATCAGAGTCTTCAGCTTGCAGGTCAGAGGGTCCTAGAGCCGGGAAAGTAATCTTTTCTTCTTTTCCACAAGCTTATGAATATCACAATTCTGTGATATTTCATTATTTAGGAGGTACATTTTAATTTGCAGAGAAGGGCTGTGTTTCATGATGAGATAAATGGCAACATATGTTTCTGGAAAAGTTGTTCAGAAAACTGCATTTACTGATATTTCGAGAGAAATGTGATGAATTGACAAAGTAACACAAGTGAAATGTAAGAGTAAAAGTTTTGTTACTGAGTTGTAAGTATAACTCAGCAAAACACTGGCAAGAAAAAGGAGAGTTTTTGAGAAGGACAGTCCACACGGCGCATCAATATGTGCCTAATGCTGTATATTGACTTGGAAAATAATTTAATATATCTCAAATTAATATACTTGGGTCAAAACTCACACAGTGCAGCTTTCAGCTTGATAGCAACTTTTACTTTAGTACTGTCGCTAAACTAGCTAAAGCTGGACGCTAACTTAAATTCTTGCACCAACACAGAACTCTTTGCAGCAACATTTGTGACAGTTCTCAACTTTCAGTAACTTAAGTACAAACCATAAAACATATCAGGCCTAACACTTACCGTTCCATGCTGGAAACCACACAGGATGAATGAAAATAACACCTGACAAAACTAACATCTTCAGTTAAAACCACATTTACCACTTCCAAAAAATAGGTTTGATTTAAATTGCTTGGTGTTTAATTGCTAATATTAAAAATTCCCTTTTCTTGTGAACCTACAATGGCAGGTGTTCAATAGCACCTATTACATCGAAAATACAATAGAGAATTGAATACGGGTAATGAAATGTGGCTTTCATTGCTTGCATATATGGCCCTTTCTATCAAAGGGAAGTATATATATATTCATGGTTATGGCATGTTATGGCATGAGGAATACATCAGAACCTAAAAATAATGCATCTTGGTACACTGTTCCTTCAACAACCTTCCCCTGTTGGAACAAATAAGTAAATATTTTATGACAGCAGGGCTGACCTTGAACTGCTGAATCAAACCAGAGGAGACATACATCTATTCATACCCATTTAGGACATCTGGTGCATTGTATAACCGTGAATTACCCTCAATAAAATAATACTAATTTTTGTAGCAGCAGATTCATTAGTACTAAACCTTAAAACCATTCAGTTTTTTTCACTCCAGGACTTCCTAAACTTTTATGCATTCCTTCCCATTCTTGTAAGGCTAAATGCTCTCATTTAGGCTCCATTAAAAATGCATTTTCAGCTTTACCCTAACTGACATGGTTATGCAAATGTATGCATTTCAGAAGCACTACTTCACCAGCCGCACAAATCTGGCTGGTGATTTACAGAACCTCCTTATCTATTAACACCCAAGGAGGTCGATCGTTTAGTCGACCTAATGTCTCATCTGGATGCACATAACGGTGTTTGAATGCAATCTAATTTCAACAGGGGGGTCCTTCACTGAAAGCTGGCCTCTTATCAAAGATTCAGCCATGCGCCTGCAGACGAACACGCTGAGATCAAAATAATGAGTTATAAATGTTTACTCACTGGCTTAGGATTGAGTCTTTCTGTTCACTCTGAACAGAGGAAACATTGACTGTATGCTGGGCAGCAGTTATCAATATATAATACAAGTTTAGCCACACAGAATACAAATGTCTCTCCCACTCCCTGTCTCTCCATCTCCGTTTCTTACTCTTTCTGCTCGTGCCTCTCACTCCGTGCCTGGCACTCCATCTCCTTCACTCTGGGGCTGTAATGAGTGTCTGGTATTCTGCACTTCACCACTGAAGCCCCATTCACGCTCAATCTCCTTTACAATGCACTAAAAGGATTACCCAATTAGCTGATATTGGATGCCATTGTGTGTGTGTGTGTGTGTGTGCGTGCGTGCGTGCGTGCGTGTGTGTGTTTGTCTCTAAGGATGAGAGTGTGTATGAAGTTGGTCACCAGATAGACATGTTATCTGTGAAAGTGAAAGATAGATGACTGTCCTTAACCCACACATCATTCTTAGTTGATTTTCTGCTGGAGGCCATATTACTTATCCACACATATCAATCGTGTGTGTGTGTGTGTGGGGGGGGGGGGGGGGGGGGGTTCTTGTACTTGCAGCTGAGCAAGAACACGTTTTGCTCATTTTACTAGAAAAGTGAGGGCTTTGATGTAAAGTGAGGACCTTTTGTCGGTCCTCACTTTTATTCTTGGCTGGGGATGAGGTTTAGCACTATGGTGTCTATTTGCTCTAGGTTAGGGTAAGGTATAAACCCGTAAAGGTTAGGGCTAGGGTCAGGATTAGGCCATAGAAAGGCTTGAAGATGAATGGAAGACAAGGCACAGTCCTCACTGTGTACTTTAAACAAGGATGTGTGTGTGTGTGTGTGTGTGTGTGTGTGTGTGTGTGTGTGTGTGTGTGTGTGTGTGTGTGTGTGTGTGTGTGTGTGTGTGTGTGTGTGTGTGTGTGTGTGTGTGTGTGTGTGTGTGTGTGTGACAGAGAGAGAGAGAGAGAGAGAGAGAGAGAGAGATGGACCTTGACAGGCTATTGAAGTTGACAGAGGAAAAAGAGAGTATTACCTCTCAATAATTCAGCCTAGCAGCCACTTAGCCTCCAGCGTTACATACTTTCTGTTGTCAAAGATGAGCTGTTTCCTTTCCTTCTTCTAATCATGAGTTTTTAATTGAATTTGTTCTATCATGCCTGGGGGGGATTTTTCATTACCTGTAAATCATTAGTTAGTTTGTGCGAGCAACAAATCGATTGTGGTTATCTAATGTGTTACATCACATTGCGAGGACCGTGTGCAGTATTTTGCGTTTATGTGATTGAACAGTGTCAGTTTAAAATTAGACTTACTCTCCAGGCTCATTGGTACAGCTCTCATAAAATTACTAGGACACTGTAACATTTATATTAAATGCTTTGATTCTAATTTTTTTTACTCATTTTATATTTTTGTCAAGGATGTTAATGAACTCCTTTTTAATTCCTCTAAAACTAGCAACACATTTTGAAACAAAAAAGAATAAATGCGAAAAGTGACTTTTCTGATAAACAGTTTGAACATCAACCAAATTTGTATTATTATTCAAAATAACGTTGTCCCTTTTAAGATCACGGGTGCTGGGGTTGCTAATGACTGGACTCTTTACCAGCTGTCGCAAAGCAAAGAGTGGGGGACGATCTGAAGAGGTCACAGGATTATAAGGTCAAATCTGAAATTCTAGAATGATAGAGGTGTTCAAAGTGAAAATGAGAATATTGGATACACCAGGATTTGTCTTTGCTGATACCTATCCAAGTCATTTAAAAATACATATAAGCTTAAAAACTCAATAACGTTAAATTGCAGTATTATAGCATACAACATTTCATAATGTTATGGACGTTATAGTCTGAATTTTCTTGTCAGCAACAGCCAACACAATCCATCCTTTGCTGTATATGTTATTGTAAAGGGAGAAAAAAAAGGTGTCGGAAACCCAGTTACTAGCTTAATAAAATTATGTGCATAGCCCACCCTACAGTGCATAGCCCACCAGACAGTAGACCAACTACAGGTATCAGGAGATGAGCTTAGTCTGGTAGGCCTCCTGTGCCTCCATTGGGACCATCAAGTCTGCAGTGGCCAGCTGCATCGGCCAAAATCGTACAAAATAGCAATTTCATCTGAATTTGCTCGAGGTATTCAGGCTGAGCTGACACCGCCACGAAAAGAATATCATACGGTCATATTTTTGTTTGACCCAACGTGTAGAAAAAGCCTTTACGTTTGGGCTTTAACTAAAAAAATAACAGTTGTACAAAGTTCAAGACACGCTTAAGATTGCAGACATGCACACAGAACAATAAACTGAGATTGACCCAGAAAAACAGCCACTGAACTAGATAGATTACACATACATCTGTTGGAAATTACCATATAGACTGTGTGAATTGAAGTGATGCCATCTGGCGTAGCGGTGGTGTACAGGGGTACAGTGACAACGGGTTTTTATGCTCATTGTTAGACAGGTAGAAATCCAGCAACCCCTCAACACGCTGTTGCCTGTCACTGTCTGTGTTAATCGATTGGCAATGCTGCATGAAAGTGTGTGTTTTTGATTGGCTAGTAGAGGGTCTATTGTCAGCTTGTCTTATGGTGGGGGGGGACAGGTTTTTGTGTCAGGCAGATCAGCTGGGGCTCAAAAAGCGAGGTCGAGACCCCCACCCGTGCTGCCCCCAACACACACACTTTAATACACACAACCCCTCCTCTGCTCGCAAACACACACAGATATCTTTTGTCCAGACAAAGAGACCTGGAGCCAGTCAGATATGAGATTAGATGTATGCATGCACCCACACATACACAAAGACACACTCATCCCACCTCACCAGAGGTCTTAAATCAAACAATTCCCCTTAAAACATGGTAGGTTAGACCTTGTGCATCACCTTCTAAAATTGGCAACACTGGAAATACGCCCAAAACCAAGTATATATCTGCATCAAATAGATGTGAAAAAGGCTACTTGTGAAAAGCAAGTGAGCGGTAGCGTTATTGTTCAGACTAACAGGCTTCAGGGTCTGAATAAGACCGATCGCAGAACGAGTGCAGTCAGCAGAAAGGATGAGTGAAGAGTACAGCTGAGAGAGAGAGACACAGAGAGAGAGACACAGAGAGAGAGAGAGAGAGAGAGAGAGAGAGAGTGGAGATTAAAGCAGATCTGAAGAGATACTGGAGAGTACTCGATAAGTGGGTCAAAAGATTCTGCAAACATTTTATGAAACAAAAAGGTTTCAGACGGTCTGATGTAACGTGACGTAAACTTTAGCGCAGTACTCCATGCACAACTTAAATGAGTGGTTTAGTGTACGGTTTAAATGCAAAGATGTTTCTGCAAAACTATCCTAAAGTTCAGCAATTACTTAACAGTAAGTGGGTGAAGGATGAAGCACTAGTTTTGTCCCCAAAGGAGAAATGTTCCTTGGGGTTTTGCTTTTGTTTTCTGTTTTTCATTGGGGTTCAGTGGGTTCTACATTATTCTGTCTTGATGTGTTTGTTGCATTCATTCGACCAAGAGTTTTTATCAAAGGGGCTTTTGAACACCCCTACTGCTACTGCGTTGAACTTGTGTGGGGCATTAAAAAAGTGTTTTACAACCAGGAGTTCTAGCGGTTTGCGGTCATAAATTCAGACCGGTGGCCCTCTCGGTTTCAGGAGGAGTCATTTATTTAACACTCATATATGGTCCGGGGCTGTTTGGGGAGGGGAGAAAGCATCAAATACCACACAACAGTTTGCACAAAGAGGGCACACTTCAGCAGACAAAGAGCGAAAAGATAGAGGGCAAGCGCCTTTTTTTTCCTCCTTCAGATGAACTGTTTGTTCAGGGTGGGTGCAGGGCAGCGAGTGGGATGGATGGATAGAGGGAGGGACTAACAGGATGAGGGAGAGAGGGAAGGATGAACGGTTATTACGCAGTTAGTCGATGCACAAAAGAATGGGGGGGGGGGGTGTATGCAGAGAGTAGGGGAGGGGTTGCACCGAAGGTGTAAAAGATCTTTTGTGAAAGCTGGGAGTTAATCACTTGAGCGGCACACGCCGGTTTTATGGGAGCACATGTTATACACCAGCTCCCCTGGGAGGAGTGGGAGGTCTCTCTCACACACACTCACTTTTGGTGCACACAGATACACAACTGAATTTCCATATCAGTTATGATGCAAAACTCTTCCCAAGCTGCCTAGACCCACCCCCTTTTAACAGGACGGTTACCAGACCCTCCTGGCCAGGGTGATAGTGTCTGCACTTGCGCCTTGTCCCGTTGCACGTACACACACTCCTGGCTGTTTGTTTCCTTCAGGACCGGATGGATGCCTTTGTGGGGGCATGGCAAGAGATGGGTGCTTAGTTTGGCCTGGCAGTAAGTAAAATCTATTGTTTCATTACGCGGGTCCATTGTCAGTGGGTGATGCTGATATCTGAGAGCGATAGTGGGGTGTGTAGATTTAGTGGCAGACAGACAGGCTCAATAACACACGGCCATGTCAGAGACTGTTTACCACTGTGACACAGAAGAGTGCTCTCCTCTAGGTGCGTGCCGGTCACAATTTTAACCAAGATCTACAGCGACTGAACATGTTCGTTTCTCTGTTCTAGAAAATATTAACATTTTCTCAGTTCCACTGCAATTTTTTGTAGTTTCTGTATATTCTTACTGTTGGAGATGTGCTTCTCCTCATCATGAGGTTTGTCTTTTAATCTCATACCTTTCTTTGTTTTTTGGGTGATAAAAGTCTTCAGCGGCTTTCTTTTGACACTCCTTCTTCCACCCTGTTCAGGAAAGAGAACAGTGAAAGCTGTCAGGCTACAACCCCGTGTCAAAAAAAGTGTGCACAAATATGTCCCCTGCTTTGTTGTTGTGGCTATTATACAATACTTAAAGCCCAAGGACCAGGTGGTTCAAGGAGCAGAGATCAGCCAGTGCCAAGCCCTTTGCCACGAGAATTCAACCACAGAGCTGACTTTTCCCCTGTGGGTTAGAGATCATGGCAGTAACATCTGTGATCTGTTTGCTTTTCAAAGGAGGTGGGGACAGTGAGACGGCATGATTAGTAATGATGGTAATTCAATGGATAAATGTGTTGGCCATCTAAAAAAAAAATTTTAATTTTAATTTCAGTAACCTTAGCTCAAAAGTTAAACACATAGATTCATCATATATAGACTTATATTGTCAAGCGTTCACACTCGTTATTTCTGATGAATATGCCTTACAGCTAATGAATACGCAAAAATCCGTTTCTCAGAGATTAAAAGAAATTTGTAAATTGACCAATAAAAAAAGGCAAGCAGATACTTAACTTCCCCAAGCAGGGCAAGTCACAAAAAGACCCTGCCTGTTAACAAAGGGTTGTATCCACACATATTTAGATTTATTGAAATATAACATATAACGAAAAGTTGTGCGGAAGGAAAATGTGTGATAGAAGACGATGGACCAGCAACAAGACAATTACAGCCTTCAGAGGACTGTAAAACAAAGCTCATTCAAGAATCTGGGGGAGATTGACAAGACATGGACTGTGGCTGTAATCATTGTTTTAAAAGCCAAAACTAATAACATCTTTGTGTTAAGCCACACTTGAATCAGAGGAAAGTTATCAGGGCTAAGGAGGAAAAGGACTGAATTGTTGCAAAGTAGTTCCCTTTTCCGCCAACTAAATTTGGCATTTCATTTAAAAATAAAGAAAGTCTAAAGAAAGAGAGGAGATGCACTTAATCCAAGTTGATTGAGGTCCTTGTCAAAGTACCGCACTGATTTAGTGACTCATACAAAAGGAGCCCCAACATATCGAGTGCATATACTGCACAGTATATGGACATACTTTTCTGTTGGACAAAATTTCTAAATAATTTTATTCGTCTGATTTAATAATTCAATATGCACCTGTACATTGTCTCCTCAACGTATCTTGATATATAACAGAAACATATCTGGTGCTTTGCTTCTGTAATATTTAAGTGCAAAAGCAACAACGATAAAGAAATTATATTTCGAGGAGTCATTCAGAGGGCAGCGACAGCCGAGTGTTGAGTCGGTACTGACCATCTCAGTTGCCAGTTTGTTTTTGAGGCAGGTTTTCCAAAAGGTTATTTGTCAAATTCTCCAGCAGCAGCAGCAGCTTAAATCTAGAAGCACAAATCCAGGCAAAGTGCCAGAGTGAACTATTTTCGCCCAGTTTGTTTTGTAAATGTGAGCACAGCTGCTTTGTCGTGGGGCCAAATTCAGCAGGAAATACTATGAAACAAAACAAAAAATGAAGAGAGAGAGATAGTACTTTAGTCATTCATGAAGAAAATCTTTTGTTTGAATTATCCAGTAACATCATATAGACATTTTGTATTTTTTAGCCTCTCTGTATTTCTTTGAAAGTTTTTTTTTAAATGTAAAAACCTTTGTTTTCACCAGGTTTAAATCTGATACATGAATGTTTTTAAATCTACTTACAGTTCTGATTAGAAATTAACATTTACTCATATTTGTCATGGTTCTCATACTAATTTGTTGTTGTTTTTTGTTTTTGTTTTTAAATTATGTATTTGAGATATTATTTTTCCATGGTGAAATATTTACACAAAATACAACTTCAGTAAGAAACAAAGCTAAATCCATTTAAGCTGAATGTTTCCCGTTTATGAATTGCCTTTTTACTTTATAAATTTTCAGTTAGCTTGATGTTAGCCAGGTCCATGATGACTGATTTACAGTTGGGTCAATGTTTTAAGGTTTGAAAGCCTCACCTTGGCTCGGTAGAAGATGTTTCTTGTTTTTATGACAATTGAGTAAAATCTTTGCCTTGTCTGATCATAAATTTTATTTTGACAAAGTATTTGGCTTGTCCTTGTGGGTGATTGTAAATTTCATCATTTGAGTCTGGTGTTGATTTTGGAGTTGCTTTCTTCATCAACACCCTCTAAGCTGGGGCACTTCAACTACAGGCCTGAAGAGCCATTTAAGAGCCACTTACTCCTTAATTAAATATTCCAACCCTTTGCTGATGTTAAACTTCCTTCTTTATGAACACTCATGTTGGTGTTCTGGAAACTTGCTTCTAGTGTCATTGGTTCCCTGGTTGTTCATGAACATCCAAACCAATATAATTTTATCTGAGGGGACAGTTTTGGTCAGATGGTGGAAACTTGGCCACATTTGAGTGTTTCAACAGGAACATTATCCCACACAGACTTTAGCACAAGTTCTTAAATGGACAAAGAAAGCTAAGAATAACCTTCTGGAACGACCTTACTAATCATCACAACCATATTGAAAATGTATGAATGAGGTATCCATACAGTACAATTCTTACAACTATCAGCCAGAATAATGTAAACATTTAATGAACAAATCATTAACGATATAAAAGCGTATTCATCCCAGTACACTAAATTATTTATATGTACTCCACCCATTCTGATAAGAGTGAGCAAATGTAAGCTAGAAGGATGCAAAGACCTCAGTGATGCCTGCAGAAAATGTGTGGTTCAACTGTAACTTGCTAAATAAAATGTAACCAAATATGTGTAGGTATATATATGATCAAGTATATGATTACTTCTGTGTGTACATAATTTTGAACTTGCAGTTGTAAATTGTATAATCATTACTCCCTGGAAAATGTTACAATCATTAAAATCATTAAAAGCCCCGCAAAAAATAACACCTATGCCCCTAAAGAGTGTATGGTGTGTACACACCTCTGCAGAACTGTCTCTCTTTCTTTTTAAAACAATCAGGATTAAAAATGAACCCAAACTCAAAAGATGAACCACTTTTATTGTCTCCATACAACCGATAAATAAGCAAGATGCAAATATTAAATGTGGCCTTTGGAAAATGTGTTATGTGCAACCGGAGACAAAATACAATAGAATTACTTCTTTTAAATCTTTAGAATAAATGCTAAAAACAACAGATTTACAGAAGAAGATGATCCCAAAAGAGGCATTGGCTGAAAACATACAGAGGGGATGATTAAGTAAAGGATAATGCATCTGTCAGTTCCTGCTTTACTATTTCTTAAATATATAACTTTCAGAGACTTTTAAAACACCTTAGTCTTTTATCCAAATTCCAAAAAAAACTTTTTAAACCGATATTGTAGCTGTAACTGTCTTAGTCAAGTACAAGGACTGTACATAAAGTTTGTGAAGAAACGGCCAAAGACCAAAGAAAACCCCTCAAATATCTCAAGGAAACCTAGAAAATAGAGAATACTGGTAGCTTGAAACAATTTTAAACCATAACATCAAAAAAATAAATGTTATATGTCTTTTTTGTCTCACAGATGAGGCCGATGTCAGACATTTCCCGGTGTCATGAGACGTGCCCCCCATTCAGTACTGTGTAAGTTTTCGATCCAGACCTGTCCCCACCTGTGCTTGCAGGACCATGGGTAGCGTAAGCAGCCTTGTTGCTGGTAACAGCCTGAGCAGCAAGCACTGCAAGGCTTCAGACTATCCGCTAAGGGAGGGAGCAAACGTCCACAGGAAGAGTGGAGGCTGCAATCTCGATGGCTTACTGAAGTGTGGATTTGCTCAAAGCTCCTCATCTTCCACTCATCACTCCAGAGGCCTCTCCCACTCTAGGTCAGGACGAAGTGAAGATTTCTTTTACATTAAGGTAAGATAAGAAGAGTACATAAAGATGGACATTCCCTGTATGGTATGGCCACAACATCAGTTTTGGGCAAACTGTTTTTGTATGACTCAAGGTGAACCACAAACAGAGATCTACATACCACAGAGAGAGATCAGTGGACGAGGCTGCGAGTAGAGTCAGGGCATCAGATGGACGACAGCACCCAAAACTGCTCTTCATGCCAGGAAAGATTTTAGAGGTGAGTTTGGATCCACCCTTTCTCTCCACCATGGACCGCGGAACGCATTTCAAGTTGGTCGGGCGCATGGAGACGCCAGCGGGGGGGTGGGGGGGGGGGGGGGGGGGGGTTCCGCGGTCCTTGCTCTCCACTGAATTTCCTAAATATATATACATTTACACTATATATATATATATATATATATATATATATATATATATATATATATATATATATATATATATATTACCAGAATTTCATGCTATTCTGTCAAGCATTTGAACGATTCCAGGTCACCTCTAATGGAACCAGCACAGTTAACTAAAGGTGTGATCCATTTGCCTCAAAACTCAAAACTAACAAGTCACAGGTTACATCATCTCCACCTTTTTTGCATCCCAGTTTCCCTCTCGTCGGTCAGTAGGAAAAAAACATGGACGTTCACACAAAAGCCATTGTTAAACATAGAAATACAAAATGTTTGTCTTTTTTAAGCCATGCTGAAGCGCTCAACAAACTTTACAGAACAATAGGTGGAGATTGTTCATTGCTTGTTTAGCCACCATGGCCACTGTTGTTGAAACAAGAACAATGACCATAACATCGTTGTACGCTGTGTTTTGTGCGTATAAACTGCGCTGAAACATCCCATCTCATGAGCACTAAAAAGTAGTACATGTATGACTGACTAAAGGGTGGTTCACACAGCAGGATTTTAAAATAGTCTGCTGATTTTCTATGCTTGCTGCGCAATAAAATGGAGGCGAATTCTCTTGGGGTGTTTTCTCTCGGGGTTTCCCCTCACCTCGCTTTCTGATTTGCTACGGGTCAAATTTAACAGGCTGCCTGCTCATTTGTCTATAGGATATCGGGGCAAGACAATCCAACATGTTGAATATCCTCGCTTTGAGGTCGGAGCGGTCCCGACGTTCCACCGAGCGGACCAGATCGCTCTTAATACACCACACCCGGCAGGAATATCTCTTAAGATTATCTTAAGAGATATTGGCAAAAATTGGGCTAAAGATCCTGCCGTGTGAGCCAGCCTTAAATGTTACATAAATAATAGAGAACTGTTAAAAACAGTGAGTGAACAAAGTTTTACTCAATGGTGCTGCAAGTAGCAGCCATCATGAATGTGGAAATCATGTATGATCCTGTTGCACCGACTTTCCGACTTGCTTGGGCACAGTGAAATGTTCTAAATGGGTAATGACCTCAATCAGACCACCAAATGTGCCAAAGTGACTTAATGACGACATGGTCAATGCTTTGGGTGGGTCATTACAGAGCCCTGATCTGAGGCATACAGAAAATGCGTGCTCTGGTAGCAAACCACCCTACAAAACTGATTCATTTACACCAGTTCTTTTAAGAGAAACGGGTCAAATTTCAAGCAAAGCACTGTGAAAAGCTTGTGGACGGATATCCACAACATCTGATGCAAGTAGTACAATGTAAAAAGGCATTCTACCAATTATCAAAGACATGTACGTAAAGACCTGAGCTTAAAGAGAGTTATCTAAAAACCTGGTTTAATCATTTTATTTATAGACGGTCCACGTAAACATCGGCTGTCAACTCTAAGTTTAAAGAATGGAAATTATTCTTAAGGTTATGGTCCTACAATTTACATATGCTTCTGTTTTTTTCCAGTGTGTTAATTATAAACTCACAAGCTCCATTTGTGCGTTCCATCTCATTATGCAATACACTGGCCCAGCAAATCATGGCTTTGAAAAGGGCTAATTTGTGGAATTCAATCAAGTAAATGTTGTTACTTTCAGATGCAGCAAGCTGTTGTTCACCTAATAGTTAACATGCAGATGTAAGCATGGTACAAATCATCTCGCTTGAATGCTCGAAACAGCATATTCCTAATTTCACAAGTCAAGTAGTGATGTGGAGGATGAAAAAAAATTAACCGTAAGCTTAGTAGTTTAATAAATAACACCCATTTCACATAACTTATGTTAGATCTTCACAGCGTTTTAATCAGCCACCCCCGACACTAGATTAATGACCTAAGAATGCCTTGAGCTTCTCAGAACGGCAGTTTCTGTGCCAGGAACACATAAGCAAAAGCATTTTCCTCAATAGGTCTTTATTCCTCCGGGGACGGACACTACAGACAAAAGAGAGAAGAGAGAAAGAGAGAGATCGAGGGCTGGGGAGAATTTGACAGTTTGAAAGAAAAACCACGAAAAGGCATCCCAGCCATGAAGTCAGGGTGAAGGAATGCTGAGCTCACAAGCCTTCCCTCTTACACTTCAGCAATAGCTCATATTATTAATATCAGGGAGAGGGGCTATTCATCTTCCCTCAGACAGCACATGGAGGGGAGATGTAGGCTGCAGAGGAGAAGAGAGGAGTACAGAGGGAGAAGGAGGGGAGGTATGGTGCTGTGGTGCTGCATGTCACAGCCTTTAACTGCACAGATGGGGCATGTGGACTATAAGTTCATCTAACAAGAAGGAAATTTCTCATCTAAACACAGTGCAGAGAAATTTGGAGTTACAGCTGTGTGGTTCATATATGCGGGTTAGCCTGTAGTGGAGCAGGCCACCCTGCATCACTGGTTCCATTTCTGATATGAGATGGAATAAAATATGATCTGTTACTCAATTAGATTGTGAATTGTGAGAATAACTGCTTTGAAGGTTTAAAAACTGTCTATCACGAGGGGTTAGATGCCAGTTCTGAAATATTAATGTCAAAACATGGCGTTTTTTGTTGTTGTTGTGCAGTCGGCTAAAAGAAATCCTTTTACTCTTCCAGAATCCTGCTGAGAAATCGTTGGTCAATACCACCACCTTCAAGTCTTTGAACCCAACGATGTGTTCGTCCACAGAGATGACCAGCATTCTTTGTCCAATGAGGAAAGCAATAACTCCGAATGTTGGACACAAACAAGACCCCTTAGGTTTTTGTCAGCATACTGGTAAACTGTTGCCCTAAATTTAAATGACATCTAATAACTGTGATGTGATTTCTGCCTTTCAGGAACTCTCTCTGACTCTGGGCGTAACTCAATGTCTAGCCTCCCTACCCACAGCACCAGTGGCAGTCTAAGAACCTCCACAGGCCTTGTCAGCAAGAATGATGGGAACTCAGCTCTTACAAACAGCCTCTGCAAAGGACAACAATCCAATTTCCCTCCATGGGTCAACGGAAATAACACAAACCTCGACTGCAGTTACAGGGCTTGTTTAAGCAGCGATGTGTTGGCTTCTAAGGCTAATGAGGATGCTGGCGCCCCACTGTCTCCAGACGAACTAAGAACTCTTTCTGAGACGGCAGGTGGGATCCGGTCCCCCATAACGACAGATGAGTTTCTGATTGAGCATCTGGAACAGAGACTGCTGGAGAGAGAAACTGAACTTCAGGAGCTGCAGGTACTAAACATAATGAAAGAAGCACGCAGCATGATCAAAATGAGCCTGTACGCTATTAGATTCTGACTGCTTAACTCTGCAACAGGTGAGTTTAGAGCAGAAGGAGACGGAAACATGCCATTTGTTTGAGGAGAGACAAAGGTTCTGTGCCGAGGAGATGGATGGACTGAAGCAGCGATGCACCACACAGCTGCGAGAAGTGTCTCAGATGAATGCAAAAACCCACCAGGCTCTTCAGCTGGAAGTTCGCTACCTGCAGGTCAGCTCCTCCCTGACTCGCCACAGTTCTGCTCGTTTACCCTCATCCTTCAGTTCACAGTCACTGTTTTAGTTACGGTGCAGTTTTCTGGTATGACTTTGTCTGACAAACAAAGCACTGTAAGGTGTATACCCTGCAGGAAAATGTTAAATGAGAATTTGGGTTTTTTTTGCAGACGGAGAATGAGAAGCTTCAGAAAGATCTGTCAGTGTTGACTCGAGAGAAGGACCTCATTGAACTCAGGCTGAGGTCATATGAGAACGACAGCACGCAGCTTGTGCCAACACTGGAGGAGACACAGTGGGAGGTCAGTGCCATATGGAGCTTTATCAGCCAAATTGGCTGTACTAACCATGGGCCGTTTGCAGGAGCCAAGGTATACCAAGGCTCAAAGATAAGTAAAGTTCTGGAAGGACCAGAGTTTTCTCATGGCCTATCGAGCATAGAGTAATGCAGCCCTGCCCCTTCCTCAACTGTTACTGCGCACTGCTGGTGAGTTAGCTGAAACAAGGTGCATACACCTTTTGCTTCCTTACAAGATAGGGGAACTTGGCTATATGTAAACATTTACAGATGTGAAAAACAGACAGTCACAGTGTGGAAATTAGTACTTATTAAGCTAATGCTGTTTTGAAACCACTTTTACGAAGTTAGCATGCCTGTTGAGCTGTCAACTGCAAACGGACAACCTAACTTTTTACCCTTTAAGCCCTAATTGTTGTAGGAGCAATTTCTGCCTGAAATGACATACTTGATATATCTCAAGTATCTGTCTAACGGTGAGATATGAAATAATTTTCTACTGCAACTGTTACTGTGCTTGATTTATTGGTGATTAACACAGAATAAAATCAAAGTTTTTGAACCTGACCCAAACTTTTTCTAAATAAACAGTAGAAAACACAATGAAAACCCTTTTGAAAACCTAGGGAAAGCATCAGATTTTATAGATCCACATCCTGTCTACAACTGCAGCAAATTGGGACCGAATCCGTTGAAGCATATTTGTTTCATAAAAGTTTTAGTGGGAAGTGTGTCAGCTGTGAATAGCCAAATGTGCCAAAACTGTGCCAAATGTTTGTTTTTTTCACTTCATAAAATGGAGTATGGTGAAATAAAAGTGTTGATTTCCATTGTAGGACTCCTCATGCATATTAAATAGTATTTGGTCAACACATTTACACATTGTATCATGAAAATGTACCAGTGCGCATAATATTATACCCATAATGCCCAAAGCAACACGTAAAACCCTTGTACACGGAAATTACATCATCAGATATGTTACAAAGATCAGTTTAACGAAATTTGAAAGGGGGCGGGGTCTCTTTAGTTTCAAGTGATATCAGACATGGGTGATTATTATACCAGGGTAGCTAATTGTAATCAATATAACTTTTATCTTTCTGTATATAGTAAACAATCCTAGAAAATACCTCGACACTGTACTGACGTACTGTATGCTGTTTTATTTTAGGGAAAAGGTTTAATTATTCTCCATTATCTTTTTGATGGTGTTCAAATTTTTATTTACTATTATTATTATAATTATCATTATCATCATTATTATTATTATCTCTGTTCAAATGCAGGTGTGTCAGAAGACAGGAGAAATCTCTTTACTAAAGCAGCAACTGCGGGACTGCCAGGCAGACGTGAGCCACAAGTTAAACGAGATCGTCAGTCTCAGAGCATCCCTGAAAGAAAACACAGCAAGAGTGGAGAGGCTTGAGCAACAGAACAAGGACTATGAAGACAAACTCCACTCATGCACCAGAGAGGTAGAGGTCAGTATGGCTGTTTTCTTCAAAACACAAATATCTGTAAAATACTCTCTCCACGCTTAAAAGTAACTTGTAGGAAGAAAGTTCACTACCCAGATTAAATTTAAACAAACCTGAATTATCAGAACATAAACGTCAGAAACAGCTATTAGATGGAAATAATCTTCTGGTGGTGTCCCCCCCCCCCTTTTTTTTTTCCTCAGTTGTGCCAGGACGAACTTCAGTGCAAAAAGACTGAGGCAGATTTTCTGAGAGTCAACGTCGGCAAACTGGAGCAAGACATTCAGAAAGTCAAACAGGATCTTGTTACAGCCGGAGAACAGAAGCTGCAGAAAAGTTTGGAACTTGAAAGACCGATCCAGGAGTTAGACTCCCCTGACCAGGTCCGGGAGTCAGATGGCAAGGAGTACATTTTCACTGGATCGCTCCAAAGAGAAGTGGACAGGCTGAAGAAGGAGCTCAGAGAGGAGAAGAACGCCCAGGAGAGGCTGGTCAGCAGCTTTGAGCTGGAGAGGCAGACATGGAACAAGGAGAAAGACAAGGTGATCAAATACCAGAAACAGCTCCAGATCAATTACCTGCAGATGCATAAGAGGAACCAAGACCTGGAGAGGATCCTGAAGGAGCTGACGGCCGAGCTGGAGAGCCGAACAGAGCCGGGCTTGGATCTCAGATATTGCGCGGGGTTGCAAACTTATGAGGACGTTATTGCCACTGAGATTTGAGAGGAGCAGCCACTTGTATCTTTTCTAAAAATACGATCGCTGTTGTACAGTTGATCACTCCCCTCACTTCAAGCACTGATTCATTTTTTAGAGTTTAGTTTATTTATTAAAATGTGGGTATTGTAAAATAATCAATACTACTAAAAATAGTTATTGATGGTGACATTGTTCTTACTTGTTTAAAAGTAAATGATAGATTTTTGTTGTGTTTAAATTTTATTTTATTTTTTCATTATTCTAACAGGAACAATTGTTGCTCTAATTTGATATTGTAGTTCAGAGAGAAGTGATTTTGTATTAATATCAATGTCTTATAGAGCCATGGAGCACAAATGATCGTTTATATATTTGTCCTTCCAGCATGACAGTTAGACAACAATATATCATCCGTTATACATGAACGCCGAGGAATTTTGATCCGTCTTCAGGATACTGTTTGCTTCCACAATGTTTACTTTTAGTGACATTTAAGCAACGAGTTTGGACCTTCAATCTTTCTAAATAAATACAAAAAAACATATGTTACAAATGCTTCTTTTCTTTGTTGAAATAATGTGTGGTAAAATAGTATCCATTTAAAAATAGATGCTTTAGTCACGTTCAATAAGTTGTTTTTACTCTAACAATGCAATACATGTGTACACAGAAAATATAAAAGGTTTTGTATATTATTGTCGCTCTAGATATTTTTAAATGTACATTTTTTTACAGCATTTCGGGGTTTAGTAAACTAATTTTAGCAGTAAAAATGTTTATATGTGTAAACATCTCATGGGATAAGTATATTTACAGCTTAAACCAGATATTTACATACAACGCATAAAAGCTTTTTTTTCCCTGACTGTCTGACATTAAATTTTGCCAACCTGTTCCTGTTTAGGTCAGTTAGGATTGCCATAATTATTTAAATTTTATAATAGCAGAAATAATGTGAGAGAATTCCTTGGATTATTTACTTTTTACTTTCTTCTGATTCACAACCCAAACGTGTCCTTAAAATATGGCCTTTCAAATTGTAGGAACTTAGGTCAAACATTTTTGATTAACCATACTGGACTTTTAGCCCATTCTTCCTGACAGAACTGGTATGACTGGGACGGGTTTTGACACAATTCTTCACTAATGTCTAAAATTCAAAAAACCCAAACATTTACAACAATTTCTTCAATATTTCTGCATCTTGTTCTTTCTTTGAGGTGCTATCTATTTTGCTGTGTGCGCCAGCCCCTCCTGACAGTGGTGGTTTTTGACATGGGGGACATGGCAGCCATAATACCTGACAAGAAAATGTTATCTTTTGGTTTTACCCCACAAAGGGACCCCAAAAGGCCCCTGGAGTCAAAGCTAGGTTTGGGTTGTACGCATCATCTCAGACAGTGGGTTTTGAATGAATGACATGTATTTTAGGATAGCATGAGGGGCCTATGTTATAATTTGCATTTCCAAATCTGAGGCCCTCATGTGTATGGAGCTGGATTACAAACTCTGATTTTGGAGTACATGTTGCTACTAATGGAGATCAGGCCAGATTAGGATGTGTGTGTGCTGCATGTTAGCAATGAAACAATAAGAAGAAGAAGCAAAATGATGCCTTACTGAATTTTAAGTTAGTAAGAGTAGCATACACGCTCCTCCCCACCATGAGGAATTACTTCAGATCTTTCAGGGATCTAAAGATGTCCAGAGGACTTGTTTGTAGTGATATGTTACTGAGGAGTCCGACAGGAACGTCAGCGGAGACCCAGCCCTTCCTGGTGGGATTATAACTCACAGGGAATTGGGGGATGCCTCAATGTCCCTCAAGAAGAGTTAAAAGAGATACAGTACCTTGTATTTATACCCCTTGAACTTTTCTACATGTTGTCATTATCCCAACTACAAATTTCTGTGTTTTTAAGACTTTATGAGTGAAGTGGTGATGGTGTATGGTGTATAAGATTTTTGTAAAAAAAAAAAAAAAATCTGAAAATTGTATTGTGCATTTGGATTTAGCCTTGTTGCTTCGCTACCCCAAAATAAAATCTGGTCCAACCATTTTACTTCTAAAAGTATCTTAATAGTAAATAGAAACCACATGTATGTATCCCTGTGTAATATGGATAGATTAATGGGAGTGTTAGTCAGAACAAGCGTCAAAATTGCCATGTTAACCCTGGAGGAGTGTAGAGGAACACATCCACAGCAAGGTTGGAAGAATCCATCGACGTGAGAAATATTACTTGCGCACTATTTGTTGGTCTATCAAAATCTGTTTAAACTCCATCAAGGTTTACTGTTTAAACATGACATATACTGTGAAAATGTTTAAAGGGGTTTGAATACCTTTCCACGGCACTGTAACGGGAAAAGGTTATGCAGAAAAAGATCAATTAAAATGCAAACACCTCAAGCATTTACAACAATTTATTGCCTCTTTTTATGTGCACATGCTTCCGTAAATTTTAATTTAAATGGAAAACAATCTTTCCCTAAACCATTCATCAAGGTTCTTGTTGCGAACGTGTTCCTTCTCCATCCACTTAACAGTCAGGGAAACACTGAAAGAAGAATAAGTGCGCACAGTGTTTGCAATCTATTAAAAAAAGGATGGTTTAGATTGCTTTGCTGCCCACCAGAGTCTTGCATTACCTTTGCAAGTCAAGGGAGATTAAGAGTCAGACAAATTTATTGGAACTGAGGTGCTGTGACCACTGGCTGAGAAACTCAAGTGACTGATAAGACCTTCACATCACTTTATTCTAAGCCTCCGTCAAGACATGTACGGAGACGAACCCAAATTCAGACCTCGTCTCCAGGACCGGAGAGGTAAAGACGAAAAAAACAAACATGTTATTTTAATGAAAACAAAAGGGGCTGCACAGACAGTCGCTCAAGAAGCATAACATCAGAAACGTGGAGTTGCACAATGGAAAACAAAAGTGGTTTTCGCATTAGGTGTGCAATACAAAAAAGGAGAAAAAAATAAGAATGTAACAAAGGAAATACACCCTGGATAACAATAAGTGTCCCCGAATTTGCAGAAATTGAAGTCTAATAAAAGAAGTTATGTGCGATGCACCTGAATAACACAGGTACAAAAGATTGAACATGCTTATTGTAATTTACTAAATAAAAAAAAATAAGACAGTAGAGAATCCTTTGCTGTTAGAAATTAGCAGCATATGTCGCTCAAGTGGGATTTTGTCTTCTCTGTCATCAAATATTAAAGTTTCTAGAGGTCTGTTCTGTTAATCAAACTTTATTCATAAACCACTCTACATACCAAAGTGCTGTACAGGTCCAGAAAACAAAAGTAATAAAAACATAAAATAATCAATAAAATACAACATCTACAGTAAAACTAACAGAATAAGAGCAGTCAAAACAATAAATCAATTAGTTTGATCAATAAAACTAGCCTAATGCCCCTGCTCAACTGGAATTAAAAAGCCACGTTAAAAAGACGAGTCTTTAAAAGAACTTTAAGACCATTCCCGTTGTTGGTCATCCTGACAGTGAGCGGAAGATCATTTCACAGTTTGAGGGCTGCAACAGAGAAAGCTCTGTCACCTCGGCTCACAAGACGAGCCCTACGCACGCTTCATCTCTTTCATTTGGATTCAAGTCAGAATGACTGAGCCATTCTAGCAGCTTTATTTTCTTTCTCTGAAATCAACAGATTTCTGGGCTGTGTGTTTGGGATCACTGTCAGCCAGAAAAAGCCCACCTTTCATCTTCTTATCATGAATGTTGCATTCAATTTCTCCCTTCATTCGTTCTTCAGTTATATAAACTTTGTTAGTACCGTACTTGTTGTTCCCAACTGTAACCCTAAAGCTGTTACCGATAGTATAATGTTTCTGGGGTGGGGAAATTTTGTGTGCAATTACATCCAAGGAATTAAATATTAGTCTCTTCTGACCAGACTACATCCATCATCCAGAAATGGATAGAGTACGGCACAACTGTAAACCTACAAGACCGTCCACCTAAACTCACAGGCCGAACAAGGAGAGCACTGAGAGGCAGCCAAGAGGTGACTCTGGACAGACTGCAGAGATCCACAGCTCAGGTGGGGGAATCTGTTCTCAGGAGAACTATTAGTCGGGCACAAATGCGGTCTCTATGGAAGAGTGGCAAGAAGAAAGCCATTGTTAAAAGAAAAGCATTAGAAGTCCCGTTTGTAGTTTACCAGAAGCCATGTTGGTGACACAGCCAACATGTGGAAGAAGGTGCTTCAGTCAGACGAGACCAAAATTGAACCTTTTGGCCAAAATGCAAAACGCTATGCGTGGCGGAGAACTAACACTACACGTCACCCTGAACACACCATCCCCACTGTCAGATATGGTGGTGGCAGCATCATGCTGAGGAGGTGCTTCTCTTCAGCAGGGACAGGGAAGATGGTCAGAGTTGATGGAAAGATGGATGGAGCCAAATACAGGAAGAAAACCTGTTGGAGTCTGCAAAAGACATGAGACTGAGGCGGAGGTTCACCGTCCAGCAGGAGAACGACCCTAAAGATAAAGCGTATGGCTTTAAACAAAACATATTTAACGGCCAAGTTAAAGTCCACACCTAAACCCAATTGAGAATCTGTGGCAAGATCTGAAAACTGCTGTTCACAAACCTTCTCCATCTAATCTAACTGAGCTTCAGCTGTTTTTGAAAAGAAAAATGGGCAATGATGTCAGTCACTAGATGTGCAATGCTGCTTAAGACATAGCCTAAAAGTGTTTGCCTGGATTTCCCAAATATTCTGTACCCAACCTTAAACAGGCTGCATTGGCTTTTTCTTCAGCAGTTGAGGTCATTACTGAACACTCATTGTTTTCATGAAAAAACAGCTGGTTTAAGGTGAAATGGTTTTCTTTTCATCTCCAGGTTATGGTCTGTACTGTTCTCCTTAGAACATTTAGAGTTCAGAAGTACACTGTATGTAAAACTGAGGCCACCAGTGGGTTTTGCGCCAGTAAGGTTGGGAAGGTCTTGGGAGATGTCTTTGCTTTTATCCATCTTGAGATGCTTCGATACCTTGGTACCAGGAAACCTTTTTTTTTAGCCCATCGGTTAGAATAAATCTCCTTGGCTTTTAACTCAGTTTGAGAAGTTGTTTTTTCTTTTTTTTATTATATATTTTTTGTTTTATTATTTTTATCTATTTTTATTAGTTTTATTATTCTGATGTTTTATTAATTTTGCTTACTAGAGCTAGCAAGGGTATTCATGTATTTTATTTGTTCTTATTGGTGTACAGCACTTTGGTCAACTGTGTTGTTTTTTAGTGCTTTATAAATAAAGTTGAATTGTATTGCCAGTTGACATTAATTGCACTGACAGGAAGAAGGATAGCATTCTAAATACATAAAAAAATCATCTGGTTTCTTGCAACCTTATTTTTTCATGTGTCTACATATCAAAAGCCCCATGAGAAATATATTTAAAGCGCAAAAAATCTTGATGTGCACAACACTTATTTTCTCAGCTGCAGATCAATTAAAAGCAACAGAAATTCTGGCAACATTTGAGTGGCAAATGATGAATGCTTTTAAAAGATGTCTGCTACCGCTTGAAAAGGCAAAGCCCTCTGCCAGTCAGTCTGTACATGGAGGGAATATTGAAGTGGCATTGAGTATGAATCAAAAGCTAAAGATATATCCTTTAATTGATTGATGGTCTTATCTTGCTCTATGATTACTATTTTTTTTCTTCTGGGCTCACCAGTACAAGGCGAGCAGCGTTTAACCATCCATCGTCTGTACCCGCTTGTCTGTGCAGGGTTGCGGGTGACCAGATGCAGCCATTAAGCGAGAGGGGGGGAACACCCTGGACGGGTTGCCAGTCCGTCACAGGGTAACACAGATAAGCAGGACCAACAATCATCACACATTTCCCCTAAGGGCAATTTAGAGAGCCGATTTAACACAAGTAATTTTTTAGACTGTGGGAGGGAAATGAGTGGAGAGAACGCACGCATGTGTGGGGCAACATGCAAACTCCACACAGAAAGATTACAGAATACAGCCTGGGATTGGAACCCAAGACCTTCATGTTGCAAGCCAACAGTGCTGCCAACTGCTCCACCGTGTGTTTAAACATCAACATATTTAACTGATTCTTGACTAGAAATCTAATTTAATTCCGTTTTTGTTGGAAACTGAAGATTAAATAAATGGGTTACACCTTTACCGGCATTCTGATGCAGCTCTACAGATATAAAGTAGGAATCAGCAACCTTATCCTGCGTTCACAGGACTTATTTTTATTGACTGTGCCTAGAGTTCGCACTCAATTTGATACAAAAGCATTTCATTTTGCAGCACCATCGGCATCACAATCTGTTTCAGAATGAACTTCTTTTGAAAGAGCTGGTTTCTTTTTATTCCTTCAAGGCTCTTCTAAATGATTTAGCAGAAACAAAATCTATGTGCCACTGTTTAAATTAGGAGACGGGGTTTTATTTAATGATGATATTGATATTGTACTGTGTTTTGTTTTTGTTTTGTAACTAACTGGTTAACTGTCTCGTCGTCAGGACACTCTTGTAAAAGAGATCTTTGATCTCAAGGAGTCTTATCCTGGTTCATGATGATGATGACGATAGTGATGAGGATGATGATGATAATAATCCAAAGAGCCATTTTTGCCCCCTGTCCTAAATTAAGTGTCTAGGGCCACAAAACCCATGTTTTGTTCCCTTGTTAGGTCCTCAAGCTGCTAAAGAAAATCTGTTCAGATGTTGTTTTTTAAAACACAGGAAACTAATGAAACATTTTAAATTATCAATGTATTAAAAAATAATGTTATACGTGTAACAGTCACCACATACGGGGCTACAGACCCATTTGCAGACTGCTCCTACATGGGGAATGTATTTAGGGGGAGAGAAAAAAAAAACTCAACTTGTCAAGCAAATGCTAAATGTCAGCTTACTCAAAGCTCTCTCCAACTGCACTCTTTGTCAGTCCCTCATTACCATTCTCCATTACTCTTGGAACTTAAATAAGAATATTGTTTCCCTCTCCGTCTAATTATGAAATTTCTGCCTTTTGGCAGCGCTCCCTTCCTCACACAACAGCTCATTGCGTCTCTGCTTCTGTCATAAATGAGCTGATGGGACCAAATCAACACTGAAATCAAATTAAGGCCTATTGTTGGTGCGTGTGACAAGAAGGGAAAGGGGGAAGGGATGGGACGGGGGGCTGCACACCGAAGAGATAACACAAATTGGTTTGGCATGAAAGAAAATAACAGAGCCGGGAGGTGTGGGCGGGGTGTATCTTTCCTCAAAGTAGCCAACAGAATTTTCACAGAAGCATTTACTGAACGCTGATCCTTGCTTGAGTGTATTTATTTCTCCTTTTGCTCATTTATTCGTGTCATATTTCACAAGTCAAATTAGATAGCACCAGTTAAGGTCTGAGTCATGTTTTTTTTTTGTTGTTGTTGCTTTTTTGCAGAAAGGTCACGATCGGCATCACTTTGCATGGACATTTGGCCTGGCAGATGTCCCCGGTTGATTGGAAGGGCAGCCGTCAGAGGACACTCGGTGATAACTTGGCCCTGTCTGCTGCTGTGACATGATAATGATGCGCTCATATCCTGCTGTGATTCTCCTGATCGGCTGACAGTTAAGCACAAAAAAAAGGTCTGAATTCATTAGTTCCAGAATGGCGCCGCCGCAGACCTGCCCGGCATTCAAATTAAGGACCTCTGCTTTATTTATTCACTGCCAGCAAACGTAAAACATTCAAAATTTCAAAGATTGTGTAAAAAAAAATATATATATATTGTACCCACGTGAAGGAGGGGTTTTATCTATTTCTCACCCAGCAGTCACTTCTAAGATGATAGTAAATACTCTTATAGAGGTAAATTATGAATGAATCAATAGCACTGTATCAGTTTTTACCCCGCTCTCATTACTCACAGCGCACTCGCATACTCAAATGTCCTATAACCCTGCCGTATCCCT
Source organism: Fundulus diaphanus (assembly GCA_037039145.1). Lineage (NCBI taxonomy): Eukaryota > Metazoa > Chordata > Actinopteri > Cyprinodontiformes > Fundulidae > Fundulus > Fundulus diaphanus. The sequence continues at coordinate 33,108,109 of CM073127.1, read as the reverse complement.
GAGCAATTAGTTGCTCCAAAATATCAGGGGGCTAGTTATTCAGGCACGTATTTCATATTTTATTAGTTTACTCTGAGGCTTGCATGCAGACCGAGCTTTAGCAAACACAGCCTTTGCAAATTTCCCAAGCTCCTCCGCAGTCAGCAAGTAATTGGAGAAGGAGTCCCAAAGGGTCCTCGTATGCCGCCGAAGCCTTTGCCTCCTGACAAGTTGAAACGGCATTGGGGTTAGATATGGAGGTAGAGAGAAGTGTTTGTGTGCAAGCGTTTGTTCCTGTATGTGTGGATGTGTGCGTGTGTGTGTGACGGGTATAAGAGTAAGAGTCGGGTAGATTAGTTTGTGTAAATAAGCCAGCAGCTTCTGGACACTCGCTGGTTGGCTGGGAAGCCATCTGGTTCCCCAACCCCACCACCGCCAGCAGCATTTGCGACCAATCCTGGCGTCCGTGGGGGATGTCAGAACCTGCCCTTTGGGGGGGAATTGCCCAGGGGTGGTGGTGGGCAGGCAGGTGGGAGCACAGTACGAACACCAATTTAGGCCCCCGCTGCTGAAAATTAGTTAATTAACTCTATCTCTCGCACAGAGAGAAAGCGCCTTTGTAGGGAAGTCTGCAATTCAACACAATCCAAGCCTTTTATTTAAAAAGCTTCGCCAACTTATCAGCTTGTGAAATGAGCAGGGACAGTTGAATGCGGGAGACAAAGCTTTAGAAGCGAATCCACAACATTACATAACCTAAAAACAGTAGAAATGTTTTGAAGCTAATCCTGGAATTAGAGTCAGAACTTTAAGCCATATGTTTTTGTCTGCTGCTAGTACTGCTGCCAAAAGATTAGCAGGACTCTTACTGCAGATTAAAATGAATAGACTCACCTAAACTATGCAACACAGACGCACCGGTTACACACACATGTTAATGGGTTATCAGGATTGCATTTACAACAAATACACAATTTAGGTTCACGACGTTTGCACGCTGACTCTGTGCACCGACACAAAGTGGTCATATCCCGCAGCGATGATAAAACGAAGGTGGGTCGCACTGCATCCATTTAGCTGAAAGAGGAAAAAAAACGAAATATAACGCAATGAGCTTCAGTATTTATCATTTAACACAATTACAGGCTTTTGCAAAACTAATATTCTTGCAACTTACAGAAATAGCATTCGCCTGAAGATGTCCCTCTGTGCGTTCAAACTCTGCAGTGAACATTAGATGCTGAATCTCAATTGGGATTTTTTTTTTTTGGGAGGGGGGGGGGGTTGAATCTAAGTGTGACGATAATGTCAGCAGAAGTGCACCTCACCTTCCTGTGTGACAGGCTCAAACTGAGCAGCACTCGGTGAGGTGTTCTTTTCTATCCGTAGATGCTTGACTGTAACAGAACAACAACGAAAAAAAACAAATTAAACAGATTAACTAAAGACAGAGAATCCAACAATTAAAGGCCAAGAAATGTGTTGATATGTAACTGGGGGAAAATATACAAATGTTTTGAAGCGGTAAACTGTGGCTAAAGCACATTTTATGTTTTTAAATTATGTCAGTTCAACTGAGGTAGAAAATAATGCATATTGCGATGTGATATTTGAAGAACCATCTATGTGTATCTTGGTAAATTAATCCACAGACACAAAACGGAACATACGACTATGCATGCTAAAATGCATTTTTTATATATAATTTATGTTAAACTATATATACACGACATGATACAGAGGACTGCCTGGACATCCATCCATGTTCTATACATCCATTATCTTTAGGCGAGGTACATCCTGGACAGGTCACCATTACAGGCCAGCATAGAGACATGCAGGAATCAGGATACACACTCATACATAGCCAATAAACCAAACAGTCACATTTTGTGGACTGCAGAAGAAGGTCAGAGCACCTGGTACAAAACCTGGCCTGCACAGGAAGTAAATGCAAACTCCATGCAGAAAGTCCCCAGTGCTACCAACTCTGCAATAAATAAATAAATAAATCAGTTATCAGAGTATCTTTCCATTCTTTATAAAGGAGAGATCTGGGGAATGAACGTCTGAAAGTCGTTCCCAGGTTTCCCAACCTGCGCCGTGGATCTCTGCTGCCACACTAGATTTATCGCATGACCTTTTGGCTACTTTTCTAATAAAACCTCGACCTGCCCAACCTGTGAGCTTAGGTGGACGGGTATCCCCTTGTACACCGTTGTGTCATGCCATTTCATTTTTTTTGTACGCACTGTGTGCATACAAAATGACAAATAAAGTTGTCTAAGTCTTTTTTTTTTTTTGCACGACGCTCTTTGTTCAAAACCAGCAGTATGATTCTAAAACGAAACCCTTCTGAAAACGTCTCCACCACTTTATCCCTGACACCTCTCTGCTGTGTTCCTTGGTCTTCGTGATGCTGTCTGTCCCCTAATGGTCTGTAGCAAACCTCTGAGGCCTTCGTAGAACATCTGTATTTCCACTGAGAGTAAATTACACACTTGCTCGTGTGACTTCTGAAGGCAATCGCTTGCACGGGATTTTATTTAGGACTGGAAGTAGAGTGAAGGCGCTGAATATAAATGCTAGTCGTACCTTTTTAGCTTTTCAATGCAGCCGTATCTAACTACCTCGCAGCCCTCTGTGTTGATCTATCGCATACAATCCCAGTAAAATACAAGGGAGTTTGTGTTGTAACGTGACAAAAACGTAAACAACATTCAAGGGGGGTATGAATACTTTTAAATTGCACTGTAGATCTAGAGCTATACATTCAGACGATAACAGGCGGAAGCAGACGCAGCTGTCAAAGGGTGGTACGACGAGAAGCGGTACATCTCATACTGTTGTAGCTCTCCACCGTCAGGGCGGAAATGTTGGTTGTTTCAGCGAAGCGAATGATGAACTCCTGGGGAAACATCCCGGTGGACATCCAGAACGTCTTGCTGTTTCTAGAAGACAAGACGAAACACCACGATAATCGGTATGGCGCTTTCAGATGCGTTCTCAGTCGCTTTTCATGTGTAGGCGTGTTGGGCAAAAACATCGGTGCAGACATGCGAAGCGCTCACCCGTCCGTGATGTTTTCAGGCGGGTGATTGTCGTCGCTGGATGAGGCTAAAACAACCTGTGCGCCGGAGGAATCCATCATGGCGACTCGCTGAAACTCTAAAGAAAACAGCAGCGGTCTCAAAGACCGGCGCGTGTCCTTTTCTTGGGGTTTTCCGTGAAATAGCGAGCGTCAACGCGTTGCCACGCCAACCGCTCCGTCGCGCGATATATACGCCACACTCACGTCGCGCCGAACGTCACAATTTCCGACGCACGTTGCTGCGTTAGCTAGCGTTAGCTAACACACACACACAAGAAGCCTGGACATGGCGAACGGGTGCAAAGACGTGTTGTTTACCCGCGGAAACGGACAGGCGAGTTGTGAACATTTCTCAAGCTACCTTTACAACCCACAGGGACTATTTTCAGGTCGCTTTGGTTTAAGTGGAGCTAGAACGCGGAGGTAGAAAACCAACGTAGAGTTTAGCTAAATTGGGCAACAAAGAGAACGAGGAAAAATGACTGGAATAAAAATTACCACCTGATAGAAATTATGAAGTGTTGATTTTTTTAAACGTACAATCACGGATACAACGAAGTTCACCAAAACATAGAATCATACAAGAGTCAATTTCTGGTGTCGGAATCGATCCCTGAACAAACCAGAAACCTTTGACAGGAAACAGTTCTCCATCATATTTTAATATCCGCATCCTTTTTTTAATGTTATCGTTCTCTTTCAGAGTGATGATTCAGATATCTGGGATGATACCGCACTTATAAAAGCATACGATAAAGCCGTTGCATCCTTCAAGGTAAATCGAGGTCTTTTTGGTGAAAGTTAATGGGGGGAACAGACTACTGCTACACTGCTTGTGTGTTCTGCTCTCAATTTGTCTCAGACTGCACTAAAGGGCGAAGACGAACCGCAGGACTCTAAGAAAACCCAACCAGGAAAGAAACGGAAGAACAACAAGAAGAACCAGGGCAGAAAACGTACCAATGCACCGCCTGATAAAGAGGTACAGAGCTGGCAGAGGGAGGAGTAGCAACATTTACAGGAGAGCTTATCACTTGGCAGAGACAGATGTTTAGTCCGCAAGTGGAAATTATGTAAAGCACAAACCTAAAGGTTGTTCCTATCCTGACCGTCCAGGTTTGCGTCAGCCCTTTTCAGAGTTAATGGACTTTGCAAAAACAAAAGTTCTATCTTATAAATACACTGCTGGAATCAATTAAAAGGCACACTTTTTAATCACAGTGTAATGTGGAGCCAGTTAAACCTATTTTAAGATCTGGTCAGGTCAGTAGGAGAGATGGTTGTTAATCAGCGTCGGCTGTCTCTGTTTTTTTTTTGTTTTTTTTTTTGCATTTGACAAGGGTTAGTGTCACTACTGCTGTGAACGTCTCTGACCAAACCATCAGGAACAGACTTCCTGAAGGTGGCCTGAGAGTCAGACTGTTGAGGAGCTCAGTCATGCCCTGGTCAGAGACCCCAGGACACCATCTCATAAGTAGCATGCACGCCATGGTCAGGGCTTAAAGCACATGGACTCCATACAAATTACCGAGGACCCTTTGAGTTCTTGCAAAAACATTTCAACAAATTGTACCAGCCCGCCGCATCAGGTGTTCAGTTTCATTTTCTCTGTGACTTCGGATTAAGACCCCTGTTGGTTGATCATTCTCATCACATTACCCCTTCCATATCAACATTTTATAATCACATAAATCTTCACTATTTTTTATTAGTTTTCTGTGTTTTTAGTTAATTTTTCATGCGTTTTTCATAGGTGGTTGCGTGCAAAATTCTAAGAACATTAAAGCGATTTTTAACGTTCACATTAGTAAGACATTAGAAGCCTCTAAGGGTCTAAGAAAAGTGGTGATATTTTGGTCTTACTATCTCATTTATAGACCTTTAATCCAGACATACTACATTAAGCCATATATTACTAAGCCGTTTCCCCATTAAAATTAATCAACTGCATTTCAGATGAAATTAATTAGTGATTTACGTTTAGTGTTTTGTCAAAATCTGGGTAATCTTAAATTTAGACCAATAGAAAGTGAACTATCTTACAACTAGTACACTATGGTTTTAGTTGCACTTCTTTCTTGTTTTGCAGTGGCAGGTCGGAGACTCTTGCAATGCTTACTGGTCAGAGGACGGCCAGCTCTATGCAGCCACCATCTCATCCATAGACCACCAGAGAGGTACTTGTGTGGTTGTTTACACAGGTTATGGCAATGAGGAGGAGCATAATCTGGAAGACCTGCTGTCAGAGATCTCAGAGGCTGATGAAGCAGCGACTCCCAAGGTAAACTAGTGCAAAAATCAGTTAAAGCTATATGTGTAGCATGACTAAAGGGGTCAGTTAAATTAAACCAGATTTTTAATTGCATTAATATTATTGTGATAATTTTATATTGAATAATAATTTTATATTTCTTTATAGAGTATCAAAGACATCTCATATTAAGATAGTAGAATAGAGTGATAAAGCAGAAATGTTTTTGTGTAGAAGACAAGAACCGTACCAAGTCTGCTCTCAATTTCACAGTATGTGATTAATGCAATAGATTTCAGCTCCGCTTTGGCAAAAATTAAACAAACTGGCTGATCTAGGGGAACAAAGGATTGATTATGAAGCACAGCTTATGTCCGTGTGTTCTGCATGCATTGTAAGCTACATTTGTTAATGATGTTTCTTTTTTGTGGTTTTTACATGTTTTATATTGTATGTACCTTGTTTCATTTGTATAAAAATCCTTAAATGTTTTTCTCAGAATTTGTTTTTTAATTAATTCAAATGATCAACTTTAAGAAAAAGTCAATATAACAGTATCCACTATTTCTAGGAAAAAGTGGAAGAATCTTCCACAGAAGAGAGCGACAGGTCGACCACACCAAACCAACACAAGCAGCATCCACACGGTAAAACTCATAGGTCCAAATCTCACAAACCGCCGCCTTCTGTGTGGCCTCCTGGTTTCCCTGGATTTCCCCCTGGACCTCCCCCCATGCAGGATTTCAAACAAGTAAGGAGTGGCACCCATTAAAGAAACTTCATCCTTATTATTTTGCAACAATGTATTTTGTTCCATACTGCTTTGTTTTTATCATTTGGTTAGGTAATGTTCTTGTAAATCGGGGAGAAAGTTGTCCCTATGCTGCATTAAAATGAAACATAAACAGTTAATAATTAAAGTGAGAGAAAAGACAAGGGATCATAAATAAAAACCTCTGATTTATTGAGGAAGTATTGGATTACAGTAAATTTAACTGGCTCGCCAACACTTTAATTTAAAAGGGGAAACTATTTGATTGTTGTTAAAAGTAATGAAGTACCCCTGACTTATTGTTTAAGATGCTGCTCATTTAAATATATGTTGAAAACTTTTTAGTCAATAAATATCTGTGATCCTTTTGAGTCATTTTTAAAATGTCCTTGCTATATCTTTTATTTTTTTTACTAGAGGGAAGGCCGACGTTCTGCTGGTCATGGATCCGTACCCCCACCCTGGCCTCCTATGATGCCTTTCGCTCCTCCTGTAAGGTTTAAGTTTAAAAGCACAGTATAAATTTCATTAATGGCGAAAAATACACACCATCACCAGTGTTTAAAGAACAGGGGCTAAGCACAAATAGGTCAGGATTATTTGAGCTAAGAAATGAAGATGCAAATGAAAAAGAAACCTGCAGGAAAAGCCCAAATTCACCACATAGTAATATACATAACAGCAAAAGGATCTTACAATTAATTCTGCAACTAAGCATAATAGATGGTAAATTTGGACATGGCTACATATGTAGGCCAGCACAGGTATACGGTAAAATTTCTGCTGTCTGATCACTTTCTGTTCCTCAGATGATCCCTCCCCCTCCACCAATGAGCCCTGACATGGTAGATGACGAAGCATTGGGCAGCGTGCTCATATCCTGGTACATGAGCGGCTATCACACAGGATACTACCTGGTATGTCCTGAGAGACTAACTGGCCGGTTATGAAATATAACTTAGATTTACAGGTTTTTTTAATTAACATTATGTGGTTCATGCATTATGCAGCTTTGTTGGCATATGTTAAATTCCTCAAAAGAATAGTTGGACATAGTGTTCTGTGAAGAGGTTGTGAGCAGTTAATGTCTTGCCTAACAGTACTTACAGCGACACTAAAAGACCTGGAGTCACAAAAATGTCATCTTGGTTCAAGTTGAGGCATTTTAAATAGGTTTTACTCTGCATTGCTGTCAATCAGATGGTTATTTGGACCAGTTAGCGTCCATTTTGTTGGGTTTCAATAACTAAGTACTATAACGTTGACAAGATATTCATTCACCGTTACGTTACACTCCTGGCTCTTAGTATACATCCACACAGACTTCCCTAAGCCGTAGCGGTCACGGCTCCACACAAAAAACATTAATAGCTGTGTTGTTGCCTTCTCACTTTTTTTTTTCTTTTTTTGTTATGATGCGGCTGGTTCCCATTGTTCAAAAACGGAGACCCCTGTGTCCACTTTGTTTTTTTTTTCTGTCAACATTGTGCCGCTGTGTGACCCTAACCCTCTTAATTAGTTGTGTAACTGTGCTGTCTGGGTTTGTCACCGGCACCACATGAGGTGGAACGAGACTAGACTCAGCTTTTGGGTCACTGCATGGCTCAGCTGCCCTATGGGAATCCTCGAGGGACATTTAACCAGCATGCATAAAGTAGGAAAAAATAGCTTCTACACAGCAATGTTGAAACTGATATTTATGCTTTTCAGTTAAATATTAGTCCACATAAAATATATATCATTGATGTTACAACAATAAGTAACCCAAAAAGTTTTCATGTTTGTTAAACAATGATGATAGAGGGGAAAAGTGACCTCCAGAAACGTTAAGCACTGTGTTCCAAGCTTCCAGGAGTGTTGCCACGTCTGCTTATTATCAACAACTTTGGCTTGTTCATCTATACTGTTTACAATGTAGAGGTATTAGACGTGATTGCTTGTTTCTCTCGCAATAACTGGCCACACTGGAGGGGCATCCTGACTCGCATTTTGAAACGTTTTTTTCTCAATGCACAGGATAGAATATTCTTATAGTTAAAGTTTAAAAGTAATTTATCCTGAACTAAAACAGATATCCTCTCAAACATGCAGTGCTGCACATGTTTGTCATGCGCTGTGTGTGTGCGTGCAGCCCCTTTTGTCTGAAGACATGTGACTGAGTGACAATCGGTGGTTAGCGGCTACCGTTGGCTTCCTCCAATATCCTTATTTATCATCAGTTTAATGGTAGCAAAGCTAATATTTTTGAACGACTCACATCAGCAGCATCAGGTTCTGTTGATGTTGGCCTACATCAGTCCAATCTGTTCATCCTTTTTGAACAGGTTCTGTTATGTCAAAGCTTCTGACGGGACTATCTACAGATGAAGTTCAGTACGTCTATTTTGTCTCCGCAATTCAGCGCAATGTGTCCAATGTGTGTTTAAACGTACCAGCTCACATGCATCTATTCATGTGCTGCAGCACGGCACTATCAGTGCGCTTCCCCCTTTATACAAATAAGAGCGGTGGTACACCTTTATGGTCAACACCGTTACAGTCTGTTTAAGACCTCAAATATTTTGTAGAAGTGTAATTTCTGTTCCTTGTAAGAGGGGGAAAAGCTTTTGAGCCTTCTTTTCAGTCAGCTTACAAGCAGTTTGTTGCAACACCTGGGTAAGGATGGACACTTCAGTACTGTTTTGAAATTATAACTGGGCCTTACCAGTTATGGTTTCAGACCAGAGAGACCTTGCTCTCCGTTATTCCAGCTGAGGATGCCCCACAGATGCTCAATAGGGTTTAGGTCTGAAGACATACTTGGCCAGTCCAGAACCTTTACCCTCAGTTTCTTTAGCAAGGCAGTGGTGGTCTTGGATGTGTACTTGGAGGTGTGCTCCGCTTCAGTGTGTCACAGTACATGTTGGCATTCATGATTCCTTCAATGAACCGTAGCTCCCCACAGCCGGCAGCACTGATGCAGCCCAGAACCATGACACTCCCACCACCATGCTAGACTGAAGGCAAGAGAACTTTGGGAAACCAGGTCAGGAGTACAAAGACCAAACACACGCTTGACACCATCTGGACCAAATGGGTTTATCTTTGGTTTCATTAGACAACAAAACATGGTACCAATAATCCATGTTCTGTTGTCTGCTCATCTTCAGCAAACTGGTAGCGGGCTTTCTTGTGCATCATCTTTAGAAGAGGCTTCTTTCAGGGACAGATGCCATGCAGACCAATTTGTAGTGTGCGGCGTATGGTCTGAGTACGGACTGGCTGACCCCTTCAACCTCCACAGCAATGCTGACAGCACTCGTACATTTACATTAAAAAGACGTCTACACATGATGCTGAGCCTGTTCTGAGCGGAACCTGTCCTGTTAAACCGCTGCATGTCTTGGCCACTGTGCTGCACCCCAATTTCAAGGTGTTGGCAGTCTTCTTATAGCCTCGCCCTTCTTTATGTAGAGCAACAGAAGTTTTTTCTTTTTTTTTTTTTCCCAGATCTTCAGAGAGTTTTTTTTTTTTTTTTTTACCATGTGGTGCCAGGTTGAACTTCAGTTATCAGGTGTGAGAGAGCGATAACACCAAATTTACCGCACCTGCTCCCCATTCACACCTTGTACATCTTGTAACACTAATGAGTCGCATGGTACCAGAGAGTGAAAATGGCTAATTGGGCACAGTTTGGGCACTTTTTCTTCAGGGTGTACTCACTTTTGTTGCCAGCAGTCCAGACATTAATGGCTGTGTGTTGAGTTATTTTGAGGGAAGTGCAAATTTACACAATTATACAAGCTGTTCACTGACAACATTAAATTGTATCAAAGTCTCGCATTTTTAGTGTTGCCCGAGGAAATTATTTAATAAAATATTTCCAAAAAATGTGAGGGGTGTACGCACTGTTGTGAGACACACATTTACTGGATGACCTGACATGGCTTTTACTGATATATGCACCTTGTTTTTATCAATAAATTTTTTGACTTGCTTGCCAAAATATTACTAGTTGAGTAAACATTATCAGATGATAAGAATGGCATAGTTTTGGTTTTAAGAGTCCTTACTTCCTGCAAACGCAAAAACAAATCACATTCTATGTCGTATAGAAACCATGATGTTTAAAACAAGGGCAGGTTACTTTGAAGGAATCAAAGTCTAAGCAAGATGAACCCAAATAGCTGATGAATGGAATAAAATCATATTCTGTTAAGTGACTCCTTGTGTAATCATCAGGTTTATTAATTAATCAGGTTCATTGCAAAGAATAACACTGAAACTGATCTTTTTTTTTGTATCAATGTGATCTTAGGTTTTAGGTTGTGTAAACGGCTCTTAACCTCTCCACAAAACTCCCGAATTTCCCTTTAGTCTTTAAATTGTCTTAAAAGCTCGAACAAATTAACTTTTTTTTCCTCTCATTGAAACAGGGTTTGAAGCAAGGACGGAAAGAAGCAAACAAGTGGACAAAACTTCACCACAAATGAACAATCTTCAGTTTGACTGGCTTTGAAACCAAGAAACGTTGAGTCTGATTTATACTCAAGACGTCTGTGACTAAAATGTTTTGTATTCTTTGTAAATAGATTAAATAAAGGCTGTCAGAATAAACAGTAGTGTGCTTCCTATTGTGTTTTATGACAATTAAAAAGAGACTGAAGGTCGGCAGAAAGTTCAGTGTTGACCAAGATTTAAAACTCCTTTTAAGAATGGCATGTTCATTTTAGACTTCTCATATGTTTAACGCTTTGTCAGTTTAACCTTATACAATATATTAAAATTTTGAAAAGTTTACTTCAGTAACATAAATAAAAAAGAAATGGATTCATTACACCCAGAGTAAGGCTGCAAAATATGTCGAGAAAATAGCATCGCAATACCAGCGTGCACAATGTTTATATAGTAAAAGTCAATTAAATTTTATCTATATAATGCCAGTTCACAACACATCATCTCAAAGCATTTTACAAATTTAATCAAATCTAATCATACAGATTGGTCAAAAACTTTCCCATTTAAAGAAACCCAGCAGATTGCATCAAGTCTTGACAAGCAGCATTCACTCAACTGTAATCTGTTATGGATTATGATTTAACAGAGGCGGGGGTGCGAATAGCATTTACCAGGGAAACCCGGGTAAAGCCAAGGACATGTGGCATGCATAAACTACTGTTTCAGTCTGACAATGCCACGTATCCCAAAGGCCACATGGGAGGAACTGACCAATCCTAGAGAGTGGGACACTGTCCCTCGCGTCCAGGAATCTACCCGTCTCGCATTTTGTATGAGAGTCCAGTACTGAAGCTGTAAACATCCCTCTGCCTTTTTAGATTAAATATGTTAAAGTATAGTTTCTGTCTCAAGAGTCTTTATTGCTACAGAAGTCACTGAAGCCTACAATTTGAGAACACCACATCTTTCAGGAAAAGAACCTGGGGTTACCGTGACTGGATGCGGTCAATTCTTATAAAATATGCTGGGTTTCCTTGGAAGACTTTTTTTTACTAATCTGAATAACAAGCTGATCTTGACCGCATTGTTTCAGAACTATAGGATCAAATCTGAATTTATGCAATTGACTGAATCGGCATCATTCGCCTAGTTTGTGCGCACAATTAATTTGAATTTGGTTCCACTTTGCTCCCAGTGACTGTATGATTGGATTGAAGTGACTTTTGTGAAGAGTGCCTTAAGACAATATTTGTTGTGAATTGGTGCTATATAAATAATCTGAATAGAAAACTGATTGTTCAAACTCAATGTTGGGGGTTTTGTGTGCAGATAGAAGAAAATGAGACGATAACTCAGGCAGCTGAGATCCCAAATTTTAGAAAAACCGTGGTGGCAAATGTGTGAATCCAGAACCATTTCTTTCACAGCCTGAAAATAAGCTTTTACTATAAAGAAAAAAGAAAGAGGGGGGGTCAAGTTTAGTTGAGATCATTTGCATAAGTTGGAGACTTAATGATGTTGGGTTGTAATGGCAAATATTGTCCAGCAGAAGTCAGACTAGTGTAATGAACATGGCTAAATAAGGCTGATGTTCCAACCTGTGCAGACTGGCAGCCACACACTAAAGACAACACTTGTCTATGAGCATCTGTAACTAGGCACTCGTCTCTCTTTGGCATGCCGCCCTGATTTGTGATCGCAAGCCAGACTCGTCTACAGTTTTATTTCCTCTGATGTTCCCTGCACAGTCAAATTCAGTGAATTGTTCCAGTTACGCCTTGCATCAGAGCATCTCCTTTTTTCCCCTGAGGAGTCCCCTCATCTCCCAGCCTCATATAGCAACACATCCATCATAATGTTTTTTCAGCTCATATCAGATGGTTTGGTACCTCAGGGCGATGGTAAGGACCGCTTCAGCTACAGATATGCCATACTTCGAGAATGGAAACAGAAAAAAGATTCCTAAAATCCCTGGGACGTTGGGATTTGAAAGAAATGTGGTCTTGATGTCCTCTTAGCAAAAAGATTGTAGAGAAATTTGTCTCGCTTTCCCTTGTGCAGAGGTTAAGAAAGGAAATTCACAACCCTAATATGTCGGGTTACCACTTATTATCTTCTCTTGATTTGAGCTTTAATAATGTAAGAACAGAGAGGGGAGTAGTGCAACGGCTGCAGATGTTTATATTTAGAATCCAGAAAACCACATGTAATTACAGCGGGAACAGATGCAGTCGCTCTGCTCTGCCTGAAATGCTTTCATTCCCTGAAAGAAAAGCCTTGCAGATTTCCCATATTTCCTGCACGCGCAGTTTGCTGCCCACTTACACCCACTGCTCTGGTTCTGGAACTGGCGGGCAGTGGATCATGTCATGTTCAAATTTGTGCGCGCACTGGAAAAGAAACATAATGGCTCTTTGTGTTTGGATGCAACAGCATGATTGTCTTTATTTTTTTTACCCATGTGATCTTCCTCCGGCTGCTCCAAAGCCATTGCTTTCTGGGTGAAAAGTGGACCCTTTGTTTGTGTACAGACTGCAGTCTGCGCTTTATAGCCCACTGTGATTGCCCATATTTATGACCGTATTTGCTTCTTGCTGAAGCCCACTCTTGTTTTTTGCTGTTTAGAGCAGAAACCGGAGAAGAAAGAAGGATGCCAACGGGGGGGAAAAAAATGTAGTTTGTGGTATTTACAACTTGAATATGCACCGTACACGAAGAGTGATAAGCCAGAGTTATCTTTTCCCCACAGACGGGGTTCAAATCTGCCACAGCAAAAGCTTGCACATAAACCGATTGCTTGCCTGACTCTGCAGCTAACTAAGCTGCCCAAAGGGCCCAGGAGAAGCCCAGAAAGGAGTTAAAAGGGGGTCCGACCTTGCTCGGGAAGGCATCGCTCCCCTTCTGTGACTGTCTACCCCCTACTGACCAATGAGGCATGAAGCGTGTAAACATAATCTGCATTTTGCATAGTCCCTTCTAGGAAACGTACAGACAACCAACTACGATCACACTGCTCCATGTGCTTCAAGGCCTTTAGCTATTTACACAAGCTTCAAACATTTGACAAAAAAAACAAAATCTTTGGGGGTTATTAGGACAGACACGTTTATTTTTGTTGCACTGTTTGCACACAAAATATTTCAAAGGGCTTTACAGGAAATACAACAACAGAGGTTTAAAAAGAAGGGAAAAATCAAGCACAATGAAAAATAATTAAAATCTGTCTTTAAAACCAAAAGGTCGGAAATTATTAAAATATGTTGATAAAGTAAAATTTGATCTTAATTGAAAAGCAGCACTAAGCAGCAGTAATGTTTTTAGTCCTGGTTTAAAAGGGCCATCAGTTCCTGCACATCTCAGGCTTTCAGGGAGTTGGCACTCAGTTGCATAAAAACACTAACCTGACAGCAGCCAGATGCATATCGCTCCGCCTAGCTCCACTCACATACATCTGGGAAACCGCCATAGGAATTGCCTTTACTGAAGGCTGGGCCTTATCAAAACTCCTTGCATATGATTGGATAAGCCACTTGTCTTTCATCTTTATCGACGTGCTATTTCAACCACTCACACCGAAGCTAACCCGTGACGCTGATGAGAGCGACACAGGAAAAAAAAAACATTTTTTTTTTATGTGTTTGCGGCTCTAGTGGCACGTGTTTTATTGACAGTGAGCTGACAGGAAGAGGGGGAAAGACAGGCGGCAAAGCGCCGCGGGTCGGAGTCGATCCCGGGCCAACCGCGTTGAGGACTAAAGGCCTCCTAATATGGTTTGCGCTAACCGCTAACCGCTCCGGGGCGCGTCCACAAAACTTGCCAAATCCGGTCGGGAGAAGGGCGAAAACATGGTTTCCACCAACAAAAGCCTTCAGAGCCGTTCTCTGATGTTCTTTTAATGAAACAATATTAGGTAGATTGGACAACACGGAAGAAATAGCAGCATCAATGTTAACGCTTGCTTCCTCGACGAGCCGCCATTGCTATCAACACAGTCTCACATCATGGTCGCGTCTCCACTACGTCACATCTATGAAACTCCAGCCCTGCGTCCTGATTGGCCAGACCATAAAATTGGTTGGAGAAATCACTTTCTATCGCCGGTGTCCCAGATGTATGTGAGTGGAGCTAGGCGGAGCGATATGCAAATGGCTGTTGTCAGGTTATAAAAACACAGTCCCATGACAAAAGATTTGCTCCCTTATTTTTTCTCCTGTTTTGGATTTTTTGGCCACATGTTTAAAGTAGTTAACACATTTTGATATCAAGGATGACTGGAGTTGAACACTGAATGCAAGAGTGATAAATGATAATTTACAGTTGTGGTCAAAAGTGTACATACACTTGTAAAAAAATCATAATGTTATGGCTGTCTTGAGTCTTCAATAAGTTCTACAACTCTTATTTTTCTGTGATAGAGTGATCGGAACACATACATGTTTGTCACAAAAAACAGTCATAAAGTTTGGTTCTTTCATAAATTTATTATGGGTCTGCTGAAAATGTCACCAAATCTGCTGGGTCAAAAATATACATACAGCAACATTAGTATTTGGTTACATGTCCCTTGGCCATTTTCACGGCAACTAGGCGCTTTTGGTAGCCATCCACAAGGTCCTGGCAAGCTTCAGGTCGAATGTTTGACCACTCTTCTTGACAGAATTGGTGCAGTTCAGCTAAATGTGATGGTTTTCTTGCATGAACCTGTTTCTTTAGCACTGTCCACATGTTCTCAATGGGGTTTAAGTCAGGACTTTGGGAAGGCCATTCTAAAACCTTAATTCTAGCCTGGTTTAGCCATTCCTTTACCACTTTTGATGTGTGTTTTGGGTCATTGTCTTGTTGGAACACCCAACTGCGCCCAAGACCCAACCTTCGGGCTGATGGTTTTAAGTTTTCCTGCAGAATTTGGAGGTAATCCTCCTTCTTCATTATCCCATTTACTTTCTGCAAAGAACCAGTTCCACTGGCAGCAAAACATCCCCAGAGCATAATACTACCACCACCATGCTTGACAGTAGGCATGGTGTTCCTGGGATTAAAGGCCTCACCTTTTCTCCTCCAAACATATTGCTGGGTGTTGTGGCCAAACAGCTCAATTTTTGTTTCGTCTGACCAGAGAACTTTCCTCCAGAAGGTTTTATCTTTGTCCATGTGATCAGCAGCAAACTTCAGCCGAGTCATAAGGTGCCTTTTCTGGAGCAAGGGCTTCTTTCTTGCACGGCAGCCTCTCAGTCCATGCCGATGTAAAACACGCTTGACTGTGGAGACTGACACCTGTGTTCCATCAGCTTCCAAATCCTTGCAGACCTGCTTCTTGGTGATTCTTGGTTGACTCTTGACCATCCTGACCAATCTCCTCTCGGCAGCATGTGATAGCTTGCGTTTTCTTCCTGATCGTGGCAGTGACACAACTGTTCCATGCACTTTATACTTGCGTATAATTGGCTGCACAGTTGCTCTTGGGACCTGTAGCTGCTTTGAAATGGCTCCAAGTGACTTCCCTGACTTGTTCAAGTCAATAATTCGCTTTTTCAGATCCACACTGAGTTCCTTTGACTTTCCCATTGTAGCTTTTGTAGCTGAGTCTAATCACTGGGTCAAATGAGCCCTATTTAAATGGGCTCATGAGAAGTCAACAGCTGTAGTCAATCAGAATCACTTAGAAGAAGTGAAGAGGCCATGACATGAAGCTAATTTGATTGACACAACTCGCTACATCACCAAAGTTGACAAATTTTGTTGCTGTATGTATATTTTTGACCCAGCAGATTTGGTGACATTTTCAGCAGACCCATAATAAATTTATGAAAGAACCAAACTTTATGACTGTTTTTTGTGACAAACATGTATGTGTTCCGATCACTCTGTCACAGAAAAATAAGAGTTGTAGAACTTATTGAAGACTCAAGACAGCCATAACATTATGATTTTTTTACAAGTGTATGTACACTTTTGACCACAACTGTAATTCACTAAAAGAAGCCAGCACGAACCAGCCACTATGTGAGGAAGTAATCCCTCTTTGTTAAAATGTGAATTACGTATTAATTATCGCCTTTTTGTTGTTTAGTCTCACTATCCATGTCTAAGGCTGATTTAAAATAACCAGAAGCTGTCTGACAACATGAAGTAGGCTAAAACAACACAAAAAGCTACACACCATGCTAAAGAAATTCTCAAACTGATGACAAATTTGATCAAATCTATCAGTGTGGAAAGGTTTCCAAAACCATTGAAAGCTTTTGAGACTTCAGTAATCCGTTATCCACAACTGGGAGTTGGTTCCATAGAAGAAGAGCCTGATAGCTAAAATATCTGCCTCCCATTCTACTTTTAGAGACTCTAGGAGCCATCAGTAGTCTGAGAGTGAACTGCTCTATTAGGAACATGTGGGGTAATCAGATCTATGATGTATCATGGAGCTTGACTATTGAGGGCTTTATATGAGAAGGAGAACTTTAAATTCTATTCTTGATTTAACAGGAAGCCAATGAAGGGAAGCTAAAATAGGAGAAATATTATCCCTCTTGTTGATTTTCATCAGAACTCTTGCTGCAGCATTTTGGATCAGCTGGAGCCTTTGAAATGCTTTTTTTGACTTTCTAATAGTAAAAAATTACAAAAGTCCAGCCTTGAAGTAACAAATGCATAGACTATTTTTTCAGCATCACCCCTGGACAGAATATTTCCAATATTGGCAATATTCCGCAGGTGAAAAAAGGAAACCCCGGAAACGTGTTTAAAATGGGACTTAGATGACATCTCTTGGTCAAAAATTAAAAAGTTTTTTATTACTTTATTTTTACTTGAGAGGGAAATTTAATGCTATCTAGATTAGGTTATTGGTTAAGAAGTTTATTTTCAAAGGCCCTGGTCCAAAGATGACAACTTCTGTCTTGTCAGAATTTAAAAGCAGAAAATTTAATGTCATACAGGTTTTTATGTCATCAAGACATGACTATAGTCAAAGTAACTGATTGCTTTCATCATGATTTATGGATAAAAAAACTAAAAACATACTGCTTTAACTTTGTGAAGAGTCTTTTCATACAAGAGTAGACAGTTTTTCCAGATAAGGTAGGATTCCTTTAGATGTGTAGAGCACCATTTTCTCTCCAACATCCTAACGTTGTGATTCAAAGAATGCAGTTCTTGTATTAAACCAGGGAGCCAGCTTCCTATGCATATTTTTTTTTTTGCAAAATACAATGAGGTAGTAAAACCATCAACAAGAGCATCACTTTGTGAAGGGGACAAAATAAAATTGCTGCCCTCTGCTGTGTTTTTCTGAGTAACTGAGGAAATTAAAAGTGGGACAGACGCTTTAAAAATTGCTACAGCATTGTCGGATAATGATCTACTATAATAAAATCTTTTTCAGGGGGTGAAGAAATTATTTAAATTTAACTCAATGGTTATTAAAAAATGGTCAGATAGGACATGGTTGTGAGGAAATACTGTAATTTCTTCGCAGTCAATGCCATATTTCAGCACAAGGTCCAAAGTATGAAGGCAAGAGTGTGTCGCTTTATGCACATTTTGAGCAAAACTAATTGAGTCTAAGATAGGGTTAAAGGCTACATTAAGGCTCTCACATTAAGTGTCTACATGAATGATAAAATCCCCCACTATAATTGCCTTTTCAGTGTTAAACACTAATTCAGATAAGAAGTCTGAGAACTGATCCAAAAACTGAGAGTAAGGGCCTGGTGGACGATACAAAGCAACACACAGAAGGAATTCTATTGCTTTGCAGTTCGGATGAGGAAAACTAATGGTTAAATATTCAACAGAATTGTAGTTTTAATTGGCCTGGGACTAATTAATAAATCAAAATGACAGACGGTTGCTAGTCCTCTTCCTTGTCCCATATTTCTAGGGGATTTTATGCTGGGACTATTTCATGTTCAATGGACAAATAAACTGGAAGGTAGAAGAGGGGGGGGGGAAGAAGATAAACAGATGAGAAAAAATAAAAGGGAGAAAAGGTATAAGGAAAAAGAGAGGAGAGGGCAATATAACATCCTGTGTCTGCTTCTCCACCTGCAAAGACAGATATAAAAACAGCAAAACCAGTTGATAGGGTATTACAGGTACAAACAACCAACACCTTGATACCATCACTGAAGAATATGCATTATTTAATACAAAATGTATAAAGTGGCACCTAAAGATAATAATAGGGGTTTTCTGAACAGAAGTGAATCAGTAAGTACCTGAATCCAAGCACATGTAGGTGTTAGTGAGAGTGCGCTTGTGTATGTGAGGTTTATCCATAAGAAAAATGCTCAATAGTCGTTGTGAGAAGCCAAAGACCCGCCCCCCAGAGCACAGAGGCAGTCGCCAGGAGGAACCAGAACCTCAGATGCCCAAAGGGACTTTCAGAGTAAAGGTGCCCAAGAGGAACCAACACAGGTAAAGCTGCCTTCCTCATCCCAGGGAGTAGCGGAGAGGAGCCACCCCCACCCCCCCAACAGCAACAATGCCAAAGCCCTCGGGAGCCATGGCGACGAGCCCGCGGGATCCGCTGGCAGCCATCAATGCCGGAGTGGATCCAACCATGGGCTCAGAGACCGGAGGCCCAGGGGCCGCCAGGAGCGAGCCAGGGCGCCCAGTCCCAGACACCAACGCACCAGCGGGTCAAGGTGCCAGCCAACGGGGTCGGCTCCATACTTACTGGAGAGGGGGTGGTCCAAACTCCACCTGACAAGACGAATAGAAAACAATGTACACAGTCACATTCATACGTTCCCACCCTAGTGCCCCCACATGCAAACACTCCTACCAAAAAATTTTATGAAATAAAATGTAAAAAAGGGATGCAGCACACACACTCGCACTCACCACACACCTATACTCCTATATTCCCATGTCCAGGCACCGGCAATCCATGGGGGTATCCAGCCCCCAGACCCGGGAGGTGAACCCCCACATCAAGATGGGGGGGGGGGGGGGGGGGGTTGGACACCCCACCACCACCACCCCGATCCCAGCCCAGACGAACCACAGGCCCATCCACCAGGAGATGGCGTCGGGCCTCCAGTTCTGACACCCTCGTCTCCAAAGCTACTGAAACACTACATTTATTACACGTACCATTATCGCTAAAGTAAGCAGAGGAATAACTGAACGTCAGACACAGAAAGCAGGACATAGGGGGAGACTTGGACAAAGACAAGGCAACAGGGAAGCCATGGTAGTGCTAAACCTAGGCTAGGCCAGCGACCTTTTACCATGCCAAGAAAAAAGAAAATTGTGTGAAACACGAGGAGTTCCCAAAAGTAAAGAGCAGCATAAGATGCGTTCTAAACATACAACTTTCTGTTTCTAATACATAAGTTTATGTATTAGAAACAGAAAGTTGTCACAGGAAAGATAATTGGGACAAAATTTAGAGTGTCTGTAACACCAAATCCACATACCACAGAACGTAACAACAGAGAACACCAATTAGCGTGTTTTGATCAGCTTTGTCAAAATAAGGTTATACAAGCCTATTTTATTTATTTCCAGAGGCAGAATGCAACCTTTACACTGAGTAACTGTAGCTAACTGTGCTCAACTGAGAAACTACAGTGGTTTTGACAAAGACCAAATTTGGTCTAATAAACATAATTGTCAAGAAGTATGTTTGTACTAAGTTTAAAGGGTTTGGTGGGAATGTTTTTCTAAGACCAGTCTGCTGAGTTAAGTGGCTGAAACACGGCTCTGGAGCTGCAAAGCTATTAACATTTTTGTCGGTTGCAGATAGGACAAAGTGCCTGAGTTACTACTATTTGGAAACATTAAGCAGACTGCTGTATCAAGTCTGTCTGTTATTCATGCAAAAATTTAAATATAATCAGACCCCCCATGCTGTATTTTTTTTTTTTCAGTTTTATTGCCTATGCGCATGTTGAAGCATCTACTTTGTGGAGAGTGAGAAAACAAGAGGGAACATCTGCCAACTCACTGCTTTCGGGTCAAAATGCCTGAGGCTTTGTTATTTCTGTCTTGTGGGAATCTCAGACTCTTCTTCCTAGAGTTGCACAGACAGGTGCAGCTGTTGATCAGGGAATGGTTGAAGCATAGAATAGATATTAAAAACCCTTTTGTGTTGAGACATTGTAATATCAAAACAGAATGTTTCAGTGTTTAAAAGAGAAGAACAACGAGAACAGTTTTGTAAGATGTACAAGGCAATACAAAGCACATTCCTGAGGATAAGATTTTATCTCTGAAGATGTGTTGGATATGAGAGGTGTTATCTGAAAAGATAAGTGCCTTCTTTCCAGGCTTTGCATCAGTATTGCTTTGCCACCCTCTGCCACAGAAGCTGATCTCTGTCACTCTCTTTGTGGACTGACCTCTGGGTCAGCAAGAATGATCTGTGATCAGCGGATGAACTTTCAGAATTCCAGTCACAGCGGGTTCAGAATCATTCTGGTGCCAAGTTATGATTCACATTGCTGCTGGATCTTCATGCTCTGCTGCAGATGCTCATAAATATAAATGTTGTACCATCAGAATAATGCCCACACCACCAGGTTTACAACCCTTAAACAGGATGCATCATTGGTACAAAGGAAATTGGAATTCTCAGAGGCCAATGAAGAGCAAATAAATAATCATTACACTATACGAAAGGCTAATGCTGGATTGGGCTCCTTCAGTCTTGCACATATTTGTTTGTAAAACAATAAGAATTATGTGTAAAAAGAAAAATAAACCCGTTTTTTTAGTTATTAATTTAAACATAATTAAGTGACAAAAGCAGAAGAGGTTTTGGGGTTATTGTGCTTCAGCTTTGCAACACCACATTTTACACTGACCTTTTGAATAGTTTACAACCACAAACTTCAGTGTTCTTCATTTGAATTTTATATAGTTTCTTTTGGTATTGAATTTTAACGTAATGCATAGTTGTCAAGTGGAATGAAACAGATGCATGCTTTTTAACATTTTACAATCAAAAATCTGAAAAGTGTGGCATCCCTTTGTATTCAGGCCTCTTTAGTCTGATCTTACAAAATAAATTCCAGTCCAACTAATTCTGGTACCTGATTGGCAATTAGACTCCACATGTGTGAACTCCAACCTTAGTGAAGTGAAGCCGTTAGAGGTTTATTGGGGCTCATAAAGTCCCTAGTTGAGTCACTACGCCTGAGCTATTTTTCCGAAGAAGAATACGCTAAAATATCTGTGTAGCTGTAATGCAACAAACCAGAAGCCTGAATACAAATGCACACCCCCCCTTTTAGTTTTTCACTGTAAAAAAGTGAAAGTTATGTATCATCATCCCCGCACCTCACATTGAGTTGGTCTATAACAATCCCAACAGAATGGCTGTAAAATGACAAAATGTGGAAAAGTTCAAAGGGTAGAAAAAACACTTTGAAAGAGGCTATATTTTTGCACCGTTTCGTGTTAGCCAGTCATTTATAAATCCGTCTAGTACGTGTGTTGAGCATTGGAGGAGGACGTTGGAAAACAGAATGCTTTCCCGTTTTAGTGTTATATGGCATTTAGGTGGAGCCTTCTTGGTCAGACGCTTTGTTTGACAACAGTAAACATTCCGAATAACAAAGCTGGAAGACAGGCAGCATAGTTCACTGACTGGAGTGTAATTAGGTATTGTCTTGCCGGATTGAGCAAGGCCCTCGCTGCCAAAGATGTTCTCTCAAACGAATCATGTCACTCCAACGCATGTACGAATCATTTTTGTCTTCAACTGCATTATCTATGTGTTATGGACAACATCAGGCACAATGCTTTTTAAATGACACTCACAAACCAAATTGTACCCTTTCTCCTCAGTCCAGGAAACACTTTCTATTAGTCCAGACTACAGCGTAGCATTTTAGGATTCATATTACTCATGTTTTTGTCATGATGATTGACTTTAGCATTGTCTGTAATTGTTGCCAGTGCTGAAGTTTGAAAGGTTTATTGAAATCAATGTACGAGTTGATGGTTCTTGACACTGAGGAGGAGAGGCAAGGGGATTTATCGTCTGAACCAGGAAATGAAGAATTACGATGAGATATTGTGGTGGGTGTATTCTTATGGTTTGCTGTGAAGGATGTGAGTATATCCAAATACTCTGAGGTCGGCAGGTGGCGGTTGAATGGCGGTTTGGTAATGTTTTCCTTTGTTTTCTTCCAGAGGTGGTGTTGGAGGAGTGGGGAACGTCGGAGGGTGGTCAGGCAGGTGTAGCAAGAGGATAGTTGCGTAATTGATCCAAACAGCTGATATCAGGAGGTATGCGTGATTACCACGCATAAGAGCGAAACAATCTGCCGTCTGCCTCGGCGGATCTTCCCTCTTTAAGCTTCTCCTGATTGTTCTTGATGCAGCTGCAGGACGACACCTGCCAGTCACACCCTGTGAAGGAAGAGAAGAGCAAAGACACAGGTGCAGTGATGATGGTGAACCTATGAACTTAACAGTCATGTTTTTGGACTGTGGGAGAAAGTCAGAGTACCCGGAGAGAGCCCATGCACGCACGGGGAGACGAATCAAACTCCAGGCAGAAAGACCCCAGACGGGGATTTGAATGCAGGACCTTCTTGCTGCAAGGACACAGAGCTACCAGCTGCATCATTATGCAGTGATACATTGTTAACCCTCAGAAATGGACAATTCATATGTACGCAGCCATCCCTGGGTGAGTTCTTTGTACGACCACCTTTCAATGCATTACAGCTGCAGCTCTTTTGAAGCATGCCACCATCAACATTCTACCTCTAGACACTGACATGTTTTTTTTTTCTTTACAAAATAACTCAAGCTCAATGAAGTTTGTTGCAGAGCATAGCAATTTTGACATCCTATGACAAATCCTCATTTGAATTTGGGCTTGGACTTTGACAGAGCCATTCTAACACATGAACATACTTTGACCCAAACAGTATGGTCACTCTGGCAATATGTTTGGGGTCGCTGTCCTGCTGAAAGGTAAATGTCTACCCCGGGTCAAGTCTTTTCCAGCTGCTAACAGGTTTCCCCCTTGTAGCACCATCCATGGCTGCTAAAGAAAAGCCTCCCCACAGCACGATCCTGCCATCACTGTGCCGCCATCACTCATTTGCGGGTTCAGAGTGACGTGCAGTGCTATCTTCTGTTAGTTTTGTTTTGCCACACAGAGCATTTATTTATTTATTTTGATGCTCAAAAGTTCAGTATCAGTCTCACTTGAACAGAACACCTTCTACTTGTGTGCAGTGGTTCCTTCATGGCATGTAGCAAACTACAACAGAGAATTCTGGCTTTCTTTCTGCTATCCTTCCAAAGCTCTCACCAATACAAACTACATTCAGTCACACCCAGGTGAACCGTATTTATACATTAGGCTACTTCTGAAAACAGTTACTTTGTTCTCTTTGCGGGTAAGAGTAACTTGCGCTGAATTATAAACGTAATCCACTCTTTTCAGATGTTTAATTGTATTTTTTTAAAGCACAGGTATACTTTCCCCCACTTCCCATCTACGAGGTAGTCTACTTTAGATTAGTTTCTCTCAAATAAAATCCCAGTATAAGACATTGAGGTTTTCCTGAGACGACTTGTGAAAACTTTCCAGGGTGTTGATACTTTTTCAGGCACTGCGGATGGATCTTTGGCCCATTATGAAAGGGTAAACCTGTTAAAGTCTCTGCCAATGGGTTTGTAGCTCTTCCCGCTGAGCGACTTGCAGTAATACTCCCACGAAAGGGCAAATCGCAGTTGTAAATCGTTGCCATTGATTACCAGCAGAGGTCTCTCCGGATGCGGGACGGTGCCAAGTCAGGTCTCAGCTGCGCACCACATGGGGTGTCACCGCGTCGATGCTGGGCGCACAGTCAGGGCCAACAAGATCCAGCTCTTCCTCCTCCAGCGGGTGGACTTGTCCAAGTTCGGCCCGGATGCCACGTCTGAAAGAACGCCAGCAGAGGGCTAAAACCTGTTTCACCCCCCCTCCTCCTTTAACTCTCCAGGGACTTTTTTTTGGCCGGTGGGATCGTTTCCTGCTCCCACACCTTGATCTGCGCTGATCTGTTTGGAAGTTTGGTCATTCTCCTCCTCCTCCCCATTTTTGTGCTCCGACAAGCTCATCCTGGACTGGACCGCTCCGTCGGAGAGAAGTTGTCGGGGAAAAGTCAAGAGAGGCGATGTTTTGCCGGAATCAAACGACCCGAGCCACGGTTGCCCGGGGCTCGGCTCTGGAGATGGAGATACGGCGAGGGAAGTTCAGAAAGAGCGATTTCCTGCACGCATCATCACAGGTAGACCACCTTTAAACGTATCTTTCTCTCACACGCTTGCATCAGACGGCGTCTCCATTTAAAGCGCCGTCTGATCTCTCTCCTCCTTTAAAGTAACTTTATAAACACAGTTTGAATGTGGGTCAGTCTCAGGGCTCCTGCGTGTCTGCTGCGTCGGCCTGTTTCTGATACGTTTGTCATTAAGGCTGTGCTGTTGCATTCTCCAATTAAAGTGCTTGTTTTGCTTAGGCAATAAATAAATACATAATGGCAACCCGTCTGGATTTTAGGTGCAAGTTTATAAGCGAAGAGTTCATTTATTTCGGTTATGTCATTCAGAAGGAGGTTTGACTCCTATCATATTTAGATCCATTATTAAACACAGAGCGATATATTTCAAGGTTTTTATTCTGTAAATTCTGATGAATGGGGCAAATAGCTGATGAAAATACTTAATTTAAATAGTCAGAAGATTATATTGCATACAGCCAATGAAAAAATTTAGTCGGTGTTATCCTATGTTCATGTTGTGGTTTGTACAATCCCAGGGAGGACTATGAGTTGGCCAGCGCCTCCGCAGGGATTAACTATGGAAGAAATGGTATAGTTAACCGCATTTTCTTATGAAGCTGACTGTTCAGAGTTCTGTATCCAAGCATAATAATGGAAAGTTAAGTGGAAGGAAAAAGTTCGGTTTAAAAAAAGATGGCCAAGCAATGGGGAAAACAACAGAAATGAGAGGAATGTGAAGCAAAGCTCAATCAAGAGTTTTGGGGGGTGGAAAATCACAAATTGTGAGACCATGGGCTTCAAGATCCACCACATTGACATCTCTAGGACATGGGCAAGCCACTCCTGAATCAGAGACATCAGAAGTGTCTTACATGAGGCCAGGAGAAATGCCCGGGTTCTTGCTCAGTGGTTCAAAGTTGTCGTTTTAGATGAGAGTAAATTTTGCATTTTGTTTGGAAATCTAGGTCCCAGATTCCAAACGAATAGTAGAGGCACAGGCTCCAAACTCAAAAGGAACCCTGACCAAATATTGACTCTACACTGGGAGATGGTGGGGATACTTCTCAGTAGGGCAAGCTTTTCTATATGAAGACCCTTTTTTATTTTTTTATTTGATCTTAAATGATAAATTATTGAAACTTTCTTAGACACAAAATTTTGAGTTTTCATTAGCTATAAGCCATAATCATCAACTGTATCAGAAATATGACTAGATCAGTCGGTATCATGAATATATCTAAAACACCAGTTTAAATTTTTTAACTATATTACCTTTTCAATGATAAACTAAATTAGCTGTGTAGGGTTATTTGGTTTTGATATGTTGCTGACACCCATACAGTACTAAATCATGACCTTTGTTTAGCCTACTGACATGATTTAAAATAGGTTAGTTCTATATGTTCTCCTTGAAGGTATTGTCCCCTGTTTCAAACTCACCTCATGCTATTCTTCATCTTCTTTTAATATTGATATAAAGCTTCCCACCTTCTTTAAAGTACATTCATTTCAGTGGATCACCGAGTGAGCTTTTTTTTCTGTTTTGCCCACAGGCTGTTAGACAGTCAAATATGAATACTGTAGATAAAAATTGCACTGCTTCAAATCATTAAATTCAGGTGTTCCATTCTCTTCATTGGCCCCAGGGGTAATCAGCCTCCCAGGCTTCCATGTGGTTCCTACACATATATTTGTGAAAAGAACGGGACTCTATCAGAAACTCATTGAATATAAAGAGCGTACCACCATAGGATGGTTCCTGTGGCAAAATACTATGAATTTCTCTCTCTGTTAAACATTTAATGATCAACTGATGCTGGTATCATCAACAAGTATCGTGCAAAGCATCAGATGATGTGGTGTAACGCGTGCTAAACTGCTTTCAAATCACGCTGTTGTCTCGCAGTTTGGTGGAGGAGGATTATGGTGAGGGGCTTGATTTCTAGAAGATGGGCGTTTGTCCCGTAGTTTCAGGAAAAGGAACACTTAATGCTGCAGCATACAAGGAGATTTTAGACAAATTCACTCTGCAGACTATGTGGGAACAGTTTGTTGATGGCCCTTTCCTGTTGCAATGAGACTGTGCGCTGGTGCACAAAGAAAAGTCATTAAAAGGGTATCGAGGTGGAGGATTTTGACTGGCCTGCACAGAGGACCCTGACCTCGACCTAACACATCACCTTTGGGACAAATTAGAGCAGAGATTGTGAGCCTGGCCTTATCAGTACCTGACCTTACAGATGCTCTCCTGCAAGAATAGCTATGCGTTCCTATAAACACACTCCTAAACATCGTGGACAGCCTTTGCTGAAGGGTTGAAGCTGTTATAGCCGCAAAGGCTTGGCCAAGTGGGCCGAAGGCAAGCGTTTCTCCTCTCACCTGCCTATTCTTGGATCAGAAGTGCTACTTTTTACACCACAATTTCCATTTTCCTTTCAGCCAAGCTCCCATGTCGGCATCTGCTTTATGTTAGCTGCCGTTTTGACAGGGAGACAGAAGTGACTTCCAGTGTAACCTCTAATTATTTTTTGCTCACTGTCCAATTTAATCCCATTTGGGTGGATAGTCCCTTTTTTCCCCCTCCTGAACCCCTTCCTTTTACATGCTCTCACAATCACACATGCCTCCCCGGCTTTGCTTCCTACATTGAATTTAGACTACAGCTACTGTTTGTGCTCGCTTGAGGAGCTGTTGTGAGACTCGGGGCCAGTATTTCCAGCAGTGAGGTACGCGTAGAAGAGTGGGTAATCAAAGAGCGGGTAGACACAGCCATAAGAGAAGACTTAAGGAATGTTAAAAGCTGCATTAGAGCGTATCGATTCCTTCTCTCTCTTAAAACCTGTCTTTCTTTTGTTTCATTATGCTTTTTGTCTGGGCTAGCAGACGTGCACACCATTAAGTTATGTTGTTTACAATTCACACCACAGGAAAACCCAACTCATCTCCGGGAGATCAGGCACACTTCATGCTCTATTGATCTGCTGTCCGGACACTCTGATCTGTTCGCTTTTAGCTCATATCTGTGGAATAAATCCATACATGAAGAAAAAAAAGCGACATTGCTAGACGTGCAGCTTTATGAATGTGTTTAGATCGAAGTGATTAGGCAATGAAAATGTCTGTTTAAGTTTTATTTTTAGTCGATGTCAGCCGGTTGTCATCTAAGAGCTTATAAGTAATTTATATATGAGAGTTAAACAGCAGTGCATGGCTTTTTAGTACGGTTCAGAAATGCAGTGTCCCTAGAGAAAGAAAATGGGCTACACCTGGAGCTGTAAATAACCTTCAAGTCTTGTTTATATTCACAATGTATTTGACTTTTTAAAAAAAAAAATCATCTCTGTATTAGATATTCATGAGGTAGAAGGCTTTCCCTCCTTTCACAACAATAATAGTTCCTTAACTTTGTAAAGTGCCCTCCGCTGGCACTCATATAAGATTAATTTGGGTCTCAGACTCTGTTGCCAATGCTAATGATCCTCTTTCAGAGGCTGGGAGTTTCCTCTTTGCTCTGTGTGTCCGGTCCCTTTCTCAATGCCAGCCTGGAACCAGTGCATGGCATCTCAATGAGTTAGAATGAAAGCACCTTTTTCCCCCGCCGTGCCAGGGAATATCACGTTTGAGGGTTCAAGCCAGTCTCTAAATGTTCTAATGTAATACAATAGGTGTTAATAAAACACGCAAAAAAAATGCCATGATTGTAAACCAGAATCAATTCTCAAAAACCCAACTTTGATAACCTTCATGGACCATTTGCCTTGCAGCGAACAGTGATATGAATAAAATCTACATAACATTTAAAATACCCCTCTGATGCTTCATCGCCACAGCAAGCCGTCTCTTTATGAACATATTTAAATTGCCTGCCACATTTCTTGTGGCACAAATTAAATGTCATTTTATGCAGGTCAGCATTTGGTTTAGGACAAAGCTTACTATCATTTTTCACATACTAATGCCACTAAATATTAAAGTGTCATCCAGTGCTTAATGGCGACCTAGTTGGGTCCACCAGATTCCTATTTAAAATCCCTTGGTGTTTCAAAGAGTCCACGATGCCGCACAAGCTTGCCAGGTTTTTTCACAAGTAACAGGGCCCTCAGCATCATAGATCCTCCATCGTACTTAGCAGTAGAAATGAACTGCTTTTCCACTCATTCATCCTTTGTTTCACATCAGGTTGAACAAACAATGCATTTTTACGGTGGTCTTCCCAGTCTCCTCCGAAGCAGCCGGTGAGTATGTAGTGTGTGCTATGGTTGCTATAAAGAATTGTTGACCCCCAAGGTGTCACGTTTTGCTCCGCTAAGCCTTGTAGATTTATTTTGTTTGCTTTTTTTTTTTCTTACCTCTATAAACACCACGCTTACTGTGTTGGGTGGAACGTGGGCTTCTGGGACAGAGACACCGAAAGATGTGGATGATTAGGAAGAATTTTATCCAAACTTTGAACAATGAAGAACTTACAAAAGTGAAGCTTGAATAAAAGATACTTCTGTTAGATTTATTTTAAATGGATTATGTGGACAAACAATTTGTGACCTGTGGTTTTCTTAAGAGGGATCAGTTTCTTAACAAGGTTTTCTGTGTAAGATTTCGCTAGTGCAACAAATGATGCATTTATTTGAAGACTTTCTATACTTCTTTGCCAGGGTTGGTTGCGACTGTGGAGCTGGCACTTTAAATGCCCAATTTAAAAAGGTGGCCATTCTCCTGTGTTTCTCCACTTCTTAATCAAAGCTCTTGAGCAGAGTCAGTCAAGCTGGTCTGTGCAACACAAACTGATAGGGTCATGTGGTCAAAGAATGTAGGAATGGGAGACTGAGCAAGTTATTATACTGCACTCCTGCAGAATTTGCTGAAAAACTCATTCCACAGCCTTCATGTTGCTCCTCTCGTTGCAAACACACAAGACATCTGCTTTCTGCATCCGTTTTTTTTTCCTAATCCACAAGGCTGCTGGCTTGTCTCTAAATCCTCCATTCTCCCAGCTCTGCTGTTTCAGCTCAAGACGACCAGGCGCACAGTGGGACCTTTTGAATTGCACTGCTATTATTTTTGTTATTATTACGAAGGAATGCCCTCTGTTTCCACGCTCTGTCGGCTCGTTGCATTTAATTTAAGGATTCGCTACACCAGTCCACACATCGCTGTGGCTAGCAGTGGCTATACGGGGTGAGGAAGTGGTTAGATACATGTGACGACGCACCCATCCGTCCACCCACAGTCACTCTCAGCCTTTGGGACGGCATGGTGAGGCTTGGGAACCTGGCATGTGTTGACTGAAAGCTTTAATAAAACTTGGTTATAGTGTGGCTGGGTTTGGTGCAAATAAAAATCTTAATGACAGACATACAGTTGTTAAAATGAAAAAGGCAGATGTACAACATATTCAATTAGTAAACTTTTTTATGTAGTTTGTTGAAAAAAAATGATCTGAAAGACATATGAAAACTCATTTTTGAAACAAAAGATGTTTTGTAGACAAAAGATAAAGAAGACAATTTAAATAACAGTTTTAAATGTAATTTTTTGGAGGAAAAAATATGTTTTAAGCTTTGAAATAAAATAATTAAAAATTAAACAAAAATGATTTCAGTTCAGTGGGCCTCTTCTCCACAACCACACAATGACTACGAAATACACTAAAAAGGCCAATCAGAACTTTGTGGCCTATTTCTGCTTTCAACTCTAAATTCTCTAATGAGAAGAGGTGATGCCAGCCCCATGTGTGAGAGGGCACTTGTCCAAATAGCAGGGATGTTAAAGTAAGAGCTCAAATTTGAAACTTTCTTTAGCATGTTTATGTTAGCAATTAGCATGGTTAGCACTGCTAGCATTGCTAAAAAAAAGTTAGTGTATTTTACAGAGAATATCAATCCTTACTCTGAGATTTCAAAAAGCCCACTGACATTTTCAAATCCAACATTGTTCCAAAACAAACGTACGCTGAAAGCTCAGCAAGATAAAGCAAGAGCCACTTTGCTGTAATCCTTTCAGCCTTTCTGTCATCAGCTGAAGTCTTGCTTTGTCATGTCATCTTAAGGCCTGAATGAATCACAGAGTTGTCTCAACATGTTGAGAATAAAGTTTCCTTTAAACAGCTTATTACACCTCTGCGCCTTCTTTGACTTCATTTGAAATTAGCATACTTTTCGTCATTTTCTGTAATAACTTCCATTTGAAGAGTGTTTTTTCAATGTGCATTAAAATTTGGGGTTTATAAAAAAAAAATACTACTTGAACATAAATCTGCCCACAGTCACTTGGCTGCCGCTGGATTTTTAGGTCTGGTTGGTCTGGTTCAAGTTGCTTTATCCACTTTTTTTCCTCCAGCAAAAGCCTTGTGAAATGATTATTTCGTAAATAAGTGACCGAATCTTCATTTGCCTGACTGTTTCGCTGGCGTTGGTGTGTTTGAGGGAGGTTCCCGCCCGCGCATTAAAGCTGCCGGGGGGTTTGACTTTGATTATTAGTTGATTCATTAATCTGATTGGACGAATAATAACACAAAAAGCGCTGATTGGACACAGGAGCAGATAGTTTCAGCTCGAGGAGAATCTTTAAGTAGACACCAGTGTGAAGTGAATGCTGAAAAATCAAAAGTCAGACATTTTATGAGAGAACAGCTGTATTATTTGCTTCTTATTTCATAAGAAGCAAATAATACAGCGTATATACGTCCGGCAATTTTGATGGGTGTGGCTCTATAGCGCCCCCTATAAACAAGAAGCCGCATTTAATCCTGTTCAAGATTGAAGTAAGGCTATTCCAGCAGTGACTGGTGAAAGACAAGACAGAACCTAAACAGATATACTTACCAACTCATGAAAATGAAATGTGTGGTTAATTAGTTAAACAGAAGTATCTTTCACTCCAAACCTTTGAAAAATTACTTTGATGGTTCGGCACGGATGAATATGGGCGTCATGTTTCCCAAATTGGGAGATCCCTGTTAAGTATGGATTAAGGTTTGGTGCAGCAGTAGTTAATCAGCTTCATCCTCAGTAGCCTCTCAGTGTGGCTTCTGCTGGTGTTTATTGTGGCTTGACGGGAAACTGATTAGCTAAGTCGGTTTACGTAAATGTCCGTCTCCCTGCGTGCAAAAACAAGAGGGGTCACGTAGATGTCGTCGGATAAGGCTTGTGCCAAAAAACCAAGCAGCTCAAGCCTTGAACTCACTATTTACTTGCTTACAGGGAATAGTGAAGGATTCATGAGCTTCAGATTCAAAGCAGATCTGCGTGCCGAAGGAAAAACTTTGTTCTGTAGCTGCACCGTAGCCCCAAACCAAACAAAGAACTAAGGCATAAGCTCAAAACAAAAAAAAAAGAAAGGAAAAAGATTCAGAAGCCCGAGGGTTGTGAAGAGTGGATGCACTCTGCTTTATTGATTTCTCGAACAACTGCAGTGCCAAGATTGGCCTGCATAGATTTCTCCATGTCTGTGTGCACCCTGAGGGCTTTCTGGCATGTTGAACACTGCAGGGGTTCAGGGGAGATGCTAGGGAACATTTACCCCTTCTAGGACCCTTATTCTCAAACAAAGCTGGGCCGCTGGAGGTTTCTGCTTGGAGGCGTTCCTGGTATGCCGTGGGATATTTTAACTAGCAAATGTTTAACTATTCCTATTAGACGGGCTTTGTATATACATCAGGGCACAGCATTGTTCCCAGACAGCCTCAGAATGAAAAATGGTTTAATCAGTTTCTTCAAGCGAAAAGTAGAAATTAAGGAACTTTGTGTTGCTTCTCTCCAGGTGATGGCTGGACTGTTTGCTTGGTGAGTAGAGTATTACGGAAAGCAGAGCTCTGTTTAAATGTTATATTTAATATGCCCTCCTTTTCGGCCTCCCAACACAGAGCTCTCATAATATTCAGTGTCTTGCATAAACTGTTCATGTCCCTGTAACCTTTTCACTTTTTTTGTTTGACAATACAATTCCTAATTTAAATTTCTATTTAATGCAAGTAGTTCATGATTGTAAGGTGGAAGTAAAAATTTATAATTTATATTTTTCTTTACAGATAAGTCTGGAAAATGTCGCATGCAAGTGTTTCTGATCTTGTCTCTAACAGTTTTACATATCTAGAAAGTGAAGGGTTTGCCTTTTCTTATTTGCAAAATAGCTCAAACCCAGTCGGATTTTGTGGAGAGGGTCTCTGGACGTCAATGTTTTATTGTCGCCACAGTCTGGACGTTGGTTCACTCCAACATATGAACATAGATGCTCTGATTCAAACCATTACATTTTGAAATGCAATTTTCAAGTCTCGTGACCGATACTAAATTGGATTTAGGATTTATCTGAAGAAAAGCGTCCCAATGGTATGATGCAGGTTTGACGACCCCTGGAAAATATATTGAAGTTTGCTCTTGTAACAGGGCGAAATGTGAAAAGTTTCAAGGGGTATTAATACTCTATCAAGGCATGGTACGTCTACATTCTCTTATGTGATTTTTTTTTTTTTTATATATACATATAGTCTGTTGTTTAACCCTACAGTATTTGTTTTGGAAACGTTATGCGTATTTAGTTTTTGGAGTGCTAAGTTGTGAGATAGTTCCCTATTTCAGGGGAAAATGTGCTGATTTCATGATAGCCTGATAGTCATCCTGTGCAGTAGATGAACTCGCTTGCTGTTGAACCCAAAAAGCCCCGCAGGTCTTCATTTCCTTTTCCATGCAGCGCACATGAAACACAGTTACCGGATGTCCTCTGACCCTTGGCTAGTCCACACCACAGACTCAAGGACACCACTTTCCTCTCAGCCTTATCTTATCTGAGCCCTATTGACCGAACAAGCCATTTAAAGCTCTACTGGAAAAGACAGCAAACACATAAAATGTTGCCAAAAGATACCCTTTTTTTTTTTACGTATTTGGCTCGTGTGTTCTAGTAGCAGCCAGTCAGCTATTACCAGGTCCCTGCTGCTGTAAATGGAAACGGCTTGAGTGTGTGTGGCGGAATGTGGTTTGAGTCTCTGTGTGGCAGCCGGTGTCAGAACGCAGTTTAACAGCTGAGGGTCCACTGCTTACGTTACAAGTAAACCCCACCCAGCCACCCAGCCACACATCCCATGTTCTTTTTCACAACAGTGCTTCTCTCTGAACAAGGCGTGAACATAAATAGCAGACACAGGAAGTGAGTCACACCCACTGCTGCTATCTAGTTCACACGTGTCAGCATCTCCATGTACGTCTCCGAGCCTGCCCTCCCTTTTGCTGTTTAAGAGTCGTGAGTGAAGGCTGAATTTTTTTTTTTTTCTTCAAACCTTTGGTGGTTAGTCATTCATGATAGCTGAAGTTTTTCAATCTCTGATTCACAACACCACTTTACATAGTGACTAAGCAGTGTCTCCTTGAGCAAGGTCCATGGCGGATTGTCTGACACAGATGGGCTTTGTTCGCCCAGCGTATGCCGTCTCGTTCGAAGCCATCACTGCCAGTGACTCATTTAGCAGACAGAGAGATGGATCGACAAAGCTTCAATACCGGGAGATGTGAACACTTCCACAATGCATTATCAAGCTTGTCTCACTCGCTTATCTCTACTAGATAAATGTTTTTAATCTGGGTAAACCCAAACCACCCTTAAAGCTTCTGGGAAACTGTGGTAATATAACTAAAAAATCTCTCCAAGTATTGTGGATTACGTCTCCACTAGCGTTGCACATGTAGGCTGACATTGTTTTTGGTCAGGCTCAGTTCACCTTGGATGGAGATTATCGTTGAACATCAGTTTTCAGGTCTAGCCACAGACTCTCAACTAGAATAATGTCTGCCCAGCTTGTTTATGCTGGCAGAATTTACATACGTACATACTCTCACATGAATAGTAGATCTTGTGAGTCTGTGGGTGCGTATAGGGAGCCTCTACGCAGTCAGTAGGTCAAGAGAAAAATCTGTATGGTTTGGTTTTCATGACCTTTAGTCCTCAACACAGCCGTCCTGGGTTTGACTGCCGCCCGTGGACATTTGCCACATGTCTTCCCTCTCTCTCAGACCCCTTCCTGTCAGCCTACTGTCATTGAAGGCCACTAGTGCCACAAAAATAACAAAAAAAGCAGTGACACCATTTAGTAAGGGAAAAGTCTACCCAAACCAACCTGGCCCCTTGTAAAAAATATTTGCCCTACTTGTTAAATTATAAGTAAACTATGATTAACTCCATTTTTGGACAGCTGAGTTCAGTTTGTTGTTGTAGCGATGGTGGCGGTTGGAGGATCCACTTAATCACAGTCACAGCTGTATTCACAAATGGAGCAAAAATGAAACAGTTACACCTAGAAAAACTCCAAAATCAATAATCCAGAACAGAGTCGAAAGCACAGCACATCTTAACATGACTCAGTACTGGTTCATGAATTCATGACTCAATACGAAAGAGACTGGGCAAAAATAGCATCCCCATGGGAGAGTTCCAAGATGAAAACCCCCACTAACTAAAAAGACAAAGGACTGCCTCGGATTTACCAAAAAATGACTCCCCAGACTTTTGTGAAAACAATCTGTGTATTGATGAGACAAAGGTGCAATGTCCTGGAAGTCCAATGTCCTGTTATAATTCCAATACAACATTTACAAGGACAGAACATCTCACCGACAGTCAAACATGGAGATGTGTGACGATCCTGAGCTGATTTGGAGGGTCAAATAACAAGCTTCCCCATCCCTGCTCAATAAAGGACACCCAGCAATATGATGCTGCCACTGCCCTTTTTCACTGTGGGTGTCTGCTCAGCATGATGTGACTTCCTGGTAATTGGTAGCACAGGATTTTATTTAGGTATATCTGTCTGAAGGCAGCTGAATGTTTGCTTCATTGTTTTAGTAATTTCTGGTGGATTAGCTGAAAGCTTTTGGCACGTATTGCATTAGTTCTGATCCTGTTTACCTGTTCCTGAGAGTTGAATCTCTCTTCCCAAAGACCCTACCTCCCCCAGAGCCTTATTATGCCTGCCATTCCATTACTTTCAGGCTCAGGTCCCCTGATGAAGCATGAAAATGGGTCCTTTTGTCATGCGTTTCAGTACTAACCTACTTTCCTCCTTCTCATTGTCTTTTTCCTCTCCGAAGACATGTAGAGAATTTCTATTTGTTATGAATTAGGCTTTTTTATTTGGTTATTTCCTTGTTACCAGAGGCTTCAGCCTATCGAGCTTGACATGAATGAGAACTTCACTGTCTCATGCCAAAGGTATCTTCTTCCTGTGAACACAACACCCCCATTGAAGACCTCTCTGTTAAACATTGACAAAGAGACCCACACTCGGGACCAGATTCCTACGTGTGGTGTCATTTACAGGCCCGGACACTTGCTGTCAGCTCCTTTGTCAAATAGGGCTCAGACACACAGGAGTCTGCGTTTGCCGTTCTCCTTTTGGAGATTCCGTACAGGAGGAAAGAGTTTACACTAGTTTTGAACGACGCTAATTTGTATGTTCTAGGTTAAACCTGTAACTTCACCAAGGACAAGTCATTAACCTTCAAATGATTCATGCAGTTAAGCAGAAAAGTAAAGGGCACGTCTGTTTCAGCCCACTGTGCTGCACCTTTTTCCTCTCTTCGGTCTTTGCGGGCCTGCGGCTCTCATTTTTCATTTGCTTGTGCACAAAGGGGCTCTTTATCCCCTTACTCTGTACATCATATCACCAACTGACTTTACTGTGAGAGCAGATGGAGTCAGGGCCTCTCTGTCAAAAAGAGGAATGTGCAGTGAAAGGCATCAATACCATGAAATGTTTAAAGGTGTTAGTGTGGGTGAAGGGTAGGTAAGCTATGCATGCGTGTTCTTTCATTGATCTGGACTATTGTTTTCAGTTTGAGCAATCTCACTGAGGATGCGTAGGAATAGCCAGTATCATTTTGCAGCTCTTCTAAATAGTTCAGTGTCTCGCGTGGCCGTGTCTTTCGGTGCATCCTGGGTGCAGTCGTGCGTTAGTGCAGGGAGGAGGTGGCGAAGGGGGCACAAGTGCCAATGATGTTGTCTGTGTTGTTGATGCTGAACAGGTGTTTGACTTTATGGGACCAGATGGGTCTATTATGCACGTCTCCCTTCCCCGCATGCAGCACAGCGTACTAGTCCCCGGCAGCATGTGTAAATGTGTTTGTTCACTGAGCCCAGTGTAGCAGACGGTGCGATGTCAGATCTTGTTCTGTCTTTGAGTCGGTGCTGCTGCCTCAGTGGTTATCTCCGGTGGTTCTCTGCTGCCTTTCCATCTTTACCCTTACCTGAAGGCACGGCCGTAACTGTCTGCGCGTTCGCCATAAGGGGGATTTGATAACCTAATCATTCCCACTGTTGATGCAGACGCTACTGTGGGGGAAAATAAGTGACAAATAAGATCATGCATTCTACGAATCACTTAGGCACTGAAGAGATTTAGTCAAAAATGTCCATACTCGGGAAATCAGATTGAACGAGGAAAAACAAATATTTTTACCACAGCAAATTTCTGTCGACTCAACGAATCGTGGCATTGAAAGTCTTGGGTTATAGAGTCCTGTGATGGCTTGTTTTTTTAAAAAGCTGGAAAATATAACTGATTCGAGTTTACATCAGAAATATCTAAAACTTCATGACCGTGTACGTTGCAATACAAATCCTATCCTAAATACAATACACACATTTTCTTCCAATTCAATGAATGAGTTGGACGAGATGTTTGATGATGATTAATAATAATAATCAGTCCACACATAATTAGTCCTTGTAACTGTATTGATTGGTTTCTGCTTTAAAAAGTGCAGGGCCCATCGTTGCTTTATTTACAATATTTTCAAATGTTTTCTAAATGTATTCTTTGTTGCGTACACAAATATTCAAGTTGTAAATTTTAGGATTCATTATAGAATATTACAGTGGTGTACGTCATTCCAAAATGAACCTCAAGTCTGATTGTTAACCAAGTGGGGTTTTGCTGTCTTGGAGAATATTTAAGTGCTTCCAGTTATTGGGTCACTGTTATCTTCAGCGGTCATTGGGCAAGAGGCAGGGTACACCCTGGACAGGTCACCAGCCCATATTTAAATCAAGTAACCCTTGAGGTTTATACAACTGGCAGTTGGAAAACATACACAAAGATGATAATATGTTCAAAATAATTGCCTGACTAATAATTTGGTTGAGGCTAATTCCTAGTCCGATGTTGTGCAAAATCACATAAAAAACCCAAAATAAATTATAGGCCTGAAGTCCCTTTTAACATCAACCTTTTCGCACTTTAACCTTTTCCTGCTTTAATGCAGCCCAACTTGAATGCAATTCACACTTTGGTTCAACATGAAACTGAAACCTACTGACTCCCAACAGAAACCTTTTTTTTTATTATTCCTGACTTCATCTTTGTTGATGCCTTGTTGAACAAATACCTTCAGAATTTCCTTCTCAATTGCACTTCCTGACAAAAAACAAACTGTTGTTCTGTTGTCCTGTCAAAATCAACTTTATTTGCCAAGTTTGTGGCTACAAACAAGGAATTTGACTTCAGTTTCAAATGGCACTCACATCGTAAAAAAATAATAAAAAACAAACAAACAACCAAACAGACAGAGACTACCCTATACAACAAAACACTTTAAGGGGAAATGTCAGAACAGCAGCTGTGTGTACAATAGAGGGGTTGTTTTTTTGCACACATACATGCATACATACATATATCCTTACAAAATGTAAAGCCTGGCTGTAATAGTGAAAATGTGCTTCTTTGTTTCCAGCAGAGTAGCTGTCTACCCTGGCTGTAAGGTGTTCATTGTGTTCAACAGAGACACAGCCTCTGTCAGCTTGAATGATAGTTTCCTGTGAGTCCTCTCCCCAGTTGTTTAGATTTCATGTATGGATTATACAAATGCTGGCATTTTTGTTTAGCATTTTAGACATTTGAAGGATTACTCTGCAGAGTGCATCATGGTGCAAGTTCTGCTGAAAATTATGGGGCAGAAATTACAAATAATTGTGTGTGAATTAAATATGTAATTATTTTTAAACACTCATTTTGTCTAGCCCCCTCTGCATGCTATGTGCAGGAAGGAGTGCTACTGTAGGTCCCACTGCTGTTGGAATGTTCAATTCTACCTTATAACAACTTGTGCAATATTTGCATACCTACAATGATTGTTATTCTAGCATGGTCACCTTGTGTCCTATCTTATCTTCTTCTGGTGAGGCTCGTCTTTGACACGTCTGATTTACCTGGAATCAAATAGGAAAGTGTGCCATAGAAAAACAATATGATTTTCTCCTCTAAATGTCTTCTAAATACAAATGTTGAGTTAACTAATTTAAACCAACACACACGTCCGCATTGTGATATTAATGGCAAGAATCTCATTGTGGTGCATGCTGTTGATACTGGCAGTCTGCAGAGGGCGCCATTGCTCCATTACATTTTCAGCATTGGCTATAGGCGACCCATCTCTCCAATGGTTAACCTTCCCTGAACACATTTTGATGTTGCTTTATGTTCCTCACACCTTACAGTCATTAATAGTCAGTTTAGGAGATCATTCACACTATTAAGCGTAAATGAATAGCCGCGGTGCACCTGCCGTCTTACATTCACACGCATCCTCTGTAATATTGCCGAGCTTTTACCCCGGAGGGCAGAAATCAATGTCGATGAATCTCCTAATGAGCAAGTTTCTCATCCACTAAAGTGTCTGCCCCCTCAGAGGGATGAGTTTCTGCAGACTTTGGTAAATGGCTGAGGAAGCGTTCCTGAAAGTCAGCAATGATTCCGGGGAAGTAAGCAAACTGCTGAAATGTCTCCAAAGGTTATAGGGTGTGTGTGTGTGTGTGTGTGAGTTTTCCTTTAGAGCTTGCAGCACATGGGGTGTTGTTGATGTAGGATCGTCCATGCATTGTTGCTCCAGTCAGTGATGAGGTCGCCTATTCTTCACAGATTCTGACGCGTTCATCCCTTCTTCTCGGTGAAAGAAAATATCTGCGGAGTGATTTGTGGTTCTACCTCCGACTCTTTGTCCACAAGTTGCTCAAGCTTTGATGATGAAGTCTAGTGTGCGTCAGTGTCTACATTACAGTAGAAACTGACCCAGTCTGGTCGTCACACTGACACTGAGCCACCTAATAACAAGGCAGAACACTGACGAGATTTACTGTGTCGTAACATTGTCTCCAGGCTTGAGTTATGGCTTTGCAGCTGTCAGCACAGGGATTTTTTTTCATCCTATAAACTGAGAATTGACCTCCTGCGTTGGGGGAGGTAGGGGCGATTACTCAGTGAAACGTTTAGTTACACAACTTGCTGCAGGCTGAAGTCATTAAAATGAACAGATGTAACCCAGAGCATGTCACAGCAATGTAGCGTAATCAACTTCTTGAATTTTTTTTCCCCCAGTCTTTTAGCTCTACTGTTTTGTTTTACAGAAGATAACTTTAAAATTCTGTCCCGTCTCTGTGTAGATCCGCAATGCCGCCCAAACATTATGTGTTCAATCAAGCCAAGCTAGTTGTTTTTGTTGAAGCACAGCAAGAGCTGACCAAACTGCTGAACATACAGTAGCTGTACACTACAAGTGCAAGTATCGGTTAGAAAGAAGGTCATAAATAGGAGGAAAAACAATAAAATCCTAATAGAATTAACAGTTGATACGTGGTCAAGAGCAACAAACCAAGCAGATCTTAAAATGGCGTTTTGAAATGTTGGCAAAAAAGCCAAAGGATTTTACATTTAGTCTATGGTAAAAGTCCATTGTAAAACACAACTTGGTGAGAGAATACGTTTCATGCTGTGCCTGATGATGGTCCATCTCCACTGCAGAAGACCCACTCGGTATGTATGCATGTATGTAGGACCTTTTAAGCGTTCACTTCCTGGAGCCATACATTTGGCGTTTTTGCAGAGAATAGCCATCCTTCCATTTTAAGGCGCTGCTTCATCTACTGCTCCTTTATTCCAGGGTTCCCAGCAAGTCATTACAATATGTGCACAGACTTGGCAGAGTATTTATGTCAGATACCCTTCCTGATCAACATGACAGTCAAAAACAATTTTGTGCTTTCCAAAAATAGAACCGACCAGTAGCAAATACAGAAAACATAGAGACCCATGTATTCATCCCTGAGGTACTATACATGACACTGGAACAGTGAAGGATCTGAAACTGTTTAGGCAAACACAAGGGTTTATCTTTGTTTTGGACAATCTAAACATCTCCAGTGCAGTACTACAAATGCCCTCACAAGGCTTTAAACAACACATTACAATATTTTGTCAACATATATGACAAATGTAGCCAAACAAGCTAAAAACCATTAAACCTTTTTTGCACTTTCAGCAGGGCATCATTCAGAGGTCTTTTTTTTTTTTGCTGTGCTTTTCCAATCATGTGTGAAAGTGCAAAAGAAATCAGAGAATGTACTGTGTTTATTCTTGCCTTTCATTTAATGATGTGAGAAACAACAGGGAGGACTTGGTGGGGCCATAATCCCACAGGCAAGCTTCATCAGCTACATCTATCTACTTTTCAGGCAGTTTTGCCACAACCCCTTGCTACTGGGTCGCTGCAAGTGTGTTTGTCTATTTATGTCTGAAATGTGTGTTTATGATGCAAGTATAGCTTTGTGTGTGTGTGTGTGTGTGTGTGTGTGTGTGTGTGTGTGTGTGTGTGTGTGTGTGTGTGTGTGTGTGTGTGTGTGTGTGTGTGTGTGTGTGTGTGTGTGTGTGTGTGTGTGTGCTTTAAATGAGGTACGTTGGGTTCAGTTTTCAGATGACAGTTGGGCTCCTTTGTTGTGGTTTTGGGTCTGGCTCCCTGAAGCCCTTGTGTGTTTCCCTACCCTTGTCTGCTGCCACGCTGTAAAAGGAACTAAGCACAGCTTTTATCCTCTCCTATATAATATAACCCAACCTTGATGATAATAAAGGTTGTAAGACAATGAGGCCTGGTGACGTGGAAGCTGATTGGCATTTGCAACAAAAGCTCTTCTTAGCGACCATTTGTTCCTTTTGCTCTTGGGCCAATTGTTTTTCTAAGGCAGAGCAGAAACTTAGAGATATTTCACTTTTCTTTTTAATGAGCATGCATTGATCAAGAAATTTTAATTATATGTTGTTCGAGTTTACGAGGTTAAAATGAGCCAGACAGCCGTTGGTTATTTAGAAATGTGCCAAAGGCATTTCTTTAATGAAGGGACTGTTGTTTCACGCTGTTCTGAAGCAACTTTAGCAGCTTTGTTTCTTCGCTTGGAGATAAATGATCATGTTAGAAGCACAGACAGCTGGATATAATAGAAGAAAAATTCTCAAAGCAAAACTGACTCCAGTAAATAACAGTTTCTTTCAAGTATAAATAAAGACACATCAAGCCTATATCTCTGCTCCAAGTTGAATTTATAACAGTTGTTGCCACCATTTCTCAGAATCTCCTTTCCTTTGTCAAGATTTTGATGACAAACTACCGCTGTATCAAAGATACAGTTTTCAAGTT
Source organism: Fundulus diaphanus (assembly GCA_037039145.1). Lineage (NCBI taxonomy): Eukaryota > Metazoa > Chordata > Actinopteri > Cyprinodontiformes > Fundulidae > Fundulus > Fundulus diaphanus. The sequence continues at coordinate 33,065,898 of CM073127.1, read as the reverse complement.
GCAATATGTAATTGATCACAGAAACATATATTACTTTCAAAGAATTATTTTAGATCTCAACATGTAGCAGGTTTTCCAGCAGCTCTCCCCAATTTATAAGTGGGGTAAACAATATGCATACAGAATAGAAGTCTCATGTGGGATAAGGATACAGTTGTGTTAAAGATTTAACAAAACTCAAATCCTAATTTTGTCGAGTGACTCTGATGGCAGGTAAACTGAATTTTGATACATTTAGTGCCAGCTCCACAATTATTGGAACGTCTGATTACAATGTTTTATTATCGAGGCTGGTCGACCACGTTTGTGCTGCAACATTTTGCTGCTGTTGTCTATAAGTGGACATTTTCGATGTCCTTTACACCCCCCTTACCGCCCTGCTCCCTGTGAGTGGTGGCAAAATGAACTTAGGTCTGCACTCAGCCTTTTCTTCTTTCAATTTCAACTGTTTAAAAGGTTTTATTGCTCTGACTGAAAAAATTGAAAGGTTTATCAGCTTTTCTGCACCCATGTCTTGAATTATAAATATGAATATGAATGCCATATTCTCATGTTTTCCTATTTTGATGAGTTTTGACGACTTGTTAGGGCATAGGCAATTGTTTAAAATAATTAGTTCTCAGAGCAACCCCCCCCCTCCCCCTCCCCCTGGTTAATACTTTGCAGAGATTGTAAAAATGTAAGTAAATTTGCTGGTTGCTCTGTTTTGATTTTCATCTAGTCATTTTTCCCTAAACAATCCATAATGTCGTAAAATATATCTTAAATCTAAAACTTTTCGCCCTCCTTTCTTCCATAGAGAACACCATGTGTATCCACCTTCCTCCTGAAATGCTCCCTGAGCTCTGGCGCGCTCTGCTTCCTCCAGCTGATTAGGTGCATGGAGGGGGAAGTTATCCATATTCCTCCACACATCCGTTCAGAAACAGCAAAGCTCCGGGCATTGTCTCGAAAGCAGCACAGCCCTTTGGGAGCTTATTATGCAAGGGTCAGGTTGTGTGATGTGTATCGCTGTTCGTGTCTGTGCTCGGAATGACTTTGCGCGAATGCTCTGTTTTGATCAAACCTCTTAATTGGACCGAAACGGGTTGGATGGCACTGACAACACTGTCACAGCAGCTGGCTATCACATCTGGCTCTTCCACGGCAGTCCCACGTTGCTAATCTACCCATCATTCCATCAATGGGCTGTGACCACCTAACGGGGCAAAATCCCAGTGAAGCTGAAAGGTGTTAGGTCTTTCCACCACTAATCCTGGGTCACGGCACTTTTTTTTTTTACCGCACCCTCCCTGACTCTGGGCCAACAGGCAGAAGTAGTTGAGTCAGCTGCCTGTCTGCCTGCCAGCAGGACCTGTCATTGAGATAATAGCTATTTTCTTCTGGTTTTGTTCAGCTTGCGGGCTTTTGTCTCATTAGTCTTTGTATTTTACTGGAAGGGGATTTACATGCAGCAGTTCTATGTTTTGTCTAAGTTGCAAGGAGCTCAGCTTTGCGCGTTTACCAGTGATCTTGGCAAAGACATGATGGGCGCTGCTGTGGATGGTTAAGCTTAAGCAAACAGTGGGAGTGATCATCATCAGACCTTTAACTGGTGTAAAACTGTAGGTAAAGAGGAAAACAAATCCCTTGAAACATACCATGGATGTACTCAAAATAACTGATAAACAGTATTAGACCTTGTGTGACGTCCCAGGGGGAAGACAAAAGACTGATTCTTGTAGAGTAGATTTTAATCTTGATTAAATAAAGATTTGCAGCATAATAACAATGGACACAGAAGAACGAATACAGTGTGGTTCAGTAGGTGACAAACTATAACTTCCGTGAGTTTCATTGATTTTACAGAAACGTCTAATAAATGAAAAGCCGTTATTGCTGCATCATACTTTTTAATTTAGGTGTTGCAACGTTCATTGAAAGTCAAGTTTTTTCCTCCTGTTCAGCAGCACATCTGATCGACTTTGAGGGTCAGTTGGCTGTGAATAAATACATGCAGTATCCTCCAGATGCACACTAAAATTCAGAATGCTTCCTTTAACCTGCAATCTGCAGGTTCACGTAACGCGTTTCTCGCTCCACCTCAGCAGCGTTAAATCTCCTGCTTCTCTCCAGCTGTTGCTGCCTGTGACAGATTAGCTGGTTGATCTTAAAATCTGCGGGGAAGAGGTGTTTTCTGCGGGGGAAATGATCCAGCTGCTTGCTTCTTTGCGGCCTTTGGTTTCCTCCTGTGAGGTGAAAGGCCGCTCAGAGCTCCTTTGTTTCCACTGTTTGCATTTGTAAAAGGTTTACAGCACATGTTCTGGGGTGATGGAGAGGCAGATGTAGGGGAAATCTGTGTGTTTTGGAGCAAAAGGAACAGTTGGGGCAAAGTAAAGGGTTTGGCCCAAGCGAGTTTGGGTTTATGAAGAGTTTAGTTTTACTTGGAAGTCAGAAGGGGGAATGACATCACAACGTGTGACGTTCCTGTTGCAAATTGGAGAACGAGCGTCATTTCTTAGTTGTTAGTGCTGACTACCATGAGCAATACAACACGGGAAATTCTTTTATCTAGCTCTGTTTTGTGTTTTAAAAACACTGAATGAAGATGTTCAGAATAGAGAGGTTGTTCAGTACAATATGTCTCCCTGGTTTATGAGAGCCAAAACTGTTTGATGTGCTAATAGGCAGTTTATAACTGCAGCTTTAACAACTTTCTACATGTCTATCAGTCATGTTGGTCTTTTAAATTATGAGATCTTGACATCCAAGTGCAAACAGAACGTGCCATGTATCCACCAAGGATTGATTTTCTTCTCTCATCATTAGTGGACTTACATGTTGGCAATGCAGATCTTTTGGCGTGGGCAGCACTAGGTCTGGGAACTGAAGGAGTTTTCTGGTGTTGTTTGTCAGGTACAGTAAATGGAGAATGAGCGCTGGCCCTTGTTGTGCACTGTAAGCAACTGGTTGATGATGCCGAAAGCTGGTATCTGATTTCATTTCCAACTTGGTGCTAAATTTAACGGCCTATTTCACTGCTTTTTTTCTTCTTCTTTTCAAGGAAAACAGTGAAATTGCATTTGATACCCTCTTAATTCCTAATTTAAAGTACAGTACTTACTAGTCTGAAACAGCTCATCCTACACTTAAAGAAAGATCACTATACATCCTGTTAGAGATTTCTGATATTTTTACTGTTTCTGGAAACACAATGGAGCCTGATTTACTTTTTTGTTGTCATTAGGCCAACTTCAGATCAGGACAAGGGTGGAAACTGCAACACATAGACTGGTCAAACTTGAACTACATAATTCTTTACTACCTATAGATACTTTAAGAACACCGTTCTTCAGAAAGGAGCTCTCTAAAACTCCCCAGTGTACCCTCCTATGGGTGCAATTGTTATAAATCTGACTCAGGCCATGCCTGCAGCGTGACGCTGGTTTCCTGTGGAGGGGTCGGCGCAGTGTCCTTCCAGTCTGCACCACGCCGGTGGAATGACACACACCTCGACACTTACTGGTGTTGCGTTTTCTGCGCTCCTGATAAGATCTTTGGCCTAAAGAATAGTTTGCTGAAACTTTACGAGGAACTTTTGTGATTCGTTTTTGTGATTTCTTTTTTTTCCTTTAAAAAATACAAACTAGAAGCGGAGACTGTTATCAAAAACTATATAAAAAAAGCTGAAGTTTTAATTTTTGTTAAGGTTGTCTTGCGTGACCAAGAAAAAAAACTTTTTTTTTTTTCAATTCAGCGCCTGATTTTTTTTTTTTTAAATCACCAACAAAGCAGACAAATTGCGTTTCTGTATTGAGACTACTTTTTTAATTGGGGGTCACTGTTACTTTACATTGCTTAGGGCATTTCAGTGTTACCAATCATATGGAGCTCCAGCTGTTACGGTTCAAATCCCCTCCATTAATCTGTAATAAAGAACAAAGCTCTCCACCAGCTTGACGCTGCGTTCTGCTGTGTTAATTTCGGCGCTCATTCGTTTAAAGGGGAGTGATATATCCCCTCCCCCTTTTCTTCTTTTTTTTAAACGTTAACTTGTAAAGCCCGGAGCGCGCCTTAGGGGTTAATTTAGCGCCGCGCAGCCAGAGGACAGAGGAGAGTCAAGGCGCATACGCGCTCACTGACTCACACAGTGGAGTAGTTGTGCCAGTCGGTCCCGCAGAGGCGATGCCCTTTTGTGGAGAGGTCTCTTGCCACAGAGGACACACCACGTTCACAGTGGGGACACAAAGAAGAAGAGCTCCATTCTTTCCGCGCTGTTGACTGTGGGTGTTTAAGAAGATTTTTGCTGTGCGCAGAAAAGTAGGCGAGAATACCCCAGCCCACTCTCCCTGGAGTTACCAGTTTTGTTTTGGATGGAGAGCGGAACTCTTGCGCATGGCTTTTGCGCACGAAGTGAACGAGTGAAGATGAAGTTTCTTACAGCGGTTTCAACAGGATAGTGGACAGAAATCGCGTTACTCTCCTTCAGAAAAGAAGTTGGGTTTTCTTTCATTTGTAGCCACCTGCCCAAAGGATGCCAATTGATAAATACTCAGACATGGAGGAAAAACTTTGGATACTGGAGGACCTCAATATGATGTACATCCGTCAGATTGCCCTCAGTTTACAGGTAATAGCTCACTTTTGACCAGTTTAATTTATTTATTTATTACCACAGAAAGGGATCTGATATCCCAGCTACAGAACCTTTTTTCACAGGTTTTCCTGTGCATCTTTGTGTCAACTAACGACACGCAGCTGTGGCTCGGGCTGGCTGTGAGCTGCACAGAGGGGCTGCTTAAAGAATCTTTGTGTATGACAAACGAGTCAGTCTGACGCTGGTGTGGTCTCTGCCTTCACAGATGGCAGACAGAAAACAACCCCACATATCATCCATCTCGCTCTCTTAGTGTCCCCTTTCAGCTGGGGCTCACACACAGCCCACAGCTGCGCATATGGCCCCATAATTCCCTGTGTGATTCTGACTGAGCCTGTGTTAGAAAGAGAGGGGAAATTGGGGAGAAAATATTTTAACACTGCTATCCTTTTTTGCTAATTCACACAATCTGTGTTCCTGTTGTCTCAGAGGAAATAACTAAGGAATGTGGGTTACATGAATTTCAATTAGAAGTGTATCTTTTTGGTGTTGTAATATGAATTTAATCAGTATTTGTATGTGCTTAATCTGAAATGTCACATTGTTAGTCTGATTTTGTGCAAAAGACCCTCAGCTGTAGCGTCCAATTTTTGGTGCCTTGAACTGGAGTATTCTGTATTTTTTTTTATTTAGATCTGAACCTTCATGTAACAGTGAACAATATGGACAATTTTCAAATACGAGACTTTGAAAATTAAGTAATGTGTGCTCGCTTTCTGGTCCTTGTCAGCAACTGCTGGGTTATGTCTTTAACTCAAATGCTGGATGTATCCTGTTGGTGCTGAAGTGGTTGATAGCTGGAACCAAACATTGGGTCACAAATAGGGCTTGGGCGTCATGACGTAATCATTCGCGTGGCCGCCATGTTGACTGCCTCCGCCGCCGCTACTCAGACTACTGCCTATGACCACCGCGTACTGTACTCCCTCTCACCCGTGTTTTAATTTGATTAATTTCACCTTAACTTGATTTCAACCATGGTAAACCGTTGCTGTATTGTGGGCTGTAACAGCGCAACACATGATCGCCATGGGAAAAACATAGAAAATGGGTTAATTTTCCACCGCTTTCCTGCCTGGAGACGCAACCATGGAGAACAAGTGTCAGAGATAACGAAGAGTCGTCGGCTCGCTTGGATCGCGGCTGTAAGACGACCGAATATAACTTTCCACAGTGTCCCGATGTCAATGAGAGTGTGTTCCCTGCATTTTCATTCTGGTAAGTTAAAGATGCACGGTTTTATTTTATAGCCTACATTGTTTCTTTCCTTCAACCGCGACACCACAAACATGCATGAATGCGCGCCCAGAGACGGTTGATATAGCATTTCCTCCTCTTCGTTACTAACTACACTTTTGAAACACATAGCAGCTAGTTAAAAGTACATTACATGTGTGAGTGGTTGTTAGCACTAACGGTTAGCAGCTACTAACCTAGCAGGTGCCAGAGCCCGTCTGAGCACAGCTTACCTTTGTACGAATTACTGTGTTCCCAATGTTTGCTGGATTTATGATCTGCAGCTCAACTGCACATGAGACTCCAAGTACTTGTAGCTTTGGAACTGTTCTGAAGTATAGGCGCTCACACCACAAACAAGGTAGCCGAAGACGTCCGATATGCAAAACGGTGGCAACAAGTCGTCGGTGCTCCACTCATTGTTCGGGACTTCATATGGATCCAAATTATTAATAATGCTGATTTTGTCAACATACCGGTCCCTGGCTTCTCTGTTTAATGTGTCCCGGTAAATTACAGATCCTTTTCGGGATTTAAACATCTTTTTTCTATCTATTCTACTTCTACTTCTCTTCGTTCAACAACGTTATGTCAGCGTTAAGTTAACGTTCGCGTAGCTGTCAACATGGCCGCCACGTCCCACAATGCAACGCGAATCCCAAGCCCTATTATGACCCAGTTTGTGGGGTTAGAGAAGTGAATAAAAAGAGGCTCATCATTATTTACAGGCCACAGTTTTGAACTATACAACAACGTAATTAGACTTTATTTAACCTGCAGTGTGAAAAAGGACATGACTAGATGCAAAGCTGCATACATTGAATCCCAGTTGTCACTGCAGTATCATTGTGTGCAATACTGAATTTACTAAAGACTCATTTTGCATGTTCCCCTTGTGCATAAGTTTTCTCTGGTAAACCCAACCAACTTCCACAGTTCAGAAAACATGCATGCTAGACTAGGGACCACAGCCCTCCGCGCGGCCAAAGGTGTCCGCTCTGCGCACCTAGGAAAATTCTTAACTACGTAGACAGTCCAGTGCGGAAAAACATGGCGGATGAGGAAGCGCTTCTTCTGACAAGGTTCATAAATATAGAGACCTTTATGATTTGGCCCATAAAGATTACTGTGATCAGTATGTTAACAATGCCTGGACAGAAAGGGGACACACTTTAAAATGTTGTAAACAACTATGTTTACTACTTTTACATGTAATGGGGTGTAGTACGCTTGGCGTAGGAGCACAACGCTGCCCTCTAGAGTCTAGGAAAATAGTGCTAATTCGGAGGAAAAGCCACACGTAACATAACCCAGGGCTCACACTAGCCCCATTTACACTACCCTTTTTTAACCGATCCATGCCGAGTTCGGACCGAGCTTGGATCAGTTAACCGTGCCGAGCTTGGTTCTTAAGACCATTTACACATCACACTAGCACGGTTCCTCGCCTCCTAGTGATGATCTACGGTACTACTGCTCTCTAGGATTGAAGGAGGGAATCAAGCAAATAAAAATGGCGGCCCCCATAACATTCAGGAAGTTATGTTTCGTGATAATTGTGATATTTCGTTGTTTGCTGAGAGTCAGGCGAAGAAGGCAACCTTTGGTAAATTTCCTTGACAGAGTCGGCTTTTGGGATAAGACAAACGAATGTCTAATCAGGGCTTACAGACGCAGGAAACAACGACAGACGTTGAGGTTCATCACACTGCTAAGCAGAATCATCACTGGAAATCGTGTGGCACGGTAGGGAAGCTAGTATTTTTATGAATGTCTGAAATTTCTGACTGTAAGGCAATGACGCGGTCTGCTCATGCGCTCTTTGTTATCAGAGAACCGTGCCACTGAAAAACCAGGCCGAGCCCACCTATCGAACTGGTCTAGATTTAGCGCGGTTCGGTTGTGTCTGGCACGGTGCAGTTCAGTTGCGTTCCATTTACACTCGATAGTTATCTCAGTTACGGAGCTCGAACTGTTCTCGGCACGGTTAAAAAAGGGTAGTGTAAACGGGGCTACTGACTACGATGCGGATTACAGTCCTGATCCAGTTCAGATTTGTCACAAACCCCCCACTCACATTGCTCCTAGGGAAACAGTGGCCAGTTGCGGCTCCCGCTGTGGAATATGGTGCTTGTGAGAACAGAAGTTCACGTGCTCCTTTCTGTTGCTATCCCTCATAAATGATTAAAAAATAGCTATGGTTTTAATTTTGTAGGCCAAAACTCGTTATCCATGCGCCTAAACATCCTATTTCATCCTCCAAAAGCCCCTCTGTTTCCTTGTGTTTCTGGGTGTTCGTTTTGTTTACACTAGCCAAGCTAGTGTAAGTTGGTGGGGGGATTTTATTCTGAAATTCACCGGAACATTATCCGGTCTAGTGCCCGATGTTTCCTGTTTAGCTCGTAAAATTCAGGAGCTTGATCCGGTGACCGCTGCACCGTCCGGTCAAACTTCCTTCTTGCCAAATGTTTTGGAGCACCATACAGCCTCGATAACAGGACCTGCAACTGCACATGGCTGATGTGAGTGTACACACTGATTTGATTATTATTTTTTTTTTTTTTAATATTTGGGTTTCTTGCGGCGCCAGATCTGCCCTGTATTGAGTGTGAGCCTGGCGTAAACGCTGCAGACGTTTTTGCACGTCTCCTTTCTGCGCCGAACGTACGTACGTCAAGCATAAACCAGCCTTAATTGGCCATTTTAACATGTGACTCTGCAGGAATTAATTAAAAAACAGATAAATGGATCATCCATTTTAACCCAGTTTTTGCTTGTTTGGAATCCAGACTACGGATTCTACGGTTTCAATCTTTGATAGCTCTAATGTTAGACACTTTAACCCTTTTTTAGGTTAAAAATCTAAATCAGTATGATGCACGAAACCCTTAGCCCCAACCCAACCCTAGATCGTTCCATATTTAACTGAGGAAAAAGAGTCAGAAATCTAACACAAATAGCTTTTATTAACTCAGCAGTTTAGAGTTTAAAGACTGAACATTTAATCTGTGACTGTGAAGTAACTTGATCATTATCAGGTTGTGTGAACCACAACAACCTGATGTGGTTTCTTTATTTGTGCACCATCTTTGAACTTTTGAACTTCAAAGCTACTTTTATATGAGGGTGGAGTTAAAAAAAAGGGACGTTTCTGAAGTTTTTCGTATAGATTTTGTGGCCCATAATGCACTGCCACAAACCAGCTATCATGGGTTCTTTTTTTTCCAACCATGATTTGATCAAGCTGTAATCTTGTTAACTGCTCTTTGATGATAAACTTGTTTACTGCCCAGACACGGGCTGTTAAAGTGCTGCTTTGTCTGATAATTGAATCTAGGACATTATGGTGGAATGCAGGAATGTCCCTGTAAAGATCTGTGTGGCATTTTGCTGTCTCAATTTTAGTTTCTTTTTTACTAAGTCTGTTAAATGTATGATAACAGGACAAAAATCTTTATTTAGCAATGTGAGAAAACTCCTGTGTTACTTTTCCCTTTTTCAAAGGGAGTTCAAGGGTAAAGGTTCCCTCCAGAGGTTAAAGTCTCTTGCTCAGAGTAGCAAAAAATGCCATTTGTTGGATAATTTTATACGGTAGTTGCCCTCTTCTTTGCTTAAACAGCCATTCATGTGCTCACCCTCTTTCTTGTTTCCCCCACTGCAATTCTCCTCACCATGGGTGGGTTTATTAAACAGGGAGATTCTTTGTATGTGGCAGAGCCGCACAGCCCACGGTCTAACTGTAATTTCAGCAAGCTGCGGGGTTTTCAATAAAAAAAAAACAAAAAAAAAAAACTTGTGTTGGGTAATGAAGATTTGTAGTTCTTAACCTGTAAACACTCTCTGCTGCTCTTATTTTCACCCCACAGCAAGGTAGTTTTCTTCAAAACCACTCCCACCTACTGTACAAGCGTACACATGTAAGTTTATGACTTATACAGAAGTAACATTTAATATCCGTAGACCACGTCACTCCATTTCTCAGGTGTGTATAAATGCTGCGTAAGCAGAGGAAAACATCATCTGTGTACTTTTGTAGCTCAGCTGGAAGTTACTTTTCTGCTCTTCGGGTTTTAGCAAGTCTTAGTAAGAGCCTTGGCTGCATTCTTTGCTCCACTCTTTTCTTCCTCCTTCCTCTCCTGTGAGGCCCACTGGGTAATAATGCCGCTTCTTTAATTGTGTTTAAATTGACAAAAAAAAAACCCCGCAAAGAACGCATTTTCACCACAGGATACAGGATTTGCCTCAGAAGGGATATGGTTGATGGGAAACAGGAAAGGGTCATGTGTAATTATGTCCACCACCACTGGGAGAGACATTGAAACTGACGAATAAAAGAAGCGCATGCACCACTTCCTGTTTTGCTTTTTTTTTTTTTTTTAAAGTATGTACAAACACTGAACATTTTTTAAAGATTTTGTCAAACTACAGTCATAAACTTCATGGTATTTTGTTGGGATTTTAGGTGATAGAACCAACAGAGAGTAGTGTTAAACTGGGAAGAAGAAAGAAAACGTAAAGCATTATATTGAAATTAGTTTATAACAAATATAAATCTCAACATTGTTTTGTGCATTTGTTTTCAGTTCCTCTGAATTTATAATTTGCAGGATCACCTTTCACTGCACTTGCAGCAAGTATAGAAGCTGAAACGTTTACCCATTCTTCATAAAACGGGTTAATTTTGTTCCTATTGGATGGAGAGTATTTGTGAATACCAGTCTTCTGGACTTGTCACAGATTCTCAATTTGATTCAAGTCTGGTCATGGACTGGGCCAATTCAACGCATAACTTTTCTCTGATCTAAACCCTGGGTGTCCAACGCCAGTCCTCTTGGGCTGGTATCCTGCCAGTTTTTGATGCGTCTCTGCTCCAGCACAAATAGTCCAACTACCTCCTCAGCATGCCATAAAGTTCTGCAGAGGCCTGCCAAGGAACCATAATTTGATTCAGGTGGGATGAACCAGAGAGAGAATTAAAACATGCAGGATATCTGCCCTTAAGGACTGACTTTGGATGCCACTGATCTAAACCATTTATTTAAGCTCTCACATTATATTTGGGGTCTTTGTCCTGCTGGACAGTGAACCTCCGCTTCCGTCCAGTCTTTAGTAACCTTTTCAGGGTTTTCTTCCAGGATTGTCCTGTGTTTAGTTTCAGCCATTTTCCCTTCCACTCTGACTAATTTTCCTTTCCCTGGTGAAAAGGAAGCATCCCGACAGTATGATGCAGCCATGACCATGTTTTCACCATGCAAAAAAGTGTGTTCAGGGTACTGAGCTACTTTGGATGTTGTGAAAGTTTAGTTTTCGCTTTGTTTGACCTGGGCACCTTCTTCTACATGTTTAGAGCCCCTTCATGGCTGGTGGCAAAATGCAAAACGGGACTTCCTATTGCTTTCTTTCATCAATGGCTTTTATCATGCCAATTCTTAATAAAGGCTAGAGTGTGGAGCTCAGGACTAATGGTTGACATGCAGACAGAGTCTCCCACCTGATCTGTGGATGTCTGCAGCTCCTCCAGAGATTACATTTTCAGATAATAGATTGGGCTGTGCTCTGCGAAATCACCACAGCTTGGGACTTTTTTTCATTGCTTAGTAAAATGTAAAGAGTCTGTCAGCGTTGTTTGTTCTCCCAACTTCTAAATTCAGGGTTTGTGCTGGGCATGCCAGTCTTTGTTAATCAGTCTTTGTCTGTGACAGTACAATTCTTTCTCTGTGTGAATCTGGCTGATCAGGCCAGTAATCACAACTTTCTGGAAGCGCAAAAACTGAACAGTGAAGAGGAAAAACATTTAGTCGCAAATCCCTTTCAGAGTTGCATAATGTTAAATACCCAATATTGAGATGTAGAAAATTAAACACTTTTTGCCTTTTTTCTATTTTTTAGACAGACTACAAGGGAGACAGATTTATTTATTCAGCTGTGTGCGGCCCTTTAGTCTCTCTCAGAAATACTACGCTAATGGTTAGCGTAGAACTTTGATATTGCTGAAAATCTTCTCTCCTTAGACGCACAGAGACACGCCGACGATGACATGATGCATTAGCAGACGCTCGTCTCGAACCTCGGTTGACTGGGAGCTCACATGGACGGGGGGGTCAGATGTCAGGTTCTTGTTGCCTCACTCAAGGCTCGTGCGCGACCTCTCACACGCTCCAAAGTCCCAAACATAGTTCTGGCAGGGACTCTCAGATATTTTTCCAGCCTTAAATATCCTGTGGCTGATATTTATACAGTGGCTCTTCGTCCAGTCTGTGATCCAAGCTGCCTCAGTCAGTTGCTTGAATAAAATGTCTAAGAAGCTGGGCTAGAGAATCGCATTGTCTGAATCCTGTTGATTTTACCAGCTTGGAAAGAACTTAGTATGTGATTTTGTTTGCACATATAATTTCATGTCCCTGAAAGCAGGCTGGGGTTGTTTCACCATTTTTCTTGTGACTGTGAAGCGGTCCATGAGTTGTTATTGATGCAGATGGTTAAAAGATACTGCTCAGCTTTTAGACCCTTACTTTTGCTTTCTGAACAGACACAGACGTGATCCTGTTGAGAAATAAAGGCAGACAGATACCAGACAATCACAGTCTGCATTTGGACAGGAAAACATCTCCTAGCTCCCTGAAACTGAGCTGAACTGAAATCTCTAGTCTCAAAAATAATGCAGTGGCACCAAAGGTGCGGATCTGTAATGGCACTGAGAAACACTTCTTGTAGGGTTTTGTAGCTATGCGTGTTGCAGCTGTGCTGCTTATTTATTTCTGCTGCTCAACATGCCGAGAATACAGTAAATGTTTAAAATGCACTCTGGTCTGATGAGATAAAAAATCACTAGAAATAACTTTTTGACTTATTTGTAATACACTTTGGTTGGTTGGTGGGAAACCCTTCCCCTCACCCTGAGCATCCCGTCCTCTCAGGGCGACACTGTGTTGGCACCGTCATGCCGAGGGGATGTTATTCTTCAGCAGGTACAGATAAAGTAGTTACAATTGATGGACAGATAGAGGAAGTTGGTGCATTTCTTATAAATACTACATTTGTAGAGCAATACATTCACTCCGAGAAGGATTTGTTCCTTGTGTCTTGGGTGTAAACTGCCATAAACATAGACCTAGTATTGCTTCAACTTGAGTTGCTGATTCTGCTTTTATCATAACACATCTCAACATATTTAGTGTCATTCCCTCTCCTTTCCAACATGGCTCATCTTTCATCTCGTTTAGCCTCAGCTACCTCCAGTCGTCATTACGACCGCACACCTTTCCTTTCCTTGTATAAGAGCAACGTTTGGTTGATCAATGCATTAGTTCATGGAGCAATGAGCAGTTAAAAAGGGGAAAAAAAACCTGTGTGTGTGTGTGTGTGTGTGTTCTGGAGTCTGTGTGTTTGTGTTGGTTCAGCTGGCAGGTTGTTTAGGTAGCCTATTAAGCCCCACCAGACACAAGCGGAAGGAGTGTTAAAGTCAGCAGCACTTGCTCTCCTGTGCAGGATACACAAGTCATGTCAGAACCAGAACACATTCCTACACGACAGCCTACTTTTGCATACCACTCCCTGCTAAGCTTGTGTTTTTATGTTTCATTGCTTTGGAGTAAGGAAGCATTTACAGACAGTTACAGGCCAATGATATGATATATGTACATTTAACATGAACAAATTGCTCTTATCACCCCAGGTTTCAGTTTTTTATCTGCTCATTCACGTGTGACGGGTTTTTAGCCTGTTTGCTGTGTGTGTTTTTTTGTTAAGTATGTCTTTGGCTTTTCTCTCATGGGTTGCTGCAGTTGTTTGCAGTTCTTTCAGCGGTGTATGCCAAAAGCAAGCAAGAAAGGGTTCTTTGTACCACGTCACACACACACCTACTTCTCAACACTGAACTTTCCTCTCCTGCTTGGAGCGACACATCTGCTTACCTAACCTCAGCCATGCCAGCCAGCTTCGCTTAGACCGTCTACAGTCCAAATCATGTAGTACCCCACCTTGGATCTGCACCCCGACATTCCCCATACCTCCCATGGGTGTTACCGCATACCTGCACCTCAGTCCTCATCCTGGCCGTTGCCAATGCGGTGGTTAGGAGGAGCAGCACTGCTCTGAATAGGACCTCTGTGTGAGGAGAAACTAGTTGGATACTGTGTGCTGATCCAGTTTCCTTTGAAAAACAGCAGGCACGGGCCGGGAGATGGAGAAGGAGAAAACACAGAGCTGAAGGTGGTGTTGTTGTTGGAACATACAGTAGACCTGCCCTCCTGCGCCTTCACTAACTGGTTTATGTTGATTCTCGCACTATCTATTGAGGCTTATTGATCGTACCAGCATTCAGGCCCTTATTCCCGAAGTTCTCATGTCTTAAAGTAGGTGTGCATCGATCCAAGTTTTGTCACCAATATCTGATTTTTGTAAAGGTTTGACCTGGTAATACAAAGCTTAGCTGATTCTGACTTGTCCTTAACAAATATTTTATAGCAAGACATAAGAACAGCAACCAAAGTATTGTTTCATTAGCCTTTGTGCCACAAGTTGCCATTAATTAACTCTGTTAGGAGCATAGGGAATGTCAAGCCACCTGTGTTGGAGAGCAGTTGCTGATCCAGAATGTAGGCCCTTGTCTTAACACTGTTTCCAAAAGGCTGCCATTTCCAACATTTCCAAACTCCCAATGCTTCTCGACAGAGCTTGAAAGGAATGAACAGAGCGACTTTGCTGCAATACATTCAGCCTTCCTGTTAGCTGCTTAAAGTCTCATGCTCTCTATGTTTCCATCCAATTGTCAAGCGAATTTCCTCAGTGTAATTTCATCAGATTTTTCATCAGAAGTTGAGCTTACACATGGTTGTAACAAACAGGAAGCAGAGGTTGCAAACTAGCATGGACCACACATCCCAGAAAAATGAAGAAAGTTTTTCAGGAATGTGTTGCTATCGTGGAAGTTGTAATTGTTCTGTCATGTCAAGTAGTATTGTCGATGCTACATGAGTTATGGGAATATCCGGGAAGGCGCCAGCAGCGGAAACAGCTGATCGGTCATGTGAGGTAAATATTTGCTACATTAGAACTTATTCGGCAAATGTGTTTCTATCTTCTGTTTTGCACATTAACTCTTTTTCAGAAAAGCCAAAAATCACCTCAAGCGAGCGTAAAAACCTTTTAATAAAAACGGAGGAAGTTATTTTGAATTTTACCATTTCTATCAACCTTTTTTTTAATGCAATGTTTCAAAATGCTCATAAAAAAACATGGATCGAAACATGGCTATTGGATATCCTTAGTCATTAGAAGTTGTTAAAATACATATTTTAGACTTTTTTCGGTTTTCACTGTAGTCATCTAGTTTAACACGTTTCGGTTGTCAGTGGGTTCATACCTGCACAAGTTATTTTCATTCATTTTTTAAATTTTCAATTCAATTTTATTTATATAGCGCCAATTCATGAAACATGTCATCTCAAGGCACTTTCCAAAGTCAAAAAAGAAAGTGAAACTGACATTTTTAAATTGTTTGGCAACACAGAGGTCTGTTTGACTCCGGAGATGGGATTATAACAACTTCACAGAGACCACGTTCATTCATTACAAAGGCAGGACACTTGTCGCAATCGTTTTTATCACTTTTCAATGGTGGCAGATTATGAAGCATTTAGCCCGTTGAAATGCATTACACTGGATTGCGACGAGTGAAAACCATTTTCGCATTGCAAAGTCTTCCATGTGCCTGATTGTGCACAAATTTAGCATGGCCGTTCTTTACGAGCCGCCCTGAGTAGGAGTTTCGCTGCATAATGAGGTCTAAAGTCTCGCTGTCCTCCCCACTAAGCAGCGGTGAGTGTCTTGCTAATGCTATCTGCTATCATCTCCAGCTGCTGCTGGCCGCTATGTTGCGACACGTGTCGGTTGAAAGTGACGTCAAAGTCCCCACTGAAGTCACATTCCCAACGATCAGATACGAATCAGATTCAGGAACACATATGGAAGTGGCTCAAATGTGACGTGAAAAGATCGGGCCAGATCTGAGCGTTCCTACTGGTTTTAAAATGTCTTACCTGGTCCTTTGACCTGTAAAAAATCAGATTTGGGCCACATTTACCTGCTGTGGGAACGAGGCCAAAGTCACTCCGTTACAGCCTGAATGAACCACATACATGTTTTTAAACACACTGTCTTCTTTACATCGCCTCTTAAAACCTTTGTACTTTTTTGAATGGGAAGTCCTGTTTTAGTCCCTCATTGGTACTAAAAAATGTCCAAACTGAAAACGGTGGTTGCCATATATTACTTTTTGTTTTGGTTTTGGTTTTATCGTGATTTGCGAACTTAAATCAGGCCATTTTGAATTTAGGATCTCTAAGGAAAACCTGGAGCCTGAGTTATTATCTTTACAGGCCTATAAGTTACAGTTTTGAAGCGAGGCTGACGTCTATGCTGGCTGCTTATCTGATTGTTGTGCTAAAAAAGGAGCTCTCGGAAATGTGTTTAGGCTTGCTCCTTGTTCCTTTTGTTTTTATACAGCCTGTTCATGAGCTTGTGTGATACATATGTTGATTTTTTTTCCTGCCTGTGAAACAATTTATGCGCAGAGAAATAATTGTAGGCAAGAGCATGGGTTGTGCAGTCCACTTATTGACTTGTGTGTCTTTGATGATCATGTGAGGCGTCTGTTTGTGCAATGTCGGCTCTTTATTTTAGTTTCTAATCCATCTAACTTCTCTCTAAACGATGAGCGTCCTGGAGCACAGAGTAGGTGGACTTTAGAATGGGTAGGAAACAAGTGGAGAGGAAAAACGCTCCAACGACAATTTCTTCCATTACAACAATCCATTCTCAGCTCAGTATGGTCTCCAGCAGTTTAGAGCCCCAGTGTTTTATTTGAGAGCTGTTTTTTCCTGCTACTCAACATATTTGTTTAAGCAGCAAGCCAAATTGTAAAATTAAGTCAGGATTTATCTGAACTGGAGCCAAAATTAGGCTACCAGTGAGTGTTTTGGTGTGTTTGTTGATTGGAAAAGCTTGAGTCAGTATGCATATGGCCCATGCCCAATAGTCTAGAGTTTTTAATGCTTTCTTAAGAACTAAATCAAAGTTGTGTTCTCTCTCTTAAATGATGTCTCCATGTTTAATTTACACCATCTGAGATTTATCAAACAAAGCGTAAAACACGACTCGAGAAAGTTATTGGGGTGTTATGCAAATCTGTGGTGGTGAACGTCTTGACTTTAAAAAAGAGAGAATGGCCGTACTAAATGGGATCCTATTCAGGGGAAAGCCCACGCCTGGAGGTGGGGGTGGCGGCAGCAGGAACCAGGGCTTAATGTGGTGAATCTGAGGTCAGAAACAGCTGAAAGAGACCTTGTTGTGGTACAAGGTGTTGATAGGCATGGCTGAGCTGTGCTTTTCCCCTAAACACCCAACCCCACCCAACACTAAAAAACAACACTCTTTCTCACTATGATGAGATCAGTCGCGCTCTCTAGTTAGATGATATCATGTTTGGTACTTGAGGTTAAAGACTAGGGCCCGTGTTAGGAGGGGCCCGGGTGTTTGTAGGAGCGAAACTCTTTGAAGGCTGGATGAGTTTGACACAGAATGATCTGTTGCTGCCAAAATCTCGTCTTTTCTCCTGCTGGGACTCTGGGCCGCGTCCTGTTTCACACAATTTTATCATGTAGCCTCAAACATAAGGCTCTATTTAGCATAGAATAGAAAGATAATTTATTGTCCCACAATGGGGAAATTAAAACTTTCTAGTAGGAAAGAGCAACTGTACAACATCAGAAAAATATTGTACAGTTATTAAAACTTGCATACTCAAAACAATTGTAGAAGTGTGCAAAATGAGAAGGGTGATTTTAAGAAGTGTGCAAAAGATGTACGGATATTTATGCATGAAAAACACCAACAGACTATTTACAAGAATAAAAAAGACTGTTAAAAAAGCCAGCAGCAGTTATAAAGACTTACTGAATTTGTTGGGAGCAGTGGCAATTATGATAACAGCTGCTGGATAAAAAGATCTAAGATAACGCTCATTTGTGCGAGGGCGACAGTGGCACAAAAGTTAAGGAGGTCGTCCTTAACTGGTGGGTTGCCACTCTGACCGTCTCATTGTGTCCTTGGGCTAGACACTTTACCTGCATTGCCTGCTGGCTATGGTCAGAGGGTCCGGTGGCACAGATGTATGGCAGCCTCGCCTCTGTCAGTCTGCCCCCGGGCAGCTGTGGCTACTAACATAGCTCACCACCGTCAGGCGCTTCGGGGTCGTCGGACTTGATAAAGCGCTATACAATTACAAGCCATTCACCATCTAGGTAAACAAAGACCTTGCCTTCAGTCTTTGTGACTCAGAGACAGGTCAAGGTTTCCTACTGGTTTGTGTTAATCAAGGCTTTGTGTCATTGCTCAGTATGTCAGCGGTCAGTCCGGCTGCTGGCTGTTATGTAACGACGCGAGCACGTTATTTCTGAGCACCATTTTAGTTGTACATGATAAACTCACACATTCAGGCCGTGTCTTCACTGTTGGTATCCACAGCTGCCACTGTGAGATGCATGAAGAGTGTTAGTCAGTATTTATATTTATCTCTGGACGTAAGCCCTGCTGATGTAACGCCGCTCAAGTACTGATGAGCAACACAGTTCTCCTCATGAGGCAGTGTGTCAGATTACACTTGTTGCGGTACTTTTTAAGAGACGATAAATACGTATGTAAGATAGTTGTTTTGTGGCCTGAAAACAGAACCGGATAGTGTAGACACTACTTTTAGACTGGTCAGTCAAGTCTTAGAACTCTAGGAAGGTGTGCAGTAGAAAAATCTGTTTCCTACTGCTCTGATTTCTGCTGGGGATCTGGCTCCCAGCCACTCTTGGCATACTTGTGGTTAGGCAACAGTCATGCCTGTGAACAGCTGTGAAGAAAGCCATGCTTTCTGACACCGGGAGGAAAACTGATCTGTTCACCTTTCGCGGTCCAAGCGCTGAACAAAACCACAACAGACACATGACAATAAAGACAGAGTTTCTCAGACAGGGAGGTAAAACTCAGCAGTGAGGACAAGGGAGATGAGTGAAGAATCTTGTTTGGATGTCTGGAGAGGCTGCCATGCCCCCCTGTGGCCAACAGAGGGCTGATCGGGTCAGCTCTTAAACGTCACAGTGTGTTTTTCTTGTGTCACACCAATGTGTTGTCACTCGTCTAGGTCACTGTTAGCTGTTGCCTCTCAATGTTATTTATATATTTTTTTTATTTGTGGTACTAATGACCTTTATTTGACTGTAGGCTGACAGGAAATGGTATTGAGAGAGATAGAGGTGGAAGACATGCAGCGAGAGTCCACGGGCCGGGACTCAAACCCGGCCCGTGGTTGTGTGCTCTACCCCTCACTCTTATTTAAGATTGTAAAGATATAATTATGGCCAGCAATGATTCAGAAACACGTTCTATAGATAGACACATGACAGGGTGCCTTATCTTTGTTGAGAAGGAAGTAAATGTGGGATGGAAATTTAATCGCAGCACACAGGAAGAGACGCACAAGTCTGAGAAAAAGAAGTATTGTTGGTGAGTCAATAGGAAGTGCTTTAAAATCAGACAGCATAATGAGGTTTGTCAGGCTGAAGGAATGTGTCTGTCTCCGTTGAAAGCAGCACTTATTGTGCATTGGAAAAGTCTTTACACCTCTACAACCTTTCTATAACTGTTCCATTTTAACAACACACATAATGTATCTTATCGGTGTTATAGACCAACACAGTAACACATCATTGTGAAATAGAATTAAAATGATTTGTGATTTTATACATTGTTACAAATGTATGAAACGTTTGCCGTGCATTTGTCTTCAGCCCCTCTTAGTCAATAGTTTGTCAAACCATCTTTGCTGAAAATGTAGCTGCAAATCTTTTTGGAGTATGTCTCCATCAGCTTTGAACATCTAGAGATGAAAAATTTCTATTCTTTGCAAAACAGCTTAAGATCAGTCAGATTCAATGGGGAGCATAGGTAAATGATTATCAAGTTTGGCCATTGAATCTGAGTTAGATTTAGGTCTTTTCACAAGTATGCTTCGATCTAAACCATTCTGATGTAGCTCTGGCTGTATTATTAGGGTTATTTTCCTGCTACAAGGGGAACCTCCACACCAGTCTCAGCTCTCCTGCAGTCTCCAACAGGCTTTCTACCAGGATTACCCCGTATTTATCATTCATCCCCCTGTTGACTCTTGACAAGCTTCCTTGTACCTCCTGGTGAAAACTATCACCACAGCATGACGCTACCACCTCCATGTTTCATGCTGGGGATGGTTAGGCCATGCATGGTTTTTTACTAGTACCACACACTTTCAATTTTCAGACGATGGATTATGTATAATGGATTACTCTATTTACTAATGAGCTGACTCCTGAAGGTAACCATTTACACTTATTTTTATTATGTATGGGTATCAGAGTGAAGGACGTTAAATGCAAATGAATGCAACACTGTTTTTATTTTATTTTTGTATGGGGGGGGGGGTTAAAACCCTGCATTATTCCCCTTTACGCTTCACATTTAACTATGTGCTACTTTGTGTGGCTCTGCTAATAAAACCATCCATCCATTTTCTGACCCGCTTAATCCCTCATGGGGTCACGGGGGTTGCTGGTGCCTATCTCCAGCGTTCACCGGGCGAGAGGCGGGATACGAACCAAATAAAATAAATTGATGTTTGTAATCGGAACACAACAAAACATCAAAATGTTCAAAGAAGAAGAATACAAGTGTGAGGCACTGTTCAGCAATCATCCATTCAGCCATCACCTGAGTTATAAAGCAGAGAGAAAGTAAGGGGAGTTACATAATTTATTTTAAAGATAGACCACTAGAATATCCTCACAGTAATAGCGCATGTAGTACCAGTTAGTACAGTGGATTGATATTGCGTTATCTCCGCAGTTGTGCGACTCACCTGCATGAGTAAACCAGCATATACAGTATATGTCCTGCTGCTTTGCATAAGCAGCTTTAATCTGATTAACTCCAGGATATTTACAGCTCTTAAGTCCTTGTTTATCAAGGCTTATCTTTTTTTCTGTTGCAAGTAAGATGAGAAAGAGATGGATTTTAAAAGGGCTGAAGAGAACAAAACTATGAGCCTTTGTCCAAGACTTCTCAGTATTGTGACTCCTGCTTCTGTGGGCGTTACCTCTACCCGGAGGTAAAAAGCGGAATTCTTGCACTGATGTAATGCTCTCCAAGCAGATGGACTGTGTTGCTCTCTTTTATTTTTTTTCTAATTGCCAGGTCTACCCACAGACAGAATTTCTCCTATCCTCCTACACCTCAGCTGCTGCATCTCTGGACTGCATTTCACTTATCATCATCATCACACCCACAAGCAACAAAACAAATGCGAGTTTGCTCTAACGTCCATTTTGATTTGCTTGTAGTAAAAAAAAAGGAAAACGGGAACAATGTTTGGTGCAGAATCGACTTCCTAACAGAAGTCCGTTTTCTTCCCATGTTTCCAAAATAAGTCCTGGGCACTCCATTATGTGTTTTCCAGCGATGACTTCCTGGGGCCAAGCTCCCAGCTGATTCTAACCCTCCTGTTTTATTCTCACACACAACTCTCGAATGGCTACAGTATGTTTTCCTTTCTGTCGGCCCGCAAATCACTCCCATATATCATGAGCGGACAAGGCGATGCACTTGGCTGCACATCGACATCCAAGTGCACCAGTATGGGAAATGCAAAAAGCAGAGAGAGGCAGCGTAAAGGAAACAGCAGAGATGCCTTAATAAAGATTGTGTAGGCTGTTTGTCCTTCATGGTCACTTTCATGTCCTCACATTAGACTACATTTATGACTGAAGTCCAAATTATTTGCAACATATGACTTAAATGAATCTAGAAATTGTATTAAGTAGCTGAAGAAGCCAAATAAATACGTCTTTACTTTTACTTTTAGGACATGTAGCTATACAAAGCTTTGGGAATGCGACCTCACATACAGTGCTTTGCTTAAGTATTCACACGCCTTAAACGTTTCCACATTTTGTCATGCTACTGTCACGAGCCGCTCTGTATTCTATTGGTATTTATTCATAAACTAACACAAAATAGCACATAACTGTGAAGTGGAAGGAAAATTATACATGGTTTACATAATTTATTTTAATCAGTAAAGCTCTGAAAAGTGTGGTGTGCAGGTAGGAGAATCTGTCAGCACAATATTAGGGTGTATTCACACCTGACACAAACGGACCAGAGTTCATTACCCCACCCCCCTCGGTCCGGACGTTTTGTGCAGGTGTTAATACACTCAAGCGAACCCTGGTCCGGACACAAACAACGGTACAGAGACCCACTTTTTGACGTGGTCTTGGCCCATTTCAAAACGGCATTCTGGTGCGTTTCGCTTCTGGTGTGAACACGAAACGCCCCGGATCCGAACCAAGTACAGATAACATACGTGTCTTTGGACTTCACAAGCCACTGTAGTGTTCAGCATAATATTGAAATCATTCCTGGTCCGGGATCTGTTGCTGATGCCAGAGTGCTGGGGGACTCTTTCAGTTTGCAGGACGAATTCTCACAACATGTTCCAAAATTAGACATTGAATGTCTGCTTTGAATGAGCTGCTCTTGCCACTCACAAGGATTGCTCAGCAGCACAAACATGCAAATCAGGTGCTGCGCGCAGGATTTCCATAGTAATTTTGCTCCATTTCCGGGTCTATGCTACGTCTCCTCCTAGCCCTTTTTGTCCACACATTGTCACGCACACGGCTTTGTTTACAAGTTGTAGTTCACTTGCAAAAAATACAATTTGAAAGCAAACCGCACCAAACGGAAAAAATACAGGCCACTTTTGATCCGGTCCAAACAAGTGGACCAAAGGACTTTCCTGGTGTGAACATCTGATCTTTTTAGAACTGTCACAAGGAGAAAGTCACATTTACCAAGAAGATAACCCAGAAGATACCCAAATGAACAGCATTACTGAAAAACAATATGTAATACACTTAAGCAGGGTAGTGTTCTCATCACACTGTGGGAGTGGCTGGAGCAGAGGTTCCCCTTCAAGCAAAGCAACATAATCATATAGCCTGAGACTTAAATCCATTAAGGAACCTGTGGCAAGACTTGGAAAATAAATGTAAACAAACATGCAATATAACTGAGCTTCCGCTACATTTTCAGTGTCTATATGTTCAAAGCTGGTTGAGCCAAACCCAAAAAGACTTGCAGCCTTACTGGAGTGAAAAGAGGTTCAACAAAGTATTGGTTATGGGGGGCTGAATGCAAATGCACACTAACATATGTTTAAGTTTCTATTCATAAAAAAATTGACGACCCTGTATCCTTTTCCTTCAGCTTCACAGTAATCCCCTTTTTCGTGTTGCTCTGTCACATAACATCACATAAAGTAAACTGAGGTATATGGTAGCATGTGGAAGAGTTAAAGGGGTATGAACACTTTTGGAAGGCTCTGTGAATATGTATGGTTCATTTATTTGTTTTTCCTTCTGGAATTTGAAACAATTAATGCAGAAAATTGCTGTGATAAAACGGCACTGACCATGTGCCTTGTGGTGGTGGGATTGAGTCATAGCTTGAAAAAGAAGGGGGGGGGGGCAACCTTTTTTCCACTGTGGGCGGTATAGTGCAACTGTAGATGCTAGTGGCACACTTAAACCCACTTTAAACTCTGCCAGATCCTTTTTTGTCACTCTGTCATGGGAAAGGAAACGCCAAAGCGCGTCTGTGGAGAGTGAATTGGACTGGGAGCAGAGAGGAGAGCTCGCTTTTTCTTAATACGGCGAGCTGGGATCATGCTCCGTAAAGACCCGCAGAGATCTCTGCTGGACGCTGCATCGACTTTCAATGGCATTTCACCCTGCGCTGTTTGCGGGCAGCTCCACACACACTAGGAGGACACACACACACACACACACACCCGCCTCCTCAGGAACGGCTCTCGGTTGGTCCATCAGTCGGTCAGTCTTTATCCTTCCTCTCGCTGTCTCTGTGTTAGTGTGTTATCCCGGACTGCAACGACGGATATGAGGGGAGATGTGGCTCCTGAAGGCAGTAGAGAGGGATTCAAACACATGACCGCTGACATTCCCAAATGAGACAGCGGAGGACTAGAATGTTTACGCGGACCTTTATCGGATATCTGGAGTGACGGTTTTTTGCCTGCCTTTTGACATTTTTTATATTGGCTATAAATGGAGGCACCTCGGTAGGGGGGGTACTGGGTTAAGGTCCTCGTTGTGTCTGTTGGACGCTGACAGCACAGTGCGGTTGCGTAATAATACGTGCCGGGCAGTTTTGGAGAGTTTTATTGGCGGAGAGAAGAAAGGCGCTGCTCCTTCAGGAACGATGAGCAACACCAGGAATCTGAGGGTAAGGCTGCTGCTTTCTGCCTCCACGCTTTGGCTAAACGGAAAACGGATTTAGTGAGACGCGTTGCGCTTTGAGTGGCGCGTCACGGGCACGCGCCAAACGCACGAGGCTCCCGAGATTATTTTTTTTTTAAAACTCGGAACAGCGACGCCGGAGAGCTTCAGAAGACTTTCAGCCATGTGTGCGCTGCACAGGAGAGACTTGGTGACCAAGCTCCCAGTCTGAAGCGCTCTTGCTCGGCTCAGTGTCCGCGTTATTAATCCAATCTATCGGAAATCAATAACTTAAAGATCTGAATTGGAGTCAGTCAGACTTTGTGTTTTAGATGATAATTCTGTCTTGTGGTTTAAACAGTAATAAGCCCTCTGTTAGGTATTACCTCAGTAAATTTTCTATTGGAATGAATAACCCTTGTTCCAAGTTTTTCATGGTGTTTTGTTATTAGACATAGTCCATACTGCACTAACTATAGCTTCAGCTTAGTGCTTCCCACTCATAGGCCTACTTGCCATATGGCAGTGACTATATTAGAGCAATTAACCCACATTTCCTCTCATTTCTTTCTTTGCTTTCATCATGACATCCCAGAGGTTCAGCATCTTGGTCACTAAAATGAGGGCATAGGACTGCGCAGTTTCAGAAAAAAGTTAAGTCGCAATAGGCTTCTGTTTCTAACTAATGCAATATCTATTAGGCTTATCTTTGATTTTAAGGACACCTTTTTTTTTCTTTCTGACTAAATACTATCCCAACCACCCTCTGTGAGCTTTAGCAGCTTGGCTCCTAAGGAAATACACAAGGTGGGAAAATTAAAGGGAAGTCAGATTACACGCAACAGATACGCAGAGCATGAGTGGAGGATAGTTGGATTATTCCTTGCATAAAACAAGGTAGTGATACTAACAACTGCACCTGTAATTGATGCACATAGATAATATAAAAGTACAACTATTTTACAATAGATAAAGGTTTATGAAAAATACACTTTATTCAAGGTAAGATTAAAACTTTGAGAAATAAATAAAAAAATGTATAACATTATTAAAACGTCCTACAGTCAGGGGATAACAGGTAACCAATTTAAAAATCTAGTGAAGATGCCAGTGCAACACTACTGGCTACTTGTGACACATGTGACACATGTGTGAATTATTGTTATTTTTTTCCAGAGTTGTTCCTCCATATGAAACTTTTAGTTTTAGTGATAGTCTTCAAATGATGCAGCTGACTGGATGAATCTTTTTGTTTTAACATCATTTTGGAAATGGCATGGTTCTTAAACCAATATGTGTTTATTCTGAGTGTCCATACAAGTGTTCTTTAACCTTGGAACGTTTATCCAAAAAACGGTGAGCCCCACCACCTTACTCTACAGGTTCCTTTGTTCAACATTTCCATTTGTCCATTCTAAGATTAACCAAAGTGCAGGAATCAACTCTCTCCTAATTGCCTCTGTTTGACAAAGAGCTGCTTCCTGATCTGTGAGCATGTAAGCGCCTGTCAGAGGTCTAGAGTTCAGGTTTTACTCTCATATAGATCGCAAAGGTCACTGGGCGGATATTGAAAGAGCAGAACTGCTTGTGTGTGTCTTCATTTGTTCATGTGCAACGGGCAGCTCAAAGTGTGTGTGTGCTCAGTTTGGTCCTACTACTGTTACAACTTAGCCATCTCTGATTGTTAGTGCTGAAAAGGTCACTGATGTGCCAGCGGATCTTAGCAGTGTGGCCGCTGAAGCTGTTTTCAGATTAATGCCTCCTCTGATTGCATGGGTTACGTGTTAGTTTTGTTTGCTGCAGCCCAGCTGGCCCTCGCTGCTGTTAAGTGCAGTTCCCCTCGCGGTTTTTGTTGCGTTTGCACTCATGTGAGCAGGAGTGGAAGTCCGCAGCCTCCCTCATCAGTCTACTGAACGTGGAATTCTCTGGCCCTCGTCTTACAATTGATAACCACTTACTGCGGAGGAGCCCTCTGCAGCCAAATCAGTGGGTCTCTCGCCTTGTCAACAGGGGTATCTCCACGTCTCTTCCGCTTCCATCTGCCTCCCCCCCCCGCTACGGCCTTTATTCACATCTGCAGTCAAACTGTTTGTTTTGCCCTTGATGCCTCGTCTTGTCCTTCTCTGGGCTGCCTTGCTTGTGCAGTAGAGGTCATTCGGTTGTCTCTGCTGATATTGTGCCCCGCGGTTTCCTCGCAGTCTTCAGCTGATGCTGAGATTGGTCGAACTTCCTCAACCTGAGAATCACTGGAGAGAGGGGCGACTGCAAACCTATTAATCAAAGCACTGATCTGCATGAAAGCAGCTATAGTAGAAGAATGTGTGTGTGTGTGTATAATTTTCCCCTAGAGCCAGTTGTCTGAGACTTATAGAAATCTGTCACCTGTATTCCTCTCCTCCTCAATATCACCTTGGCGCCTACTCTGTTATAGATCTTTTTACTCGGACGCGCTCGTCCATGCGCCTTTCCTCTTCAAGAGCTTTCAACTTTCACACTGCCCTCCTCCATAGTTTTAGATCCTGGCCTCATGACTGAAACAGACAAAGCAAACCCAGCACTGTTTTGACATCACCTTCTTAGTGCATTTCTCTTTTAATGTTAATTATTTCTTATTTTAGATGCAAACATCCTAACATGCATTCTTGTTTGGCAAAAATGCTGTAATATGAAACGAGACTGCAAAGCAACAGTGGAGGGAAAGAACAGAGGTTTGATTGCTTTTGTAACATTCTTTACGCTTCCAGCCAGAAAAAAAACTGTAAAATCTCTTAAACCTACTAGAATTAGTCGTTCACCTCCAGAATAAAATGTAATGGTCAGTTTTCGTATTTGTTTCGATATTTTGGACCTAAGTTGCTGCTCAATCAAGATAAAATCTTCCCCTTTGCGCACATGTTAATGGTGACGTCCCATAAGGCACAAAGCAACATTTGAGCTATTTCCTTATTGTCATGTTTTTATTCAAATTCCTCATTTGAACAAGTTTGCGTGTATTCTGTACGGCTGCAGGAAAACATTTGATCCATATGTGAGAACAGCAGATGGATTGTAGGAAAATATGGCGGCAATAAAACTCATGGCAGGAGTTAGTGAAGAGTACCAGGACAGACTGAAATGAGAAGATTTCGTTACCAAAGATCAGAGATCCTGTGATGGACTGGCAACTTGTCAGGGACGTTCCCCGCCACTCGCTCACTGACCGCTGGAGATAGGTAGGCCCCATTCCCCCAGCACACCAGCATGGATAAGTAGCTATAGACAATGAATGGAAGAACAGAGGTAATTTTGAGCCAATTTCTCATAAAAAAACAACATTGTCTGATTGATGCTTTCTATTAAGGTGATTTTGAAGTTGGAGCGAATTTTCCCACAATACTGCAGCATCATCTGCCGCTTCAGTGATCACCAGACTGACTGCCTTGTTTTGAGCTCAGTTTAGCCAATTGGCCTCACCAAGAATGCACCTGAAGTACAGTTGATACCATCACCATCATTTCAGTCAACACCAAGGACAGAAAAAATAAATTCAGTGATCAGAATGAAGTTGTAATAGTTAGCTAAAGTAGGGGAAGTTCAGACTGCATGTGGTGCAACTTTGCTGCCAAATCATGGAACTGCTTTTGGTGATGTACTGTTAGAGTATGGCATTTACTTTTTTTATGAGTGAGAAATATGCAGGAAAACTAGTCAGAGGGAACAATTCTAACAATATAAGCAATTTAAAGTTTTATGATCTCAAGAAAATCTTTGTGGTTACCACTGTTTTCTTCAACTTCACCATCCACAACAGTGTCCTTCGGGGTTTGTTAGTCAACGGAGTAAAACTTTGCCTCAAAAACATTAAGTCGAACCTCTTGCAGCTCAAATGCTTATGAAAGTGACGAAGATCCCCAAAATCTGTTCGCCCCATCATGTTCACTAAAGATAATCAGCTTGATTCCTGTGCTTCTTGTAATGTTATTAACCCAAATGCTCACACAGCTTTTATCTTATAAAAAAACCTTACCTTTATCTTTTAAGCCTTCCTAAAAGTGTTGTTTTGTAAACCCTGCAGCAGAAATCCATACTTTGTTACCCAGCTGAGTTTTTATGCATACCATTTTCAGTAAAAAATAAAATGCATCCTTTTAACTGGCGGTGTACAATTTTTTTTTACTATAGTAAAAATAGGGTTTATGTTTGGTAGATAAGAAAAAGAGTGATGAACAAACAGGTGAAATACAAACAATTAGGACGAGGCGACGACCTGGTGATGCAGCAGGAGGATGTCAGGTGATTGATGGAGGAATGCGCTCCGTCTCGCAAGCAGATCATCAGACAAGCAGCTAATGCAGAGCTGCTGGCAGAGGATCACACTCATACCCCATCCATGCCCATCCATCATGTCTGTCTCAGGAAGCAGATGCTGAGCCGCCTGCCATTCATCCCGTTTCTCTCTGACGTCCTGTCCAATACCTTCTCCGGGGTGTGTTTTACGGCTGCTGTTGATGTTTTCCCTCATTTTCCTCACCTCTATGCTGCTAATCAATGATGACGCGGCGTTTGTTTATGGGAATTGCCTTTGAGCTGGCGATATGAGCGAAGACAGAGTAAATGCATGCACTAAATCTCTGAAGGTGTCAGTGAAAAGGGGTACGCCTTCATTCTGCTCTCATGGCTTTATGATGAAACGCTAACACGGCAGTATAAAATCGATAATAATAACTGAAGATGCTCAGTTTAATGCTCTGTCGAACACATCCAACAGAAAACCACTCACTCCGTCTCCAATAACCATCCCACTCCAGCAGAAAGAAAATGCAACACAAGTTAATTAAAGACACGCACTGCGTTTTTAGATGGTCTACCATGGCTGCTGCACGTAAGGTCAGGAAGCAATTTGTCTTTCTAAATGTCTTTTTAGTTGTACTTTATAGTATCTCTCATTTTTCTCTTTGGAATTCATAGCTAGACATGAAGAAGGTAAGCTTTGAAATTTGAAGTTTTATATGATTAATTGTTCAATTAATCATATACAAAACTGTTGGCCAACTCATTGTTGGCCACATAAATAAGAGAGGCACATTTTAATATATATTTTCTTGTCTTTGAATTTGGCATTTGTATAATTTTTGTCATGTGTATCTTAGCAGTGCGTCTGTGGGTATAGAGGGTTAAGTCTGCGTCTGTGATACGGGGGACCTGGGTTGAACCAGGAAGGGCATCTGGCCCTGAATATCCCTGTATATTGGACTCAAATATCCTGTTTTAGTAAATGTAATGTTTCTTTCTTTTATTTTACTCGGCAGTTTATCCAAGCTGTACATTTATGTTTTAACCACTAAAAGCTTAGCCAGGGATAAGGGTTGCCAATTAACTGTGGCTAGAAACCTGTTTGCATGACATCTACTTTGTACTGTAGGTGTGGAGCATTCGTCCCTGTTAAATTAAAAAAAAAGGAAAAAGAGAACAGCATTTTCTCATATCATTTTGTTAAACACGTTAATAAACAGTGACGGATAGCTTCTATGAATATACCCATCGAGCAGTGAATGACCTCTTAGACTTTTGCTCCAGAGCTGGAAAAACTTGGCTAAGAAGAAGCCCGTTCTCGTATTTTTAGAGTGACTGGGCTAAGAGCCAAGAACATGACTATGTGGAAATTGTGATTATTTTCAAGGACAATATAATGATATTTACTCTTCATTCACTCAGTTGACCCACTTATTGATTTTTCTGGGTTAACACCCAACTAAACCCTTAACGACAGAGGCTCTAAGACTGACCCAGATGCTTCAGAGCCACAGTGAGAACTGGCATCGACGTTAATGTTAGAAAGGCTTTAATCTTAGTGGGAAAAGTGAATTTGTAGATACAGAAATGGCACAGAATAAATCCAGATGATCCAAATGCATCAAGTGTCCCCTAAGACGTCTGTAGTCGTCAAATCTTCATGCTGCTCTTTCTGCCTCTGTACCAACTCGTGTCCCGCTTTCCCCAACAGTCCACCATACTGTAGATGTGGAAGAAATTGCAGATTTTTCACCCTGTTCTATAGTTGAAGTAAGAAATCGCACCTTCTGCTTCTGCTTGTGGATTAGACAGTTGCATGACAGTTTCAATTGATAATATAAAAACTCAAGGAAAACAGCATTGTAATTGTAAATTTCTAATATGCTCCACCGTGAGCTCTAATGTAAAACCATGGAGGCAGAAATGATTCCTTCCGCTAGCTTTTAATTTACACCACACAAAATACGATGGCACTCCGAGGATGCAAATTGTTCTGTTCTATCTGAATAATGATTGCGTTGTATGTGCGTTGTCTCTGCGTAGATAAACGGCCCGCGTAAATCAGTGTGCAGAGGTGTACTTATGTAAATATGGGTGCCCGCCCTCCACCAGCACTCTGTAAAAGATTTGCTGGAAGGCAGAGATAAGAAGAAACACGCAGACAGTGGCTGCGGTTAATTAGACTGTGTCTTTGCTTCTTTTCACTTTTCACTCTCAGCTGGTCTTATCTGCCTTCTTGCCTCCCAGACTCGTCTTCTCACTCTCTCCTGCTGAACTGACGCACAGTTGGGTAGGGACGTGCGTGGGGGGGGGGTGTTAATGCAGCGGCCATTAGTAACCAGAGCTGACGGTAAGTGCTGTAAAGTGGCCAGAGGGTGGAGGCCAAGTGGTGGAATCTGGGACTGAATGAATCTCACCTTACATATGTTCTCCATGACATTAATATCTCTGTCATTAATCCGTGCTTTGAGACATTGGTCACGGTCATGTGATGCTCTGGCTTGTAGGTAGTTTGTTATGTACTAAGGTTGAAAAATATCAATACTTGTAATATCATTAGGCCTTGTCAAATAAAAACAGGGGTATATGGTTTTACCTCCTGAATACAGAGGCCTGTCATGTTCAACTATTGCACCCAACGAAGGGCATTTTAAAGACTTTTGCATCAAGTTTTCTTAACCTTACTTTTTTTTTTAAAAAAACTGCTAAAACTGTTTCATGGGACAAAGTGATCTAAGTCATAGGTACATATATTACCACACAGAACGTTCGTAATGCTCCAGTAGTGTGGTGTCATCTTGAAAAGCTGTTTTTGTTTAAAATTATCCTCCCAGTATATTGGCTACATCGTGTCTGGAGAGTGGATGCAACAGGCTGCAAGCTTTCCAGTTGGATATCAAACCCAAAGATACACTTTAGCACATGGATGCAGTGTTTTATTTCTGTAAACTGCACCATAGGATGTATGGATGTATAAATCCCGGCTGTAAGTGCAGCCTTGTGCTGGACAATGATGATCCCCTTAAACTATATGACATCAGGATGAACAGTAGAAAGATGAGAGAAAACTAGCTGATGTGATAACAGAACCCCAGGTCCAATACCTGTTTTTTTCCCCCTCTTTTTTATGCTGACACTCTGTGTTTTTTCACCTTTGTTATAAATTTTGCAGTTAAAAAACAAAACCTACACCTAGTTTTAAACATGGCTTTTCACTCCATTTTGTCACATTTCTCGCCTCTGGATCACAACAGAGGTTGTTGCAGTCCAGTTTATTGGCGCCGGTTCAGTGGAAATACGAAGAACTGGCGATAAGCAGGCATTAGCTCCAGCTTTTAGAGACTCTGTGGTGTTTGGCTCTTCTCTTCTTTTGTTTCATTGTGTTATCCAGCTCCACTGATGCCCACATTTTTTATTTTTATTTATTTATAAACATTTATTAGAGGATCAGCCCCATGAGATGAAGCATCTCGTTTTCATGGGGGTCCTCAGTAACATATCCAAACAATGTAGAAAGGAAAACAACAAAGTAGATACAATATACAAGATACAAGAAAAAGACCACACCGCACTCACACGCACACACACACTCACACACCAATTTCTATCACCATTTGCTTGTTTGTCCTAAACGATGAAAGTCTTTTTAATTTTTAGAGGACGGCCACCACTTCCCTCTTCCGTGTTTCACAGCCCTTTTGGCTAAGTTCACATTTTGGCTAATGAAAGCAACCGCATAATGTTTTTTTTATATATATATATTTTACTCATGTCCTTTGCAGGAATGACATTGAAATTTTTATTTGACTTAAACATACACAGGTAATGGCAAATTTATGTTGTAAGCGAGATATGAAATCCTCATTGGGAAGTGACTGTTAACACCTGTTCATTGCTTTAATTTAAATTACTCGCTTAATAACAAAGTCACTACTGAGCAATAACGTTGTGAGTCATTGCGCGACACAGCAACAAGCTCAGCAGAAGAGTTAACAGGAAGTAAACTTTGCACACACAGAAACATCACATTCAAAATTATCGTTGAGCAAATGGCATCAAACTTAAAAGTGTTTAAGAATGACTGTGTTCTGAGAAATACTGCTGCTAAACCCATATAACCATAATTATTGCATGCAAAGTGCTGTACATTAATCCCAGCGCCGCTTTGCTCTGCAGCAACACTCCTTGATAGCAGTTCCCTCGCTGAACGGGGCAGCGCACCTGTTAACGCCGACAGAAACACTGCTCAGGTCATGCTGGGGCCAGTGCACCTTCTAAACTTCCCAGATTCTAATCCAGTAAGGCAATCTTAGGTTGTAACAGTCCACAGATGCTTAACCTGGCAATCCTGAGAACCCAAGGAATCTGCTGCCCAGAGCCAAACACCACAGAGTCTCCAACAGAATCAGTATTTTTGGATTCGAATGCTTTTGTTGTCTCAGCGGGCTCACACAATCTTACTCAATCAGGCGCTTGTATTGAAATAAAAGTTTATTCAAAGGGATCGAACTTCATTGCTCTAAAAAAGGTGCTGCTAGTTAATTTGATCCTTTACCTTTTCATACTTTTGCAGTTTTGGCCTTTTAGCAGCAAACTTCTTTTCTGCCTCAGGACTTTTTGTTGCTGAACTGGTTTAAAGTTGTATTCTGTCATGAGTTTTATTGCAACGAATCGTACTCATGGGACTCTCATCAAGAATATCTACCAGCAGGAGGCCAAATTAATTTTAGTTCAATCATTGGTCTTAATCTGTAGTAATATTTTATGCGAAGGAAAAGGCTCAAACTGGGTTCACAGCTAACATCAGTGCAAATAGTGTTAAGTTTAAAGTCTTCAGAAAGTAATTTACAGTACATTTGTACAGAATATTAGTTCACAGGTACAATTGGTTGTAGGTTGGCTCGCCTCTGATGTTGTGAATAGTGACAATAAAAAGTCAGTCTGCAGTCAGTTTACCAGTCAGCCAAGTTCATGTTACATGATTGTGTTTTGTGTTGTAATTTTATAAGGTGATTAGTTATTTTTGTGACTAAAGGATCTTCACAAAAATCACTGATCTGTGAGAAGAGGTCATTATTTATAGTGGCTATAATTTAACTATTTGTCCTAAAATATTTACAGCTTTCGGGAGCTGAACAGAATGTTGGTTCAATTAGCCTTGTAGTTTTTGTCCTATATCTTGCTTCAAGACTCAAATTTCAAAGAAGTCTTCATAAAGTCTATTCACATGTTATTTCAATCCAAGGAGATTTTTTTCCTCATGTGTTCTGGTTTGGATGTTTACATCGTACTCAGGATTCCTCCTTGTTCGTTTTTTTTTTCTTGCTCACTCATCGGTGGCGGTCCTTTTGATTGCCTCTTAGTTTCTACTCTTCTGTTGCTGATTCTCAGAAAATTACTAACATGCAGGAATTTGTTTGGAAGTCTGCGTCCCATTAATGAGCCTCTCAAATCAAGTTTTCAAAGTGTTTCCACGTCGTGGTTGGCGAGTGCTGGTCAAACACAATTTACCTCGGCTCATTTGTTTTGCCACCTTCCGGATTTGTTGTTTAAAGTCAGGATAAAAATGTTGGATCATGAAGCTGCCGTTAAAGACCGAATCCATAGCAGCAGAAAGGCCCCTGCAACACATCACAGTCATTGCAGCTGACAAGGGCTCATATTTATTTCAACACACCTGTCTGTGAATGCTGAAAACTAGGGTCACCCCCTAAATGAATCACGTGCATTCAGACACAATGTTGCGTCTCATTTGTCCCTTTCTTGGTGATTTTACCCTGAATGCAATGGGCTAGGGTTGTGTAACATCATGTCTCTTTTCTGTACTTTTTGTCCTGTCTTCGACATTAAAGTGACTACAGGAATAATCCTTGATAACATTAAAGTCAAGTGGTCAGACAAATATAATGGTATTAAAGATGCTACAGTTAGATTGTTTTAATAGTTCCTATGCTGCTTGGGTTAGTGCTTTTCAACGCCGACTTGAGGTATAGCTCATTCCTATTCAGTCAGGAAAAGGAGGTTAAGAATAAAAAATGCATCGTGATAACACTAAAAAGGCTCAATGTGTTATTCACCAGCCTTTTTATTAAGGCAGGACTGAAGGTCAATTTAATGATATCTGGTTCTGGTCTCTCTCTGCTCTGAAATCCTGCCGCTTCATAAATATTATAATGAACCGCATTCAGTCAAAGCCTTTGCTGGTCGATAGCTGTTCAATGAACCCCCGCACCTACACACACGCACCTACACACACACACACACACACACAGAAGAAGATTCTGCCTTTTAAGCGTCTTTATCTTCTGTTTTTTTTTAAGCTTTTGTGAAAACCCCACATGTAGTTGCATGAGCAGATACCGCTTCATAGTTTAAATAAAGCAGGAGCAAAGCTAATGAATAATGGAGAGTGTTAAAAGCAGTCTCAACAGAATCCGCGGCTTGATGTGACACTCTAAAGGGATCGCTCTAGCCTCTATAGGAAACAAAAGCAATTCCAATCACAAAGATTGCGAAAGACAGATGCACCGGGCCGCGTTGTGTGGCCAATTTGGAGTGTCCGATTGTTTTTAATTTAAGCTTTAGGGCTGGACGATAATTCAATAACAATATATATCGATCGATAGACGTGTGGCACGATAGGAATAAATAGGGTCGATAAAAACTTCAATAGAGAGTTTTCCTTCCTTCCTTTCAGCCTATCATATTAGTTGATACTACAGTCACTATTTCCTCTCGACCAATCGTAATCACGGACCCAGGCACGCCGTCACAAAGCGCCGCCCTCTCAAACCACAACACACAGCACGTGAATATGTCGCAGCAAGGAGAGGCGGAGGAAACGGTCCCAAAACGGGGTTTTACTAGTTCACCAGCCTGACAGAAATAAACCACAGTGATTTGTAAAACTTGCAAGGAACCGGTAAAAGCAGAGTCTGGTAACGCAACCCACCAGTATTCATCACGTAAGCCGCTCACACCCGCAGCAGCGCGAGCTGTGTCAGCCCCTCGCGACTCCGCGTCATCTTCTTAGGAATCTTCTGGAAGTTCTTCCAAAACAAAGCAGGTACAGCAGCTAAACCGGGCTCCCTTCTTTGTGATAAAATGACAAAGCGTCCAAGCGGCATAAGGACATAACGCATGCAGTAACGTGCTTCATAGTGATAGATATGTCTGCTGTTCTCTGCAGCTGAAAAACCTGGCTTCAAACAATTACTCGCCACTCTTGATCCGCGATATAAAGTTCTGGGCTGCAAGTTTTTCTCTAACAGCGCTCCCTAAATTGTGCAACTAATGCAGGGAATAAGAGCAAAATGAGCTGCAGTCTGTGCCTTACACGCCACAACCTCGGACCTCAGCCCTGCATCAGCCTCTCAATTATGAAACCTGAGAAGTAACTAGTGTACTATTCCCACCTAAATAGGCTATTTTATTTATTTATTTGATATATTTATTTTGATCATTTTACTGGTCACTTTAGTTTATTCTTTGTCATTATTTAATAACATAACTCAGGTTTCTTAAGTTATTTTTCTTTAAAAAAATTCTGTTATGGTTAAAAAAGTTGGTTAAATAAAGATTTAATTGGAATTCTGTGTTTGTGTTCTTTATTTAAATCAAATCATTTAGCAATATCATAAAATGTCCAGGCAGAGCTGCACATAGAATATGGTTTTAAATTTTTAAATAATTATCGATATCGATCAATATGCATTTTTTTTTATCGATAAGCTTTTTTTCTATATCGTCCAGCCCTAGTCGCAATCAATTTTGGCTGATTCAAATTTATTAAACATTTCTTTAAGGCCTTCCTACCCTGAGCAGCCATGATACATTTAAACTGTTTAGCATGTTTGTTAGCACTGAGTACTGTTAGCATAGCTAGCAATAAAGAAACTATTAAGTAGTCGGTTAGATAACAGAGAGGCTAAAGACTTAAACGGATAAAACTGTACTTTTGCTGTATTTTTTCATCCTTCCTGTGATCTGCTGAAAGTCTCGCTCTCTTGCAATCTCAATGAACTATTGGCCTTAAAAAAAACAGGTTTCTTAAAATACAGGCTATCCTCCCTCAGGCCTGACATCTCGAAAATGGCAAACTTTGAATCCGCTTCTCTCTGTTAAAGCGTCGGACAGTGTTGTGCTTTTCACTAGTCAGAAAATTGCTTGAGTTTCAAACTGATGGGTCTGAAAATTTGCCAGTTCCAATCACCAGCTGATTTCTCACTGCATTTTTTATTGAAAAGTTTGGTTTGACTTAAGGAGGCAACCAATATAAACCAATGGCTAGCTCCAAGGATACGTTTTGAGAAACTATGCTATACTGCAAGGCGAGTATTTTATTTTAATTGCATTTTCCTTTTACATTCGTGTACTGCATGCTTTCCACTTAAAAGGCTGTCTCTATTGTGCAAAGGAAGAAGAAGTTAAAAAAAAACAGGGAGGAGAGATTGAAAGGTTTAAATCCCGGTTTGTCTGTCTGAGCTAATTAGTCCAGATTTCCTCATCCCGATCCTAGAGGGAAGGCCTTGGATTATAGAGACAAGCAGTCTGCAGGCATGCCTTTCAGTGAGGAAGGGGGTTGTGTGCACTGATTCCCGTAAGACAACTAATGAGAGCTTTAGACAAATGTTGCCATGTGTTATAAACAAAGCATTTGGACGGGGTTACTTCAGGGAAATAACTGATCACCCTTCATCCTCTGAGTGTGAAAAGGGGGTTTGGGAGTACAACACCCAGCAGGGATGCCTTTTTTCTTTCAGGAAACTGTGGAACCGTGACCTTTTGACCTCTATACTATTCCCTTTTTTTGTTTTTCAGTTGTTTCTTGACAGCCATTTGTCCCCAGCCTCTCAAGACGATAACATTCCTTTCCTTGTCCTCAGGTTTTGCACTTATTAGGTGCTTAGATATTATCCATAAATTAGTGAACTGTATCTGCAATAAATGACAGCCAGTTGCTATCTTTTTTATCTTAATCTTAATTAGCAACTTTTGTGCACCCTATTCAGCCTTTCTGTTATCTGCTGAATGTCTTGCTCTCTCTCACTTGCTCGCAGCCTAAAGGAAACACAAACATATCTCAACATATTTCCTTTTAACCTGTTTCTTACCTCCCTTCACTGACTTAAGTTTTAACCCCCTTGTTGCGACTGAAAACAGCTTCTTTTTGAGTCATCTTATTAAACAATATTCACACAGAAGAGTGTTGTAAGCAGGATCTCGTAGTGCTTAGTATGTGGCATTCACAGATGGGAAAAAATTCAGGGTAGGTTGAGATGAAAATAGCCCAATCCCGATGAAAAGTGCATCTCAACTAGGGACAATTTACCTTGGTTTCTTTTGCCTAGTCTTATTAAGATTTTTTTCTTTCATTGTTTGGAGCTCGGAAGTTATTCATAAATCTCCTAAATGTAGCCCTTATAAATCCCAAATAATTGTTTTTCTATCTTTACCTGTCTATTGCAATTATAAAACCGGAAGAATACACTCCAAATTACTCCCTATAAGGCAGCAAACATGAGCAAAACAGCAAAAATGTCCACCTCTTCTCTCCCTCAGTCCTCTTCACGCTCAAAGGCGTGAAGAGGACTGGGTCACACACCCCTCCCGAGCCCTCACAGATATATCAGCAGAGTCGATAAGCGACACAGCCGGCTTCCGCTCACAGGCTAACACCTCACTTCAAACACTAACCTGATGTATTTCCTCATGGAAATAACTGCCTGCAACTTCACAGAGACGGTTCTTGCTCAGTTCGATTTATGTCACATTAACATCTTTTGGTCTAATGTGCCTTTTTAAAATGTGAATAAATCCCTTTTTCTTGATCCTCCACTTAGGGATGTGCTTACATCGTGTTCTTGTTGAGATAGATCACAGTGGTCTTTGATCAGGAGCTTAAAAAGACCTGCTTCATGCCAGCTCCTCTCCTAAATCCTTCTCTCAATTCTCCACTTTGGGGTCTGGCTCAGGGGTAAAGCCAATCAGTTACTAATACAGTATCAGCTTGTGTAATAGACATTGGCTGAGCTCACTCACTGTCCCAGGCTGCAGTGTATTACAGTGTAGTGTATGCATGTGTTCACTAATTAGTTAATTGGCAAATAAACAGTCGGTTCCGCCAATTCTCTCTCATTAGAGTTTCCCCATTTGATAGAGAAATGAAGCTGCTCGGAAGCAGCTCTGCTCCTTGCTCTTTTCTCCTCTCTATCTGAGGATGGGGCACAGCTTAGTAACAACCGGGAAACACAAATAACTGCACACAAAGAACATAATTGATGCCATTACATTTCTTTCAAACAAGTTTTATTGGACGTCATTGGGGCAAGCTGCTTTTA
Source organism: Fundulus diaphanus (assembly GCA_037039145.1). Taxonomy (NCBI): domain Eukaryota; kingdom Metazoa; phylum Chordata; class Actinopteri; order Cyprinodontiformes; family Fundulidae; genus Fundulus; species Fundulus diaphanus. The sequence continues at coordinate 33,027,037 of CM073127.1, read as the reverse complement.
TTTTCAGCCCTCTGTGGTTTGCTTTAATGTTTGGGGATTAGCATGTTTTCTTCCACCGATCAGAGAGGATTTACAACTCAGTTTATGGTGTCTGAAGTGAGCATTATTTTTCTCTCTGGACCCCTTCGAGTTGCAGTCAGAGTAAAGCCGAAACGACCTGCTGCTGTTTCATAGTGTTCTTGTAAAGGCACAGCTACACTGCAGCACAGTTTATTAGTGTCATCTGTAACTGTACGCAGCATTTTATAAACCTTTGTGCTGCGCTATCAGTGTTTTTGCAGCTGTTATATTGGAAGGAAGCCCCTCCAGAGGGTGACTAAAAACCTCTTAAGGGGACCTCCTAATTTCTTGGTTGCACTTGTGAAACAACATTTCATGTCTCTTCACTGGTAGGCTATCAATTAGAACAAGTGGACATAAGACAAAATATTTTTTTAAATGCTTTGCTGCGTGTACATTTTCCCAACTCTACTCATGAACTTTCACCATCAGCAAAGGTAACACATCTATCCGTTTGCCCAGGATCAGCTACCAATCACCCAGGGGTTATTTCTTGTCATTGCTGCAGTGAATGGTATTTCTTTCACTGATGACCCCAACTGCTTTGAAAGAGAACTGCAGCGAATGACATAAAAACACAAAGGGAGGTTTTAGGGTTTGAGCAGAAGGATTCTTTCATCAGGAGTAATTTCAGAAACAGTTTTTGTTATACTGGGTAAAATCGTCCTTCCGTTCTGAAAGTAGTCAGTACATTATGTATTTTGAAAAAGGAGAATTAAAAAAATCAATCTCTGTGAGAGCTGCAGGCCTGTAAAAACTCTAACCAATCAAGTCAGAGTTTAGTTACTGCTCTCACCCCCTCTGTCCCTCAAGTTGAGGGGGGAACTCCTTATCTATTGGTTGTCCCACATTCCAATAATTCTGACATGCTCAATGCGGTACCGCGCACGTGACGTCACGGCCTTAAGAGTAACGCCCCTTTTGCCGCACCGGTAGGGCAAACAGTCGTAGAACGCACATACAAACCAGCCATTACAAGCGCAACAGAACCAGCGATATGACCGACTTTGCAGCCATTAAACTTACCCAAGATGATGTCCCAGGCGCACGGTTTACTGGTCGCACTGTGGAAGAGCACACCAACCTTCAGCTGAAACGGTGGCTTGAGTGTCGAGGGCTCAAAAAAACCGGAAGACGGGCCGAGTTGATTCAACGGTAAGCTTTGTTTTTTTCCCTGCTCGGCGTTCATGCCTTTGTTATGATTTCCACCGTGCTCCGTTCACGTCGGCCTTTTTTGTTTGTTTGCAATCAACGTCCAGGAATCTGTATATCTTGCCAATAGGTAGCTACAAAACGATTGTTCACATCTCAGAATCTTTCGCTTAAGAGATTCAGGGCGTTTGTTTTTGAGTAAGCTATCCCGGTAGCAGGGTATCATGTTAGCGCCTGCTAACATGCTAGCCTATATGCTATCATCACCCTTTCCACCGACAAAATGCTTGCTACATATGTAGGTGAATTTGGTAACTTTTTCCGGGTTGAAATGTTGTGTAGGCCGCCCGCACAAGTGTACCCAACGCACACACCTCTCCTTGGCACTCTTGAGTTTCGGGAAATTAATGAAGAAACATCCTTCATATGCGGCCGATCAGCGTACCTCGAGTCGCTGTTGCACGTCCCATAGCAACAATGTTTATAAACCATGGTCTTAGATGTTGGAAAAAGCAGTCGTTTACCGAGTAAAACCTAGGCTAACGCACGTCTCTTCCACAGCAAAACAGCGGCGGTTTGGGAGTTTGCCCTACTGCGTACCACGTGATGTGACGTCATCGTGACGTTGTGTTTCTAAAAATAGCTCGTGCGCGGTACCGCATTCTTGTGTTTATGTATCCGGTTAGCTTAGCGGTTAGCTTTGGTGTTAGCTGTTCATTGTAGCGCCACTGCTCTCACTGTATACTTTGAATATGGCTGAGAGAAGAGGAAAGCCTCAGTAGAAATAAATAAGAGCAAATAAAGACGGTCTTGCACATGCGCAAGAAGGGACTTGGGGAAACTACCAGAAAAATAGCAGACTCTACCTCTAATATTCCTGATAAAACGTACTTAAAGCAGCACTGTGTAGCTTTTAGCACTGGGGGCGCTAGACCTGTAACTTTCAGGTTTAGCGCCCCTGAAGGCCACTGGCAATGCTGCACTGTTCCGAAATTAAACAGTCTCCCTCCATGTTTTGGAATCTGATAGAAGACCACTTTAGACCAGCAGATGGAGAAGTCATGGGGCTACTTGTAAAGACAAGGCCATATTCACCCCTCTAGATTAAATCCTACATCAGATAACCAAAAATATGTCTGATCAGGTAAGTGTCAGATCCGTTTTGTTGTTGCTCAGACAGTCATAACCTAGAATGGGTCATGTGACCTAGTGCAGCACCTCAAGTTACATAAGCGAGTTTTTGAGAAGGGCAGCCCAGGCACAGCACAGTGGCAGCCCGCTGCTCCCTATGGGATGAGTGAAAGGCAGAGGACAAATTTCATTATCTCACAAAAAATTCAGCGTGGTCTGCTGAAAGGCTGATAAGCACATATCTTACGAATCAGAATTTTTGCACTTGGGCTCATTGTTTCTTTGCTTGAAGTCAAGTTTTTATTTTACAGAAACCATTTTTATTTCTATTAACCAATATTTAATCAGAAAAAAAATATTAAGAATTAAAATCTCGTTTTGAATAGTAACTTATACAAATCATTAAATGTCTTGTGGAATAAATTTGCTTTAATAATTCTTATCATAAGTAAATACTGAAAATAAGTAAAATTTTTGATAAGTTGGGTTTGTTCTACAAGTCAAATAAAGCCAACCGCCCCAAAAAAGCAGTAAACCTGGAGTAAACACTGAGTCATGCTAGCATACACACTGGTGCTCACAAACTGTTGTTGTTATCATCTTTAAGTTGCTTTTTAATTTATTCTGTTGCCTGCTCTTCCTGCTGCCAGCTCCCAGTGTGCTACTGCGGGATAATGCAGACCTGGGCTGAGTGTGCACAGAACGTAAGAGCTGTAAAGATTTAGTGTGCCAATAAATTGCCGGAGTGATCAGTTCTTGGAAGAGTCTAAGCTCCATGTGCTCAGTTGCCATTCTAAACAAATTGGTTTTATAGCCTGAGATACTCTCAGCTGTTTCTCTCCTCAGGACCCCCTTCCATCTAAACCAATGCCCATGCAAGTTTAAAGTACACATGTGGAACAAATGTGCACTAATTGACTTGTGTGCAGTTTATGGCATGCACAGGCTTGCTCTTCTGTCTCGTACTTCTTCATAAAACACGATTTAGGCAACAGAGACAAGCAGATTATTTCTCTCTTTAACACTTTCTGCTCTGACTCTGTCTGGTGCATGCTGGGACTCAGCTGCTGCCAAAACGCACTGGATTTTGTGAGAGAACAGCTGACTGTCACTTGCACAAAAATGTGCGTACAGTAGTTTTCAGTGCAGGCCGAGCTGAAGCACTCTGTTGTCAAAGTATAATTGAATGCATATGCTCTCAGGAGGTGGGAGAGTTCACTTTGTTCAGGCTAAAAGTGCAGCCAGGTTCACTGTTGAAACTCTGTAAATCACGTAAATGATGAGATCAGCATGCTGGCATCTTCACCCGAGCGCACCGGGGCATTTTGCCTCGCAGGACTCTGTATGCATGTGTGCATCATGCTTCCATTATTTTGTAGCCAGCTCTGCTATCGTAAAAGCCAATTTCCAGCACGCCATTGGTTTCTCCATTTCCTCCCTCCTCTCCGTCTTCCACCACCAGTACCAAAACCAGTTCCCTTCACAGTTGCCGTGCCCTGACTTCCCTGAAGCGTCTGGAGTCTCCAACACTGTAGAGACATTGTGCGATGAATGGGATCATTGTTTAAGAGTGGTTTGGATTGTTGTGCAGTCTGACTCCAGGCTGTGTGTTGTGTGAACCCGTGCACATGTGGGGGTATTGCACATTTTTATGTACATTAGTACACAGAGTGGCTACTGGAATCTGCAGCCTCAGTTTAGCCTTCCGTCTATTTATCTCTGGGTTTTTCCCCGCTCTGATTTTATGTTATACGTTTCTTTTGCGCTCCACTGCTCCCTCCATTCCTAAGCCCAGCCTTGGGTGCAGAAGAGGAACAGCGTACATATGAGGGAAAGTAACGGAAGAGGGTGTAGAGAGGCGAGGCACATAGTTGTGGCTGGCTAATTGAAAGCCAGCAGTTTGGTCAGTAAAGTCCCTACGTTTGGGAGTGGTCAGGAATTTTCAAGTCCCTTTTGTTTTTTTTTTGTATGCAGAAATTCAAGTTTGACAGCTGCCATTCTTGCTAATATACCTTATGTTTAGCAATGATCATTCATATTTAGTGCAATTAAATGGCTTTTTAATTTGTGAATTTATGAACTAGGGTTTTTGCTGCTTTGTGTCTGTTGCCATTTGTATTACTTTTCAAGCATATTTTGTTATGTGCATCTTTGCCTGTCTGCCCACAGTTTTTGTATTCAACACAGCAGATTTCCACTGTCCCTGTTAGTGACACGCTTGTGTAGTGGCTATAAAATAAATAATTAGCTGGCCATAATCAAGCATATCCCATAAAAGATTATATTTACTTACCCTGAACAAGTATTTTTTTTTCTGCATGTCCAGTTAATTGAGGAGTCGCCAAGTGTTGTTACAGTGTTACGCTATATGAAAATATTAATGTCTACAATAGTGGCTAATGACGGTAAAGGTCGGCATCTGATTCAAAGCTTTCAACTTTAGGTCCAACAGTACATATATGTTAAGTTGTAATGGTTTTTAATACTTAACAAAATAAAGATTACTGTTTTTTGCAGAATTGTATTCAACTGGTAGGTGGCGTCGTCAGGCAAGAGGCTTTCTTGACTGGTTTCGATCAGTGTTGTAATCTTGCTGCAAGGCAGTAGTCCCAACAAATATGGCACCATGCAGCTCCAATAACCCCCTTTTTTGTTATTTTCACTAATATGTTTTATGCTTGTCTAATAACGGTTGATCCTTATCCCAACAATTAAAAGAAATGTTCTTGTCTTGACATAAATCTTTCTTAATTTTTTACTACTGTATTTTAAAATGGTATGCCTGAATATTTGTGCTGACTTTTCAGACGTACAGTAAAGTATACATTTCACACTCCTAAACGTGTCTGAAATGCACGTCTATCTTCAGATACAGGTTATTGATTAGAAGTAGTTCTTTGTCATTTTCTTTGAGTTAGATTTTTTTAACTATTATATATAACTGACTCATAATTGATTACATATAATATTATGTTTTATTATTTAATTATACATCATGTTTGTACGTGTTAAATTTCTAATTTCACTGGGTTGTCTGCAATAAATTAATAATTCATTCATTCAATTGCGTGTTAAGCGTCAGCCTGAGGGCTAACATCATGGTGTATCTGCAGGCGTCTGACCTGCTTAGTGATAGGAGCCAGAGGTCAAGGGTCGGCGATCTGAACAAGAAAGCCTAGTCATGCAGACCAACACATTGTAAACAAACCATTAAACACCATCTGCAGTGGCGTCAAATGCCCTGGGGAGCATTGTTTGTGTGTGTGTGTTTGTGTAGTCGTAGTAGCTCTGATTTCCTCCCCCATAGACATGCAAGGATCAGCTGAGCCAAACAGGAACAGAGAGGTGGCAGAGGCATGACCATCTGGTACCCGCTGTTGCATTAAATCACCTGCTGGAGAGTCGGATTGGTAATATCCACAATGCAGTGTATGTCAGTGTTATCAGTAGAAGAGTTACAGCTTGCCCTGGAACTGTTTGGACATTGTTATTTTTAGAGCAGCACCAGAGACCAGCCAGATATTGGAATCTGCCAATTTTCCCAAGTCCCTGTCATCCCCAGATCAAATACTGAAATATTTTTATTTTTTTTTTTTGTGGTCAAAAAATGCATCAGCCAACACCACCGTGTACGTACCTGTTCTTTTGGATGTTGATTAAAATCGGTTCAAAGTTGGGGAAACTTGGTTTACCACATAAATGGAGATAAGATGGTAATTCAATCATTCCTGCCAGATTCTACTACGACTTCTACCAAAGAACAAGCCACACATTTTTATTGGTTATAGTCTCTAGAATAAAAACAAAATCTGAATGAGCAGGTCAGACTTTACAAAACTGCCAAAATAACTAGAGATGCATCGACTAGGCTTTTCCTGACTGATACCAATTTCTGGTTTTCTTTAAAGATCCATTCAGATTACAACTACAACAATAACATGGCCGTCCATTTTCTTGACTTCTTTTTCATTTCCCTGTCTTTCCTCCATCTGCCATTCCCCATCTCCTGCTCATCCCACCACTCTTTCTCCTAATCTCACCTTCCACTCTACTCTCCCTCGTTTTCTCTGACAACATCACATCCCCTTAGTGTTACTTCCTAATACCCCACCCCCTGTCTTTCTGCTGTCTACACTGCTAACACAGCAGGCAGTCAGCCTCTCTTTGGTTATGTCCGCTGGTCTGTGACCTGCCACTCCGATCGCGTACTGGGAATGTGTGTGTTTGTGCCAGTGTTTTCCTGTGCCTGTGAGCGTTTGTAAAAGGTCACATTGGCTGTTTGCTTGAACGTGTCAGTTGGTTTTACCATCTTGACCTCACAAACCGGGAGACGTGCGGATTATAGGCAGATTTAGGCTGCTCCGTCTCTATTCTAAGATGCCCAGAAGGAGAAGCCTGTTAATTTAGCTGCTAAAAATACAGACCCTCTTCCCAGCAGGTCACGCTAAGACCCGCTGTGCACAACGGGACTATGATGACAGCTCCTTTACACAGCATGTGTACGTGTGCGCATTCACAAGTAAACCTTGCCAGGCCGGATTTGAACATGCAACTTTTTTCCACGCTTCCTTTCTACTCTAGGTTTCTTTGTTTACAAGAATTAAAGGGAGCAATGCCCTGATCATGATTTTTAATCCCTAGTAACAATCAGTCATTCATGTATATGCCTTTACTGAAATCGAGTCCAAATCCAATCAATCAATCAATCAAAAATCAATGACGTGTATGACTGAAAATTGTGAAGGTTCAAAGTACTGATTGAGTGATGATTGGTAATGGTCAGGTACAGATTGGCTCCTCAGAAAGTACTTTGTATGATGTTTCACTTTAATTTAGGGTACACAAAAAGAGTAGGTAATAGTCAGGTACTGATTGAATAAAGACTGGGTTAATCTGGATTAACAAAATCACAGACAGGAAATGATTTGGTACGCAGTGATAATCAGACATTGTCAGAGATGACAGCAGTACAAGAATATAAAATTCCTTCCTCAATACGTTTTCAAAAGAGAGAGTCCAATAATATCAGTAATCACCAGGAAACAGGTTTTTGATAGTTATAAGATGTGACCTCACTGGCGCAGGGTTTATTCAGAACCCACATTCTTTGGTAACAAACCAGTAGTTCCCTAACAAGGCTAGGCTGGGTGTTCCCCAGTCTGTTAACTACTCATCAGTTCCCAATTCATTCCTCTTTGGTTTACTTTGTAATTACCTTTTAGTTCCTGGTTAGTTCTGTTTTATTTCCCAGGTTACTAACCACTAGTCCCCTAATAAGGCTGGACTGTGTGTTACCCAGTAAATACTGGTTAAATACCAATTAGTACATGATTTGTTCCCAAGGCGTTCCCTAGTAGTTGATCACATTTTGTGTACCCTATTGTAAAGTGTCACTCAGAAACATTTTGGCCACCTCTCAAAGATCACTCACCCAAAAAATAGGGGTCATCCCGGATTTTACAAAACATCATTTAGTAGAGAGACAGACATCCAAGTACCCTGTTAGGAGCTCTGAGATGAAACTGTATTCATTCTGTCGTTCTCCTGCTGGGTCTCTGCTCAGGGTGAGATGAATCGACGTGAAAAAATGAAGCGCGGACTTGAAAAAAGAAAAGCCGTTTGAGGATGGTGAAGTGGAACGGATGTGAGTCAAGGCAGAAGGAAATGGGCAGTGGGTGTTTAAAGTTTAAGTGAAATGAATTAAAAAATTCATAGGAATTAGTCAGAGGGAGGAGAGGATGATGAATGGGAGATATTGCAGTGGAGGAGGGTAGGAAACGTGCATAATTTCACACCAGAGAAGGTTTATTAGCATGTAGAATATGCACTTGTTAATGTGTCTTTGGAGAGGACACACACATGCTCCGTCGGTCAAAGTTCCCTTCAATAATCAGTAGTTCTCAGACTGATATCAAAGCACAGTTTCTCTGTCTTAAAAAAACTGTTGGCAAAATCATTCAAGGTCTTAACATCTTTTCTTTTGCCTGGTGCTTGTTTGAAAAGACTCCTTTGGATTTTCTCTTTTGCTTCTAAGTGACTTCATGTCCCTGTATGAGGTTCAAGTTCATGGTCACAGCCTGTTTGTACTGCTGACAGACAGAAGAGGGGCTTTTAGATTTGTTTGACTCCCTGGACAGCATCAGCAGAGCCAGACATTTTTTGGGGATTGAAGAAGCCTTAAATGCCTTCTGGCTGGGCTTGTGAATATGTCCGCCAATGTCTGCCTGCATACAGGTGCATCTCAATAAATAAAATGTCACTGAAAAGTGAATAAATCCATTCAAAGCGCACAATTCATATATTACATAGATCCATTATGCATACATTAATATATTTCAATTGTTTATTTCTGTCTGTTTTGATGATTATGGCTTGCAGCTAATGGAAAGTCAAAATCCAGTCTCAGACATGTACGATATTAGCAAAAATCAGTAGCAATGGGTTTTAATCACATAGATGCTGCCGGATGACCAACACAGTTATTAACAGTGGAATTCACTGACATGCTCCACGAGGAGGGTCAACTACAAGGGTCATTGCTAAAGGAGCTGCCTGTTCAGAGGTTGTTGTATCCAAGCATATTAGTGGAAAGTTGAGTGGAAGAAAAACGTGCACGAGCGGCAGAGATTAACTCCTTAGTGAGTCTGTGGGATATTGTCAAGAAGATGAGACACCCTTCTACAGTCACTCCTTTATGTGGACTTTTTTTTGTTTTTTATTTTGGTCTTGGCTAGCATCATTTTCTGAGAAGCAAAATGTAAGTGCTTTTATTAGCTGTAAGACATAATGATTAACATTTTTCAGAAATGAACGCCTGCAGTGTATCACACAGTGTGTAACAAATATGGGTTTGATTAATTTCAATTGATTTTCCACACTGAGATCCTCCTCTTGTTAACCCGCGCATCCGGTCAGTAAAGGCAGGGCGGTTTTTGGGCGTGAGCATTAGAGAACAAACAACATTGCGCTTATGCACTCACACATTCATCTCTTCAGAGCGTATCTTCCTGACGTCTTCATACGAGAGCTCTGTACGTCTATCTTTCTCTTCCCAAAGACTGCAAGATGTGCCGGTGTCCCCCAGCGAGTTCCCTTTTCTCACAATGCTTTCCTCTCTGCACAGGACAGCGACATCCAGAAGAAGATCGACCATGAGATCCGAATGCGAGATGGAGCCTGTAAGCTGCTGGCTGCGTGCTCGCAGCGAGACCAGGCGCTGGAGGCAGCAAAGAGCCTGCAGACGTGCAGCACTCGCATCATGGCCTACATGTCGGAGCTGCAGAGGATGAAGGAAGCTCAGGTCATGCAGAATGTCCCACGCAGGTCTTCAGATGCAGGCCCGATGGACGGCAGACTCCCCTGCAAAGGGAAAGTGGCAATCTCAGGCATGTAATTAAATAAGAAATGAAAAAAAATGAAATTTTAAAATCATAAATGAAATACAAATAAAGTTATGTTCCACTGATATGTTGGGAATCAGTGGAGCAAAACAATGTGAGTAATTCATTACAGCTTTTATTTGGTTTTACGCCAGAAGGTGAAGAAAGTAACATTATCAAAATGTTGAACCGGTGGCATCTGTGGTTTTTGGAGATTGAAGTCTGCCGCGCGTCTGCTATGAAACTGTAGAGCAAGCCGCACAGCTATTCTGCCAGTGACCGAAAGCTGCACAGACAAGGGGATGACCAGCTGGAGGTTGGTGGTGATGGACATTTTTTTGGTCTAATCCGTTGTCTGTTGTCCTTCCAGACCTTCGGATCCCTCTCATGTGGAAAGACACAGAGTACTTCAAGAACAAAGGAGGTGAGGAGCCACCCGCTGTATGCGTGTGAAGCATTTCATTTATTATTTGTTGGATTGGGCAAGATTTACACCTGTTGGATTTATTAAAGATGAATGTTTGAGACGCGTTACCTTCTGCTGGATTTTGTATGCGGTTTCTCGTGACTCGTGAACAAAATCGACCTTTTTTTTCTCTCTCTCTTTTTGGAGAAAGTGGTATTGACGTAGGATTTACACCGAGGAGTACAGACAGAGCATGGAGACAGGAATTTATTTTGTCTGTTTCAGTTCCTGGAGCTGATCTTTACAATATGTTGCAGCTTTAGCAAAGGCCTCTGTGAGCCAACACTTCAGACCTGCTGGCTTGGACTTTTGGCTCGGAGGAGCACCAAGTGAACAGGGTCTTTCTTAACAGATACTGTCACAGAAGGCAGCGAAAATCCAGGTCACAATCACATACATTTTGGCTTCAAATGGATTTCAGTGGTGCACATCAAACCTAATGACTGTAATGGTTAAATTGCCTATTTTCTGACTCTCCAACTGAATAAAGCTAATTTGGGTTAACTCCTGTGCAGTCATTATAATATTTTTAGTGCTCAGTTTTTCCCCTGACAGCTTAAATGGAATTAATGTGAATGACCGTTGCATACAAATTAACTCGAATAAAGGAAAGAGAGCTCTCAACATATGGCATTTTTATTCATAGGCACGTGGATTAGCAATAGCTTTTCTGAAAAGTGTGGCATCCTATTGCGTCACGCCCCCGTGAACCCACCAAAACTGAAATCCCGTGCAACCTTTTGTCTTCAGAAGTCAACCTTTCAGTAAATGGAGTGTGTGGGTGTGTAATTTAATCTCAGTTTAAACGCAGCTGTTCTGTGATGGCCTTTGGGGGGAAAAACAGCATCTTGAAGACCAAGGAACAAAGCAGAGAGGTCAGGGAGAAAGTTTACAGCTGGGTTAAGTTATAAACCTTGTTTGAACATGCACTGTTCAATCCGTCGGCCTAAAATTGAAAACGTGTGACACAAGTCCAAACATATCAAATCTCGGTCTTCTACCTAAACTGACAGCCAAGGAATGCACAGAAGAAGCTGAGCGAGGAGAGCATTAATCAGATCATGGTTCTACAATAAACATAAAACCACAAATTATGAATTTTTCGGTCCTTTCACAAAGCCCTGTGATCCAGTCACCATGATCATGGGCCTTCTGTGCTTTCAGATTATGCAGCTGGGGTTGAGGATTCAGAGGGGCGTGGCCTAATATTTCTAGCATTAGCCTACGTATGACATGCAAGGGTTTTCCACCCAGTGGAAACCCTACACACGTCGCTGAGCTCTGTGTCATGGTTCTCATCCAAGCCTCCAGATGGCTTCATTGTTCTAAATTCTGATTCAGAGTCTTCAGAGTCTATCTCTGGTCAGACAAACTCCGGGTGATATATCTCCCCTCTGCATGCACCAGCCATCTCATGCTGACAAAGCTGCTACCTTTGGTTTGTAATACATCACAGTTGTTCCACAACCCTCAGTTAATTGTGGTTACGGGTTTTTGACTTCCTCCCAAGGCAGATAAGGGACTCAATGTGGTTGGGTTCATCTCAGCCGCTTATTTGGTTTTGTGACCTTTTAGTGAATTGAGACGCAAAATAAACGCATGTAGGTCATAGCACAAAAGGATGATGTGAAAGGGGCTAGAGAAAGAGCTAAGAGGGCCATGATAACTCTGGATGAGCTGCAGAGATCCACAGCTCAGGTAGGGGAAATCTGTCGAGAGAGCACCTATTAGTCTTGCACTCCAGAAATCTGAGTGGCAAGAAGAAAGCCATTGTTTGAGGGGGGAGGGGGGGGTGCAAATAATACAGATTGCCACGTGCCATGTGGGGAACACTGACAATATATGGAAGAAAGTGATCTGGTCAGAGCAAATCAGAACGTTTTGGCTTTTATCCAAACACAATGAGTGGCAGACAAATAACACCGCACATCGCCCTGACTAGTTCACCATCCACACCATGAAATACGTTGAGCGTCATGCTGTGTTTTTATTTTATTTTTTTTTTCAACAGGACAGATGAATCAAGTTAAACTCGTTCCAGTTTTAGAAGACAAACTTTCTGAGGCTGCAAAAAATTTGAGTCTGACGTAGAGGTTCCCTGTCCAGCAAGGCAACAACCCAAAGCATACAGCCACAGTTACAACGGATTGGTTCAGCCCTAAACCTAGACAGTATTAAAATGATTCCAGACTTTGAATCATTTTAATACTGTCTAGGTATGTGTGTGTTAGGGGTGGTGGGGGATACAAAGAAGATTGGGAAAAGTGCAAAGGCACACCTTCAAAACCTGGAGAAGTGAATCGTGGTTGAATGGCGATGCAAGTAACACTTTTCAGATTTTTATTTGTAAAAAATTCTGAAAGTCATGACAGTTTTTCTTCCACTGCACAATATATGCACCTCTTTGTGTTGGCCTGGTACATAAAATCTCAAGAAAATACAATGAAGTCTGTGTGGTTGAGCGGTAACAAAATGCAGAAAGGTTGAAGGGGTGCGAGTATGTCTGCAAGGCACTGTGGATGCTCAGAGCGGTTGTTATCCCGAGTGACATTAAAGGCTCTACTTTAGGCTAAACAACATGCCAGATAGTGGTCCTGTTTAACTGTTAGCAGGGCTGATTACTGGACTGAGACTTAACAATAGCTGAGGAGTTGGTTAGCGCTCCTGCAGCATCAGGTTCCCTTTCACGCTTCACCTGTTCAGGTTAAGTGGCCCGTCTCCAGCAAACCTCTGGCTCCAGCACTGTCCTACAACTCTTCTCTTACAGACTCTAGAGGAGGGCCGCCTCTTTAGTGAATTCTAAGTAAAAAATGCAAATGAGTTAAAGCTTTGTGAATGTCCTGTGAATGTGGTTTCTAACATTGCTCGTTTCCTCCTCCCCGTCGTAGAGCTTCATCGATGTGCTGTGTTCTGCCTGCTGCAGCTGGGTGGAGAGATCTTCGACACAGACATGGTGATGGTGGACCGGACGCTCACAGACATCTGCTTTGACAACACTATCGTCTTGTAAGATACTTATTACGTCTGTGTTCACGTCACACTGTCAGTGGAACCGTTAATGGTTGAAATGTTCAGATGCGTATAAGCATGTGTGGATTCTATGTAACATTTGGCCTTCACGTTTCATCTTAAGCAGCAACAGAAAAAGCAAAACAGAAATGTTTATATCAAGTAGATTTTAAAAAGTAGATTTTTTTTTCTTCTGTTCCACTGTTTTGCAAAGAACCTCTCATTCTTTAGATGTATAAAGCTCGTATAGACTTTCCCCTTTAAAGGTGGTTCTACAAAGTATAGACGCTGTACACATGTTCTCCACACGTTCAGAGATTTATTTGTAAAATATTCTGAAAGTCATCATACGCTGAAAATGTTCAAGGGGTATAAAGCATTTTGCAAGGCACTGTAATTTGGACGTGCATTGGTAGCAGTTGTATTTAGGTTCAATTCATGTTTATTGACACATGGTCAGTGTCCCACAGTTCGTGTGATGGTGGGAATGTTTGTATCCGTGTGCAGTAATGAAGCGAGCCCTGGCTTCGAGCTCCGAGTTGAGCTGTATAGCTGCTGCTCGGAGGACGACTACTCTGCCGGAAGCACGCCCAGGAAGCTGGCCAGCAAGCTGAGCTCCTCACTGGGCCGATCAGCAGGAAAGAAGCTCAGAGCCGCAATGGAGCCTGGCGCATGTAGTCCCGTTAGTAACGGAGGGGCAGCTCCTCTCCTGCTGCCTGTTCCCTCTGTGCCGTGAGTTCAGATTATGTTTCAGTGTCTTTTTTTTTTTTGCCTTGATGACATAATAAAAACACCGTTTGTCCCTCTTTCGTGTCAACAGTGGCCCGAAGTACCACCTCTTAGCTCACACCACCCTGTCACTGTCACACGTCCAGGACAGCTTTCGCACGCACGACTTCACTATTTCGGGCAACGGTGAGTGGCAGTCTCCATCATTCTGCGCCCCTTCGCCAGCTCTCCGCTCCCTTTGCCAGATCGGCCATCTGTCTGCTCTTTGTCTTTCTCTCACTCGTCTGCGTCTCCCGTCTTCTGCTCCCATTCTCATGATTTCCTGTAAACCGCCGCGCTTCTCCTCCACCTGCTCCCCCCCACCTTGTTTCCCTACATATGGCGCTCCTGAAGGTCGCCGTAAATCAAAGGTACTGCAGGTGGGGGTGGGGTACCGCTGTGTAATGCCGTAATGACGTGGGCTAACAAGGGCCTAGACCCAGAGACAGACAGTGGCTCTTGTATTTTATTCATTGGCCCCCTCAACGTGTTGTAAAGTTTCCTAGCTGCAGGTCATGCCCGTCTTTTGCAGCCAAGGGCCCCGTCCTGTGAGCTAACACAAGGTGGGACGTGAAGACAGCGTCTCTTTCTGTGCATGCAATTGACTGGAGGTTCTTTATGCTCTCGTCCTGCAGAAGAATGCTCGTACTGGCTGCCTCTCTACGGCAGCATGTGTTGCCGCCTCGCAGCTCAGCCGCACTGTATGACCCAACAGATGATGGGTGGATGGTTGAAAGTTAAGGCAAGTTGGGCTAGATTGTGTTTGCACCCTCATTGGAGCTCTTCTTCGAAGGTTTATGTTTGCTTTGACTTTTCTTCTGTAGTCTTTTCTCTCCTGCTCATTTATGGTTACCCCTCTTTGTGTTTGCTTTGCAGCAGTGTGGAGGTGACCCTCAGACTTGGACAAAAGTGTACGCCGTTCTAAAAGCAACAAGCCTTTTCTGCTACCAGCGACAGGAGGATGTGGAGGCCAACGTTGAGCCTGCGTTGACCATCGGCATCAACAAAGTGAGCAAATGAGTGGCCTAGCAGCTTGGGGAAAAACATCCAAAAAGAGGGAGAGAGAGAAAAGGTTCAATAGTCAACCTCACCGAACCCATAGCCGCCTTTTTTTAAAACAAATATTGCAACACCTAAGGCATAAGCAGAATTGACGGGAGAGTTTTTGGACAGCTGCCAAGTAAATCCCAACCCAACTGGCAGAGATTGATACCTAAAAATAAATAAGGTAGATGTTTTCTTGGTAACTGGTCTTGCCTCAAGCAAGAAGGCCTTATCTGCCCCTGCTGAGCTGTCAAGTGGTCAACATTAGAAAACTATCGCTAGCTGCTCTAGAGGCTGGAAGGATACTTCAGTACTTTTATTGTATATTACATTTTGTAGTAAATTGCAGTGATCTCAAACAATTAAGCTTTGACTTTAAAGTATGAAAGAAGTCTAGTAAAGGATTTACTTAGCTTATTCCTTTGTTTTTCCTGTCTGTAATGATTTTCTGTTCATGTACAGCATTTTGAATCGTCTTGTTACTGAAAAGTGCTATATAAATAAACTTGCCTTGCCTTGCCTTCCCTAGGGAAAAAACAATACAGTTGGGCCTGGTGGCTGAAGGAGACTTCTCGTTAAAACAACTCCTGTTTCAAATTGTAACGGCGGTTTTTGCTAACTCTATTTTATGAACCTTTAAACTCTCGTCATGACTGGCTATTGATACAGAAACCGGAGGACACACAAAGTGGAAGTAGGAGCCTTACAAGATAGTTCTGGTTGCAAAAAACATGAAAGAATTACAGCGTAGAAACCAAAAGACCACCAACAATCACTTCTGTTAAGGTAACACTTTTTTTAAAAGTGGCAAGTTATGATGTCATGTTAAGCAGCACATCGTAGCCTGGCTGCACAGATAGCCAGACTAAGTAACGAGCTAATATCCACTTGATATACTTGTGCTGTTCTTTAAAGGGGACCTGGTATGCAAAATTTACTTTCTGAACGTTTTTCTACTTCCATTTGGTTCTCTACTGTTTTTTTGGTGTCCGGAAAACGAGCCGTTTCAAAAACCTCACGATTATTGCGTCACACTCGACTGGCACTGCCCCTCCCCTAACAACCCGAGCAAAGCTCCGCCTACTTCATCATCTGGTTTTACAGTTGCACAATGGCTGTTCGTCGGGAACATAATTTCTGATTTACCACAAGCTAACGCTAACAATAGGCTACTGGTAACCCTCTGTTCATTTAGAAATGTACCGTTCAGAAACAGTTTGCTGCATCCTTGCTGAGTGTGCAGGAGGCTCCACTTCCTCTTCTTCTGCTTCTGGTTCTGACTCAGGGTCAAAGGTGTATGTTTGTACCTTTGCGCATCTGTTTGCAGCCATTTTCACGTGTATAAAGTGCGAGTGTAAACGTTGAGTTGGGAAGCGTGGCCAGCTAAAGCTTATTTGCATAAAGAAGACAGAGCCCTAAAACCGCTCATTCTGAAAGGAGCTCAAACTAGGCAAAACTGGGTAGGGCAATCTAATTATCTGAGAATGATTTTGTGCAAAAAATATAATGAACATGTTTTACTAAACCCATAGATCTACCCTAACTTGTTTAAAAGGAAGCATACGGTAATATGTCCCCTTTAAAAAAGGTTATAGTATTCTTCAATATACCTTTTTCATGTGGGAATACAATGAAACCATTGGGTTTATGTCCTCTTAACCTACATAATAAGTTTAACAGAATCTTACTTCAAAAGAGCCTTTAAGGAGGGCCAAAAAAAAGCGTTATTAAATATGCAGACTAAATATTTCTAAACTACATCTGTTTATTGTGTGCTTTTTGTAATCCCTTGAAGGATACAGTATACATCTCCATCAAATATGTGAATAATACTTTATCATTCAATGCTCTTTCAGGGTCAAACTGTCAGTCACTCAGTCATCTCATTTTTTTTGTGGTCTGGATATTAAACTTGATGCCTTTCAGGCTTTTTTTTTTATTCTTACTACTACAATTGATTGTGTCCTTTACTGTCTGACCCTCAGCACACAACTAAGCCGAAGCAAGGTCAGTCCAAGTCTGTGCAATCCTCTAGCTCTCCTGCAGACAGGGACTTTGTCTTTTGCAAAAAAGATAGACGACACAACACTGCCATCTAGTGGTCACAGGCACACCTGGCCACATGCCGAGCAGACTAAAGAAGTGGGAATTGGGAGTTTGCTCTTTTTGTTGGATAATTGCTGAAGGGACTAATTGCTGGCTTTATTAACGAGGGCTTAATTTCAGCGGGGGTGGGGGGGTTCCATTTGCAACTGGTGTAATGAACAGCTGCTGCGACAAGTAAATTAGCTTAATCAGAACAGAAGCACTGGTGTTTTAGTACCATCTGTGTCCGTTTTGTGGCAGACTGTCTCAAGCACTTTTTTTTTGTTTCAGGAGACCAGAATACGCGCGTCAGAGAAGGACCCTCACAGTAAGGGCCAGAACATTTGCATCAGCAACCGATACGGAGGAGAGGAGGTCACTCACACGCTGAACACGGAGAGCCGAGAGGACACACACCGCTGGATGGAAGCCTTCTGGCAGCATTTCTATGATATGAGTAAGTGAATTTTATACCTTTACAGAAATGACCTAAAGAGCAGAGTAGTAGTAGAGGTGTTTTAGTGTTTTTTTTAAATTCCTTCTTGGTTTTGTTCCCCCCCCCCACACACACACACACACACACAGGCCAATGGAGGCAGTGCTGTGATGATTTAATGAAAATCGAGCTTCCCTCTCCAAGAAAACCAGCTCCTGTCACACCAAAACAGGGCTCACTTTACCATGAAATGGGTAAGTGTTTTACCTGTCCTGGAGATTTATTCTAATAAGCACTTGTAGTTAGTTAAAACTTATTTCAGAAAAAAAACTAGATCGCTGTACTTGCGCTGCATGTGATTGATCTTACTTTACTGGGTGAATGTGCATGAAACACTCTGCCATGATTGCATTTTCTCCTCTGCAGTAGCTCTAACTTACACTTTGCTTTACTTCTCTGTTCTGTAGATTGAGGAGGTCTTATCTCTGATGTGCTGACTCACTCTCTGTCCTCTGTTTGTTCCTTTCACTCCCCCCCCCCCCACCCCCCACCCACCCCGTGTGCTGGGATCCCCTGATTTATACTATTCTGTTCTTCCTTATTTCCATACTCTATATGATCTATCATTTTTCATCAACTTATAATATATTTCAACATATTTTTTTTATTTCAATCATCATCCTTCATTTATTTTTTTGTTTTGTTGTCCCGCCTTATTTTTTTTTTGTGGTTTTATTTTTACCACAACCATTCGCACACTTTAAACCTGAATTCCATCTATGGCACATCTCCTGTCCTCTCCCCTCTTTTCTGTCTTACCAACCCTGCTGATGGTTTTCCTAACCCCTCCTGGCAGCCCCTCTTTCCACGCCCTCCTGTGAGGGTCTTCTGCTGCAGGATAACGCTGTGTCTGCTGAGATTCGTGCTCTGCTCTCGTCCTATTACAGTGACAGGTGAAGTAGCTGCTGTAGGGTTTTTACATTAATTCTGTTGCATTTTCCAAAAAGGCTGCAATGAGGCGCCATTCAGACGCGCCATTAACATGCGTCCTGACTGATCAAATCTCTCTCACCTGCTTTACATGTAAATAAACACATAAGAAGGTCAACAGGTCTGATGATGGTTTCGTAACATCACAGATAACATTCAGTCACATGAACTATTTTAATTTTCAAGCATTTACAGTTGCAGTGACTCGCATTTTTTGGAGTTATTTGCTCCTGGACTCTATATGAGACTAATTTTGTGGCTAAGAAGATGCAATACAGAAAAATTAAATGGGATTATAAAATGTGGGACCTTACAAAGCTCAGTATCGGCGCACAGACAGTAAAGATTTTAGCTCCTAACAACACCTCCATACAACTGACGGCTTGCTGTCAGTTTCCGTTATGATAATAATGATGCGTAAAAGTGGGAGAACACTCCTCACACTTATGCAGAAGATATGTTATGTGCTTGGCCTGCGACATTAGCAGATTGTCAGCTCAAAAAACAATCAGAGTAAACTACATATAACAGAGAACCATCACTCACCAATCCTGATATCCACTATCGGTATAGAATCCAAAAAAGGAGTTTATTTTTAGATGAAAATAATCTTAATCTTAGATTATTCTCAGTACGCTCAGATAGCCGTTAATTGTCTTAAATGCTGGAGGTGATGAATTTGGTAACTTTGTTCACAAAACCTTTGTAAATTTTTTTTATTGGGGGCTTCAGTTTGTTAGCATAATGGTGCAGCAAAGCATTAATAGAACAAAATGAGAAAAGCTGTATCTCTACACACTCTGATAGAAAGATTTAAGAGCCATGTAAGAAGGGAATTAAAAATGTCTCCATTACATTGCAGCATTTTAAAGAAAATCGCACCACCCCCCCCCCCCAAAAAAAAAATTGAAAACACTTTTTGACTAGTTTCTTGCAACTTTTTTTTAATTACTTTTATACCTCTTAATTTAAGGAAAATTTTGAAGTATACATGCCATATATTGAAAGTGCCTTTACATCATAATGGAATCCACATGGAAGTGGGTTAATTACATTAACAATATGGTAATGTGGGTGTACGGTACCTTACAGAGTATTTGTCACATTATAATCTTAATTACTGATGTATTTTATTTGGATTTTTGGTGAATTTTATTATTCATTTTATGTAAAATTACACAATTTTTCTCATTTGTTTTTACAAATAAAACCCTGTAATCCATTTAATAAAATCCGGTGCAGCAAATGCATTTAAAGGTCATCCAGTTAGTAAACAGAGCCCATCTGAATGTAATTTAATGTCAGTATAAATGCAGCTGTTCTCTTAAGAGCTCAGAGCTTTTTTTTTTTTAAAACAGAAATTATTTGACTGTCAATGCCTGGATTGCAGTATGCTGGTAAAAAAAAAATTCCTCCCCACTGGAGACAGGCGAATGAATAAAGTTGAACGTTGTGATCAAACAGCATCCAGACGTGGTACGGGACAGACGTGTCAGGGAAAGACTTGCAGAGTAGTTTAAACCAACAGACTAGGGATGTCACCCTAAACACACTGTCTCCTCAGTGTAACCCGCGCTAATGATGTGCATCATTTTCCTTCCACAAAACAGTTATGTGCTTTTTTGAGTTGGTCGCTCACATTAAATCCCAATTAAATCCTTTTAAGTTTGTGGTCGTTATGTAGTAAAACGTGTAAAAGTTCAAGAGGTGTGAATACTCTTGCAAGTTGCTGTAAAACTGTACTTCAGTTGTATCGAAATTGTTTTAAAAAAAAAAAACAATAAAAAAACCTCTACTTTCCAACAACTTGATACATTTTGTTGCCTCTGTTCTGCAGTTATTGAGTCATCCGATGATCTGACCAGCACCGTGTCCGACATCTTGGCCCGGAGGATGCAGGAGCTGGAGCTCCGCAGCCAGCTGGGCACGTCTCCCACCTGGATGTCTGTGTTTGAGGAGAACTGTCCAAAAAGCACTGGCCTCTCTTTCCGTCCGTGTAGCTCTCGCCTGTCCGGCCACAGCCCTCACTCCCCTCATTGTCTCCCCTCTCGCAGCCCTGTCAGCCCTCATCGCCGCCCGCAGCTGGGTCTGCTCGCCTCTGACGCGAGTCTGACGTCGGACAGCGACAGCCACTGCAGCACCAGTCCGTGTTGCCGCCGCCACGGCTGGCCTGAGCCTTCCTCAAACTTTCCCCTTCTGTCCTCGTCACCCTCCCGTCTGAGGCCGCGCACTCTCTCCTTGGACGCTAAGCTCAGCACCCTCCGGGGGCGAGGGTACGGAGGCGGAGGGACCTTCCAGTGCTCCTGCCAGCCTCCTTCCTCGTCGCTGCACACGCCTCTCCCCGCCACCTCCCGCTCGCCTCTGTCGCAGCGCAGCACACAGACCACGCTCTCCTGCTCCAGCTCCACTTCCAGCAACAGCTCCAGCAACAGCGAGGGCAGCCACAGCCCCGAGTCATCAGAGGGGGGTCCTTTCTCCAGGCCCTCCCCAGCTCGACGCAGCCTGAGGAACCTGCGGGCCCGGCTCGATCCCCGTAACTGGCTGCAGAGTCAGGTGTGAACTGGTTTCCCGATAGACGTCTCGGTTGGCTTAAATATTGTTTGTCGAACCGTGCATTAACAGGCTTGTCATGTGAACTAAACTCAAGGAGGCGTACAGCTGCTTTTTACAGGAAAGGATGACGTGGAGAAGACCTGCGTGGATCAAACTGGAAAACAGATTTGTTTAACCCAGAAGAGGGTGACAATCACTGCAGGAGCCTCTGGGTTCCCACAGTTTATAGTTTGGGAGATGCTGTGTTTGCTTTCAGAAATGATGACGACGGTGCTGCTTAGGAGAAAGTAAATAAAAAGCTGAATAATTAGTTAGATAAAGTCCACACTGTTCAAACTCTTAACTCTGCAATGTGATTTTGAAACTGGAAAGCATCATTTTTCCCTTTTCATCACCCTTACCATCCACTGAAATCTTGTTTTAAGCTCGTCTCTCTCGTTGGCCCTGTCGTATTTTAACTGAATGTAATTTATTATGTTATAAATGTATGCAGTGTTTATGCTATGGAGTTGGAGCAAAAAGGCACCTCAGAGGAAAATTCTATGTATTTATCAGTTTATTAACAGATACAGATGGGGAAACATGGTGGTGGCAGCATCATGGTGTGGGGGTATTTTTCTCTAGCAGGGACAGCAAAGCTGGTTGGAGTTGATTTGAAGATTGATTAAGCTAAATAAACAGCAGTCCTAGAAGAAAACCAATCAGAGGCTGCAAAAGGTTTACCTTCTAACAGGACAACAGCCCTATAAATACAGTCTGAGCGATGATGTAATGGTTTAGTTCAAGGTTTTAAGCAACATGCCCTGTTTGTGCCGATTTCTATTTATTATACAGCGATTCTGCTCGATAGGTTGATGAGAGGTTAATGTCTGTTGCCTGTTTTGTGACACCTGCTTCAGTGCATTGACCTTTTATTACACACCAGATGAGTCTTTTAAAGTAACTATACAACATTTTGTTCCACTGGTTAGATGTTTAGCCGTTTATGATTATACTAACAGTGAATCTGGGGAGGGTTTAATGCAAGTGTCCATATTTACTGTACTGGTTCTGACCCTTTCAGGATTAAAAATAAATAAATCTTTGCTCTGGACTTTAACTTTACAAACAGTGTATATCTGCACATCAACGGAGGGCTGCCAACACAACCCAGTGGTATCAAGCATTAATAAAAAGCCTAGCCATACTCCGTGCCCTGCTGCACTGACACACTTGCAGTGTCGCACGGGGGTCAGTGTAGTGTCTCCTGCCTGTGAGCCTTTGGGTAAATCCAACAAAAAAAAGCCATGACTTTGTTAAAGGTGCATAGTGCAAGTTTTCTTCATATTCCCTTACAATCGCCCAACGTGTAAAAGGAGTGATCCTCTGTTTACCGCAGTTGCCTCTACAGGCTGGATTAGTTAGTTCATGAGCGAGTGATTCGGGACGGATCCTCTGGGCGTGCACGTGGCTCGTTCACCTGGCTATTTTGTTAAGTCTCGGCTGTAATCGATGCATTAGCGAGAGAACATGGACTACTTCCAAATGTATAGCTTTCTTACCTCAGAAGACATCATGCCTCTAAAGAAAAGACCTGTGCAGTTGCAGCGGCAGATGCGTTTGCTCTTCTGCCATGCACGTGCACAACACTGGTGTCATTTCAACTTGTCGCCAGAGGGGGCAGACGTCTGCAAAGATCCTGGAACTTTCGCTATGCTCCTTTAATATAAAACAATGTACATGAAAATGATGACGTTGGGTCTATTTTGGAAACCTTAATGCTAAACTGTAAGAGCGGCTATTACATCACATTTTGACTTCTATCTTTTCCTTAATTGAAATTGTTGTTGCCATCAGGTTTTTCTTTATATTTTTTTTTTATAAATGAACCAAATTTAAAAGGAGAGTTTGACTCAGTGAAGCCCCGTCTTTTCTTCCCATGTCTGTTAATCGTGGTGGACTTAAAGCAAACGTACTCAGCGATATGTCAAATAAGCGTTTGTTTCTGTAAATTAATTTTCTAAGTTAACAAATAAACCTCGCTCTGTCATTTTGTTACATAACTGATTTTATAAATGCAGCTGTACAGATGTGTGATTATCAGAAGTTTAACAGATAATGTGCAAATCTTTATTTGTTAATAATGAGTAACACTGTCAAGAGTCTCCCTCTCTTGCGGGTTTTGTGCGTCCCGCAAATCTTTAAAAAGCTGGATATAACATAAGAAATGTGGAAATGTCACATTTAAATAATATAACAATTAAAATAAATGTTTATAGTTTTAAGACTACCTCGGCTTTTCACATCTGTATCAGTCATTCAAAAACACAAGCAAGGCGGTAGCAGCGTCGTGCTGTGGGGATGCTTTTCTTCAGCAGGGACAAGGAAGCAGGTGAGGGCTGGTGGGAAGATCGATGGAGAGATGGATCCAGATAACCCCTGGAGGACAATGTTTTACCGGCTGTAAGAGATAGAGGTTCGCCTCCCTGCAGGACGATAAGCCAAAGCAAACAGCATCTGTCTGTGTTTGTCGATTATTTCACAGATGAACATCAAACACGGTGGCGGCAGCATCCTGCTGTGGAGAGGGTTTTCTTCATTTGGGCTGGAACCTGGTCAAAGACGAATGAAGCAAAATACGTGAGAACCGGGGTTCCTGCGCAGTCTGGGAAAGTATGGAGTTAGATTTAAATAGTTTCCTGGTCTGGATAAGCATAAAAAAAAAGAGAACAATGTCATCCATCAGTTTTACCATTCATTCCTCTCCATCCATTTGCACTTAGAAGAAGAGTGCATAATGAAGACTAATGCATCTACTTAGCAAAATAGTGGCTGGAAATGGACTCTTTGAAAGGAACTATAACATGAACATGAAAAATGTGCAGGAACCCTGACTTGATCCGCACGACAACACTAAACAGAGTTGGCTGGTTTAGATCAAAGCATATCTGTGTTGGACTGGACTTCTGGAAGTCCAGAACTAAATCCATTTTGCAATCTGTGGCAGGACTTAACCATTTTTATATGCATATGTTCTCTATCCAATCTAAGCTTGAGTACTTTGTAAAGAAGAATTGGGGGGGGGGGGGGCTGTCTACATATGAAAAAGCTGAAAGAGACAAAGCCCAAAAGATTTAAAGCTGTACTTACAGCAAAAGGCGGTTCTATAAAGTATTATGTAAGAATTTGTAAAACAATACAACTTTTAAAGTTCTCCTTCAGTTCTCATCTATGCACTTTTGATCGGTCACATAAACCACAAGAAAATACGCTAAAGTTTGAGGTCGTGATGCAACACAAATGTGGGGGAAAAAAATGAATACTTCAGAATAATTCGGCAAGGCAGTACAAATCTTTAAACGTGTGCAGGGAAATTCAAATCTAATCCTTACCGTCCTCTGCATCACCCTTTGCATCTTTATACAAAAGTATGTCGGCTGTATTGCTTCCAGTCCTTCAGTCGGATGTTTGGTCAAATGCTTCGAATCCCATCGGAGATGCTCGCTTACATAAAACAACCTACCCTGCCGTTCTGTTCACGAGCTGCGGCAGAAGAACTGAAGAAAGTCGGACTTAACAAAGACTTTATTGTCAGTGATTTCATAGCAAAGCCTTAGATTAGTAGTCAACAGTACAAAGCACAATTACAAACGTAGGAGGTAGTCAGTGGCGGGTCTTCGCTGCGGACTGCATAGAGAAAAGCTATGGCCATGCTGACTGAAATGCCGCAGAGAAGAACCTAAAGCTCCCTGTTTTGTTTGTATTGCACAGTTGTACCATCATTGTGCTATAATAGGTTCACATCCGCATAAAATATAAATAAATAAAAAAAAAAAACATCTAAATCATATACCAACACCAACATTCACATATTGATCAATACATTAAAGAATAACACTTGTAATACTTTATATTGTTTACTTCATATGAAGCCGACTTGGCTCAAGTGACACGTTTTATATTGAGTTTGGCAATTAAATGAGTTCTGTTGAATTACATTTTTTTTTTTTTTTAAATCGCATTAGGTCCTCCATATTGAAGCATCTTTCTGTGTGCGCTTGTGCTTCCTCCAGCTTTTACGCGATCCACACGCTTTAGCAGGCACAGCGAGGGTTGGACGCCCGCAGGGCCAACCCGGCCAGAGTTCTCCAGGCAAGCGTGGAGAACTTTGCAGGGCACGTTCCGGCTCTGCTGATGTACGTGGACGCGATCCTATGAAGCCGTTTGGCGCCAAAAGTGTTGTAGTGTCCGGGGAGGACTTGGTCGACCTGTTGGACGTAACAGTTTGGGTTTGTTTGTTTGTCTGTTTTCACCTTTTTGGGAATGATTTATAGAGTTGGAACAACGATAACACCAGATTTTCGATTCAGTGCCGAAGCAGCTGTCAAACACCTAGAGTTTGCGTACGTGCTAACGTGTAAAGCCAGGACACGACTGCTGCTTGGTTGCGTGTGTCCGTGTTACCTGCTCGCTGTCCACCAGCCCGATGAGGCGCTCGCAGCTGCTGATGTAATCGCTGACCTGGCTGTAGGGCAGCCAGTCGATCATGGCGCCGTCGTACACGACGTCGCCGCTGAACAGCAGCTTATTGTCGCAGTCGTGGAGGCAGATGCTGCCCCGAGAGTGACCCGGCATGTGAAGCACCGTCAGCTGTCTGTCACCAAGGTTAATGACGTCGCCTAGACAGGAGGAGGAGAGCGAGAGGCTCCAGTTAGGGACACACAAACATAACTGCACACCGGGAGCAGTTAGCAAAAGAGCAAAGTATTGATTCCCCTTGAACGTTAGGATTTCTTTCTTTTTGCGATAGATCCACAAAAAGCGACGTACGACTGTAAAGTACGACGAAAAAGACAGAGTTGTTGAATTCTTATAGAAATAACAGCTGAATGGTGCATTTGTATTCTGCCCACCTGAGTGAAAGAGACTAAAAGGTTTTGCAAATTCTTCTTTGGATTGAAAGAAGAATTTGACTAGACTTTGACTAGGCCATTCTAACACACGACTGCGCTTTGATCTAAACCAGGGCTATGCAGCCTTTCTGATCAGAAGAGCCATTATTGTTTTGGTTTTTCTAAAAAAATAATAGATTCATACACCACACTCTTGTGAAAATGTATTAAAGTTATAGGAAATCAAACATCTTAATTCCACTCATCCTTTTTTTTTTTTTACCCCGTCAGCAATTCCAACTAAATCCGTTAACAAATGTTTACATCTCTGTTGGATTCTGGAGAGAGCCTGTACAACATACCGGGATAAATTGAACAAAGAAATCAGGTTAATGAAAGAAAACTGCTGATCCAAACCACTGCACTGTTTCTCTGGCTGCATGTTTAGTGCCTGTATCCTGCTGGACGGCGAGCCTCTGGCCCCCCGACTCGAGCATTTCAAAGCTTTCAGCAGGTTTTCAGATTCACTATTGCCTTGCAGTAGTGACCAACTTTCCTGTCCTTGCCGTACAAAAGCCTCCCCCACAGCATCATGCTGCCACCGCTTGGAGGGCACTGGGTGGGGGTGCTCAGTATGACGTTTAAGGTGAGCCGTTGCAGATTTTTAATTAGGGTTACAAGAATAAAGGGTGTTGAACACGCGCTACACTTTTCAGATTTCATGTTTTTTTAAATATTTTTTCTTCAACACTGCTTTGTGTTGTTCTATAACATAAAATCTCACGCAAAATACATTAACGTTTGTGGTTGCGACGCTACAAAAATGTGAAGAGCTTCAAGAGGGCAAGGCACTCTATATTCAGGTTTAATGTCTTTCCAAATGTATCTGACCCTCCTATCCGCTCATAAGCTCCTATCCGGCGTTCCATTTCACGTCGATTTTATCCAAACCAGGTTCGAATTGCACAAAAGGGGTGAGGCTGGCACACCGTGCAATAAGATATACCAGCTGCACTGCACCAAGTGGGCCTGACACAGCAGGGACCAGTACGAATACAGTATATAGAAATTATACTCAATCACGGCAGAATGCCAGTGGTGATTGATGAACAGCTCAAATGCAGCGGCGTGTGTGAGGTCACGTTGAATAAACTGCACGTTCACAGGGAACACACCACCAAAGACACTGGACATGAAAAGGAGTAAGAGCTGTGCTCTCATGACCTCACACAGATTTATTCTGCACAACGCTGCAACAGCATCCTGCAACAAGGTGAACACCAGAATACAGGAAGTAAAGGGCCAAACGTGTGCGCCAGCCTCAGCAATCTCTCCTTGCATTCTTGGAGGAACCGTCAAAGTCGTCATGCTCCTTGGCTATAAGTAGAACAGACGTGGAGATAAAGGGAGGCCCACAGATCGGACCTACCTGTTTTTGACATAAGGCATTTACGCATTATTGCCACTTACTAAAACATGTTTACATGTTCTTTTCACTGCAGAGGCTGATAGTCAATAGGCCTGCTAATAACGGACCTCTTCTCTATTGCCTTACACGGGTCATTTGTCTCTGCAGGATACATTTAACAATTCGGTTTCATACGGAGACTCGTGAGGGCCTTCTTTAGCCAACGCTTTCCCCCTGCATGCGGGACTCCAGGTGTCCGCTCTCATATCTGCATGCCTCCCATGAGGCTTAGCGTCTCCTACCCACCCTCCTGCAGGATGTGTGTGGGCTGCACAGGCTTCACTTTGTAGTGTCTCGCCCTCCATCCCGGACTGGGAGCCACGGCTATCTCCCTGTCGCTGAGCCAGGTGACCGTCTCGAAGTTGTCCCCGTTGGCCAGGGCATCCACCTCCGCGCTGTGGACGCCCACCTGTTGGAACTGATGCAGACCACCCGAGTGGTCGAAGTGGGCGTGCGTGGCGACCGCCAGCAGCGGGTTCTTCCTCTGCGGGTCTTTGCCGAGCAGCCCGTTGGCGTCGATGTAGTCAGGTAAGCTCCTCAAGCCCAGCCCCGTGTCTATGACCACGTCCTGGTGGGTGCCGCGGAGAAGCCAGATGTTGGCCCGGTTCTCCGACTGGTAGAATCGCTCCTGGATCCAGAAGAGTCCGTCTCCGAGCGACTTGTGGGCGTACCAGTCGGCTGCAGACATCCCCGGTCATGCAGTTGTCCAGGTTAATTTCAGCGGGTATGGCGCTGTCAGGGGATTCTAGCGGTGAGATGTTAGCAGCGTCGTAGCTGGAGGTGATATGTTTTCATTTAGGCTAATGTGACGGCGTCTGCTGATACGCCCTTGCCAGAAACGCGCACGCTCATTGGTCAGACTTGCGTATGACGCAATGTGTGAGCTGGGTCGTCATTGGATGTAATTAAACCCCGCCTTCACACATTAGAGCTACGTTTACGCATGCTGTCATAGTGATGGGAATTCCGAGTCTTTTCAAAGATCCTACTCACAAGGCTCCGTTTTTACACATGGCTGTTCTACTTCTAATATATACGTTTTTAAATGTATTCTTTTTGGCTGCTGTATAATTATACAACCTTCATTCTTTATCTTGTTAGAGCCTGCAACAGAAATGAATTGGCAGCAGTTTCAAAATACAGCTTGCAAATATTCTGTCTAATCTGCACAATAAAAGAGCACTTTTTAGGCTTTATCATTGCAAACGAAGGTTCCCCAATACCAGTTTCTCTTAAGGTGATGAAAAATGGTCACATTAGCCTTTGAAAGTAAACCTCAAACATTCTCTTCAAAATGTATTATTATTATTTGAATATTTAACAATATACATAATGTTAACAAAGAAGAAGAAAACAAAATAAAATACATTTTTTAACTTATACAAAATTGGTGTACATATTCAAGGAGTGGGGAGAAGCATAAACTTAAAGTGACCCACCCATTTACCAGACACTCTTTCACGCTGATCTCTTACATGTAACATAAATAATTTATTATTTTTTTATAGCCTGTATGATGTGTTCTCTTTGTCATTCAAGATCAGCTTCTTCATCGTTTCCAGTTGGAAACACAATAGGAATGAGCTCTGAAGTCCGAATGCACACCAGGAAAGTCAGAGGTCAGAGCAGCCCCGAGTGCAATATCTGACTCATGTGCACATACAATTTAGGGCTGCTGCGGGGGGCTATTTATAATGAGTTTTGATAAAATATGCGAAAAAGACTATATTAGTAAATAACTTAGTGTTCTGTTTTTTATTGGAATGGTAGAGTTCAGACTGGCAAGTCGAGACGGATCCCATCGTTCAAATGAACGAGTTAGCTGACCGAGACGGCTCGTTCGCGACCCACACATTGATGTTTCATGTTCTGCAGTTTGTACGGTGCACACACGTTGCCACGCCGGTACAACCAAAGTAATAGAAATCTCGTTGAGGGGTAGTTTTTCTTTCAGTGTTTTCAGGTTTTGGTTAAAATAGATCGAGAGCTCAAACAGACCAGTTAAATGTCAACGACAAAAGCCGGACGGAAAACGCGGAGCTGGCTCGGTAGCACTTAAATGCCGCTATAGGTCCGTGAAACACACCTCTGCTTTGCAGTTCTGCACACAGGGAGTTCTCCAGTAACACTTTTAAAGTGAGTATTAGCGATGAGTGGCACCTTGTGATGTGTTGTGTTTTGTGCTGACTAATCAGGTTCTGATGGCAAAGTCATTCTGACTTGTGTGAACACGTGTTCGGGAGTGAAGTTAACTAGTGGCATGCGTCGCAGGTCCAGGACAGACCTGCAGCCATGGCGGGCAAGGGCCGTGGGGTGGCTGCCTTTACCTTCAACATAGAAGCTCTGGGCATCGGCAGAGGTAGCATGCCAGAGGCCAGGGTGGGGCCCAGCCCGCTGTATCCCGTAGGTACCCCCCTTCCCCCCAACACACACACACACACACGGAGTCCAGGATGACCTCAGTTCATTTCACTGTTTAACATCCAAAAATTACATTTCCACTGTGGGATTTAATCCTCCGTTTGCACCAATCCACGTATATTAACTCACAAGAGAGAAAAGGCAAATTTACATGGAAAACATAAAGTTAAAACTACATGGGAAAGGTTTGTTAAATGATGTTTGTGTTTGGCATAATTAAAGAGTATTTAATTATGTGTGCTATCTGAAGAAGGCTCATGATTCATATAATTGGTTTGCTGTTCATTTTAACTGTAAAGCATACCTATTTTCTATAAGATTAGGTATTTATGCTTATTGCAATTATAAGCCTACTGACAACTACGACACAAATTTTATACGAATGCATCCTTGATAAAGTTGTGTACAAATACTTAAAGGGGCAAAGTCACAAATTCTGGCCATAAAAAGAAAACACGAAAACCTTATATATTCATCTTCAAATAAAGCAGCGCGCTCCTAACCTGACAAAAGCCAGCTGTATGTTGCTCCGCCTAGCTCCACTCACATACATCTGGGACACCGCCGGTAGAAAGTGATTTCTCCAACCAAATTTATGGTCTGGCCAATCAGGACGCAGGGCTGGCATTTCATATATGTGACGTAGTGGAGACGCGACCATGACGTGAGACTGTTTTGATAGCAATGGCGGCTCGTCGAGGAAGCAAGTGTTAACATTGATGCTGCTATTTCTACCGTGTTGTCCAATCTACCTAATATTGTTTCATTAAAAGAACATCAGAGAACGGCTCTGAAGGCTTTTGTTGGTGGAAACGATGTTTTCGCCCTTCTCCGAACTGTATTTGGCAAGTTTTGTTTTCCGGGGCTGCAGACGCGGACGCGCCCCGGAGCGGTTAGCGCTAACCATGTTAGGAGGCCTTTAGTCCTCAACGCGGTCGGCCCGGGATCGACTCCGACCCGCGGCGCTTTGCCGCCTGTCTTCCCCCTCTTCCTGTCAGCTCACTGTCAATAAAACGCGTGCCACTAGAGCCGCAAACACATTATTATTATTATTTTTTTTTTTTGTGAGTGGTTGAAATAGCACGTCGATAAAGATGACAGACAAGTGGCTTATCCAATCATATGCAAGAATTTTTGATAAGGCTCAGCCTTCTGTAAAGGCAATTCCTATGGCGGTGTCCCAGATGTATGTGAGTGGAGCTAGGCGGAGCGACATACAGCTGGCTTTTGTCAGGTTAGCGCGCTCCAAGCGTTCATCCTGATAAGGTTTACTTAGTACTTTTTGAGCCTGAAAAGAATTTTGCACCAGGCCAAATCAGCAGACATAAACATTTTTGTGCCATCTGCCGGCAGTACTGGGGAACTATCAGAAAGCGAGATGGCGACAGTCCATCCAGCTGCTGCAGGAGCCAGTAGACCGTCCTGCAATGCCTCGCAGCAAAGCGACAGCTCGGCGGGGTCGAAGACCAACCTGATCTACAGGGCTAGGGTCACATAACCAACTTTCTTTTCGCACCTCCACTGGGCGTTGCCGGCTCGCTCTGCTCCATTGCCTCTCTTGTTTGTTGTGCACATGCGCAATATCGGACCTCCGCTCACACAGTCTTGTTATAATAAATATACAAAAAAGTGCGTTGTTTATTAACAGAGCAAAAACAAAGTGTAAAACACAGAAATAAAATATAATAAGCTAACAGAACACGATAATGCAAACAGAGTGAGGTACTGGTATAGAAATTTGTGAAGTTCTAGTACGTGACTGTAATGATCTTATTTCAGGAACGTAACCTCACCCTGGAAAAAATAGAAAGATTTAACTGTTGATTTGAGTACAGTTATCCAGCTCAATATCTCTTACTGGGAAATGTAATTCAGTAGGTTTTACTAAATCATCAGTGGCACAATTGTTGGTACCACTGCTGTCAATACTTTGTATACCTCACTTTGGCCAACAGACAACACTCCAACTGTAACATGTCACAAAATTGGAGCAGACAGAGAGAAGGATCTTTGGGCAATTCTTTTAATTATTTGGTTGGCAAATTCAAACACATTAACTGGGACATAGAGCATAAAATAAGCTATACACCAAAGGCCAAAAAATCTTATTGATTAAAGCACATTGATATTTGCATCAAGCAGAAACTAATCAAAAGAAAAGGGCCGAATGAACGGAAACAAGCGGCAGTGAACCAGGAACACACGCTGGAACTTGGATTTGGGATTGACTTTTACATCAGTTTAACGGCGCTCCAGGTCCAACTTCAAACCCAGTGGGATTTGAATGAATTAAATAATGTCAGTGACTGCTATTAACAATGCAACAGATGCCTATCTCAGCGCTATGTTCGTCCTGAAACTAAAACATGTCCACTTAAGGACTTTTGATAGTGTGGAAGACTTGGATACAAATATTCAGACCTTTTCGTCTTGTTGCAACTATACGGAAGAAATGTAGTCTCATTAGAATCAGACGTTTTTAGACATTGAATTCATAAAACTGAATTTTTATGTTGTAGAATATGATTTTTATTTTTTACTTTAAATTCGGCTGCAAACATTTCAACTGTAGAAATCTAGCTGCAAACATTTACCTGCAGCGGCTTTTAGCCAGTCAAATTACGCTAATTTGATCATGTAGCACACCAGTGCATTGGGTGCCTTTGGGCCAGCAGTCTCTTAACAGTTACCCATTAACCAGCTAACTGTTGTGAGACTCCCATCTCTACACTTGGGCTAACCTGATTGGTTAAAGACTACTCAACTCAATCTATTGCTGATTGCTTTAGCTTGAGCCACAAGAAGATCAGCACATTTGCAGACATATTCCTGCAGGCAAATTCTTGCTAGCATATTTCTGCAGGTGAATTTTACACACATTTTGGCAGGTGAATTCCTGCAGTTGAATACTTGCTGACTTTTTGTGGGCAAGTTTTGCTGGTGATATATAGTGATATAGCTCAACAAACTGAAAAAGTCATGTTGTAGTACTGTTGTATGTGAAAATGGTGGTACTTGGGGAAAACTTGGTGTATGCTGAGGATTCTTCAGCTCCACCCGTGGGTGGATTACCTGGAACAAAGTAGATCTTGTGGTCTGGTGAACCATCTCTGTGATGATTTTTTATATATATATATATATATATATATATATATATATATATATATATATATATATATATAATATTTATATATATATATATATAAAAAAATATTAGGGCCGAAACTTTAACACGTTATTTTTGATTCATTAATTACGTAGATTTGACAACCCATATCCACACAAAAACAGCGATGGACGATGAAGCAGCTTCTCTTGGCCTGCTGGGGGCGAACTTCTGCTTCAAAAGACGATCTGATGGGACATTGGAAAAGACTATTGTTGTGCCCTAACCATGCCCTGAGCCCCTACAGAGCAGAACACTCAATCAGTGAGACAGACTGCCCACTACAATGCTGGTCGGCACATTCAGGGGCCCATCCACAGCTGCCTAACCTGGCCAGAAAATATCTAGCTAGACCCGCCACCTCTATCCTCTGTGAGAGGGTTTCCTCACTGGCTGCGAACATCATTCAAAAGAAAAGAGCAACCTTGGGCTCTGAAAATGTAAATAGGCTTGTTTGTCTTGGAGAAAAAGTAGCCTTGGTGGTATATCAATTTTGCTTGGACTACATGTTGCCTTGAATAGCAAATGTTAAGCCCTTAAAAGCAGCGATTGATGCATAATGTTGTCATAGTTCTGTTGTCAAATTTAGAAATGGCACTATATTTCTATTAATAGAAAATGTTAAACTCTTAAAGGCAATAATGTAGGCCTTGTTTTATTTTTTCTCATTCAATGTAATAATTGGTGCTATATTTACTGTTTGTGTATTGTTTACATTTCTAAAGACATTTTTTTCAAAGAAGTTACATGATTGATCAGGGGTTCCTGAAGCACTTGAAAGCTGAATAAATATAACTTTATGAATCTGAATGTTGAATATCTTAAACAGCAGCTCATGTCTATTGATTCAATAATTTAGCAGCAAAGAGGTTTAAAATGTTTATATTGCTGATATATGGTTTTCAATTAAAATGTGATTAATTATGGACAATCTAATTAGATCAAACATTTTAATCAAGTCCTACCACTAATATATTTATATTCAAATGCCTATTTTTGAAATGCCTATTTTCTGTTTACTACCTGACTCTCCCAGATTTTAATTTAAACTCTGCTGGTGTTTTAAAGAGTTTGTGATGCTTTGCACTCTAGCAGGAGCTTTCATAAGGGATACAGGCTCACAGCATCACAGATTCTCCACTATATGGTAGGTGACAGTGCACATGAGGGGCTTTTCCATGTTGTCATCATCTTCCTTCTTCCAAAACCCAACCCGGAGGCTTAGTTGCAGAAAGGCCTCATCCAAAACAAGCAAACTGTTGTAGTTTAATACATAAACATGGAGAGTTTCACAACTCCACGTGTTTAAGTTAAGTTGTTATGAAGACATGGTGAACCTATTTTTTTAGCCACTAGACATATTAAGACCAGGCTTTTAAACTGAACCATTGATTCCTAAACATGGTTTGGTTTAAGCAAACTTGAAAATGAATTTTCATTATCTTTTAAAAAGCATTGACTCATCACAGAATACATGGCGTGATTTAAAGAACCTGTATTTGATGTTGAATGATCTGGGTCAGATTTTACAGGTTTAGACATAGAGCCGATGTAGGAGTCAGGAAATGGCCAAAACTCTGAAATGGAAAATGTGAATAATTAATTTTTTTATTAAGCTCTTACGTGCGTGTTGAGTGCTGACTGAAAGGAAGCAAAACACTAAAGAGAAACCTACTTATCTTTTTTTTCCCATCATCACAATATCTCTCTTCCTCCAGAACACTGAGTTTAAACCACTTCCACTGAAAATTGGCGAAGACGAAGACTACATGCTGGCCCTGAAGCAGGAAATGAGAGGGACAATGCAGCGGCTGCCTCACAATATCAAAGTTCAGTCCAACAGAGCAGGTGAGGAGCAGAGTGCTCCATTAGGAACCTGACGTCTCGCAGAATTTCTGCAGGAAAGCAATTTGGACTGCTGGGAGAGAAGCTAATGCAGCTTTTAGGGCTCGAGACATTTAATATGGGTCATATCAAGGAAAAGGGAAAGAGCATAATTCTGGCAGTATTGAGTTATAGCTGCTGTCTAATCTTGCACCTTTAATCGTATTTCTTTGGTCTATCATTACAAGGCTTTCACAGTTGCTGTCTTGAGAAAGTATATCCATAGTAAGTAGTTGAGTTGTTCTTTTAAACCGCACAATGTTTTTCTAATTATCAGATGAATCAGGCTGATAAAGCTACAGTGCTTCCAGAATGTATTCATAGGGCCTCACCTTTGCATTTTATGTTATAACCTTATTTGAGCAGCCTATAATGACCACATTCATTTAGTAAATATATTAAAAAGCAAAAACAAAGAGCTCACATGCACAGAAGTTGGGAAGCAGCTCTAACTGAGCTAAGCGTATCCTCTTTGAGATGTGCCTCCAGCTTGACTTGAGTCCTGCTGTGGTGAATCCAGGTGATCGGACAGAATTTGGAAAGACGCCGTTCAAAAGGCACAAACCAAGCATGAAGTCGGAGGAATTTTCTGCAGATGTGATTGGCACAAGTCATAAATTACGGGGAAAGGTGCAAAGACATTTCTGCTGCTTCGATGGTTCCAACGAGCCCAGTAACCTTAGTCACCCATGAACAGAAGATGTTTAGAACCACCAGAACGCTTCCTAGGTTTGGCAGGTCCTCTAAACAGAACTAGAGAGGAGTGGGGTGTTATTCAGGGAGGTGACCAAGAACCCAATGGTCACTCCGTCTGGGCTCTGCTGTTGCTCTGTGGAGAAAGAACCATCGAGAAGCACAAGCGTCTCGGCAGCAATCCAACAATCACCCGTGTGTGGTGGAGTGGCCAGATGGACGCCACCCCTTAGTAAAAGGCACATGGTGGCTCACCTGGAGCTAACAAAATGCCACCTGGAGGACTCAAGGCCATCAGGAGACAAAGATTGAACTCTTCTGCATGACTGCCAGGCATCATTTTTTGGAGGAAACCAAGCACTGCTGGTCACATGGCCACTGCTATGTTGAAGCACGGTAGTGGCAGCACCATGCTGTGGGGTAAATTAGTTGTACATGATAAGATGTGTAAAAAGCGAAGCGCTGTGAATACTTTCCGGGGGCACTGTATGTGGGAACTACAAATACAGCGGGAAGAAACGACGTTGGTGACTTTTTACATCACAGACCTAATAGCAAACCCGTAAACCGATTTACCGCTGCGGCCAAGGTTCAACGATTGTGCTGAAATCAGTTTAGATGAATTCAATTCAATTCAATTCAATTTTATTTATATAGCGCCAAATCATGAAACATGCCATCTCAAGGCACTTTACAAAATCAAGTTCAATCATATGAACACTATGACTCTGCGTTTATTCTGAGGATGTGTTGAGATTGCTCTTGTTTCCGTGAAGCAGAAGTGGAGAAATACACGGCGAGGTACCTGAAGCAGAGCCAGCTGGAACATGACGGGTGGACTCCAGGTATCTGGACCGCAGCAACACAACGCCAGGAAACGACATAAAGCTTAAGAAGGGAAAAAAGGAGACTAACGCATTTATGTCTCTGTGCTTTAGACTGGAACCGATTTCCAAAAGAACTGATGCCCCGAACTAAAAAAACTCAAACTAAAGGTATGTTAAAGCCATCATGTGTAATAACTTTGATTGTGCAATTAAAGGATGAACTTTTTTTCCCCCACTCCTTCAGGCACAAAGAATAAGAAGTCCGTGAAAAGTTCAAGCAAAGAAGCGACAGATGTTCTGAGCAAATTAGACGTGAGCCTCTTCTTTTTCTCTTGTATCTGCCATCTGAGCACTTACTGTGCATTTTTCTGGCTCTAACTTTGTTCACCAAAAGAAAAGAACTAGAACATGACATTTTTTTACCTTTTCAATTTATCAGTTTCAGATAAATATTTTCAAATCAGTTCAGCATAATTATCCTCAGTGGCACGAAGCTAATCTTACAAACTACGGATTTAAGACAGTCGTATTTAGAAAAGCTTGTAATTGCTGATTTTATTCTTGTTTTAAATGTAGCACTCAGATTCCTTGGAATGAAAAGTGCATTATTAAATACAATTTATTATTATTATTATTATTATTATTATTAATAATAATAATAATAATAATAATAATAATAATAAATGACTTCCTGCCTTTGCTACAGTGCAGACCCAGCAGTTAAGGAGTCAGAACACACCTGCCTCAGAAAAGTTTGTTCACCCTTTTTGCTAATTGTTACATTACAACCGTAAACTTCCATGTGTTTTATTGGGATAAACCAGCTCAAAGTAGTGAATGAAGTAGAATAGGGAGGCGAGGGGAAACACGGCTCAACCCTAGAGTGTGTTTCTGTTTGATCCATCTTCCCTTCTGACCTGCTTTCTTGGCCCTGCTAAACATCCCCACAGCATGGTGCTGCCACCATCATGTCTCACTGTGAAGGTGAAGTTACTGTTAATTTAACCAAAAAAAAAAAAAAAAAAGCTTTGTCTCTGTGAAGACAGTTGGCTGCACAGGCGACTATTTTAGGGGTGTCGGGGAAATATGTACATCACACTGTGTGTCCTCTTCCTTCCACTTCTACATGACGCACCAGTGTGTTGATACAATCCCAGTAAAAAACGTTTGAAGTTTGCTGCTGTGAGGTAACAAAACGTGAAAAGCTTTTGCTTTGCTTGGAGCTATGCAGGAATCCGTACGGAGTAAACTTTGATCGGTCCCAGAACTTTGCATGATTTTTACAGATTTGCTTGAAAATCCTATATTCTTGCGCCTCAAGTCATGTATGATGTTGACATGTCAGGAACTTGCGAAGAAGGATGAAGGAAACGATGAAAAGTCGGACGACGAGGCAGAGAAGAAAACGACAAACGAGGACGAGGAAGAAGTCGAAGAGGAAGAGTACGAGGAAGAAGACATCGAGGAGGTAAATGAAGAGCTAATTTGAGGTTTCCCGCAGTGCCATCGTGTGAAGCTTACCGACGCGCCTCGTTTCATTCGCTCTCCTGCAGGACAACGACTACATCGAGAGCTACTTCGACAACGGAGAAGATTTCGCTCCCGACAGCGACGACAACATGGACGCCGAAGCAACGTACTGAGACGAGCACGCGTAGCCACGCAACCGTTTACGTTGGTCACACCAGATGTTTAAGTTAACACTTTCAGCGGAGCGGGAGAGATTTTCTTTGAAGAACGTTTGTAAATAAGAATGTCTGGAAATGCGCTGAATGAAGAAGGAATGTATTGAAAATATATTTATTTATTCTCCACGCCGGAGCACAGTTTAAAGGCACATACTGTCAATTTCTCAACGATGCTTTGTCAGAGAAAATCAAGTTAACACTGTGATGAAATAAAAGGGCTATATGAGCAAGGTGTAAGAAGTTCACATTGAGATCCCCAGAGAGCTCCGCTGGTCAATTATGGGCTGGTTCTCAACGCTAACTTAAAGAGAGACAGATTCAAGGCTTCATCTGGCATTCAAATACTGATACAGGAAGAAAAAAACAACAACTAATGCTCAGTTTTCACAATAAATTAAGTCTAACCAACCACAGCTGAAGCAGTCTTACCTTTGCAAATAAGAAGTGGTCAACATCCAACTCTGGTTTTGGACAAAATTGAATAAAAATGCTGCGGCAGATCCAAATAACTGATGTCGGAGGACGCAGCCGCTAAATTATAATGGAATAAATACAGACATAACGCATCAAATTTCTTAAAATTACATATTCATTTACAGCTGGCTTAAAGTGCACCAGTATAAATTACAAAATACATTTTTTTTCTACATCGTACAGCGTCACTGTTACAGCTGACCTGGCACTGTAATTAGAGGGTCGTTTCTTTTTCTTTCAGCCTTTCAATGCTCCTAGTTTAACAATTAATGGACTGGGGCAGAATTATTGCAACACTACCCGTTTTCCAGGCTTTACTGTTTTTATACGTCCCAAGGAATCAGATTACACTTTTTTTATCAAGTTAAGGCTAATTGAAAAGAGTTTCTTTACATGTGGGAATCAAAGTCCTGCTATGTTTTCTTAAGCAACGACTCTTCAACAGCAGCATTTTCCACACCGTGTCTCTGTGGGTCAGCTTTGACCGCAGGTTTAAGTCCCTCCCCGGGAAGGCTGTCTTCCCTGGGAACGTCCAAGATTTTATTTTCCAGCTGTTTGTGTTGCCCACCGCCGTAGGGCTGGGTCGGGACGCCGTGGTGGCTGGTGTCGGATTTTACAAGAACCTCGTAGTAGAGCAGATAAAACACTGGCGTGACGATGCCGACGAACAGCATGATGGCCACAGCAGTCCACCACCTCATCCCCCAGTCTGCGCCGTAATACGGGTCCTTCCTCTGGACGGGTTTATACTCCCCTCCTCCCAGCAGCGGCGGCTGCTGCTGCTGCAGCGTTAAGGACGACACGACCTCGCTGAGGCTGCTCCGCGACGGCCCTGTGGACTTCACCAGCTGCTCGATGTCCTTGTCCTTCTCCAGGAGGAATCCCTCCACGCTGTCGGCGGAGGAACACGAGTCTGTGGACGACTCGGTGGGGAGAGGCGTGGCGGCCGAAGTCTGGGGCACCCGTCTGGCTCCAGGGGGAGAGACGGGTTTGGGAGGACCGGCGCCGTGGGTCTCTGTGAGGACACTGAAGCGCCTCACAGGAATCTTGACTGAACGCAGAGCGAAGAGGTCCTGTTCTGTCAGGAGGTTGTTGGCTCGTTTAATGTCTGCCACCTAGAGAGAATGAATACAGAAGAATTTATTAGCATCTGATGCTCTAGTCTGAATCAGGGGCCACATTTTATTTTTAATACAGCACTTCAATTCTAAATAAAACTACATTAAAACAACAACTTTTCTACCAGCTCCAATTTTTTCCCCCTAATTGTGTTTATATACTGGAAGTTGAAATGTTAGCGATCACTGACTGACACCAATAGCGCTGGACTCACTGCTAGCCCTTCATAAAGAGGGCTATAAATTTACTTCAGTGGAAAAAGCCAACCTCTAATTTGACGACCTTTATTAAACTTGTAAAACAAATTAGTACCAATGGGGACTCCATCAATCCCTTTAAAATAAATGTAACTGAAGTGTTTTTAAATTCATGCTTCACTTTTTAAATTAATCAAAGTTTCCAACAAATTATAATCACTTGAGGTTCTGTGTCCTGTCATAAACGTCAACGTGGAGAGTTTGGTTGACTCTAGTGGGACTTTACCTGGAGGTGTGTGTGTGTTGTGGTCAGATGTCGCCAGTTTACGGGCAACAAGCACTCTAGGCAGGTTTAGTTTATAACGAAGCATGATTATGTGGGAAAGCACCGCATGGATCTGTCATGCTGTGGGCCTGTTTCTCTTTGAAAGGGAACCTTGTTAGAGAGCGCGGCATCATGAGTTCTTTGACAGATTTGGAGGATTCTGCTAGCAAACAATGAGTCCTAAGTGTCTTCATGAACCAAGGAGTAAACATTACCTTCTATAGCCACAAGAGGGCGCTCTAGGTTTGTGAAAAATATATGCTGCTCCTGTACCACTTAAAAATTTATTGAAACATTAACTTAGACAACAAAGACAGAACATGTTTGTATGTTGTTTCGCTGTTCGAGTCTGCGTTCGCGGAGCGTTGCGTGTTGCAGCCCGACGGGCCCAGACCGCGACAGAACCCTGGTATTGGGCTGTCTGTGAAGCTAATAACAGCTAGCGCTAGCTTACAGGGCTGTTGTCCGGGCGGGTTACAACTTCGCTGATGCTCGTGAGCTTTATGTAGCTCTCAAACATCCGTGTCATACCATTAGCTTAGCATGTAGCACCGCTACGCTAACGATCTAATTTCAACGTCAGTTTGACAACTTTCATCGTAACGCGCTGACGAGAACTTTCCCGGATGGAGTTGGTGGCTTGTTACACTAGTTTATTCCAATCAACCTCCCAGGTATGTTTCGTATTATTCAGCCCATTGTGGATACAGCTGTGTAACGACCTGCCTTAGCAGATTAAATGTCAGTTTTTAGGTTGTGTTAAATTTCTAAATGAATGGGACTTATAGTCCGGTGTGACTTATAAATGTTTTTTTCTTTTTTATGACGCATTTTTGGACTGATGCA
Source organism: Fundulus diaphanus (assembly GCA_037039145.1). Lineage (NCBI taxonomy): Eukaryota > Metazoa > Chordata > Actinopteri > Cyprinodontiformes > Fundulidae > Fundulus > Fundulus diaphanus. The sequence goes on along the minus strand of CM073127.1, from coordinate 32,985,985 downwards.
ACTTATTGTCCCAAAAATACGGTATTAAAAACATTATTTGAAAAACTTTGCATGATCTATATTCTTAACATTCTTAATATTAAGTGTTATCATTTTTCTACATATCTATAGCAGAGGTGCCAGAAACTGCAACACTTTAGGTGCGTCAACAATATTCCCTGCAGCAGCATTGAATTCATGCGCATGCTGGCATTACTCATTTTTGGCTGCAGACTGGAAATCTATTGCAGTAGAAGGGAAAGGTTTTTAAACCAGGCTCTTTTTCCTCATTTCCAATCACGCCGGCTAGGCTCCCACCCACACAGCTCCTTTGCTGACGCGGCACAATTGTCCAATACTTCTGCACTCGAATGGCTGCAAGCTTCCAGGCCATAACTGCCACCTGTAAGGCAGCATTTCCACGACATCACAATTTCCATTTGGGCTCGCAAGGTAATAGATTAGAGGGTTGCATGTTGCAGTGGAAGCTCAAGGCCCCTTGCAGCATTTTTCTACACAGTAATGTTGTGTAGCGACGGTTTTGGATTAAGGGGGGAAAAGGAGCTAAAACATTGATTGACAATTATTCTGAGCTCAGCAAGAAAAGCTTTTATTGCAGTTTTCAATGGCTTCTTGTAAAATATATAATTTGCTACCTAATATTACAATATTCTTTCACTTTCAGTTTAATCAGTAGCTTTGGTTGCACTTTTTTCATAACGTCAGCCATGAATTACACAAAACCCGTCTGCTTATGGCTGTCATCTAAGCTGGAACAAGGTGAGTACACATGTAGCTGCAGCTATGCAAATTTAGCCATTCACTTGCAAAGCACGTCCCAAACTGTCACACTAAACATCTCTTTAGCACAAAACAAAAGTAGACAGATACACCAGTAAGTTTCATCTTATCTGGCAAGTAATGGGTCAGATTTTGCTTCAAATGTGTTAAAGGTGGAAGGAGGTATTTCTGTGCGCCTGAAATAAGTAGTGGGATAAAAGACATACCGAGCAATGATACTGCAGGGCGATGCTGTTCAGGGTGTCCCCTTCCTGGATGTCTCTGCTAAGGAAGATGATGTCATCCAGACGCTCCTTGGAGGTGCTCTTCCGCAGCCTCTCTTTACCCCGTGACCGGAGCTCGAAGCTCTCTCCGTCCTCCTCTGACAGGTCGTTCTCTGACCCAGTGGCTCCAAACAGGTAGGCATGGCCGCCGTTGGCAGGCTGCACCATGGTGGCCGACTGGAACCCATAGTGTTGACTTCTACTGGACATTTTCTTCACCCTGAGAAGGAAACCAAAAGCACACAGATGCCTTACTCCCAAGCATTCACCAAGAATGCTTTAGCCCCACAAGGATGAGGAACACTTATGACCCTGGTCTCTGGCAGTAGTTAATCTATAAATGAGACGGATTAAATCAATTTTAGCAATATTCTGAACAATGATTTCCTTCACACAACATTAACGGCACATTTGTTCAACAGCTATTTGCCAGACAAAGCATAAACATCTTTGCCAACACATGGAGTCTATAAATGCGCTATGCCACAACGATCCATCGCAATGGCAAACTATAACGTAGGATGTAAACCAATGGGAAGTTACTCCACAGCTTATCTTTGTTCCTATGTCTATGAGTTTATGGCAGCAATAGCTGCCATAAACTCATAGACAGTGTGGAACGTATTAACTTTGATCCGTTTTTTATTACACATTTATGAAGGTTTAACATGCTTTTAATATGCAATTTATTTGCTTTAAGGCCACATCTGTTGATCAGAAGAAGAGAATGTGAATAGATTCTTTGTACGAGCAAAAGTATCAGGAGAACGTTTCAAGGCCAGTTCCTAGGCAGTGGGAAAGAACAGCAACTCCGGTTCCCATGCAGCAGGAGAAAACAACAAGAGAAGATAGTTATTAGGAAGTAAGATAGCGATAAGATCTGTACGTCATTCATTGTGTGACTCTGTATAATCTATGTTCTAACTTTAATAAAAACGAGCCTAAACGAGGGGAGAGACAGAGCTGCTGCCGGGAGGGGCTGGCAGATAAAGCTTTTTAATTAGAATTAAAAAAGATATAAATATAATAAATGTAATTATTGCACGAGTTATTCCTCCATTATTTCATTTTCACCATACTAATATTTATTTTTAACAATATTTTATTGTAATTACAGTTTTACAGCTTTGATGTCACAGTTTGTGACATCAAAGCCTTGGATGAGATCAGTACTGATATCATCCGTCTTTCTTCATTTATGTCTGATGTCATTAAAGAGAGTCAAGAAAGGCTGTGATGTCAATGATGACATCACAAACGGTTACCTCTGGACACTATAAATACAGCCCGCTGTGGTTAACTCAGCAATGCTACGGCACGTTGGAAACAACGCCCGTGGCCGTTAATCGGTCACCTTATAAATGTAGCATATGTGTAAAAATCTTGTTAAATAATGTTTTATCAAATTTTTTTTCAGGTTCGGAAGAGAACAAAATATCTGACGACATAAAGTCGTTAAACACATTCTCAAAGTAAAATCTCCAAAACATTGTTTTATTTTTGTAAAAATGTCAGATTAAAAAAAAACGGTGTCAGAGAATGTACTTTGAGAATGTTTTATCAACTTTGTTATTAAAACATTTGCAAAAATTCTCAACAGGTGTTTTACAGATTTTACCTATTTTCAAAAAAATACTTTTTTAATTAGAATTTAAAAAAAGATGTAAAGATAATGCATTTTAGCATTGCATGAGTTATTCCTCCGTTTTTTTAATTTTCGAATAATTATTCATCTAATTACTTATTTTCTGTGTCGCCGATCTTTTCCGAACCTGAATAAAAATTTGATAAAACATTATTTAACAAGATTTTTACACATATGCTACATTTTTAAGGTGACCGATTAACGGCCACGGGCGTTGTTTCCAACGCGCCGTAGCATTGCTGAGTTAACCACAGCGGGGTGTATTTATAGTGTCCAGAGGTAACCGTTTGTGATGTCATCATTGACATCACAGCCTTTCTTGACTCTCTTTAATGACATCAGACATAAAGGAAGAAAGACAGATGACATCAGTACTGATGTCAAAGGCTTTGACATCTCCAAAACATTGTTTTATTTTTGTAAAAATGTCAGATTAAAAAAAAAATGACATTTGGTTCTAAAGGAACCAAAAGTAATTTGACATATTTCAAAACATAAAACGATGTGTCAGAGATTGTACTTTGAGAATGTTTTATCAACTTTGTTATTAAAACATTTGCAAACATTCTCAACAGCTGTTTTACAGATTTTACCTATTTTCAAAAAAAAAAAATTTAATTAGAATTTAAAAATTTTTTTTGTAAAGATAATGCATTTTTTTAATTTTCCAATAATTATTCATCTAATTACTTATTTTCTCTGTGTCGCCGATCTCTTCCGAACCTGAATAAAAATTTGATAAAACATTATTTAACAAGATTTTTACACATATGCTACATTTTTAAGGTGACCGATTAACGGCCACGGGCGTTGTTTCCAACGCGCCGTAGCATTGCTGAGTTAACCACAGCGGGCTGTATTTATAGTGTCCAGAGGTAACCGTTTGTGATGTCATCATTGACATCACAGCCTTTCTTGACTCTCTTTAATGACATCAGACATAAAGGAAGAAAGACAGATGACATCAGTACTGATGTCAAAGGCTTTGACATCTCCAAAACATTGTTTTATTTTTGTAAAAATGTCAGATTAAAAAAAAATGACATTTGGTTCTAAAGAAACCAAATGTAATTTGACATATTTCCAAACATAAAACGATGTGTCAGAGATTGTACTTTGAGAATGTTTTATCAACTTTGTTATTAAAACATTTGCAAACATTCTCAACAGGTGTTTTACAGATTTTACCTATTTTGAAAAAAAAACATTTTTTAATTAGAATTTAAAAAAAGATGTAAAGATAATGCATTTTTTTAATTTTCCAATAATTATTAATCTAATTACTTATTTTCTGTGTGTCGCCGATCTCTTCCGAACCTGAATAAAAATGTGATAAAACATTATTTAACAAGATTTTTACACATATGCTACATTTTTAAGGTGACCGATTAACGGCCACGGGCGTTGTTTCCAACGCGCCGTAGCATTGCTGAGTTAACCACAGCGGGCTGTATTTATAGTGTCCAGAGGTAACCGTTTGTGATGTCATCATTGACATCACAGCCTTTCTTGACTCTCTTTAATGACATCAGACATAAAGGAAGAAAGACAGATGACATCAGTACTGATGTCAAAGGCTTTGACATCTCCAAAACATTGTTTTACTTTTGTAAAAATGTCAGATTAAAAAAAAAAGACATTTGGTTCTAAAGGAACCAAATGTAATTTGACATATTTCCAAATAGGGCTGGGCGATAATTCAATAACAATATATATCGATCGATAGACGTGTGGCGCGATAGGAAAAAATAGGGTCGATAAAAACTTCGATAGACAGTTTTACTTCCTTGCTACAGTCGGCACGCCGTCACAAAGCGCCGCCCTCTCAAACCACAACACACAGCACGTGAATATGTCGCAGCAAGGAGCGGCGGAGGAAACGGTCCCAAAACGGGGTTTTACTAGTTCGCCAGCCTGATAGAAATAAACCACAGTGATTTGTAAAACTTGCAAGGAACCGGTAAAAGCAGAGTCTGGTAACGCAACCCACCAGTATTCATCACGTAAGCCGCTCACACCCGCAGCAGCGCGAGCTGCGCGGCTCCGGGTCGTCGTCGTCGGAATTTTCTGGAACTTCTTCCAAAACAAAGCAGGTACAGCAGCTAAACCGGGCTCCCTTCTTTGTGATAAAATGACAAAGCGTCCAAGCGGCATAAGGACATAACGCATGCAGTAACGTGCTTCATAGTGATAGATATGTCTGCTGTTCTCTGCAGCTGAAAAACCTGGCTTCAAACAATTACTTGCCACTCTTGATCCGCGATATAAAGTTCCGGGAAGCAAGTTTTTCTCTAACAGCGCTCCCTAAATTGTGCAACACGCCACAATTTAGGGCGTGTTGCTCGGACCTCAGCCCTGCATCAGCCTCTCAATTATGAAACCTGATAAGTAACTAGTGTACTATTCCCACCTAAATAGGCTATTCTATTAATTTATTTGGTATATTTATTTTGGTCACTTTTCTGGTCACTTTAGTTTATTCTTTGTCATTATTTAATAACATAACTCAGGTTTCTTAAGTTATTTTTCTTAAAAAAAAAATCTGTTATGGTTAAAAAAGTTGGTTAAATAAAGATTTATATTGGAATTCTGTGTTTGTGTTCTTTATTTAAATCAAATCATTTAGCAATATCATAAAATGTCCAGGCAGAGCTGCACATAAAATATGGTTTTAAATATTTTCAATAATTATCTATATCGATCAATATGCATTTTTTTTATCGATAAGCTTTTTTTCTATATCGCCCAGCCCTATTTCCAAACATAAAACGATGTGTCAGAGATTGTACTTTGACAATGTTTTATCAACTTTGTTATTAAAACATTTGCAAACATTCTCAACAGGTGTTTTACAGATTTTACCTATTTTGAAAAAAAACATTTTTTAATTAGAATTTAAAAAAAGATGTAAAGATAATGCATTTTTTAAATTTTCCAATAATTATTCATCTAATTACTTATTTTCTCTGTGTCGCCGATCTTTTCCGAACCTGAATAAAAATTTGATAAAACATTATTTAACAAGATTTTTACACATATGCTACATTTTTAAGGTGACCGATTAACGGCCACGGGCGTTGTTTCCAACGCGCCGTAGCATTGCTGAGTTAACCACAGCGGGGTGTATTTATAGTGTCCAGAGGTAACCGTTTGTGATGTCATCATTGACATCACAGCCTTTCTTGACTCTCTTTAATGACATCAGACATAAAGGAAGAAAGACAGATGACATCAGTACTGATGTCAAAGGCTTTGACATCTCCAAAACATTGTTTTATTTTTGTAAAAATGTCAGATTAAAAAAAAAAATGACATTTGGTTCTAAAGGAACCAAAAGTAATTTGACATATTTCCAAACATAAAACGATGTGTCAGAGATTGTACTTTGAGAATGTTTTATCAACTTTGTTATTAAAACATTTGCAAACATTCTCAACAGCTGTTTTACAGATTTTACCTATTTTCAAAAAAAAAAAATTTAATTAGAATTTAAAATTTTTTTTTGTAAAGATAATGCATTTTTTTAATTTTCCAATAATTATTCATCTAATTACTTATTTTCTCTGTGTCGCCGATCTCTTCCGAACCTGAATAAAAATTTGATAAAACATTATTTAACAAGATTTTTACACATATGCTACATTTTTAAGGTGACCGATTAACGGCCACGGGCGTTGTTTCCAACGCGCCGTAGCATTGCTGAGTTAACCACAGCGGGCTGTATTTATAGTGTCCAGAGGTAACCGTTTGTGATGTCATCATTGACATCACAGCCTTTCTTGACTCTCTTTAATGACATCAGACATAAAGGAAGAAAGACAGATGACATCAGTACTGATGTCAAAGGCTTTGACATCTCCAAAACATTGTTTTATTTTTGTAAAAATGTCAGATTAAAAAAAAATGACATTTGGTTCTAAAGAAACCAAATGTAATTTGACATATTTCCAAACATAAAACGATGTGTCAGAGATTGTACTTTGAGAATGTTTTATCAACTTTGTTATTAAAACATTTGCAAACATTCTCAACAGGTGTTTTACAGATTTTACCTATTTTGAAAAAAAAACATTTTTTAATTAGAATTTAAAAAAAGATGTAAAGATAATGCATTTTTTTAATTTTCCAATAATTATTAATCTAATTGCTTATTTTCTGTGTGTCGCCGATCTCTTCCGAACCTGAATAAAAATTTGATAAAACATTATTTAACAAGATTTTTACACATATACTACATTTTTAAGGTGACCGATTAACGGCCACGGGCGTTGTTTCCAACGCGCCGTAGCATTGCTGAGTTAACCACAGCGGGCTGTATTTATAGTGTCCAGAGGTAACCGTTTGTGATGTCATCATTGACATCACAGCCTTTCTTGACTCTCTTTAATGACATCAGACATAAAGGAAGAAAGACAGATGACATCAGTACTGATGTCAAAGGCTTTGACATCTCCAAAACATTGTTTTATTTTTGTAAAAATGTCAGATTAAAAAAAAAAATGACATTTGGTTCTAAAGGAACCAAAAGTAATTTGACATATTTCCAAACATAAAACGATGTGTCAGAGATTGTACTTTGAGAATGTTTTATCAACTTTGTTATTAAAACATTTGCAAACATTCTCAACAGCTGTTTTACAGATTTTACCTATTTTCAAAAAAAAAAAATTTAATTAGAATTTAAAATTTTTTTTTGTAAAGATAATGCATTTTTTTAATTTTCCAATAATTATTCATCTAATTACTTATTTTCTCTGTGTCGCCGATCTCTTCCGAACCTGAATAAAAATTTGATAAAACATTATTTAACAAGATTTTTACACATATGCTACATTTTTAAGGTGACCGATTAACGGCCACGGGCGTTGTTTCCAACGCGCCGTAGCATTGCTGAGTTAACCACAGCGGGCTGTATTTATAGTGTCCAGAGGTAACCGTTTGTGATGTCATCATTGACATCACAGCCTTTCTTGACTCTCTTTAATGACATCAGACATAAAGGAAGAAAGACAGATGACATCAGTACTGATGTCAAAGGCTTTGACATCTCCAAAACATTGTTTTATTTTTGTAAAAATGTCAGATTAAAAAAAAATGACATTTGGTTCTAAAGAAACCAAATGTAATTTGACATATTTCCAAACATAAAACGATGTGTCAGAGATTGTACTTTGAGAATGTTTTATCAACTTTGTTATTAAAACATTTGCAAACATTCTCAACAGGTGTTTTACAGATTTTACCTATTTTGAAAAAAAAACATTTTTTAATTAGAATTTAAAAAAAGATGTAAAGATAATGCATTTTTTTAATTTTCCAATAATTATTAATCTAATTACTTATTTTCTGTGTGTCGCCGATCTCTTCCGAACCTGAATAAAAATTTGATAAAACATTATTTAACAAGATTTTTACACATATACTACATTTTTAAGGTGACCGATTAACGGCCACGGGCGTTGTTTCCAACGCGCCGTAGCATTGCTGAGTTAACCACAGCGGGCTGTATTTATAGTGTCCAGAGGTAACCGTTTGTGATGTCATCATTGACATCACAGCCTTTCTTGACTCTCTTTAATGACATCAGACATAAAGGAAGAAAGACAGATGACATCAGTACTGATGTCAAAGGCTTTGACATCTCCAAAACATTGTTTTATTTTTGTAAAAATGTCAGATTAAAAAAAAAAAAGACATTTGGTTCTAAAGGAACCAAATGTAATTTGACATATTTCCAAATAGGGCTGGGCGATAATTCAATAACAATATATATCGATCGATAGACGTGTGGCACGATAGGAAAAAATAGGGTCGATAAAAACTTCGATAGACAGTTTTACTTCCTTGCTACAGTCGGCACGCCGTCACAAAGCGCCGCCCTCTCAAACCACAACACACAGCACGTGAATATGTCGCAGCAAGGAGCGGCGGAGGAAACGGTCCCAAAACGGGGTTTTACTAGTTCGCCAGCCTGATAGAAATAAACCACAGTGATTTGTAAAACTTGCAAGGAACCGGTAAAAGCAGAGTCTGGTAACGCAACCCACCAGTATTCATCACGTAAGCCGCTCACACCCGCAGCAGCGCGAGCTGCGCGGCTCCGGGTCGTCGTCGGCGGAATTTTCTGGAACTTCTTCCAAAACAAAGCAGGTACAGCAGCTAAACTGGGCTCCCTTCTTTGTGATAAAATGACAAAGCGTCCAAGCGGCATAAGGACATAACGCATGCAGTAACGTGCTTCATAGTGATAGATATGTCTGCTGTTCTCTGCAGCTGAAAAACCTGGCTTCAAACAATTACTTGCCACTCTTGATCCGCGATATAAAGTTCCGGGAAGCAAGTTTTTCTCTAACAGCGCTCCCTAAATTGTGCAACACGCCACAATTTAGGGCGTGTTGCTCGGACCTCAGCCCTGCATCAGCCTCTCAATTATGAAACCTGATAAGTAACTAGTGTACTATTCCCACCTAAATAGGCTATTCTATTAATTTATTTGGTATATTTATTTTGGTCACTTTTCTGGTCACTTTAGTTTATTCTTTGTCATTATTTAATAACATAACTCAGGTTTCTTAAGTTATGTTTCTTAAAAAAAAAATCTGTTATGGTTAAAAAAGTTGGTTAAATAAAGATTTATATTGGAATTCTGTGTTTGTGTTCTTTATTTAAATCAAATCATTTAGCAATATCATAAAATGTCCAGGCAGAGCTGCACATAAAATATGGTTTTAAATATTTTCAATAATTATCGATATCGATCAATATGCATTTTTTTTATCGATAAGCTTTTTTTCTATATCGCCCAGCCCTATTTCCAAACATAAAACGATGTGTCAGAGATTGTACTTTGACAATGTTTTATCAACTTTGTTATTAAAACATTTGCAAACATTCTCAACAGGTGTTTTACAGATTTTACCTATTTTGAAAAAAAACATTTTTTAATTAGAATTTAAAAAAAGATGTAAAGATAATGCATTTTTTAAATTTTCCAATAATTATTCATCTAATTACTTATTTTCTCTGTGTCGCCGATCTTTTCCGAACCTGAATAAAAATTTGATAAAACATTATTTAACAAGATTTTTACACATATGCTACATTTTTAGGTGACCGATTAACGGCCACGGGCGTTGTTTCCAACGCGCCGTAGCATTGCTGAGTTAACCACAGCGGGCTGTATTTATAGTGTCCAGAGGTAACCGTTTGTGATGTCATCATTGACATCACAGCCTTTCTTGACTCTCTTTAATGACATCAGACATAAAGGAAGAAAGACAGATGACATCAGTACTGATGTCAAAGGCTTTGACATCTCCAAAACATTGTTTTATTTTTGTAAAAATGTCAGATTAAAAAAAAAATGACATTTGGTTCTAAAGAAACCAAATGTAATTTGACATATTTCCAAACATAAAACGATGTGTCAGAGATTGTACTTTGAGAATGTTTTATCAACTTTGTTATTAAAACATTTGCAAACATTCTCAACAGCTGTTTTACAGATTTTACCTATTTTCAAAAAAAAAAAAATTTAATTAGAATTTAAAAATTTTTTTTGTAAAGATAATGCATTTTTTTAATTTTCCAATAATTATTCATCTAATTACTTATTTTCTCTGTGTCGCCGATCTCTTCCGAACCTGAATAAAAATTTGATAAAACATTATTTAACAAGATTTTTACACATATGCTACATTTTTAAGGTGACCGATTAACGGCTACGGGCGTTGTTTCCAACGCGCCGTAGCATTGCTGAGTTAACCACAGCGGGCTGTATTTATAGTGTCCAGAGGTAACCGTTTGTGATGTCATCATTGACATCACAGCCTTTCTTGACTCTCTTTAATGACATCAGACATAAAGGAAGAAAGACAGATGACATCAGTACTGATGTCAAAGGCTTTGACATCTCCAAAACATTGTTTTATTTTTGTAAAAATGTCAGATTAAAAAAAAATGACATTTGGTTCTAAAGAAACCAAATGTAATTTGACATATTTCCAAACATAAAACGATGTGTCAGAGATTGTACTTTGAGAATGTTTTATCAACTTTGTTATTAAAACATTTGCAAACATTCTCAACAGCTGTTTTACAGATTTTACCTATTTTGAAAAAAAAAACATTTTTTAATTAGAATTTAAAAAAAGATGTAAAGATAATGCATTTTTTTAATTTTCCAATAATTATTAATCTAATTACTTATTTTCTGTGTGTCGCCGATCTCTTCCGAACCTGAATAAAAATGTGATAAAACATTATTTAACAAGATTTTTACACATATACTACATTTTTAAGGTGACCGATTAACGGCCACGGGCGTTGTTTCCAACGCGCCGTAGCATTGCTGAGTTAACCACAGCGGGCTGTATTTATAGTGTCCAGAGGTAACCGTTTGTGATGTCATCATTGACATCACAGCCTTTCTTGACTCTCTTTAATGACATCAGACATAAAGGAAGAAAGACAGATGACATCAGTACTGATGTCAAAGGCTTTGACATCTCCAAAACATTGTTTTATTTTTGTAAAAATGTCAGATTAAAAAAAAAATGACATTTGGTTCTAAAGAAACCAAATGTAATTTGACATATTTCCAAACATAAAACGATGTGTCAGAGATTGTACTTTGAGAATGTTTTATCAACTTTGTTATTAAAACATTTGCAAACATTCTCAACAGCTGTTTTACAGATTTTACCTATTTTCAAAAAAAAAAAATTTAATTAGAATTAAAAAATTTTTTTTGTAAAGATAATGCATTTTTTTAATTTTCCAATAATTATTCATCTAATTACTTATTTTCTCTGTGTCGCCGATCTCTTCCGAACCTGAATAAAAATTTGATAAAACATTATTTAACAAGATTTTTACACATATGCTACATTTTTAAGGTGACCGATTAACGGCTACGGGCGTTGTTTCCAACGCGCCGTAGCATTGCTGAGTTAACCACAGCGGGCTGTATTTATAGTGTCCAGAGGTAACCGTTTGTGATGTCATCATTGACATCACAGCCTTTCTTGACTCTCTTTAATGACATCAGACATAAAGGAAGAAAGACAGATGACATCAGTACTGATGTCAAAGGCTTTGACATCTCCAAAACATTGTTTTATTTTTGTAAAAATGTCAGATTAAAAAAAAAAATGACATTTGGTTCTAAAGGAACCAAAAGTAATTTGACATATTTCCAAACATAAAACGATGTGTCAGAGATTGTACTTTGAGAATGTTTTATCAACTTTGTTATTAAAACATTTGCAAACATTCTCAACAGCTGTTTTACAGATTTTACCTATTTTCAAAAAAAAAAAATTTAATTAGAATTTAAAATTTTTTTTTGTAAAGATAATGCATTTTTTTAATTTTCCAATAATTATTAATCTAATTACTTATTTTCTGTGTGTCGCCGATCTCTTCCGAACCTGAATAAAAATTTGATAAAACATTATTTAACAAGATTTTTACACATATGCTACATTTTTAAGGTGACCGATTAACGGCCACGGGCGTTGTTTCCAACGCGCCGTAGCATTGCTGAGTTAACCACAGCGGGCTGTAAGTTATTTATAGTGTCCAGAGGTAACCGTTTGTGATGTCATCATTGACATCACAGCCTTTCTTGACTCTCTTTAATGACATCAGACATAAAGGAAGAAAGACAGATGACATCAGTACTGATGTCAAAGGCTTTGACATCTCCAAAACATTGTTTTATTTTTGTAAAAATGTCAGATTAAAAAAAAATGACATTTGGTTCTAAAGAAACCAAATGTAATTTGACATATTTCCAAACATAAAACGATGTGTCAGAGATTGTACTTTGAGAATGTTTTATCAACTTTGTTATTAAAACATTTGCAAACATTCTCAACAGGTGTTTTACAGATTTTACCTATTTTGAAAAAAAAACATTTTTTAATTAGAATTTAAAAAAAGATGTAAAGATAATGCATTTTTTTAATTTTCCAATAATTATTAATCTAATTACTTATTTTCTGTGTGTCGCCGATCTCTTCCGAACCTGAATAAAAATTTGATAAAACATTATTTAACAAGATTTTTACACATGCTACATTTTTAAGGTGACCGATTAACGGCTACGGGCGTTGTTTCCAACGCGCCGTAGCATTGCTGAGTTAACCACAGCGGGCTGTATTTATAGTGTCCAGAGGTAACCGTTTGTGATGTCATCATTGACATCACAGCCTTTCTTGACTCTCTTTAATGACATCAGACATAAAGGAAGAAAGACAGATGACATCAGTACTGATGTCAAAGGCTTTGACATCTCCAAAACATTGTTTTATTTTTGTAAAAATGTCAGATTAAAAAAAAATGACATTTGGTTCTAAAGAAACCAAATGTAATTTGACATATTTCCAAACATAAAACGATGTGTCAGAGATTGTACTTTGAGAATGTTTTATCAACTTTGTTATTAAAACATTTGCAAACATTCTCAACAGCTGTTTTACAGATTTTACCTATTTTGAAAAAAAAAACATTTTTTAATTAGAATTTAAAAAAAGATGTAAAGATAATGCATTTTTTTAATTTTCCAATAATTATTAATCTAATTACTTATTTTCTGTGTGTCGCCGATCTCTTCCGAACCTGAATAAAAATGTGATAAAACATTATTTAACAAGATTTTTACACATATACTACATTTTTAAGGTGACCGATTAACGGCCACGGGCGTTGTTTCCAACGCGCCGTAGCATTGCTGAGTTAACCACAGCGGGCTGTATTTATAGTGTCCAGAGGTAACCGTTTGTGATGTCATCATTGACATCACAGCCTTTCTTGACTCTCTTTAATGACATCAGACATAAAGGAAGAAAGACAGATGACATCAGTACTGATGTCAAAGGCTTTGACATCTCCAAAACATTGTTTTATTTTTGTAAAAATGTCAGATTAAAAAAAAAATGACATTTGGTTCTAAAGAAACCAAATGTAATTTGACATATTTCCAAACATAAAACGATGTGTCAGAGATTGTACTTTGAGAATGTTTTATCAACTTTGTTATTAAAACATTTGCAAACATTCTCAACAGCTGTTTTACAGATTTTACCTATTTTCAAAAAAAAAAAAATTTAATTAGAATTAAAAAATTTTTTTTGTAAAGATAATGCATTTTTTTAATTTTCCAATAATTATTCATCTAATTACTTATTTTCTCTGTGTCGCCGATCTCTTCCGAACCTGAATAAAAATTTGATAAAACATTATTTAACAAGATTTTTACACATATGCTACATTTTTAAGGTGACCGATTAACGGCTACGGGCGTTGTTTCCAACGCGCCGTAGCATTGCTGAGTTAACCACAGCGGGCTGTATTTATAGTGTCCAGAGGTAACCGTTTGTGATGTCATCATTGACATCACAGCCTTTCTTGACTCTCTTTAATGACATCAGACATAAAGGAAGAAAGACAGATGACATCAGTACTGATGTCAAAGGCTTTGACATCTCCAAAACATTGTTTTATTTTTGTAAAAATGTCAGATTAAAAAAAATGACATTTGGTTCTAAAGAAACCAAATGTAATTTGACATATTTCCAAACATAAAACGATGTGTCAGAGATTGTACTTTGAGAATGTTTTATCAACTTTGTTATTAAAACATTTGCAAACATTCTCAACAGGTGTTTTACAGATTTTACCTATTTTGAAAAAAAAACATTTTTTAATTAGAATTTAAAAAAAGATGTAAAGATAATGCATTTTTTTAATTTTCCAATAATTATTAATCTAATTACTTATTTTCTGTGTGTCGCCGATCTCTTCCGAACCTGAATAAAAATGTGATAAAACATTATTTAACAAGATTTTTACACATATGCTACATTTTTAAGGTGACCGATTAACGGCCACGGGCGTTGTTTCCAACGCGCCGTAGCATTGCTGAGTTAACCACAGCGGGCTGTATTTATAGTGTCCAGAGGTAACCGTTTGTGATGTCATCATTGACATCACAGCCTTTCTTGACTCTCTTTAATGACATCAGACATAAAGGAAGAAAGACAGATGACATCAGTACTGATGTCAAAGGCTTTGACATCTCCAAAACATTGTTTTATTTTTGTAAAAATGTCAGATTAAAAAAAAAATGACATTTGGTTCTAAAGGAACCAAAAGTAATTTGACATATTTCCAAACATAAAACGATGTGTCAGAGATTGTACTTTGAGAATGTTTTATCAACTTTGTTATTAAAACATTTGCAAACATTCTCAACAGGTTTTTTACAGATTTTACCTATTTTCAAAAAAAAAAAAATTTAATTAGAATTTAAAATTTTTTTTTGTAAAGATAATGCATTTTTTTAATTTTCCAATAATTATTCATCTAATTACTTATTTTCTCTGTGTCGCCGATCTCTTCCGAACCTGAATAAAAATTTGATAAAACATTATTTAACAAGATTTTTACACATATGCTACATTTTTAAGGTGACCGATTAACGGCTACGGGCGTTGTTTCCAACGCGCCGTAGCATTGCTGAGTTAACCACAGCGGGCTGTATTTATAGTGTCCAGAGGTAACCGTTTGTGATGTCATCATTGACATCACAGCCTTTCTTGACTCTCTTTAATGACATCAGACATAAAGGAAGAAAGACAGATGACATCAGTACTGATGTCAAAGGCTTTGACATCTCCAAAACATTGTTTTATTTTTGTAAAAATGTCAGATTAAAAAAAAAAAGACATTTGGTTCTAAAGGAACCAAATGTAATTTGACATATTTCCAAATAGGGCTGGGCGATAATTCAATAACAATATATATCGATCGATAGACGTGTGGCGCGATAGGAAAAAATAGGGTCGATAAAAACTTCGATAGACAGTTTTACTTCCTTGCTACAGTCGGCACGCCGTCACAAAGCGCTGCCCTCTCAAACCACAACACACAGCACGTGAATATGTCGCAGCAAGGAGCGGCGGAGGAAACGGTCCCAAAACGGGGTTTTACTAGTTCGCCAGCCTGATAGAAATAAACCACAGTGATTTGTAAAACTTGCAAGGAACCGGTAAAAGCAGAGTCTGGTAACGCAACCCACCAGTATTCATCACGTAAGCCGCTCACACCCGCAGCAGCGCGAGCTGCGCGGCTCCGGGTCGTCGTCGTCGTCGGAATTTTCTGGAACTTCTTCCAAAACAAAGCAGGTACAGCAGCTAAACTGGGCTCCCTTCTTTGTGATAAAATGACAAAGCGTCCAAGCGGCATAAGGACATAACGCATGCAGTAACGTGCTTCATAGTGATAGATATGTCTGCTGTTCTCTGCAGCTGAAAAACCTGGCTTCAAACAATTACTTGCCACTCTTGATCCGCGATATAAAGTTCCGGGAAGCAAGTTGTTCTCCAACAGCGCTCCCTACATTGTGCAACACGCCACAATTTAGGGCGTGTTGCTCGGACCTCAGCCCTGCATCAGCCTCTCAATTATGAAATCTGATAAGTAACTAGTGTACTATTCCCACCTAAATAGGCTATTCTATTAATTTATTTGGTATATTTATTTTGGTCACTTTTCTGGTCACTTTAGTTTATTCTTTGTCATTATTTAATAACATAACTCAGGTTTCTTAAGTTATTTTTCTTAAAAAAAAAATCTGTTATGGTTAAAAAAGTTGGTTAAATAAAGATTTATATTGGAATTCTGTGTTTGTGTTCTTTATTTAAATCAAATCATTTAGCAATATCATAAAATGTCCAGGCAGAGCTGCACATAAAATATGGTTTTAAATATTTTCAATAATTATCAATATCGATCAATATGCATTTTTTAATTAGAGATAAGCTTTTTTTCTATATCGCCCAGCCCTATTTCAAAACATAAAACGATGTGTCAGAGATTGTACTTTGAGAATGTTTTATCAACTTTGTTATTAAAACATTTGCAAACATTCTCAACAGGTGTTTTACAGATTTTACCTATTTTGAAAAAAAACATTTTTTAATTAGAATTTAAAAAAAGATGTAAAGATAATGCATTTTTTAAATTTTCCAATAATTATTCATCTAATTACTTATTTTCTCTGTGTCGCCGACCTTTTCCGAACCTGAATAAAAATTTGATAAAACATTATTTAACAAGATTTTTACACATATGCTACATTTTTAAGGTGACCGATTAACGGCCACGGGCGTTGTTTCCAACGCGCCGTAGCATTGCTGAGTTAACCACAGCGGGCTGTATTTATAGTGTCCAGAGGTAACCGTTTGTGATGTCATCATTGACATCACAGCCTTTCTTGACTCTCTTTAATGACATCAGACATAAAGGAAGAAAGACAGATGACATCAGTACTGATGTCAAAGGCTTTGACATCTCCAAAACATTGTTTTATTCTTGTAAAAATGTCAGATTAAAAAAAATGACATTTGGTTCTAAAGAAACCAAATGTAATTTGACATATTTCCAAACATAAAACGATGTGTCAGAGATTGTACTTTGAGAATGTTTTATCAACTTTGTTATTAAAACATTTGCAAACATTCTCAACAGGTGTTTTACAGATTTTACCTATTTTCAAAAAAAAAATATTTTTAATTAGAATTTAAAAAAAGATGTAAAGATAATGCATTTTTTTAATTTTCCAATAATTATTCATCTAATTACTTATTTTCTGTGTGTAGCCGATCTCTTCCGAACCTGAATAAAAATTTGATAAAACATTATTTAACAAGATTTTTACACATATGCTACATTTTTAAGGTGACCGATTAACGGCCACGGGCGTTGTTTCCAACGCGCCGTAGCATTGCTGAGTTAACCACAGCGGGCTGTATTTATAGTGTCCAGAGGTAACCGTTTGTGATGTCATCATTGACATCACAGCCTTTCTTGACTCTCTTTAATGACATCAGACATAAAGGAAGAAAGACAGATGACATCAGTACTGATGTCAAAGGCTTTGACATCTCCAAAACATTGTTTTATTTTTGTAAAAATGTCAGATTAAAAAAAAAAGACATTTGGTTCTAAAGGAACCAAATGTAATTTGACATATTTCCAAATAGGGCTGGGCGATAATTCAATAACAATATATATTGATCGATAGACGTGTGGCGCGATAGGAAAAAATAGGGTCGATAAAAACTTCGATAGACAGTTTTACTTCCTTGCTACAGTCGGCACGCCGTCACAAAGCGCCGCCCTCTCAAACCACAACACACAGCACGTGAATATGTCGCAGCAAGGAGCGGCGGAGGAAACGGTCCCAAAACGGGGTTTTACTAGTTCGCCAGCCTGATAGAAATAAACCACAGTGATTTGTAAAACTTGCAAGGAACCGGTAAAAGCAGAGTCTGGTAACGCAACCCACCAGTATTCATCACGTAAGCCGTTCACACCCGCAGCAGCGCGAGCTGCGCGGCTCCGGGTCGTCGTCGTCGGAATTTTCTGGAACTTCTTCCAAAACAAAGCAGGTACAGCAGCTAAACTGGGCTCCCTTCTTTGTGATAAAATGACAAAGCGTCCAAGCGGCATAAGGACATAACGCATGCAGTAACGTGCTTCATAGTGATAGATATGTCTGCTGTTCTCTGCAGCTGAAAAACCTGGCTTCAAACAATTACTTGCCACTCTTGATCCGCGATATAAAGTTCCGGGAAGCAAGTTTTTCTCTAACAGCGCTCCCTAAATTGTGCAACACGCCACAATTTAGGGCGTGTTGCTCGGACCTCAGCCCTGCATCAGCCTCTCAATTATGAAACCTGATAAGTAACTAGTGTACTATTCCCACCTAAATAGGCTATTCTATTAATTTATTTGGTATATTTATTTTGGTCACTTTTCTGGTCACTTTAGTTTATTCTTTGTCATTATTTAATAACATAACTCAGGTTTCTTAAGTTATTTTTCTTAAAAAAAAAATCTGTTATGGTTAAAAAAGTTGGTTAAATAAAGATTTATATTGGAATTCTGTGTTTGTGTTCTTTATTTAAATCAAATCATTTAGCAATATCATAAAATGTCCAGGCAGAGCTGCACATAAAATATGGTTTTAAATATTTTCAATAATTATCGATATCGATCAATATGCATTTTTTTTTATCGATAAGCTTTTTTTCTATATCGCCCAGCCCTATTTCAAAACATAAAACGATGTGTCAGAGATTGTACTTTGAGAATGTTTTATCAACTTTGTTATTAAAACATTTGCAAACATTCTCAACAGCTGTTTTACAGATTTTACCTATTTTGAAAAAAAAACATTTTTTAATTAGAATTTAAAAAAAGATGTAAAGATAATGCATTTTTTTAATTTTCCAATAATTATTCATCTAATTACTTATTTTCTGTGTCGCCGATCTCTTCCGAACCTGAATAAAAATTTGATAAAACATTATTTAACAAGATTTTTACACATATGCTACATTTTTAAGGTGACCGATTAACGGCCACGGGCGTTGTTTCCAACGCGCCGTAGCATTGCTGAGTTAACCACAGCGGGCTGTATTTATAGTGTCCAGAGGTAACCGTTTGTGATGTCATCATTGACATCACAGCCTTTCTTGACTCTCTTTAATGACATCAGACATAAAGGAAGAAAGACAGATGACATCAGTACTGATGTCAAAGGCTTTGACATCTCCAAAACATTGTTTTATTTTTGTAAAAATGTCAGATTAAAAAAAAATGACATTTGGTTCTAAAGAAACCAAATGTAATTTGACATATTTCCAAACATAAAACGATGTGTCAGAGATTGTACTTTGAGAATGTTTTATCAACTTTGTTATTAAAACATTTGCAAACATTCTCAACAGGTGTTTTACAGATTTTACCTATTTTCAAAAAAAAAAAAATTTAATTAGAATTTAAAAAAATTTTTTGTAAAGATAATGCATTTTTTTAATTTTCCAATAATTATTCATCTAATTACTTATTTTCTCTGTGTCGCCGATCTCTTCCGAACCTGAAAAAAATTTAGAATTAGAGCGTGCTTTTAGTTTATGCCACACAGAGGCATTCCAAATCGTTGGATGTACGTTTCTTTCGTTTACCGAAGGACGAAGAAAGAAATGGATATTTTCAGGCAAACAAATCCCAATGGACTGTGGGAGCCATCATACCCCGAAAGAATTTGCAGTCTACACTTCATCTCCGGTAAATACAACTTAATTTTGCACTGGTCATTGTTCTGCTTAAATAATTAAAGCCGCAAGCGGCGTCAATCGTCCCTGCAGCCATGCGCCTTCGCGCACCGCCGGCCGTCAGCCACCGCAGAAGCTGTCACGCATTTTCTCCGTCCGTCCACCGGCCGATACACACGAACGCGTTGAGCAGCGCTAGCCCACGACTCACAAAAAATCTAGTGCAGATCGGTGGATGCAGCGAGGAGAAACAACCGTTGAATAATGATAATGCATTTGGCCACCGGGCCGGACTAAATCGTTTGGCCAGCATTCACAGACTCGCTATCTGGACTGTATCTGGCAATCTGATACCATCAACCATCAACTTACTCTTAAAACGATCTTGTGATACGTTACCTAAAGAAGAAAAATACGTCGAGAACTTGTTGTTTGCTCTGTTGGCGTCTGCCGCTGTGCTCGCCTTCTGCCTTCCAGTCCGGCGCGCAGGCGCGAAAAAACCCGGATGAAAACAATAGCAGTGAACTACCCTATACGATTAATTTGCGTTAATTTTGTTAATCCGTTAATTTTATTTAACTTAATTAATCGAAATTAACGCGTTATTTTGACAGCCCTAATATATATATATAATTATGTACAGTTATTGAGTGCATAACTGTACATAATTATTTGAAGGTTGACTTTTTTTGTATGAAGAACACT
Source organism: Fundulus diaphanus (assembly GCA_037039145.1). Lineage (NCBI taxonomy): Eukaryota > Metazoa > Chordata > Actinopteri > Cyprinodontiformes > Fundulidae > Fundulus > Fundulus diaphanus. The sequence goes on along the minus strand of CM073127.1, from coordinate 32,965,463 downwards.
TTTATTTTATTGGTCGGATGAAATATGCTAATTTTGTGAGATTGCAATTTTGTGTTTTCAAGAGCTGTATGCCAAAATCATCCGTATTAAGACAATAAAAGACCTGAAATATTTCAGTTAGTGTGCAATGAATCTAAAATATATGAATGTTCAAGTTTTATCATTACATTATGGAAAATAATGAACTTTATCACAATATGCTAATATTTTGAGATGGACCTATATATATATATATATATATATATATATATATATATATATATATATATATATATATATATATATATCACTGTGATCAGTTATTATGCATAATGCACTTAAGTAACTGTTTAACTGAGTAAAAGTATTGTTGAAATTGTACATAATTTTCTTAAAAACGCTGAGGTTATTCATAATATAGTGTAAAAGTGAAATTAATTTAATATAAAAATCAATAACAAGTCCACTTTTATTAGTTCTATTTAATCTTGCAATGAGTTTACTCGTGTGGCCCTCTTGAGATCAGATTAAGCTGAATGCGGCACCTCAACTAAAATGAGTTTGACACCCCTGGTATATGATGTCTATGGTCCCATTTACCAACGGCTGAGGATCCTCCGGAGCATCCTCCGATGGCTGGGTCCTCCTAAGGCTGTGCAGGCTGGGTCCTTCGAAGGACGCAGCCCATGGAGTCAAACCACGGAGGAGCAACCCGTAAAATTGCAAAGGCAGCGCGTTTCTTTCTCGTGAGCCTCATATTTAACAGCGAGCATTGACACGTCTGTCTTTTTCTTCTTCTAATGTTTACATTTGGCTTCCGGATAGATGAGTCCGACGCGCGCCATCTTTCTACGGGACTGAGTGCGGTGTGTGTTTTTTAGACGTACAGTGTTGAGCAGTCAGGTCGCATCAGAGTGTCGGGGAGTACAGTGTAGCAGTGAACTTTTAAACCCCGCAGTTTCGCCGTACAGTTTGAGCTGTATCTGAGTACAACGATTGAAAATATCGTACAGTGTATGCCCGGCTTAAGGTGTACAACACAACACAGTTATTTTAACCCGCAACCTCTGTCAGTCAAGGCAGACAAACTCCAACTACGGTTGGTATGATAACTTATTACATCAGGAGCCTAGCCTTTTAGACGTACTGCACCCGATATAAAGCACTGGTGTCCACCTGAAAATTCGATAAAGTAAAAAAAAAAATACAGACTAAAGCCCAACGAAAGAGAAACCGGTTTGCTAGGGAGAAACACACCTTGAGCTCATGTTTTAACACAAAACAACTCCTGTTGTTTGTCAACCGTCTGTGGGTATGATTAACGCAGCCAGCTGAAATAGTTCGTGTTATTTGCCGTTCAACGAGGCCATGATCGGTTTTTATTTACCTCGCTATAGTTAGGTAACTAACCAGCAGATATATTGATATGAAACACAGACGTGCCCCGTGGTACAATAAAAACCCGAGAGGTCTGAGCTCAGGGTCGGGTTACTTTTATACAAAACTACGACAACACCCCAGTATACCATCACTTCTCTTTCACTATTCAGGAAACTCAGGTCGCTCAATTGTGGCTAAGCTATGCTAGCGCTACGCCGCGTCCACATAGGAATATTTGGCTGTCGATAGTAAGCTTTGTAGCCATTTAACAGCAGCCCGAACTCCGTTTACAGACATACAACAATTGTTTTTACCTGATAAAATAGTAACCAGTCTGGTTAGTGGTCCACGGTAATTCCCATAATTCCCCAGGATTAATTGTGGTCTTTATAGCTGGTTGGCTTCTTCCCTACCTGCTAACCCCTCTTTCCACAGTTCAGGGCCACGTCAACAGAACGTTACGTAATGACGCTATCACCTCCCCGATGTAGTTCTCAATTCTGAACCGCCAAGTGGCGCCAAAAGCGCATTCAGTCTGTAACGTTTTCTACTGAGACTTTGGATAAAGATTATATATAATTTAAAGATTAAATCACAGGTATTATTGTTGACTCTGTAAAATAAACATGAACAATTACAATCAAAGATAAAGACAATTCCTCTGATGATTAGACTTCATGGAATCATAATGCAAAATTTGAAAGAAAATGAATGAAAACTTTATTGTCACTGTCACAAGAACAACGAAATTTAAAAAAGTGCCATCGATCCGTGCATATGTTTAAAAAAATAATAATAATAAATAAATAATAAATAAATCTCTGTCCCACAATTTACACACAATATAAGAAATACATAACAAATAACTGATAAGAACAACTAATAAATAAAAAATAGCACATTCTCACACACATCATCCATGATAATTAATGGTTATTTTTGGTTGCATTTAGTTTTATTATTGCTGTCGGGTAAAAACTGTCTCTAAAACGGTTGGTTCTTGTTCTGATTTCTCTGTATCGTCTGCCTAAAGGCAACAGTGTAAACAGAGAATGTCCAGGATGAGAAGTGTCCTTTGTGATGGGTTGTGCCTTTTTTAGACAGCGGTCGCTGTGCAAGTCCTCCAGTGAGGGGAGAGGGCAGCCAATGATTTTTTGGGCTGTATTCACAACCCTTTGGAGAACTTTCCTTTGAGCCGCAGTGCTGCTGTTATGCCATGCGCAGATACAATAAGTCAGTATGCTCTCTATGCAGCACTTGTAGAAGGACACCAGCAGTTTCTTTTTGATGTTATTCTTCCTGAGAACCCTCAGGAAGTACAGTCTTTGCTGGGCCTTTTTTGTCAGCTCCAGGGTGTTGATGTTCCATGTGAGGCCCTGCTCAATGTGGACCCCCAGGAAACGGAAGTCAGCTACCCTCTCCACACATTTTCCCCCAATGGTTATTGGTGTAATGTCCGTTTTTTTTCCTCCTGTAATCTATTATGAGTTCTTTTGTCTTTGAGTTGTTGAGGAGCAGATTGTTCTCCCTGCACCACACCAACAGCCGCTCCACCTCACTCCTGTAGGCCGACTCGTTGCCTCCTGAGATAAGCCCCACCATTGTGGTGTCATCAGCAAACTTGATGATGGTGTTGCTGTGGTGGGTAGAGGTGCAGTCATGTGTATATAAACAATAGAGCAGGCAATTTTATCAGGTGAATTCATAAATATTGGGACGGTTTTTGTAACCACAGCTTCTGAGCTCTAAGAAACTTATGAAACGAGCACCACAGAGAGTACACATTTTAATTCTTCAGAATATTGGATAATTTTGTGTGGAATAAAAGTAAGCAAGTGTGATATTTTATGAAAGTGACACTCAATAATTTTGCTGTACAACACATTAAACAAGTAACATGTTTGCCAATTTCAGACACATTTGTTTTGCTGCAGTGTTTTTTCTCTCAAAGTTTTTTAAAAATACTAGGTTTTCCATGGATCACAATACTTTTAAGATGTTTTTTGAAATTATACTACAAACAAGGCTTTTTCAGGGTTTGGGGTTTTGAGACAAAATAATAAATACATTACATTTATTAGTTTCCATTACATCTGGAAAACAAATGCAAGTTCCAAGATGCTATAATAAACAAGGACGCCCTCAAGTCCAAGAAGAACTTGTCAGATCTCAAAATCCAACATGGCCACCATGTGTTGAAAACTGCTGTAATTAAGTTAATTTGTACTTCTGTCAGTTTGTAAGCCATCAAATCTTTTCCACACAGAAACACATAGAGCCTCAATTTGTTAACATCTTTTAGTGTTTGAATGCCGGAATTGCATAGATTGCTATTATTAACTTGCATTATACATTCGTCTGGTCATTGAGTAAACACCATTTTATTTTATAACTTTTTTGATCTTATTCCCAGACCCGATTTATAGATTAAATGGAATGTTGCAACAGTAGTAATTGGTGCTTCTCGGTTCACTCTCATCAGATTCTTTTGACAATAATTGGCATGGTGTAAATTCCAAAGTGCTTTTACCACTCATCTTTTTTGGTCTATTTAGCCTTGTTAGCCCTCTCTTGCTCAGCATTTACATTTGAAACACCTGAGACCTAAGTCTTCTCTGAGTACCACTAAGGGTCCCTTACTTTGCAGTGTGTTTGTGTCCTACTATAAAGCATTTTAACGTTTAAATTACATTACATGTATTAATATTGGGAATATGTTATGCCCCAGCTGATGTCTGTCTCCTCCATTTCTCCATATTGCTTTGTAGCTCCCTTTAACCTGATCTTACTCCATATGTTACATTTTCCCCAACTAATATCCTGCTTTCTCATTGTCCCTGCACATTCCTTTGTCTGAAATATTAGAACATCTTAGGATAAAATGTTATAGAGTATGTACAACAGAGGTAACAACACCTGCGAGCAGATAGACTTACGCTTCAGAATTGAGAACTACACTAATGATACGGTGTAGTTATCACACCGTATCGTTATAATACCTGTGATTTAACCTTTAAATTATATATAATCTTTATCCAAAGTCTCAGTAGAAAACGTTACAGACTGAATGCGCTTTTGGCGCCACCTGGCGGTTCAGAATTGAGAACTACACTAATGATACGGATGGTTTTGCTCCACTGCTAAAAAGGACTTGGTGTGGTATTTCATGTACATCATTCATTTGTCAACCATTGGTGCAGTAAAATGTACCATAGGCTTCTGGAAGTTTTACTGAATCTTCTTAAACGTTGCAAATAAACATTGCTGCAGTTCTGCGATAACATGTTTGATCAGTTCTGATTGCTGATCAGGTTTTATATGCTTACATCAGTGATGCATTTCATTTCATATCCTATGCTTGAAGTGTTGCCTCAATTTAAACAAAATACAAGCGCCATAAGTTAGCATTTCATAGAAAAGTTGTTTCCTTTAAAGAACAGTGTTTAACAGTTGCCTTATTTGTACTTAATCTCTTAGTATTGTCATGTCCTGGTTGAGAATCTACACCAACATAAGAAGAACAATACTTAGAAAATAGAAATGCTATATGTGGTCATGTTATGGGAGAATCACTGACTTAGACGACAAAATGTCATCATTAGAAAAGCTGGCTGTTCAGAGGGTACTCTATTCAAGCACAGCCTTGGAAAGAAGGAAGTATTGTAGAAAAATGTGCACAAGCAACCTGCAGCCTTGAGAAAATCTTGAAGCAAAGCAAAGCTCCTGTAGTGGGAGTCAGTGCTTCAACACCCACCACACACAGATGTATCCAGGACACGAGTCTTACCTGCCAGAAGAGAAAGGACTGGACTGTTGCCCAGTGGTATAAAATCTAAGGTTTTGCTCTTTGTTTGGAAATCCAGCTTCCAGACACTGAAGGATTAGTGGAGATGCTCACAATACAACATAACTTTAGCTTTATAGGAGATTATCGGCTATCGGGTTGTGACCTTAAGTTTTTCCAGTCTGATAATTTGGGTAGCCAAGTCATCAGCTGGTGTTGGTCCTCAGTGTTTTATCAAGTTCCAAGTTAGCATGGCCATCCACCAGGCAATTTATATTTATCATACTTCCTTCTTCTGGAATACTTTATGGAGATGCTGACTCTATTTCCCAGCAGGACTTGATACCAGTCACCACTGTTTAAGGTAATAATACCTGGTTTAATGTGGTATCCACTGTGATTGACTGGTCAATCACATCGTCTACGTGACCTAAGCTACAATCTATGGAGCATACGAAGGACAATGGGAGACATGATCAGACCCACAATGAAGACGAGCTGAAGGCCGATATAAAAGAATGCTGGACTTCATTAACACCTCAGCAGAGATACAGGGTGATGACTTCCATGTCATGCTGCACTGACCGCAGTACAAAGACCCCCAACCAAGTATTCAATGATCATACCGTGCATTGCATAGACATTCTGGGGCTATTTATTTTAAATAGATTTTATGTAATATTCTAAATTTTCTGAGATGCTTACTCTGTATTTTTATCAGCTAAAGCCATAATCACTGGAACTGGGTGGTTCGGCTTCCCAAAGGTTTTTTTCTAACTTGCTAAGATGCACCTGTAGCTCCTGACAAAGATCCTCTCAGACACAACCAGGCAGCGATGCTCTGCTTTTTTTTTTTTTTTTTTTTTTTTTTTCATTTTTTTGTACCGAGGCTGTGCCTTTCTGAGCCACACGGTGGCGCCATCGGTGAACACACCACGGAGTTCATCCTTACGAGACAAAACAGGATTAAAACATCGCGTCTCATTAGACTTCACCGAGCGTGAGCCGCTGAGTAGCTCTGAACTAATCTCCTCCAGTAGCAGCTCCCACATGGCTGCGGTCAGCGCCGAGCTGTGAGCTGCAGCAGGGAGAGAGCGACGCTCAAACTCTCCAGGAGAAAGCAAGCAAGCAAGGAATAGGGAACCTGAGGTTTTTTTTTTTATTTAATTTTTTTGTAAACTGCTCCAAGCCCCGTTAGATGACAGACGCGCTCGATCCCACGCTGCTCTCTCGGGAAACTGAAACGCAACAGGATGATGCCGTTTTGAAACTGCTGCCGTCCGGGAATAATAAAGCGGAGGAGTTCGGGAGTGCTCACCGATGTTATCAGAGCGGTAAAGACAGTGGAAATTACCTTGGGCTGAGAGGACCGAGCAAGGTGTCAGGTAAGTTTCACATGATTTACTCCCGACGCTCCTCTTTTTTTTTTCTTTTTCTTTTTTTTTTTAGGTGCCGCCTCCTTGCATGATGACTTTGGTCGCTTAACCTAAAACTGTGATGCGATCAGGAAAAAAAGAACTTTAGAAAATTAACTATAATAAAAAAACTTGCTGGTGGTTTCCTGTGAGGCAATTTATAGATTTATGTTACAGGAGATTAGACCTAATGGTCATCAATTCAATCAACTGTCCCCAATGGTAGACTAATAGCGCGGAGAATAAAGGCCACAAATGAGTGGCGATCCTCCTCATCAATTATGCCAGACTGCTCCAAGACAGACAAACGCTTTGTGCGAGACTATAAGAAAACGATTAAAAGTGCTAATTTCTTTTCGCGCGCGGGCAAAAAATACCCCTCGGAGCAGCTAATAAAATCCAAAAAGCTTAAATATTGATTCAGCGCAATCAGTTCAAATGAATGGCGGGGGCAGCCCCATTGAGGACGGAGACAAACGCTTCCATGGTTACGTCCAGGATCTCCGCTGTGATTACGGCGCTTTGTGTGGGGCTCTCTCCCTCTCCCACTGAAATAAAACAACTGGCTCACACACGGAGAGCAAGGGGAGGGGACGCGCTCATAAAGACCCGGCCGACTAATCTATATAGGTTTTACCCGGACTATGAGTAATCTTGGCACGCTTGGAGACGCGCACATGCGCGGCTACTGTTGAATTAGCGCCTATATAGAGCCGTTCTTTTTTGAGTCTAGCCTTTATGTTAAAGCACCACAGATTGCAGCGGCGGTTCCAATTGGGGTTCTCGGTCTTTGAATTATTGAATATGGCCTCCTTATCTCTAATTGATCTGACATGATGTCATCTTGGAGCGTCCCTGGCAAATCTCTATTGTTGCTTCATCTGCGGCGCCTTGGCAGAGTTAAATCCTTTCTCTCTCCGGGGGGATTGTGGGAGCCGCTTCTGTATCCATTCAGCAGTTACACCTGCCCCTCTTCAGCACCACACTTCACCTTACACTCTTGTTAAATTTATGCTTGTGGAAACCTATGCATTTTTTCAGTTTTTTTGCTTGTTTGTGTTTTTTTTTAAATAAAGAGGTCGTAAAAGTTGCCATTTTACATACAAGGCGTACACACTCTATTTCCATCACACGTCTCATTGGATTTGTTTTTGCAGCTCTCCTGCCCTCTAAGATCCTCACTTGCCCAGAGGCTCGGGTCCCTTTGTTTGTCAGTGTTTATGTCATTGCCTGGCAGGGGTCAGCCCCCATTCGCCTGTGTGAGGGTCTGAATGTGATTCACTGGGCGGAAACTGTTTTATTGCCTGCCTCGCTCTCCTTCTGTCTCACCCCCCACCTCCTCCTCGCGGCTGCACAGCACAAAAGGGGGGCTGAGCCATAAACGGAGCCTGTTCATTATGAGAGGTGCTGAAGTGTTGCACGTCACAGACAGGAGGAGATTGATGTTCGGCGGGGATGCAGGGGAGGAGAGCTCGGTCCTTGGCAGTGGAGGCAAGGCCGCTGGTCTGCAACAGGTCGCCGTGGCGGATCAGTCTGACGCAGGTGCAGCGTTGTCAGGAGAAGTTGAACAAAGTTGGTCTTTACACCCCCCTTGGAAAAGTGTTCCCTACCCTATATTAAGAACACAAAGACATTTGCGGAGACATTTAAAGCAGGTTGGGTCATGAAACAGAACATCAAGCTCTGAACATCTCACGGAGCACTGTTCAATCTATCATCCAACACTCGAAAAAGTACGGCACAACCGCAGACCCACAAAGACATCATCGTCCACCTACGCTGAAAGACCCATTGTGACTCTGGAGGAGCTACAGATTCCCAAGGCTGAGGTGGGAAAGCCTATTAGTTGGGCATGTCACAGTCTGGCCTTTATAGAAGAGCGGAAATAAGAAAGTCACAGTTGAAAGAAAGCCATAAGAAGTCCTGTTTGCAGTTTGCTAAAAACCATTTAAAAATCACAAAACTCTATGAGCTGCACAAAATTAGTACCTCACATATGCCTGAACACACCGTCCTCATGGTGTAACATGGTGGTGGCAGCATGATGCAGTGGGGTTGCTTTTCTTTAGCAATGACATGGGATGATCTGAATACAAGACAGTGCTAGAAGTAAACTTAAAGCTGGGACAGAAGGTCACCTTTAAGCATGAGGATGAGTCTAAACATGCCGTCAAGAGCTGCAACGGAACGGTCAAACCGGTGGATGTTCACATAAAACATTTTTTTTTTTATATTTGATTGTGATACATGGGTGATTGGAGTTGATTTAAAGACCTTCAACATGTTTGTTTAGGCAGAATTTGGACCCAACACATGGTATAGAAAATAGCACATTTTCAACTGATTATTCTGGGATCAGTAAAGACAAGAACTGTCAAGACTCCTAGTAAGTAGCCTCAGTAAAGATGTTCATTGTCTCGGCGTGCTTGGGGTGAAATCACCAAGATCAGATAACACACTAACCCCCCCCCCCCCCTTGGGTTCCTGACCCTGATTTTGGCTGCCGCTGGTTTAGATAATTTTCATATCCATGTTCTAACACATGGGTTAAGTCAGAGTTCAAACCTCGATCCAGTTAACAATCTGTGACAAGACATAAAACTGATGTTCCCAGATGTTGTCCATCCAGTATGACTGAGCTTGAGTTATTTTGCAAAGAAAAATGGGAAAGAGCTTTCCTAGATGTGCAAAATGTAGACATCCTTGCCCCACATGGATTACCGCTGTAACCGTGGTCCTACAGGGTATTCACTCACAGTTAGCGAATGCAGATGCATGAGAGACCTATCAGATTTTTATTAGTAAAAGAAATTAAGGCCTCGTATCATTTTCATCATGGCAGATGAAATTTCAACAAAAAATTGCAACAAAACTCATTGAAGTTTGGGGTTGTAATGTGACCAATCCTGACCAAAAGCTTCAAGGCATCATCACACTCGTGCAAAGCTCTGTACAGTTTGCTCTACAAAGAAGTAAACATGGAGTGTGTGTGTGTGTGGGGGGGAGGGGGGGGGGAATCTGTCATCTAGATCCATCATAAGTTAGTCTTTTAAAATATCTTCCTTTGTGTTTTATAAGTAACTTTTAACCACCAACTTAACATTTCATGCTTATTCACAGGAGATATTATTGGGTTGTAGTTGTAGTGGTTTATAGTGAGCTATATATATATATATATATATATATATATATATATATATATATATATATATATATATATATATATATAAGTTTATATGTGCACACATTCTCATCTTGCTATATGTAGTGAGGACCATGTGTTGACTCCCATTGATTTCCATTGATTTTCAGTCATTTTCAACCCTTCCTATGCCCTAACCCTGACAATAACCCTAAACCTAACCATTACCAATTCAATTCACACCTTAGACCTAAACCTTACAGTTAGCTAAATACAAAGTGAGGACCACCAAAATGTCCTCACTTTGGTACAAACGATCCTCATTTTGATGGTGAAACCGGAAAAAATGGTCCTCAATCTGATGCTTAAACAGGAACACACACAGACACCCTTGTTGTTTCATCCCCTTCTCTTTAGACGCTACACCTTGCAGTAAGCTGTACATCTCCACAGGAAAATTCAACTTAGCCCGCAACATCTTTGATGTTAGAAATTCTCATGCCCCCCATAGAGGTCCGCTCTAAAGCATTTTGCTGAATGCTGATCATGCATGAGTAGTTGGTTTTATTTAAACAACTGGAACACAGCATGTTTTGTTGTGGTTATTCAATATATTTAAATTTGGGAAACTCAGAAAGAAACGTCTAACTTCTTGTTGGAAACAGCCTGGGAGATGTGCAGCTCTCAAGAGAACAAGTCTGGCTGATCACAGATTTTGTTCGTTTGGAAAGCCCTCGTGGCCATCTGTCCTCTTACTGTTGCTTCTTCATTTGTACCACTGCTTGCGCTCATTGTTTTCCTTGTGTTTGAGACAAAAGAAGGATTGAAAAGCAACCAGGAAAAAACGTCTTCCAGGGAAACCCTGTTGATACAGGTCATTATGCCTCCCACCACCATGTGACCTACAGTGTCTTGCAAAATTATTCACACCTGTTGCACTCTTCATATTTTGTCACATTACAGCCACAGACTGCAGTATATTACGATTTTATGTATTATATCACCACAATGTAATCCTTAATTGTGAAGTGAAAGCAAGAGGATTTGTTTTCTTCTGTTTTCATAAATTAGCAAAAAAAATCTCTGTAGGGAATGCCGAGGTTCAAAACTCGGGTGAATTTCAAAAGCTTCTGTTACTCGTTCTTTTCACAAACCTGACCTTTGTATTTTTGCACAAAATGGAAAGGATGTGAAAGAAGGTGATTTGGTCAGATGAGTTTTAACTTTGATCTGAGTTAAAACTAATCATTCTGCTGCCCACTCAGGACACTATGTGTGGCAGAAAAGTAAATCTGCACATTACCCCAAACACACCTTTTCCACGTTGAAACATGGGGGTGGCAGCACTCGGGTTCTCCTTCCGCTGTCTGATAATATGGCTGTCAGATAAATTGGTTTCTCTAAACTGCCTTTAGGAGTGTGCGTGGGTGCATGCACAGCTGTATGTCCTGTGGCTCTCTGTGTTGCCCTGTGATGAACTGGCAACCTGTGCAGGCTGTGCCCTGCCTCGGCCACTCAGCAAGGATAAAAAGGTATAGTCAATGGATTGGTAATGCAAATATTAACATACACACACATATGTCAATCTTTTCTTACAAAAAACTTTTTTTCTTTTTAGTAAATTAGTATATACATAAATATTTATCCATATTTAGTAAATTAGCATATACATTTCTGAGAGGCGTGTTTGTCAGATCAAAGGAACCTTTTAAAAAAAACAACTTTAAGCCAATATCAAACATACTTTTCATTACCACCCAGTTCTGCATGAAAAAAATATAAAACACAGAGCAATACAATACTAGCAGCAATTTACACTGGGTCCAATGCCAAGGAAAACAGATGTGTTTTCAAAAGAGACTTAAAAACCGAAATTGAAGAAGCCTGTCTAATATCGGAAGGGAGGCTATTCCAGAGTTTTGAAGCCACGACTGAAAAAGCCTTATCACCCCTGTGCTTCATCCCTGTTTCCAACAGGACAATTTAAAGATTTTTTCCTGTGACTCGCAGGGAGTCAGTGAAGAGAGGATAAAAACCGGTGAAATGTGGTCAAACATACAAACTCCGGTTAGCAGCCGAGCTGCAGCATTCTGGACCGAAGATGTGAAAGGGAGACCTGGCTAACCCTGACATAAAGGCATTGCAATAATCAAGACGGGTAGCAATAAAGGCATGGTTTAGTTTCTCCAAGTCAGGTATGGTTAGTACTGCCTTAAGCTTATATATCTGCCTTAACTGAAATTTTTTTTTCTTTACCGCAGATTTAATCTTCTTATAATGTTTAAAATCATTCCCTGATTTACAACCAACTGCTTGGGGTAGGGGATAAGAGCGGCAAGGTTCAAGGAGAGAGAGCCAAAAGTACAACTAGACCTGGACACAATGACTTAAGTTTTTCTATCATTAAAACTCAAAAAATTCAAACCTTAATATCATCTAGGCAAGTTAAAAGAGGGAGAAAGGAGCAGAAAGAGCTAACAGGACTTGGGGACAGTCAGAACAAAAAGGACCCAATTGCACTTACACTGTCTGCAATTCTTATTACATACTAAGAATTGCAGACAGTGTTGTTTTCACATAATATCTCTGGGGTTTTAGAAAGACTGCACTGAAAAACTTGGTCCTATCTATCTATCTATCTATCTATCTATCTATCTATCTATCTATCTATCTATCGATAGATAGATAGATAGATAGATAGATAGATAGATAGATATTCTGCTTTCTACCACTTCTCTGCTATGGAGGACTGATGCTGGCATAATCAATTGCCTCCATGCATCTCTGCAATCAGGCTCATCTCAGGCACCCTTTTCCTGCCCTTTTTAAGACAGTCAGACAGTGGCAGATTATGGAACGCAGAATTAATCTGTTTATTACATTTAAACAAGTAGATGTCCAGCGATTCTTCATGTTCGATTTCCTTGTTTTGGCGACTATCATGGTTCTTGATTTTCCTGCCTTGCTTTGCCCTGGTCAGAAATCTATCTTGCTTCTGATGTCTAGACCATGACCTGGAATTGGATCGCAACAAATTGCCTTGCTTTGCCCCAGTATTTGTCTGCCCTGTTCTTGAAAAAACCCCAATCTTGATTAATCTATTTGTTCAAATTTTTGCCCAATTTCACATCTGGCTTGTCTCTTTAATGTCATGGAAAAATTAGTCCTGTCACAGCTACAAGATTATCTCTCGCTGTATGAAATTGCTGAAAAGTTTCAGTCAGGCTTCAGGTCCCATCCCAGCACAGAGTCTGCATTGCTGAAGGTCCATAATTATATCCTCACAACACTAGATGTAAATAATTCAGTTGTGCTTGTGATGTTAGACCTCACCGCTGCCTTTGATACTGTAGACCATGCAGTTCCTATTTCTCGTCTGGAACACTATGTCGGCCTGCGTGCTCCAGTGGTTTGCCTCATATCAAAGCAATAGATCGTTTTCTGTTACGATTGAGGACTTCACCTCTGAAATAGCCCCTTTGTCCTCTGGTGTCCCACAAGGCTCAATTCTTGGACCAGTTGTGTTTTCCTTCTATTTGTTGCCACTAGAACTTATCATCTCCAAACACATCATCTCTTTTCATTTTTATGCTGATGACATACAAATCTACTTACCAATTAAACAGAACGACAACAATACTCTTTGTATATTGCAAAACTGTCTGTCTGACATCAAGCAGTGGTTGCCTCAAGATTTTCTCTAGCTAAATGAAGGGAAAACTTCTTCTACAATCTTGTCAGGCCCTAAGCCTTGGTCCCATTTCCCCACCTTTTACTTGAGCCATTTTTATCCCGGGCTGATCTGGAAAAGGCACTGCTTGTATTTATTAGTTCAAGGCTTGATGCTCTACATGCAGGAATCAACTAGTCCATTCTCCATAAACTTCAACTGGTCCAAAATGCAGCTGCTCTGTTCCTCTCAAACACTCCCAAACATGCCCGTATTACCCCCATTCTCTCTTCTCTCCACTGGCTTCCAGTTCGCTTTAGGATAGACTTTAAAGTCCTGCTGTTTGCTTTTAAAGTCACAAATCACCTTGCTCCAGCATATTTGTCTGAACTTTTAACTGTTCGCCATCACGTCAGGGCTCTGCACTCATCAGAGCTTATAACCCTGCATGTTCCCAGGACTAGGTGCATAAGATGGGGTGATCGTTCTTTTGCTGTTTTTGCTCCTAAGTTGGGGAACGCTTTGCCACCAGAGCTACGATCCATCACTGAGCTAGGAGTCTTTAAATCACAGCTAAAAACACATCTGTTCAGACAGGCTTTTCACTCCTAGCTGTTCAACTGTGGATAACCTTTGTTTCTTTTGTGGTTTTATTTTTCTATATAGATCCTAAAATTGTGCTGTTATGCACTTTTTAGTTTTTATTTCTTTTTATCCTGTTATTTTCCTATACATTTTTATATTTTATCTCAGCATCTTTTTGTTTGTATTTTAGCTTGTAAAGCACTTTGTGCACCATATGGCCTGTTGAAAAGTGCTATATAAATACATTTTTATTGATTGTTCAAACTTCAAACGTATTCTCTGCCGTGACTAAGTCTGCTCTCTCTGCCTAGTCACTGGCTTGCTTCTGCAGATGATCTCTGATTAATGTCCAGGTCTCTTTTAAAAATAAACCTTTTAAATGCAACACCGTGGCAGCTTGGGATTTCGTGTTCACTGCCTGCCCAAGTTTGTAACAGAAAAAAAGTTTTTGGGGTTAGCAAACATCACTATCAGTAATTTGCAACCCAGTGATTAACAGATATTATAGGTTTTCCAAAAGGAAAGGGTGTCCGCCATCCACTGTAAGAAAGATGTTGATGTTGTTTCATGTCCTACAGAAATGATTGCGTAGGGGCGAGACAAAAAAAAGGAGCGAGAACAAGAAGGAGGCTTTGGATTCTGTTGGAGAGGAGGCCAGTATGCTAAAATGTGGCTGCAACAAAAGAGCAGAAGACTGTGAGAAAGTTTGAAACGACCATGCACAATAAAGTGGATGTCGTGTGAACAAAAGAATGCTCCTTAAAATAGTGCACTGGTCACTGAATTGTGAATCGAACCAATTTTCTTGTATAAATATGCCTACCTTCTGTGTTGAACGGGTCCTTTGAACTCTTTTGAAGAGCAATTAGCATTTCATCCAGACTCCAACCATTTACATGCAATGAAGTAATACTCCTTCCAGTTTTCCTCTTTGGGTCCGGGAGGCTATTCAGGACAAAATCTTGTTTAATCCTCTGGGAGTTATTTTTTTCCCCTTTTTTGTCACTGTGTCATACAAGCCAATCAGTCGGCCGAAACTGGAAAACACTCTAAATTGCTTTTCCTCAATTGGAACCACTTCCCTTTTCTTTATCCCTTCTTTCCCACTGCTTAGTACCAAAAGAAGAAAATTCTAGTTTTTGGTAAGAAATGTGAGATGCCATTGGCTGAAGTTGAGAGCAGCCGACCAAGGCCATGTGGACAATATGTCAGGGAAGCTCTCGCTCTCTCACAGTTTCTTTTTTCACAGTAAATTGCACACTTGATTGGCAGTCTCTTGCCCCTGAAGGAGAAATGGCTGATTTGAAAAGTGTCATCTGACAATAGCAGGAGGGCTGACCTCATGGTTTTTTTTTCTTTAGAGAACTGCCCATTCAACTGGTTTCTGAGTCCTCTTAGGCTGAATAGCATATTTTGGTTACAATTCATGACTCCATTACTTTTTCAAAGTAAAAAAAAACTATTTCCTTTTTGTTAAACAAAGATTTATGTTTTTCTCTCTCAAAATAAAAAAAACAACAACTCCAGAGCTTTCCAAAATAAACCCAGTGACTAAGGCACTTTTGTCAGATTTAAAGATGTATGTTTAGGCTCTACCCGGCTATTAAGTTTCATAATTTCTTCTTCCCGAATTTTTTTCCTGTACGCCGAGAACATTTGCCGTTCTAAAAATACCAGAGACAGAGCAACATGTTAAACACAATTATGGACTGGGAAGTTTAGCAGGAGTGGCAGCCATGGCCGCGCTGGTCTGAGACTGGCCGGTGGGTGGTTTCTGAGGTCGGGCCTGACGCTTATCGGACCGGTGGCATCATTTAATGTAGAAAACAGCAGACCGAGCAAAGGTAGTTGATCCATTGGTTCATGTTCAATATTTGGTTCGTGGGCAAATAATCAACATGATGCATTGTGACACATGACACATTGCAAAGCTGTGTGTCTTACGTATTTTGGGGAAACTGCAAACTTTCAACAACGGCAGTCCTCGCTCCACACATCCATAAATACCAGATTTTTGGGCTGCATGCCTGTTGAAAGATTTTCCCTGCTGTGTGGCACAGCCCTGCAGCTGCTCCAGAGTTACCACGGGTATCTCGGCTGCTTCTGTGATTGATGTTCTCCTTGTCAGGCCTGTTAGTTTAGTTTGCATGGCCATGCTTTGCTACATTTGCGGTTGTGCCAGTTACACACAAGTGGGCCGGATCATATTTACTAATTAAGTAACTACTGAAGCTAATTTATTGCACTAGATTTTATGTAGAATCATCAGGAGGGGAGATAACAAATGTAACCCACATATTTCAGGTTTTATTTCCTTTTCCCAACTATGCACTTCTTATGCGTCGCTCACCAGAAAATACACCGGAAAGTTTAAGAGCTGTGAATATTTTTGCAAATCACTGCACATAATCATCCTAATACTGTACTTATGCTTTCTGCCATGTCCCTCTTACACCCTGTCTGTATATGTTGCTGTTTATTTTTGTGTCTTTCCCTGTTAGGGTTTGTTATTTTATCCGGTTGCACGGTCGGTGTGAATTTGTACAGAGAAGAGACACGCAACTGTCCAAAAACCTCTGTTATAGTAGTCAGTTTTAATGACAGAGCCGTTTCGCTTTGTGGGCAGACTGACTCCACTTCACTGAGTCCAGCTGTAAGATTGATGAATGAGATCCCACGGCTGGCCTCCCAGTGTTAGACAGTGAGGAGATCACTTCTGCGTGTACATGTATCTGTGTGTGTATCTGTGTGTGCCTTATGTGTGTGTGATTGCCAGATGTAACCACATGCTCTTCACCATGGGCGTCTCAGGAACAGGGAAGCCTCAGGGTTGGGACGCCGCATCATGGGAAAGCCCTTGATTAAAAACCCTCTAGACTGTTATTCCACACACCCTTGACCAAAAAGGAAGTAAGAGTATTGCTTTCTACTTTTAAAGTTTTCAATTCTTGGTAAAAAAAAAAGTGGTCCTGGTTTAGGGTAATGGGGGCTTGTGTTTTTCATAAAATAGCTGCGCAACAGAAGATGCAGTCGGCTTGGTAAAAAATCAGACCTTTTTTTATTTGGTAAAATTGCTCCATTTAAGTCAGTAATCCCAAACACTTGCTGCAGTCAGCACATGGCATCTGAATCTTGCACTGTCACGCTTACTACCATTCCCTGACTGCGAAGTCCTCGGCCTGCCGTGAATAATTGAAGCAAAAGATTACAACACATAGGCCACCGTCAGGAGAAACCCTAGAGGTATCAGCGGTAAGCACTGACCCCAGGACCAGCTCTGCAACCAGACACCTTTCAGCAGCTCTGATAGGGATATCCATTAGATCAGTTTTTCTCTGTGTGTGTGCGACGTGTCTGCAAAGGGATCTGATGTGAAAGGTTTCCGTGAACCAGACTCCTAACACCAACTTGTTGCTTCAACTGCAGCTGACAGGTGAAAGGGTTAAAGTGCTTCAGACTTCTCAGAGCCTGTTATTTGTTTGAGCTTGCCAAGGAAAAGTGAGGTGAAGCATCAGGGGGTTACAAAAGAAGCAGTTTGCTTCCAGCTGCTGTAAACGGATTAGATATTGAGAAAAGTCTGAGAAATGCTAATGGTTATGACATATGGTGGAATACATGCTGATCAGATGTAAAGTTATGATCAGGCAAAATGGATACTGTTCCTCCCTATGTTACAGTAAACCTTGCCTTTAACGTACATTTTACTTTAACACTTGGCATTGGGATTGCTGAGAATCAAAATTTTGTGCCCCCTTTAAGATTTAGTATTATCTAGAGATGCACTGGTCAGAGATATTGTGGCCAGTTTCCGATCATCAAGTTTGTGAAAGTGAATTGTAAATTCCAGTTTGAGCCAATTTAGGCTTCTCTTAAAGGACTGTAAGTAGAAACAAAGTGGTTTTTAAAACATACTGGATAACCTGAAAATTGAGGTTTTTTTTAAATAAAATGTTCATGGCTATAAAGCAATTATTTCTCGAAAGCAGCCCAAAGTTACAGAGATGTCTCTCTCTCTTTGTGTCTGTCTAAATCTAAAACTACAGTAAAACCCTCCAGGACAGAGGAATTTGTATAAGTAAAGCCCAACTAAAAAGTATTAACGCTTCTTTACAAGACAGATCACAGCTTGACATTTCAAATTTTTTTTGTACCTATTGGCAGTCCGGGTGCCATGGTTTATCTGTACAGGTCTGTGTATCCCTCTATGGATATGCCTTCGCAGACCAACATTGACCTACCATCAAACCGATCATGCTGAACAATATTGCAGGGAGCATAACGTTCACCACAGCTTCTCCAGACGTCTGTCACATGAGCGCACAGGGCCTACTAGAAGCGGTCGAACCCTCATGAAGTCTGTTTCTAATGGTTTGGTCGGAGACATTCATGCTAGTGGCCCACTGGAGGTCACTTGTAGGGCTTGGGCAGCACTCATCTTGTTCTTTCTTGGACAAAGCAGCAGATACCAGTCCTGCTGATGGGTCAAGAACCTTAGACGGCCCAGTCCAGCTCTACCAGAGTAACAACCTGTTTCCGGGAATCTCCTCGATGCGCTTGAGACTGTGCTGGGAGATGCAGCAAACCTACTGACAATGGCATTTGTAGATGTGTCACCCTGGTGGAGTCAGACTGCCTGTGCAACCTCTGCAGGGTCCAGGTATCGCCTCATGCTACCAGTAGTGACACTGACCTGGTTCAAAAGCAAAACAACTGAAAAGCAGTCAAAGAAAACGAGGAGGGAAAACATATCTGTAGCCTGTACCTGCAAAACTATTCCTGTTTTTGGGGTTGACTCATTGTTACCCCTTTAGTTCACCTGTGGTTAGTTTCATTAACACCAAAACAGCCGACACTGATTAACAACCCCCTGTACTTCTTAGACCTAATAGTCTAATTAAAAAGCGAGTTGCAGATTTTGGGCTGCACGGTGCGTTATGGGTAAGTTCTTTTTTTTTGGCTACCAAACAACATTCAAAGATCGCAGAAAGCAATGAAGATATGATTGTCTTCCAGACACCGGCTGTCAAATGACACCGGCTGTCCTCTGCAGGGACACTGTTTCTGTTAAGTGCTTAAAGCACTGATTTGGTTGGCGGTGTGAGTCAATCCGGGAGCGACACTGTGAGGTGAGGAAGAGGCAGGTATTTCATCAGTGAGGGGTGAAGGGGCTGGAAGCAGGTTCTAGGTCCATGACCAGTCACGGCGCTACTTGGCGACCCAAAGAACCTCTGAAGCACCGTATGGGTTGACGGTCTTCAGATGCCCCAGGGCACGGGGATATGTCCTGGCTGCACGTACCATCAGACCATGATAAGATGCTTTTTGTTACAGTGAATCTCACTGCAATGATAAAAAAGGAATATATACTTGTAATTTTTAAAGCAATATGATGTATTTCTTTGTAATGTGTTGCTCCCAACACCACCAACAAAACATCATTGATGTGATATTAGGGTGTACGGTGCCGCTCATTTTGACATGGAGCGTTCGTCTACTATATTTATCAACTTTTCTCTCTTAATACTGGACAAATTAGATTTATTTGAAATGTGATAGAAAAGTAAAATTTCCGTTGGGCTGATTCCATGTACTGTCTCTACTCTCTTCCTCTGTCAGCTCTTGCCTACAGGGCAGCCGACCTGAGCCTGACAGCTTCCTCAGTTTTGTGTGCGTAAAACGTACAATTTAAGACCGTCTTTTACGTCTGTCTGGATCTTTCTATTCTGTCGGGAAATTGTGAAGAGTGAAGGGAGGTTTACAACCGCATTTCTTATTTCCCTCTTTGGGTGAACTCGGTGGAGCCATGCAATCGTGTTTTTTAAAACCAAAGCCTGTGAGCCTTATTTTCATGTCCGCTACCTGCACTCCACAAAAATTACTGTGACTGCGGGGTTTGTTTAGTAGCCACAATTTTTGAACTCGCATGACCTGTGCTAGTGCAACTGCGATGCACAATTTGCTTATTAGTTGAGAAGTCTAAACAATATTTGCATAACAAAATATTGTTGCCCAGTTAACTATTATTTACAGCTGACATTTTTTTAAACACACTGATGTTCTCTATCTAGGTACAAAACAGGGAATTGCTCATTGATAAACAAATGGTCATAATCTTTTGTATAATCGGTGTACTGTCCAGTCTTTTAGATATTTTACAGAATTTGCGTTTTGCTTTTTCACTATTCTGTTTGCCTTTCATGTGCAAAAAACACCAGCTATTGTGAAAGGACTGCAATTTTAAAATAAATAAACTATTTTAAAAAATATGTTCAAGCTTAAGCCCTAACAAGCTAATATTTTGATTAAGAAGGTGGCAGCATAGAATGTATGCAAACTTGAGTGAATATTTATTTCGTATTATTTTAAAAGACAATAATATTTTTCCATTTGCCTTCAACTATTTGTTGAGAGTACACGTAGCAGTGTTATATTGAGAAATACAATATTTTTCTATATATAGTAGGCAAATGATACTTAGTGGATACAGTTTGGGTTCCAGAAAATAAAGTAATGTTGTGGCTCTGGAGGTATAAAGTTTTCCAGCAATCACAAGGTCGGTGGTTTGATCCCTGGCTCCTCAAAGTCTCCTTTGGCAACATATTGAACCCCAAAAAGGCCCCAATGTACCACTGGTAGAATAAAATAAGGATCTGCTTTAATGTGTTTTATAGAGGGTGGGTTGTGTTGTTTAAAGTGCATTTAGTCAAAAAAGGTTTTGCAGATCCTGCTATTTACATAGAGGTCAGTTGGCTGAGGACAGGATTAAAGGAGTATGCCAGTAAAGAGATTCTGTCCAGTATCAACAGCATTTTTAGTTGTTGAGATTATTTCTTTGGTCTCTTGGCCTTGAATATAAACACTAATAGATCATGATACAGCAATCATTCCCTGAAGGTACACCCCAACTATACCTATAACTATAAACAACAATCACCCTGCCCACAGTCTGAGGACATTTTCCTCCACTTTTGGTAGTACATTTTAACCTCTAGTTACAAAAATGTTTTATTTTTCTACAAAAATGCTGTTTGAAACCAGCTTTGTGGACTCACACACTTTTTCACAGAATATTTTTCACCAATAGAAAAACTCTATAAAACAGGCATAAGAAGAACAGGCTTGACCATGGTATTAAAACACAATGTCTTGGTTTGGCAGTAAATCTAGTGAAATACATAGCAAAATGTTGTCTCATTTCAACTGAAGTGGGATTTTATGAGATAGACCGACACAAAGTAGTGTATAAGGGAAGAACAGAAGGGAACAGATGTGTTTAGAGCAAGAAAAATAAACAGAGCGTACAATGTTGGGATGAAAAACAGGCAGGACAACAGAGCAACACAGAACATGAAGTCAACGGGAAAAAAACCTGCATAGAACTAAGAAAACCACTAAGCTTATATACTGTGGGAGGAGATATGTGCAGCCTCTGAGAAGAAAGCAGGGAGACTGAGGAAGGCTAATGAGCAGAACAGCGACAAAAAAAACAGGGGGAATGTCTGATAGAGATCAAACAGAACATAATCTAGAATACATGGATGGCAGAAATAAGTAGGAAACTAACCTAAAGGAATGAACTAATTAAGCAGCACCTAAAGAACAAACAATAATGAGCCCAAGGAAATGAACAGAATTAGGCGAGACCTAAAGAACATAATGAACGAAGAAATGGGGAAACACAAACACAAAAGAGGAAACTGAAATACCTGGAGATCGCGACAACATTGTTTACAAAATGTTTCGCAAATAAAGTGGTTAAAGTGTGAAAAGTATATTTATTCAGCCCCTTTTTGACAAATATAATCAAGTGCAACCAGTTGCTTTCGGAAGTCAACACATCAAACAGAGTCCACCTGTGTGTACTTCAAATGGATACAGCTGTTCTGTAAGGACAACTGAGGTTTCCTGACACACACCAGCTAGGTCAGAGAATAAATTTAAGAGAAGTTTAAAGCTGAGTTAGCTAGAAAAAGAATTTCTCAAGTTTTAAGCCTCTTACTTAGTGCTGTTCAATCAGTTATCCACAAATTGAAATAACAGCAAACCTACCAAGGAATACCAATCCTTGGTAGGTTTGCTGCCTAAAAAAAAAAAAAAAAACACACTGTGGTGTTGGCAACATCGTGGTGTGGGGTTGCTATTCTTACGTAGGGAGAAGGACGCATGAAACATCACTTTGAATCGTCTTGTTATTGAAAAGTGCTTTATTAATAAGCTTCCCTTGCCTTGAATGCGTTAATAGAAAGGTGAAAGGAGCTAAATACAGGGAAATCCTGGAGGAAGCTGTCAGAATGAACAATGATTGAGACTACGGTAGAAGAATATGTTTGAGTGATCCAGTCAAGCGCCAGACATAAATCTGATTAAAAAGAAATCTGAAAATAGCTGCTCACAGACACTCTTTCCAATCTGACTTAGCTTCAGCTATTTTGCAAGAAGGAAAGGTCAGAAATCTACACAAAATGCAAACTAGTTCACCCTTTTAATGAACATTTTGAACATAACAAAGTTCTGAAGTTAATCAGATCGGGAGCTTACTGGGTGCTTTTCCTAAGCAGGAAAAGCTGCGTCTGCTCATTGTGGCGGCACTCAAACTCCATCCATATATTTCTGCTGATGTAAAAGTGTGTGTGTGTGAGTGTGTGTGTCTGTGAACCACTCTACGTGAACTATGACTCTCAGTTTGATCAATGTCAGAGGTCTGCGCCAGGCACTCCACGCTGCCTTTAGCTGTGACAGACAGGTCCTTGGGGCCCCTCTGATCCCTGGGGTCAGGGTTGGCAAAACGCAGGGCTTCAGCACAAAAACTGCCCCACCACTTGTAAAACAAACCTGTGCCATCTATACAGCATCTGCTTTGTATCAAAGCCCTCTGAAGGAAGTTCAGCATCTCAGTCACTGGATACAAAAAGGATCCCGTCTCTGTTTTGGCGTAGTTTTGTGCGAGGGGAGAGTGCCGCATGCTTGCCACCATCCATCAAGGAGATGATCTAAATAATAAAAGGCATTTTATTTTTCTTTCTGGGGGAGGATTTCTGGTTTTGCCGCAAAATGCTTTCCATGAAAATGCCTTAGAGAGCCAGATCTTTGTTTGAAGCGCTAAAAGCGAGAGAGTGCATCTGAAATGTTTCGTTCTCTGTGATAGAACTGCGGCGATACTTTGGCGTCAAAAGCTCCGACCGGCCAGCTCGTACAAGGAGGTTTTGAAGAGCTGATGTGAAAACAAGAGTTTGTAACATTTCAATCAAGTGTACGATTAAGAAAGTTTCTCAGTCCCACAAGTGGAACGAGCAGGGCAAATAACAGGATTTACTCGACCCCGGCTCCTTTTTGTCCGGCAACACACTCACCTCTGTTCCCCTCACCCTCCGCCTGTCCCCACTAACCGGGAGTCTAAATCCCTTTTTGATGGATTTTCCAGCAATCTCTTTAGTGCTGCGGCTGGCATGTGTGACACACGTGCACACGCGCACACACACACACGCCCTTGACTTCGGCGCGGCACCACAAAACGCTCACGCACATGCAAAACGCTTCTTTCCCTGTCACACACCCGTAACATCTGTGTTATTGAGATACAGCGTTTAATGGTTATACATTATTCTCCTACTGTTGATGCCTTTTCAACTAAACGTGCTCTGAAACGGAGGGTAAATTGGATTTGATGCAACTGTAATGGAAAGTCTGAATAATTGGGTATTTTAAGCATTTAATTTTCCTCAAGTATTTCTGTTTTTCAAGAAGAAAAAAAACCCCAACTAGCATGACTTCATCAACCCTAGTTGCTGATGTTGATGTTAAACCTTGTAATTAAGAGCAAATACTCTTTAAAAGACCTTCTGTGTTCCTGCTGTTGGTGAAGCTGTGTGGCGTGCGTTATGAATGGGATGGGTAAGACGCGGGAAGGAAGAAAAAGATCGCAGGTCCAGTTTAGCTTTGAGCTGGCTTCACCCCGCCTGTCATGCTGTGATGTTTTGTTGTGTTAACCATGACAACTGCCTCTGAGGCTCCATCCAGCTTTAGGATTATTCTGGCAGAGAGCGCTAAGAAGGAGATGACAGAGGAGAGTAAAGGCACATGAAAGATTAGGAAACCCGACGAGGGAAACTGTACCCAAAAGAGGTGACAAAGCGGGAAAAGACAGAAAATGCACGAGGAATACGAAGGAACTCCATAACAAATGCGTCAAACAAATACTACACTTTAGATCGTGCAATTGTGAAACCTAAACAAAGCGGACATCCTTTCCATTGGTTTTCAAAGCAGATAAGCAATTTTAAAAGCACACTTTTATGACACAAAGCGCCTTTGGAGACACATCTTGAAAGCTCGACAGGCACTGTATGGCTGATGATGTAGCGTCTGTTACCGCACCATCCGGAAGCCTGCTACCGTCTATGGCCGAAAACAGAAAACAGGCGGCTTCTTTTCATTGAGAATTAGTCAAGTGGATGAAGAATCCGCAGCCACATAACCGAGGTGAATGTGGGTGGTGTTTGTGAGCACGTCTGTGGGTTTCTGTGAGTGTATCCGGTGTATCCGCTTATTTATCTATTTTTCGTACATCTTGTGTCAATGTGAACCATCGGCTGAAGTTCACGGAAAAAAAAATCAAAATAAAAAGCTGCTCTGCTCAAATGTTCCCCCTCCATGTTTACCCGTGATAATTAGCTGTAGGAGCATTGGTTTTCTTTCTGTTTTTGAGCCAAATGAAGAGGGACCTCTCCATCCAACACATGTGTAGCGTTTGCTTGATGTAGCATTTCAGTGCCAGAAAACATGTTGTGAGAAAACTAATTGCAGACTTACTGAGTTCATTTTAAATCACAAATGGGGCTTCAGTGTAAGAAAAAATGCTATACTGCTGTTTTACCCTCACAAGTAAAACATTGATTGATTATGTGGAGAAAGTGAGACTTGCACATTCCCTGCATGTGTCACTTACTGCAGGTGGCTAAGACTGCCCTTTATCATCTTAGAATTATTCAAAAAATTAGACAAATTGTGTCCTTCCAAAATGCTGAGATTCTTATCCATGCATTTGTGTCGTCACGCATTGATTACTGCAATGCCCTTTTCTCTCGGTTACCAAGGAAAGGTTTTCGAGGTTTGCAGAGGGTCCTGAGTGCGGCTGCTCGTGTTTGAACTAAAACTGGGAAATCTGCGCACATCACCCCAGTGTTGTCATCCCCTCATTAGCTGCCCTGTCATGCTCGAGCAGACTTCAAGATCCTGTTGCTCACCTACAAGGCCTTAAACGGATCGGTGCCTTCTTACCTCTCAGACATTTATATGTCCCTCCTCGAGCTCTCAGACCTGAAGGCACTAGCCTTTCAAAAATCCCTAAAGTGCGAAGAAAAACTGCCGGTGAGCGTGCCTTCTCTTTTCATGCCCCTTACCTGTGGAACAACCTCCCTCAGGACATCAGGCAGGTTCTGTTGCTGTTTTTAAAGTTAAAGCCTCGCTTGTTTACTCTGTCCTAGTTGTTGTAAATTTTACCTTCTGTTGTTTTATCTGTTTTTTATCTGTACTGTTTATTATTATTTGTCTTTTATCTCCGTGTAACTGTTCAGCACTTTGTATGAAAGCACTTTATTAGAAAACTTATTTTTTAATAAAGTTATTATTATTATTATTATTCTGATGGCAGCTGCTGACATGTGGGAGTACTGATGCTACTGATGCTTATGACAATACCGGTCATAACCGGACCAGAAATATTTATTCTTCACTGTTGTAAATTACTCGCCATTTGGGCTCGTCAAGGAGCACATCTAGATACCTCCAAATGGCACAGATTTCTCAAGTCCCCAGGCTGCTGCTCTCTGACAACTCTCCCCCTGACTTCCTCCTCACTCCGTAAACCATCATGCAAATTTCCACCGTATAAACTATATTCCAGCTGAGGGCTTTACGATAACTTGCTCCGAATGCAGCGTCTTTGCTCTTCCGCAACTTTCAGCCGCGCTCTCTCCTGCTTCATGGTTGCTTTTTTTTCCCTTTCTCACTATTTTATATGAATTTTGTACAAATCACTCAGACCCTAGTGTGGAGGAAGCCTGAAAGTAGGCTCTGCTGTATAACTAAAACCCACATCTGGACAATTGCTACTAACTGTGAATGGTATTGAATCACAGTATCCATTTGTTTGAATGTAAATGTAAACATTTATAAATGTTTGCAAGCAGCAAATTTAGCATTTTTGTTCTCTATATTTACATATGTTCACTATTTCTATGTAAAGTCTTTCCCTTGTTGTTGCAGGAATGCTCCCTGTCCTCCTGCTAGCTGGGTTGATTCTGGCTCTGTCCGTCCCTGGCACCACGTGCGAATCAGCTACGCTGCGTTTCTTGGGGCAGACGGACTTTGTCGTCAACGAAACCAGCACAGCTGTGGTCCGGCTGGTCGTGGAGAGGGTGGGAGACCCGATCAATGTGACGGCTTTGGTTCTCGTAGGTCTACTTTATCACCTTTGCTTTGCTGGAATTCTGCCACATTCAGTCGTTTAATTTGAAGGTTTTTCTGCAGCATTGCATTCCTTTCCCTTCTGTCTCCGTCCTATGAATCATTTTTGCTGCAAATCCTTTGCTCAAGCAAACAATAAGATTATGAAGAAACTGTAGTTGTACGGAATGTTTTGGGGATTTATTTCAACCACACAGAGGAGGTTTAATTTTCAGCTTCCCTTACTCAGCATTTGTGCCAGTAAGGCAGCCGTGTAACGCGGATTGATGAAGGGGTCCCTGCATTTCTCAACATCCCTACTTTATTTTCGTAACATGCACATTACTGTGTGGGCTGATAGGGATGTTTACAACATTCTGTCATACTGAAGGGCCTACCAGGAATATGCATGGACTGGTTCAAGATTCTCATCATAGTTAAACTTGAGTGAAAATAATGAGGTTTCGCTGCATTCACACTATATTTTAAAAAGGGTATAACGTGATTTGACTGCTTTTTATTTAAAACAGAAAAGCAACTATTATTTATACTGCTGTTATAAATAATCTTACATGTTAACTATTGCCGGTATTACCGTGCTATCTATAATGTAAAGTAATTATTTAGATTTTGACATATAGACTTAAACAATATTATAGAATACCAGAAAGTGAAAATAGTGTTCCCTTAATAAGAGGTAGGGCAGGGTCAATGCTGTGTTACTCTGTTTTTTTTTTTTAGTTAATATGCGTTTAGTTATCTCTTTGCTCCTTTGTTGTACTTTGCAACCTTGTGGGTGCCCCATTTCTCATTGTTTATACTTTAGAAGAAAGCATATGGATATATGTGAATTTGTAACCTTAAATTAGATTTTTTTTGTGATTTTCTTCCCTTTGAATATTATTTTCAGCTAGAGGGAGTTGACACTGGGGACTTTGAGGCTATTAATGCTGCAGCGTTTCTGCTGTCCACTGAGTCCAGTAAGACAATATTTATTGCTGTAAAAGACGATGACCTGCCTGAAGCGGATGAGACATTTACCTTCAACCTTAAACTACAGGTAAACACCCTTCATTTGATTGTTTGTATATTTATCAAATTTATATTCATTTATATTTTAAGACTCTATGAGAATCAAAGTTCAGTGTTCTATATGCAGTCCACAATTGCCCCCAAGTGGGAAAGACCAGCTAAATTAATGAGAAAGTAGGTCGTCACTTTGAATAGGTTCAAGCTTTTACAATGCAGGGGTGAGTGAATCCTCATCTGTGCAGACAGAGCTGCGACATTTGTGCAGCGCCTGAATGCTTCAGGGTCAAACCTGTAGGAAGGGAGTATTCCCAGCAATTAAAGTAAAGTAATGTATAAGTTATAGAGGTCCTTTCTGAATATATGGTAAATTGCCTCTTGTAATATTAATGGATTCACAACCGATGTATAAAAATCTTCTCTTGCATTATGTGACACAATTATTTCATAAACCCTGCAAGATAGAGCACTTTGGCCTTGCACTCTTGCTACATCATTTTAACTGCTTCCAAAACTTGATTATTTTATGTTTAACTGAGCTTACATGGGAAAGCTAAATTATTTTTTTTGGCTTTATGTACTGCAAAGTCTCATCACAGTATAGGATGCCTTTTCCTAGAGACGATCTCCATGGTTTCATGCAGGCTTTGGCTGTCAAGCTTGATTGATGAGTTAGGGAGGGCCTGTCTTATTGTCAACCCCCTTAAGTGAAAAACCCTCAAATAAAGGTCATTGTAAATTAGTAATTTAAAGATGTTACGTAAATATGTGTATGTATAACTGCAGGTCTGAGCAGCTGGCAGCAGCAGCCTTTTTCACATCATTATTTACTTGGACTATTCATTAGCATCTTTTTAAAATCCAGTAGCACAAGTCCACATTTTGCCTGCTACCAGAGTCAAAGACCAGATGA
The DNA here is from genome assembly GCA_037039145.1 of Fundulus diaphanus. Classification (NCBI taxonomy): domain Eukaryota; kingdom Metazoa; phylum Chordata; class Actinopteri; order Cyprinodontiformes; family Fundulidae; genus Fundulus; species Fundulus diaphanus. The sequence continues at coordinate 32,937,122 of CM073127.1, read as the reverse complement.
GGCCCACTCTGTTTACACTACAGCGGGGACAAAGCTCCAGCCAAATGCTTGCCTATCATCTTACTGATGGGCTGTCAGGAGAATGAATGTGTGGCACCATGGGTGTCATACATCAAGCAAAAGTGAGAAATAAAGGGCTGATTGGGTTTCATCAATCATTCCTGACAGTCAAATCTGTTTTAACAGAAAATGTTACCCTAACTCCGGTTGAGACAAAACAGTTTGGTAGTTAGAGAACAAGACAGATGGCTCCTCGCATCATCACCGAATGCTGAAATGTCACACTGGACCTCAAGCAATTAAATTGTTCTTTTTGCCTCTCTGGTCTTCTTCCAGTCTCTCGCTTTCCAACAAAAAGATACATTAATTAAAATTTTTGGACAACTGAGCAATAGTTCAATCCTTTTTTTCCCCTTAGCAAAGGAAAAAACATCTGATATTTTTTGTTCACAAGTAGGATGACACGAGAAATCTATGTCTTGTAACTACTGCTGAGACTCCAACTCCAGCCACAGTCCACATTTCGTGAATCTCCGACAAACTCTTTTATGGACTTTTATTCATAATCTCTAATGGGTGTTGTAACAAAGTCTCATCCTGATTGTGGGGTGCTTCACTCTTCCAATGACCCTAACATTAAATTTGTGTAGTTTAAAAAAAAAGTGATAAATTTACAATTACTTTTTGACAACTTTTTGATTAGAATTATTAAAATATATAAACGTTTGGATAAAATGAACGTTGTATTGGAGCATTATCCAGAATGAAAACGTGTTCCCTGGTTCCTTCAGCAAGTCTGGACTTGGTGTAACAAGCAATATTTTCAAGAAAGGATAAATAAAAAAAATTAAAAAAAAAACTTTTGTAAAATCAAATCATGCTGAGCTCTACCAAATGGAGTCTCTGTTTTTTTTTTTTTTTTTTTTTTTTTTTACATGGAAAACTTTGTTACGTGTTTCTAAACTTGCGGTTTAAGGCTTATAAAATCCTTATGTAATTTTGTAGTATGCTGAAGCTTTAAACTCGTCAGGGTTTAGTGCCAACTGACAGAGCACAGCACAAGTCCTAAAGAGGCGTCCTGCAGAGAGATAACCTGACTGAGCAGCTGGGCAGAAACCAGCACTTCCTGTCTTTGTGCTGTCTCACCAGGGCTCCACAGTGGGTGCACTGGAATGAAGCAAAGACAGCAGATAAGACAGACGTACCGGCCTTTCCCATGAGCTACGACTGAGCATTTCAAGTGTTTGGGGGATTAACGTTAAAGAGCCTGAACATAAATTCTGTGTATTTGCCCATTTTCTCTTTTTTCCAGAGTTCCTCTAATGGTGTGACACTGGGAACACCGAACAAGGCAACGATCACTATCTTGTCCAATGACAATGCCTTTGGAATAATTGCCTTTAACTCAGTAAGACCCATTTATCATCACCATCATTTATTTTTTAAATTCTTTATTCTTTTGGGAAATTATTCAGTATTAAGATATGAGTGTGAGATCTGACGCTTACCACAATTTGCTCATAATTTGGTTACTTCAATTTGTTGTGTTCATTCTTCTGTTTATCTAAAATGTATTTGTGCTTACATGATTGTGATTTCCTTTTCTCTTCCTTCTTATCAGACTGAAGAGATTGTTGTTGATGAGTCCAGAGGAAGGAACGTGCCTTTTACCTTGATTAGAGAAAAAGGAACTTATGGGACGGTCACTGTGAGCTTTGAGGTGGGAAGACAGTGGAGGGCTTTTTTTTTGTTTTACAAAAAATGGGTGGGAATGACAAAGGAATCATTTCGGCTCTTTTTGTCCCTGTCCTTCTAGATCTCTGATGGTCCCAACCCTCCTACTGAGGATCTGGTTCCAGACAGAGGCAGCATCATAATCCCTGTAGGAAAGGCTGCAGCGCACTTCAGCATCCTCATTCAGGATGATCTGGTATTAACCAGAAGACCCAATTTTCCATTTCAAAAGTCATTCATGCTTGTTTACATCTCTCTGCCCTTGCTTGAAAAAGTAGGAATGTCTAGAGGCAAACTTCACTTTGACCTTTAAAAGGAAGAAAAAAAAACATGACTTCCCTCAACACTGTTGAAGCTACTTAAAAGTTTGTTGGACTTCATCAACCCCATACGTTTCCCTGACCTGAACTTTATAAATCTACTCATCCCTGTGTAAAGTGACTGGATCAAGTATTCCTTCCCCTTAAACTTACACACATTACAATGCCAAACCTATTATTCATAACGTTTTTTAGTTTTAGATGATAGAGTAACACAAAGTAATACAAAATCTAGTGAATGAAAAAAACTCAACAGTGCTGTATGTAGCTTGATCCTTTTTGTTTTATGTTGCTACCAGCTTTGCACATCTAGTGACTGACACCTTTGCCCATTCTTCTTGGGAAAAGCTCCAGCTCGGTCAGTTTGGATGGTTAGCATCTGTGAATATACATTTTTATGTCTTGCCACAGGTTCTCGGCTATATGTCTGTATGACTTTGTACTATTCTAAAACTTGTTAAATGTTTGGAGTCTTCCTGCTGGGAGGTGAACGTCCAGCCCAGTCTCAGGCCTTTAACAGTTTCTTCCCTCCAGGATTGCTCTGAACACTTCTGCAAGGCATTATTCGATTCACGTTCGGAGTTTTGAACTGTGTCTAACAACCGTTTAATGTGCCTGTCATTCTCTGTTGAGCAGATCCCTGAGAATGATGAAGTGTTTACAGTCAGGCTAACAGGTGTGGCTGGTGGAGCCCTTCTCAGTCCCAATGCCAGCAGCGTCCAGCTTCGAATCCGGCGAAATGACAGCCCCCTGCGCTTCTCCCTGTCTGTCATGGTCGTATCAGAATCGGCATCTGTCATTGTCCTCAATGTGACCCGCGGCCGACTGACTGAGGATGGGCCACTCGTCGGCTCTGTTGACACCCAGGTTGTTCTCGCTTAGTCCACTAATGCTTTGTTCTGGACATTTTAATGTGAAGGTTAAGCCACAGATGCAGTGTTACTCTATACATTAAAATCGAAGTAAGATAAAGAGTAACATTGTTTCAATATAGAAAAACATTACGGTTGAGTCAAACTAATCCTCTACGCTGTTTTTTTTAGGTGTCTGTGGATTACATGGTAGTGAGTGGTGAAGGAGTGGGCAGTGCAACTCCAGGAGTGGATTTCCTGGACCTTCAGCCAGTCAGAACCATCACGTTCCCTTCGATGGTCTTCAAAGCCAGACTTTTGTTCAACATAAGCGATGATGCAGTACCAGAAATTGCAGAATCCTTCCATGTGGTTCTTTTGGAGGAAACTATACGAGGAGACGCTGTGCTAGTATCGCCCAACGCAGTGCTGGTGACCATCGAGCCCAATGATAAGCCTTATGGTGTCCTGTCAATTAGCAGTGCTGCTCTCGTTCAGCCAATTAGCATCAATGAAGATCTGACTCAAAAGTAATTAAAAGCTGTTATATTTGCAAAGGATTCTGACACTTAATGCAACGTAACTACATCTCAGATTATCTCTTCTCCAGATTTGATGGGATCATCATTGTGAGAAATGGAGGAAGCTACGGCCAGGTGTCTGCAAACTGGTCCATCAGCAGGAACTCCAGCGATCCCTCGCCAGTGTTGCATGACTTGACGCCCCAGTTTGGAACCGTGAAATTTGCTGCTGGTCAGGTGACGGCTGTGGTTTCCATAAACATCGTGGCTGATGATCAACCTGAAGAAGCAGAGGCTTTTGTTCTGAAACTGTTGCCCAGCACTGTTACTGGAAATGCGGAAATTGATGAACCTATGGAGGTGAGCTCTGTTTCTGCTTTGTGTGTGTGACAGAAAAAAAAAAAAAACTGCACTTGTTGGGAGAGACCTCCATGTGGTGTGCATGTGTGTGGGACCTACTGTGCTCCACAGATGCGAACTTGCCACATGGACCAGGGGTAGACTCCTTGGTGCGTTACTTTGCTCTGTGGGTGTTCCCTTAATGTGGCGAAATCAAAACAAAGCGGAAACAGCAGGAGCGCTGCGTGTGGGGAAAAACTCTGTGTTTTCTTTTTTTAAGCATGGGTGAAGTGGTGACAGGCTTTTATGGCTTCCATCTTTGCCCAAGCTTCTTGGCTAAGTGTGAAAGCAGTGGGCAGATCAAAGTCTAGTTTATTTTCTGCGTGTCACATGCAGACACACATTCGAAACTCATCCTGAAGTTAAAACAGTGCGGGGCCTGTTCACCCCCTGTGAGAGGCAAAATATCTCAGAATAAACACCCAATCTTAATGATAATAGATGATGATCTATTAGACATGAAGATAAATATGTACTTGTTGTAGTGAGTTGCCGATTGGATGATGCTAATGTGTCTCACATGCATCCAGACCCATGATCATTCCAGCATATTATACAGTATGTGCTATAGTATAACACTCATGGAAACTACTCTAACAGTTTGGAGCTGAGTTAATTAAAGAGAACCCCTCTCCAAAGTTAGGCTGTGGCTATGGTTTACTACAGTCACTCTCATGTAATGTCTTTCCTGGCCCAGTCCCCCTCTGTCATTTGTTGCCTTCTTATACATGAGATACAATTTTAGTATCGCAAAAACAGAAAAAGCAACGAAGCCCTCTTGGAGCAGACTTCTTTTCTGTTACCGATGATTCAGGAGTGGGTGTTCAACACAGATTCCTCTTTACAATTACTGCCATGTTCAGTTAGTTTCAAAATTATTCGTACTCCTGGCCAATTTAGATTTAAAGTAACCTTTTAATTAGAAACAGATGTTTCCTCTGGCTGGAATCCATCTTAATATTTTTGAGTGCCCCAGCCATAATCCTGACTTGAATGTGAGGGAGAATCTGTGGAGGAAGCCCAAGATTAGCAACAACTGTGAACTCCTTTCAAAAGATGAATGGTTAAAAATACTAAAGCTGATCACCAATTATAAGGGTTTGAATTATTTAATGACAAGTGCATCTTTTCCATTGATCATTGAGAAGGGTTTAAATGATCGTATAACCTTTTTAAAAATGTAAATGTAAATAAAGGAGTTCGTACTGCTTATTCTGTGACTGAAAACAGCATACACAAAACACTGGCACACTTTTAGGACCACGTTTGTGGGTACAAACAAGGATTTTGATCTCTATTTCCATCACCTGCAGCGTAAATAAAGTCTAAAACAAGTACCCACAGTATGTAAAGCAATCAGCTTTTATTTAGTGAAGCAGTTTTTTTAAATCTTTTATAAAAAAAAAAAAGATCCATATGGGCTTTAAAGACAGGCTGTACACCCCATCTTCACGTCTTTTTTTGTGTTGGGTGAACATACCTTCTTCTACGTCTCCAGTCCTCAGTTTATTTCTGTTTAGCTGCCATAAACACACCAACTTTATGAATCTTCATGATTGTTTGCAATATCTGCGTGGCCATTTTGTAAGTGTCAACTGTTTTCTCTCTCTTTACTGCGTTTCCGCTAGTTATGTTGAGTACTGCCCCCTGTGTTTTTGTCAAATACTGCAACTACGACCATGTCAAATATACGTAAACGTCTACAGCCCTTCTATGGGCTGTGCGCAGCAACCCAATGCGCAAGTATAACTCAGGCTTAACTCAACCTCAGAAAAACAAATCTGTTTTTCCAGACAGTAAAAGATTTTTTGTTGACTCATAGTTCTACGGTTCTCAATGCCAGGTTAATGCTAACATGCCTACTGGCCATTTTGATGAGACTGAGTTGGTATTTTGGCTTAAAACATATTTCAATGCAGTTTTTGTTTCTCTTGTCTGGACAAATAGTCCTTACAAAAATATTTTTTCTCCTGCTTCATATAGTAGATCTTTACATTGACCATCATCGCATTTAAGTGCTGTTGTTTCGACTGCTCTCTGTGCCGTTTTACCACATGATAGTTGTCGGGCACAGTGCTCAGGGCAGGTCACATGATGTGGTCGGACAGGAATCAAACACCGTTGTAAAGGGCTAAAAAACAAAATGTTGCAGACATTAATTCACAGATATTATAACAACAAGGATGGGGAGTTTAGTCAGGGACTGATCATTGAAATCCTCAGATGATACCTATTTTAGATCAACCAATTAGCCTACTTATGACTCAGAGTGACCAAGAAGCAAAATATATGTCTTGTTTACAACATAGTAATGGTTTGTTTTTGATCATTTATTTATACGTTTGTTATAAATTTATAATTTTTTTTTTTTAGTCTGATTAATTGTATTCGTTCTTTCTTAATTTTCCCTCAAGATGGTGTTTTACATTCAGGACAGCGATGATGTCTATGGACTTTTTCGGTTTGACCCAGCCAGGGAGCAGAGCATCCAGAGCCAACCCCAGGGACGATTCCTCTCTCTCAATTTTGTGAGAGATGGTGGCACGCTGGGTAACGTGTCCATGGCCCTTACTGCGCTCTACATTCCAGCAGGCCCAGTGGACCCTGATCTGGCCCGAGACCAGGTTCTGAATGTTAGCAGGTCTGTTAATGTGCTGTTTTCTCGTCAACGGACGGTCCATGTCATACTGCCTATCCGGAATGACGCCTTTCTGCAAAATGGAGCTCGTTTCCTTATTCAGGTAATTAGAAACAAAGAACAAAACTGTAATTCAGCAACAATTTTCTAGCCTAATTAAAAAAAACTGCATCCCTTCCACTTGGCTTAGCACTTTTGGCAACATAACAGTCATTTAAAGTTTAAGTGCCTCATCTGCATGTGTGAATAGTTTGACATTGGCACTCAGGTCTGGCACGGCTCTATGGGCTTCGCTCAACTGTCCAAACAAATGGCTAACCCTTAAAGCAAGCCACAGGTGCTAGAAAAGCATCCTTGATGTTCTATAGAACCTTAATCAGCCACACACATGCAGTTCCAGAACTTTACGTCTTTGCTGTAAAGTTGAAAATTATCTCAGAAAAGGCTTTTTTTGATTAATAAACCAGCGCAGTAACATCCTACCAGCATCTGTATTAGATTGCCAGCTTCTGCCAACTGAGACATTTCCCTATTTTCCAGTTGAATAAACTGGAGCTGGTTGATATCACCCCATCAATTCCTTCAAACAGCCCAAGGTTCGGGGGACCTCTGAATCTGACGTTGAATGTCACCCCTGACATTGCTAATGGGGAAATTGGCTTTATAAGTAACACTACAGTGGTACTCTATGAACCAGAGGACAGCAACACCAGCATGGTAACTTATTCATGTTTTCAGTTATTTTTTTAAACAAATTTACACACAAACAGGTACTTTTGAATATGTAGTTTTATGCATTTGTTTATGTTTATTTTGATAACACTCTGTGCAGGTTAGCCTCCCTCTGCGGCGGGATGGGACGGACGGTCAGGCCGTGGTGTTCTGGAGTCTTCGGCCAATTGGAGCCAATCTTAAGGATGTAACTGCTGACGATCTGACACCGTTTAATGGCTCAGTTGTCTTCCTCTCCAGACAGAGCGATGCCTTTATTAACCTTACCATTATGGCCGACAATATCCCAGAGGTCAATGAAACCCTGCTGCTCAGCCTAGACAGGTGTGTAAAGGTCGCCGTTACGTAACACTCAGAGTTTCCAAATAAGGATTGCTAAATTGTAGGGGCAGAAAAAAAAAACTTTGTGAGTAATAAGTGGGCATGTTGCGGCGGATTTACAAAGACTGTGTGTGCAATGGATAAGATGTGCAGAACCGATTTGGTCCGCTCCATTTAAATTGTAAAAATGCATGTAATACTGGCAGTGCAGGAGCTGCTGTAAAAGAAAGATGAAGATCAAATCCATCACATAATCTTATCAAACACCCAGAAGAACTTCTGCTATTAAACTTTTTATTTTATTAAAGGTGTAGTGGCCGATCTATTATTTTCTTTCCAGAAATGTAAGTAAGAATCGCCCAAGTCACTTTTTGAGCAACTGCACATGCACAAGACCATCCTATCCGCTCTTCCGGTCCTCAGGGAGATTGCATGAAAGAATCCCCCAAATACTCTGGTCTTATTTCTTTCTACTGAGGCTTTCCTCTTCTTCTCATAAACTTGTAAGACAGTTTGCTTCTTGCCACTCTCAGCCATTTTCAAAGTATACAGTGAGAGCTGCAGCGCTACAGTGAACGGCTGAAACCAAAGCTAACTGGATACATAAACACCAGAAGTGTGCATGCGCAGCAAGAGGAAACTAACAAGGAAGCGCGCACATTGGCGTAAGGTGAGCGCGTCACAATGATTGCCATGTGGGACAACCAATAGATAAGATGATCCCCCAGAACTCGAAGCAAATAAAAGATCAATATTAATTATTTAAAAACAGACAAAAAAACTGTTGTTTTGTCAGTTTTGTCAAGTTCTGCGAAACAGAAGACAACACTTTTATTTTATGTCTGATTTTAATGAGAAAATATTACAACTGACAAATCAGATTTACCCCTGTTTATCATTATTCTACTGGTTCATGTATCAATGTCGACGCCCATGTCACATGCCACAGCTAAGCGGCGCTTCTCCAGTCCCCATTGACTGAAAACCTCCCTCAGGTCGTTGGAGGTAATAATGATAATAACAATTTTAAAAGAATAATAACATACATAGATCTGTCTGGGGATAGGCACCAGCCCCTGATTTACCTGATTTATTTTAACCCTGCACAGATAAGCAGGTATAGATGATGGATGGATAAGGTACAGAGCTCGTATTGGAACAATGAGCGAGGGAGAAAAAAATCCATCTTGCCGCAAATTATGGATACACACTCCAGCCGTTCCCCCCTCTCTCCGACCGTGTTCTATAGTTACCACACGACCCTGATTATTTTTCACTTTGGTTTAATTGCATGACGATGGTTAATATAAATAATATAATCTTTATTATTATGTATAATATATCAATATAAAAACAAAAAAGCGAATAAAAGGAAATTCGCCATTCATCTAGACAACACAATTAATTTACTTTGCATTGTTGGTACAATGGTGGTAGAAGGGTTTGCTCCATTGTACCAACAGCAAGGATCTGCAAGTAGAGACAGCAGAGCCATCTGAGAAGCAGAGGAGATGTGCCTAAAAAGCACAAAGAACTCACCTCCAGTTAGGAGCTACCTAAAACAAGATTTATTTATTTCCACTTTTCATAGAATGAAACACATTAAAATTTAGAATCAGGAGGAGCTGCTGTGTCGCGACACATCTCCCCCCGGGACACTAACTACAGATGTCTTCAGTCAGTAAAGTCTAATTATAGTCTAATTGTACTGTCTAAATATGTAAGACATACAGTTTGTGCTTAAATAAATGGAGGAGTACCTTTAACACGACGCGCATTTGGTGAAAAGTTAAAATTTTTGAATTTGAGCAATTTCACTTTGCTCAATTTCGCTTTGCTCAATTCACAATTTTGCTTGGCTCCATTTGTGCATCTACCGCACTGTTTGCAGTTGTGCTTCGCTCTGTTTGTGCATTTTGTGTCCTTCGCATCGCTCAAAATGCCTCATTCGCATCGCGGACCGTAAATTCGCTCCTGAAAGCGCCGTTATATAGGGAAAACATGAAAATCACTCGCTCCAAACGTCTTGATCGCGTTCGATGTGAACAAGTGACAGCGGATAGGAAAAGGAAGAGAACGAAAAACAGCAAACGCACATAAAATGTCACTACCTTTGGTGTCCCTCCCAAACATTTATCTTGAGAAATCTGTTTATTGTCACCCGAACAATAAATCGTAATTTCCACCAATGCAACCAGTGATGGTTCATCAAGTTGAAAATTGTACATTGTGTCTAATTTTATACTTTATCCCTTGGACACACAGAGTAAGAAAGAAATAGAACTGTTTCATGTAGTTTTAAAGGCCAGTTTTATTGCGTGTTTGGTGGACATGGGCAGCTGTTGTATGGTCTGTGTTCTGATGAGAACCGTGGCTTTCTCTCCCTCCCACTCCTCTCCTGCAGGGTGGAGGCTGCACACTTTATAGTGTACTTTGGGTAAGTGGAGAGTGGAGTGAACCTGGGCCCTTTGTGTGACTTGAATCAAGTCTTTCTCTTTTCAGACAAGTGCCTACTTCGGATTTCTGGGGCATTGGTCTGGGAAGGGAATTTGAAGGGGTGGCAGGGGTGTGTGTTAGTGTGTGTTGGGATGGTTATAGATTGTGGAATGCTGCCATGGTGTGAAAAACGTAATCAAGCAAAGAGTTTTTTGTCATGGGAGTATGTGTTTTGCGCTAATTTAACCAGCCTTGATTATGTAGCCTTTTTAAAGGCCTGTTTAATGCATGCAGCTCATTGGCTGAGACTGTTTGAAGTGGTTTAAACCCTTCTTTGTATACCATTACTTTGTATTGCCTATTATATTGTGCTTACTTGGCTCTAATTCTCTCAGCATATACACATAAACACACACCCCTGTGGAGTTGCACACGCACGCACGCACACACGCACGCACGCACACACACACACACACACACACACACACACATATATACTTTACTGACATTGTTATTAAAAGTGGTGTAATCAGTAGGGGCTCAGCATATGGAGCTAATAATGAATGTACACCAGACTAGACAAGGAATTCATTAAGAAATTTATATCTTACCGTTTAGTAACTGTTGTTAGAGGTATTAAATGTCCAATTTAGATAAAAACCCGAAGTTAGAGGAAAGTCCAAAAAGATTGCCATCTCACAGATGCCAGCCGCTTCGTTATGAATTCTTTGTGACTTTAGCTCTGGAGTGGAAATCTGTATTGAGTACGTCTTCTGCCAGGCTTCCCGTGATCTAATGATGAGCGTGCACTCTTGTCTGCTTCTCTTTATGCTTCTGACCTTGTGTCGTAGGAGTAATGTGGAGAATCAGATCCTGAAAGCCGGCTTCACCAGCAGAGAGATCGTCATCGTGGAGAACGACGATCCTGGGGGAGTGTTTGAGTTCTCCCAGTTCTCCAGAGGTCCATGGCTTATCAACGTAAGTTTAAATGCAACACAACAACATGGGAAATTGCAATCTGCAGTGCCGTTTAGGAGTTTACATCCACTCATCAACTTGAGTATCGTATTAATGTTAGGCTTTTAATACAAACCGTTTAGTTTTTCCGGGTTGAATATTCGTGCAGCATGCAATTTAAGAGAAGTTGTGACTTTTTTTCTAATCCATACAGGCTAAAATAGATAAACACAGCCACCTACTGTATATTTAGGTAAATGTCATTTTGCAAGTTCCAGAGAAGGTAGACCCTTTTAATAGCTGTGAGTGAGGTCCTGGCACATGATATTGGGTCATACTTCTCATCTGAAATGGCAGATCTTTTTTTTTAAATTGGTTGGTTTCCTTGTACATATGAACCTGGCTTTTAAGCCTATTGCATAAAATTTCAATAAAACTGAGGTTAGGGCCTTAGGGAGGCCATTCATGAAGCTTTCCAAAGCTAGTTCTGGTGTGTTTTTTTGGGCCTTACTGCATCAATGTTTCAACAGCTTGACCTAAACTGCCACCCTTAAATGGAGGAAATTGGTAAAACTGTATAAGAACAATCAAAGAACAGGTTCAACCAATGTTCCTGGCTTGAGTGAGGTAAGTTTCCCATCAAGGTGCATTTACATTGTGACGAGAAAGAACCATCTGCTCCAAAATTGACATCATAAAGCTAAACAAAACATTTTAGCCGCCCATATGAACAAGCCAAATGCCTTTTTTAAATTATGGACAGACGAGAAAAAGGTTTGGCTTTCTTGCCACAAAAACAGCAAGGATGCTTGGAGGAACCGAGGCAAAGTTTTCAACCCCAAGAACACTGTACCGGCTGCTGAGCATGGTGGTGCTGGTACCAATGTGATGAAGGTCTGTTTCACTACCAGTGGTACAGGTTTGATTGTTTAAAGTAGATAGAAATAAGGAAGATGGGAGACTACTTTGAAATTCTTCTCCTCAGCTCAACAACTAGATGGCTAGACACTATCGGCTTTTCCAACAGGACAATAATCACAAATACACCAAAACTGGTTTTGAAATGGTTAAAACAAGCTAACATTAAAATTCTGGAATGACCCTGACCTCAACCCTGTTAGAGATGAATGGACTTTGTTTAAAGCCATGACAGGAAAACAGCCAATTTAAATTAATTTTACCCTTTCTTATAAGATTAGCCAAATATCTAGCTGATTAAGTGAAAAGAACTTGTCTATGGCTATAAGGTTTATGGTTTTCTTATAACCTGCTAAGGGACATATGGCATGTCCCAATATTAGTGGGGTGTATGTTTGTGTTTGCGTCTACATGTAATCCAAAGTAAATGCGCGCTTGCACCTAGTTTTGTTTGCTTCATCATCATTCCACCCTGGAAAATAATCGAAACGTGGTCTGTCATCCTCTACTAAGGTCATTTATGTTGACATCAAGGTTGTAGCGTTTCCTTTAGGTTTAAGGGTTAATATGATACTCCTTTTTCTTTCGTCCGTCTGGTAAAATGTGTCCACTTGAAACCAAGGAGGGTGAGGCTGTGGAGCTGCACGTGGTCAGAGCTCAAGGACAGCTCTTGAAGCAGTTAATACGATACACAGTGACACCATCAGGCAGCGCCGAATTCTATGGAGCTACAGGCATCCTTGAGTTTAAACCTGGGGAGAGAGAGGTGGTGGTGGCATTGGTCGCAAAGCCTGATGGGATACCTGAGGTGAGAACATAATAGAATATTAGATTTTGTGTCAGTTCTAGATGTTAGTTGTTATGGAACATAACAAACAAAAACTTTATATTGGCAGTAGTATGGAAAAATGCATTTGTTTTTTTCTGTTTTTACACCGTGTTCATACAGCTGGATGAGATATTTTCCGTGGTACTAAGTAGCCACAGCACTCCGCCAAGTCGTCTAGGCAACCACAGGGAGGTCAACATCACTGTCCGCAGGAACGACGACCCTTTTGGGGTCATTGAGTTTATCCAATCAGGGCTCACGGTGACCATCAATGAGAGCAAAGGAGAGGCCGTACACCAGGGTAAGTGAGCTAATGAGACATATGGATCCAATAACTGTGCTGGATCTGTATGAACAAGGCAATTTTCATCATGGTATTTAATGAAAATGTGTCACAGTCCAAACTTTGTGTCAACGTTAAAGAGAAAAATCATGACTGTAATAATAAAAGCCTTGAACAACGTAGCTAATAATCTCTTTTTCAGCTGTGTACTCTGTGGTGAGGAATAGGGGTCTCTTTGAAGAAGTGTCAGTTTTGTGGGTCTTGGAGCCGGCTCTGACGGGAGATGTTATGCCTGTCCAGGGAAATATTACCTTCAAAGAAGGAGAGTACTTGAAAAACCTCACCATCTCATCTGTACCTGATGAGGTAAATTGTTAGAGTCATAAAAGCTTGCAGGCATCCCAATTGCATTTTTTTTAATGTAAAACTGTTGTTATCCTGTTTATATAAGATCCCAGAAGACAAGGAGAACTTCACCATCACACTGTCAAATGCAACAGGTGGAGCAAGACTGGGAAATATACTCAGTGCCAGTTTGTGGATTAATAAGAACGACGATCCCATATATGTATCTGGTAATTATCAAACAAAAAAACGAACATTGTTAGTATCTTGTGGCACTAATGATTAATCCATTTTCCGCTCCTTCAATCTAACCTGCTCACCTCAGAACCAGTCACTGTGCGTGTTCGTGAAGGAGGCGTTGCCAATTTCACCATCCTGAGGGCAGGCCGGGCTGACTTTAAGGCGACCGTGACGTATCGGGTGGATTTCGGGAGTGCCTCACCGGATGACTTCACTGTTGTGACAAATAACACATTACTAGTGTATGATGTGGGGGAATGGATGAAGAACATCACTGTGGTCATTGAAGACGATGACATACCGGAGACAGATGAACCTTTTTACATTGTTTTATATAATGCCACAGGTGAGTACAGTTATTCTTTAAAGGTAGTTAGAAGAGGGATGGAGACACATATGAACAAACGCGTTTCACCTGATCTGTCACTAAACAGGAATCAATTTAAATTATAACCAGTACAGACACCATAAAAAGAGAATGCAGCTCGAACTTAAATAAATTGCTTCAATAGGTAACATTGATTGACTTAAAGATAGAGTGGATGATTTTTCCAGAAATGTAGGTAAGAAACGCCGTAGTCCCTTTCTGAATAACTGTGCATCCGCAAGACGTCTTAACTGTTCTTCCGGTCCTCATCAGTTTCACATGAAAAATCTCCCAAATCCACTCTGGTTTTATTTATTTCTACTGAGGCCTTTCTTTTCTCATAAACTTGTAAGACAGTTTGTTTTGTGCGCCTCTCAGCCATTTTTAAATTGGCGTCATGTAAGTGCGTCACAATGGCTGGCATGTTGGACAACCAATAAATAAAGTGATCCCTCCGCAACTTGAAGCCGAAAAAGATCGTCCACTATACCTGTAAATTGATCCAACTTAATACTTAATTCAGTTACTTGTTACCCATTGAAGCAATTATTTTAAGTGGGAGCTGCATTCCCTTTTTAAAGGTAAAGTCCCTTCCAAAACCAGTAATTCTCTTTTAACATTTTCACATTTTGGGATTGAAAATGTAATACATTGTATTGTGATTTTATGTGTTAGACCAACACAAAGTAGATCTTATATTTAAATTGCAAGGATTTTGTGTATTGAGCTGCTTTTCTGAGTCAATACACTGTAGAACAGAGGTAGGGAATCCAGGTTCAGAAAGTAAAAAGCCGGCCCTGAGATTAGTTCCCACCATTTACATTTCCAGCTTCACAGCATAGATGGAGATTAAAATCGCCTGGTTAAGTGACCACCTCTGCTGTAGAGCCACCTTTCACTGCATTTACAGTGGCAGGTATTTTGGGGTGTGTCTCTACCAGTTTTGACCATCTAGACCCTGAACGTTTTCTCCATTCATCTTTGCAAAATAGGTCAACTTCAGTCAGATGTAATGGAGAGTGTCTGTGAAGATTAGTTTTCAGGTCTTGTCATAGATTCTAAATTGGATTGAGGTCTGGATTTTGGCTGAGCCTTTTTAACACATATATACCTCAAACTAAAGCATTCTGTTGTAGCTTTGGCTGAATGTTTGAGGGCCTCCTGCTGGAAGGTTCAAGTCCTCTTGGAAGTCTTTGTAGCTTCCGACGTGATGTGCAGATCGTTTTTCAGCCACTCATTGTCCATGTTGGTTAAAAAGTTCCGCTTTTGTTTCGTCTGAGCAGAGCCCTTTCTTCTACATGCCTGTTGCATATTTTTATATGTCAACACTTTGAAATCCATATTGATGCCTTTTTCTACTTCATGTTCTTCCAGATCAAAATAGTATACAACATCATGTTGATCTATCACAAAACATCCCAGTAAAATACATTGAAGCTTGTAGTTGTAATGGGAAAAAGTTAGAATTACATGATTTGTTTAGAAAGGAACTGTATTATAGGTAATTATTTCTGGAATTTTTGGAAATAACGTTGTGTCCTTTGAAAATATTGATTGTCTTTGTCTTTTTCAAACGATTAAATGTGGTTTAGATTAAACCTCACCAATAACACGTCATTTTAAATTGATATAAATACTCTCTTCTGTGCTGTGTTTGTATAGATAACAGCTACTAAGTTATTAAATAATGTCATAACACTGAAAGCCTTCATAACAGCTTCATAACAGAGTGTTATTAGTATTGGGTCACCTCTGATTGGTGGTAGGTCTGGTGTTTAACCCCAATCAGCTGCATATTGAGGCTTTACACTCTTTAAATATTTTGCCTGTTTAATTGCAAGTAGACTTGCATGGCTATGTGGTTGGTATGGTGTGCTCATAGTCTGGCAGTTTACTGTGGGGGGGTTCTGAGAGCAGTAATCGGAAAAAGTCATTTTAGCTAAACATAGCTTGCAAGTAACTTTGCACGACTTGTTTATTTTTTTTTTTTTTATGTCTCAAAGTGACCTACTTATGGAACCCTTTATTTTCAGACTCCGTTTTAACTTTGATTTTCCTTGGCTTTGACCCCCTGGTTTATTATCAGTCTGGCTACAATTCTGCTTTTACGCTACATTGCTTCAGGTTCTGATTTAACCCGGTGATATACGTGTGCACACAGGCGATGCTGTTGTTTACGGTGCAGACACGGCCACTGTAGTGATTGAAGCCAACGACGATGCCAACGGGATTTTCTCTTTGGAAACCGTAGAAAAACCCGTGGAAGAGGGCAAGACCAACAGTTTTTAGTAAGAAATAGAAGCTACATTCAATTTTAAGTTTGCAAATGTCTTTGAAATTCTTATTGAACTTTATGCCTTATTTTTGGTGATGTATTCATTTATTGTTCTATTTCTTTGATATTTTTACAAACATTAATATTGAAATCAATTTAGATTTGTAGAAATCTCTTTTAATTTTTCTTCCTTTTTGTCCAGTGTGCTACGAGCAAGGGGACATTTTGGTAATGTAACAGTCTTCTGGCAGCTGTTTGCCAATGACTCAGATACGCCTCTTGAAGAAAACCAGGAGTTTGCAAACACGTTTGGCTCCATCATGTTTATCACTGGGGAAGAAACCAAACCTATTGTCCTGGAGGCCATCTCTGATAAACTTCCAGAGTTTAATGAGTTCTTTGTCCTCAGACTGGTTAATATTTCAGGTGAATGTTAGCTTAGGTTTAATATCCAATTTCATTCGAATCTAAACCTTTAACATTTTAGCCGTTGTTCAAAAAATGTTTGCAGCCTCTTTAACTCCATGCCCATGTTTTTTTAGGTGGTTACCCAGGGGAAGGGGGCAAACTTGCTGGGACCTCACTGAATGCCTCAGTCCTCATTCCTTTCAACGACGACCCATTTGGTGTTTTTGCCATTGCCCCCAGCAACCAGGACCAAGAAGTTGCTGAGGACGTGCTCACTGAAAACGATATGTCCGATGTTACTTCCTTCACCATTCTCCGAGAGCAGGGCACCTTTGGTGATGTGCGAGTTTCCTGGGAGATCGTGTCTGCAAGCTTCCCGCAGGGTCTTCCTCCCATGGACGATCTGTTGCTGCAAGCCTCTTTCCCAGACGAGGTGGAGCTCAGGCCTCGCGCTCGGAGACACCACTCAGCCACAGACACTTGGTTCTTCTCTGGCCTTCCAGGAGCGTACGGGACCATCTCCCCTGAAGATGCACCTGCAGCTGTGGGTAACTTCACCTTCTCAGCTTGGCTGGTGCCCAGACTAAACACTGACGGCTTCATAGTGTCCAAAGGAACAAGAAATGGAAGCTTGTATTATGGAGTGAAGGTCCACTTCAACGAGTCCCATGTTACTGTGATGCTGTACTATACAGTTAAAGGTTCAAATAATACCCAAGTGGCAAGGGCCACGGCAGAGAAGTTTGTGGAAGAAAACACGTGGCTACATGTCATTATAACGAATGATGATGGGATTATTGAGTTCTTCTTGGATGGGACCTCTATACCTGGAGGGCTGAGGAGCATCAAAGGGGAAGGCATTAATGATGGTAGGCTGCTTTTTACCTTTACTCAACTGGTTTAGCTACTTTGTCTTTTGAAATAGGCTTAATATTTATACTGAACTGTAATTTTTACAACTGTGTTGAATTCTGTTGTGCGTCTGCTATGTTAATAAGTGCTACTTCACTTGCTGGATTTTGTCAGATTACCTTAGCCTAATACTCAAATAATGCACATAAATAAGTTACAGATCTTTCTTCTACTGACATAACTACTATGGCTCAGTGTGCCTGTTTGCTAATTTGAAAAAAAATAAAAATAATTTTTACACCCAAAGAAGTCGGGTATGAATTGATCAAATGTATGAAATAGTAAGGAAGCAAAACGACCAGCACCCACTAAAGCCTAAATACAATTTCCTTTTCAACAGAAACGTTTGTGCTTCCTCTGACTTTGTCTATAAACACTACACTGATAATGGAAATAGCCAGCTACGAGTCACCTTTACCCGATAATGACATCCACTATGAAGAGTGTTGTGGTTTGTGCAATGGGTTAGTGAATAGATTTAGTGTGTTCACTGACTGAAAAGGGATCAACTAAGCCAAAAATTCACCTCATAATTTCTCATTGCATCTATAGTAGCAAGTAGAATAAAGTGACAGACTTGTCACTGATGTTCACAGAATGGTCCTATCATATTTGTGTTATACATATTCCTTTAAGCATATTGCATTAGGATATTAGGATGTCTGGGTTTTTCTCAGATCTTCAGATTCATTGTGCTGAAATATCAAATTTGTCTGAACTTGCACGAATAAACAGAAACTTATCAAAGCAAGTAGTTTTAATAGGACATCTTTGTTTGGGTGTTTTACCTGTTAGTATTTTCCTACAGTATCTCCACAATGTCAGAAAAGTTTAACGAAGAGCTAAAACCATCTGTATTTGTGGTTTTTAACTTCTCTCGCTTGTTTCCCAAGAAACAAGACGATAGTTTGTACATATGCAATTAATGTATGTGGACCTTCATTCACACACGCCCACCTTTCAGTTGATGCCTCATTGTTCTGAGCTACTGGGGCTTTGCAATGCTTGAGTGGCTGCACAGCCTGCGCATTGTTGGATTTTGCTGCAGCTCAAAGGGATCAGGCGGCTTCTCCTTTTATTCATATTCTCTCTAATTGATGCAGACAATGGCCTGTGCTTCACAAAAGTCTCTAAGAAGGGAAATACCTCATGCCTCTTTTGCTACATACAGTAACAAAAAGAGACATAAAGAATGACCCGTCCTGCTCCGTTGCTGTCTGCGCCAGAGACCTTGACGCAAAGATGTCCTGCATTGTTTGGAGTTTAAGTTGCCTTCCAACGCAGAAGGACACGTTTGTCCCTGGTTTATAAGTACAGAACGTGAGAGGAGGGCGAGGTGCAAGTGTATAAATGAATAATGGGGAAGAGCTGGAGCCAAACATCCAGTGGCTTTAATCAAGATTCTGTTTGTGTTCTTAATCCCGACCGATAAAAAAAAAATCACCTAAATCAGTTTCACTGTTAGATCTGGCTTCACAGGCCCTTGCTATTTTTTTCAACACATTGAAACAAATATCCCTGTTATTACATTACAAATATGTAGTATAGTTTAGTTTGGTTTAAGTTCATGGATAGGCATGACAAGTGTTTATCCCATGTTTTAATTCAATAAAGTAAATGTGCCCAAGTTTCATTCTATAACACCCGTTTCTGAAATCAAATGTTAACGGCAGAAAAACATGCAAGATCCATCCATACAAAATCTAGTAAATCATGACATGATTCCTGTTTTCATTGACTAGCAAAGCCTTTCTCACTTGTAAAGCTTCGTTATAACACTATAGACCATTTGATGTTAAGTTATTTAAAAGAATCAAGCATAAATAAGTTACATTAATAATATTAAATAATTTGCAACGGTTTGGGGTGTTTCTACTCCAGGGCCGGCTCCAGTGTTCATTGGGTCAGATCTTGAAGGGGAGCAGCGCTACAGTGGCCTTCTCCAAGATGTCCGCCTGTATCGCACCAGGCTCAACCGCAGCCAGATACACGAGCTCCACACTCAGCCTGCTAAAGCAGACCTGCGAAACATCTCAGGATACCTGCGGTACCGCCAGGACGAGAGGCAGAAGTCCTTTGTTGTGGAAACCAGGGACGACGAGGAGGAGGAGGGAGAGGAGGTGTTCTATCTGCAGCTGGTGGCTGTGCATGGTGGTGCGCGCCTCCCTCTTCCCAGACCCACCGCTGTTTTGAGAATTATGAAGAGTGACAACGCCAACGGGCTTTTTGGATTCACTGGAGCCTGCATACCTGATGTAAGTGCAGAGAATTTCCAGTCCAGATGATCAGTTTTTAAACCATGTCTTCAAATTGTGATTTTTTTTTTTACGCTCACCTATAGTAGTTTTGTCCCATGGGCCTACAGAAAGTGGTGAATAATTATAAAGTGAAAGGTAAAAGATTCAGCTTCCTTGAGCGAGTAAAAGCCCCCATATACTTGCACAGGCATGAGTCTGCGAATACTCAGGTACGCGCAGAGCTTAATTTTTTGACCGAGTACATGGTGTCACGGTATGAAATGTTCGGCGGCAAGAAGTCTACACATTGAACAGTTTTATATGTGACACCGAGCTCAGTACTCTGAGCTGTTCCAAACAGGCGGCCGCAAGGACGCGCGGCATCACAGTCCCTCTCTGTGCACACTGACAGATGTGCGGTGGGAGCCTGCTGGAAAGGAAACGGCTCTAGGTGTTGAACTCACTAATCAAACATTTTACCATCCCTTCCCCTGCTTCTTCCCACTGGCAGAAAGTGTGGGAATCGTATGAATGTGTCACAAGAAATGTGGACAAAAGGTTTGCTCAACTATGAAGGTTAACAGGTCCGCAGAGACTCAGTACAGTATGGGTACAGTACGCCTGAGAATGGCTCAAGTGTCAGGGAACTTTTTTTGTTTTGTTTTGCCACAAATTCCTAATTGGATTGTGATATTCTAACACATGAATATACATTTCAGCTGTTGCTCTTGTGACGAGGTTGGTGCTAGCTAGAACATTCTTGATTTACAAAAGTTGAACTCATCATTGTAAAGCCTTTTTCTTTTGAAAAAGAGAGTTACCACTCAGCATGACTGGTAAAAATGGTTGTTGGTAAGCCTTTCTACTATTGTTTTTTTTTTTTTTTTTTGCCGATTTTGGTGCAGTTGTACAATGTTGTGTGAATAGCAGCACAATGACTTAATAACATTCAGCTGATCTAGCAACCAAAGTGTGTTCTGTTGATTGACAAAATAGAGAAAGTAAAATACTATCTATGTTTATCAAAAGGAAACTTATAGTAATGAACCTAGAAAAAAAGAAGAAAAAAGGTTCAATTCCTCTCCCAGAACTGGTGGCTGCAGGGCTTTTTAGAAACTTGGCTCCATATGAACTGTGTTGTAGTATTGCTGTTCATATTATATAGCGCCAGCACAGTAAGTATATGCATATTAGAAAAACATAGCGTAAACCCATTGGGTCACCAGTCTTTGTGCTGCTGCATATTTTATCAGTCTGCAGGGAGAGAGCATGCTGTCCCTTTTAATTTTGTTGGACGTGTGCACTCTAGTGTTTTGCCATCTCAGGTGGAGCGACAGCTGGTTAGGCCGTGCTGGTCTGTCAGAGGGGGCATTCCTATAGAAGTGGATCTGGAGTTCCTTCACTGGAAACAGGAGATCCTGCTCTTTGTTTCAGTAAATGCAACAGATGGCAGGGTTGGGGATGGCATTCCATCAGAACCAGAGAATCTCCTTTGTTTTAGACCTGTTTGCACCATCAAGTGCTGCTACAATGCAGCTATTACCTACGGTTTTTACCCTTGAGCATGAAACTTACCCATTTATACATAGTGCTGTAAACTAAATGCTATACAACTGCATGCATATGTTAATGATGGTTGGTGCATGTCCCAACAGACAACCGAGGAGGGGTCCACCATCTCTTGTGTGATTGAGCGTATGCGGGGATCTCTGGATTCAGTCTCTGTGACTTACACCGTTACCCAGCTGGACAGCTTGGAAAGTGACAGCCCAGCACATGAAGACTTTGTCGATGCAACCGGAGCTGTGCTTTTTGTGCCTGGACAGCGCTCCGAGGTGCGTCTGTATAAGAGTCTGACAGCGGGTTGGGAAAGACCCTCTTACTGGAGTTTGTCCAGGATGATAAAGTGCACCGCTTTGTGCACTGTGTTCACTGAAAGCAGTATGTAAATGCTCTGCACTGTATTTACAAACTGGAAATTATAGTTTAAAAGAAATGATGAGCACCTTAACAGAGGTTCTGCAGTCCGGCAGCCTTGTTTCTTGATAAACAGCGCCTCCTAGAGGTTTCCTGGTAGCAGATTTGAAGCTTAGCAAACAGTTGTAGGGAGGATGTTGCATTCAATGCTGCAACATAAACACTAATACTACTGTTTGTTTAAAACTGCCAAATACACAACGTCTAGCTAAAGTAAAGGCTACAGTGGAGTGTTTCTTTAGGGTTAATGTTTGCCCATCTTCTCCTCAGGTGCTGAACCTCGTTGTGTTTAATGATAACCTCCCAGAGCTTGCAGAGTCTTTTCAGGTTGCTCTGGTATTAGCAGAGTCTGCCGACGGGAAGCCAGGCTCCACCCCCACCAGTGGGGCCAGCATTGATCCCAATAATGCCGTTAACACTGTCACTGTCACAGCAAGTGACCATCCTTATGGTATTCACTCTCAAGATGGGTTACAGTTCTAAACCATTTCTTATTGCTGAGTAAATTATGACCTCTTCCATCGTACCTTTTCCCTTCTTGTCTCTTACCCTCCCTTCCTTTAGGCCTGTTGCAGTTCCAGCCCAGCCCGCCTCCGGACGGTCTGATCGCTCCAGCTTTAGAACCTGCACACATCACTGTTCATGAGGAGGATGGTCAAATCCAGCTGCCAGTGGCCAGAGCCCAAGGCCTATTAGGAAAAATCATGGTGGGGTACAGGACAACCCCCTTCACAGCATCCAGCCCTGAAGACTATGAGGTCATCTTCCTAATTCATCTACACTGATGTTGTTTCTAGAATTAAACATGATGACTGACATGCGGACTATTTTTGCATTTTTTTTCCCACTTTCTTTCTTCCCCCCCATCAGGACTCAGAGGGTATCCTAGAATTCCTGCCAGGTGACAGGCTGAAGTTCATCAGCGTGACCGTTGTGGACAACCCTGTCCCAGAGCTGGAAAAGATTTTTAGGGTGGAGCTCTACAACGCACAGGGTGGAGGTGAGAAGTTAGGTTGATATTCCTGAAGTGAAGAGCAGTGCTTTTTAAAATTAGACATTTGGATGTCTAATTTTTATTCTGTGTGTTCTTTGTGCTGTGCTCCTGTTTGCTTCCACGTAACCACACGTGTGGCCACCTACATGCAACTCCTCCCTGCTTGCCGTTTAATCTCCTTTCTGACGTGATTCTAATCTGGTGTGAACCCCCCTGACCCCAACACCACCCCTCGCTTCGTGATCTGCGTTTGTGATCCGTAGTTGATCACTTTCTGCGCAGTGAAGCAAGTGGTAGTGGGGAAAGCGACTTTGACTTCCTCCCTCCATCCTATCGCTATCCTGGTAAGTCTCTCCTTCCTTTCCTCCCCATTATGCCTCCTTTCTCCACTCCTTTATCCTTGCATTCCTGTAGGCGTTTTTGAGTGTGTTTGATATTTACATTACCCAGTGACCCCAGAGAGGAGTAATTAAGAAGATTGACATGGGAAAAGCAAATAGCCTTCCAAAGAGGCAAAAAGAATACCCGTTTGTATGAACTGTCAGCACCCCCACTGTTTTGCTGAAAGTTTAGATTACAGTACGTAATTCTCTGAATAATTAGAGATGCAATTAATCAGAGTGTTTTTGTCCAGTTTTCTAAAGTTTTAACAAAAGGAGAAACTATCTAGTGAGCAGCAGATGTGATGACAAAAATTGCCTTGTTAATATCAACGGTCAGAGTAGAAAGGCCAGTGTTGTTTGAAATGATAGAAAAGCAACGATAGCACGAATAACCAGTTGTTCCAACTTTATGACCACAGCATACCCATCTATCTATTTCCAGCAGAAAGCACAATGTCACAACGTTTAGATCCTCTTAAACTGGTTTCTTGAACACAGCGATGAGTTTACCGTACTACTGCTGTGCAGATCTCAATTTAACAGAGCGTCTTTGGGATATTTGTGAAGCAGGACATCATCATGGATGTGCAGCTAGCAAATACACAGAAAATGTGTTACGCGATCATGATAATGTGAACCAAAGTCTCTGCGGATTGCTCCTGAAACTTGACAAAATTCATGCCATGGGCAGATCTCACCCTTCTGAAGGCAAAACAGGTTTAACCATGTTGTAGCAAAGTGTCTTATAAATTGGCCATCAGTATATATAAATAGGTCTCAGATCTGTTTGCTTATTTGCAAGCTGGACAATACTTTGGGTATAAAACGATCAAAAATTATAACAGCTGGTTGTTATTTATGTTTAGGTGTTTGGGTTTATTTCTCTGTTTTTTATAATTTTCCTGTTGTTTATGTTCTTACTTTAGGTTTATTCTCTTACTTATTTCTTTTGTACTGTTCCCTGTATATTCTGCTTTATTCCTATTCGTCAGTAAGTTGTTACTGGATAAATGTTTCTCTATGTCTTTGTTCAGCTCTCTCTGTTAGTTACTCGTCTTTCCTCATTCTCCCTGCTTACCTTCTGCCTCCGCTGCTCGGTATATCTCCTGCGCACCTGTATCCAACGTCTCTCTCCCCATTTCTCTCAGTGTTTAGGTTCTTCGTCGATCCTTTTTACTTTGCTGAATCCTTCCGTTATTTCCCGTTGTAATCTATGTTTACTGCCTGCAACTCAGAGTACAGACAGTGGACGCAGGACTTTGTAGATTGGTGCCAGTGAAACCATCTCCTTATTAAAAACAAAAACAAACAAGCTGGTGATGGACTTCAGCCAGTGCAGACTCACCACAGGGAATTTATAGTTCAGGTACTTAGAGGCTAGTGGACTCTTCTAAGTACCTGGGTGTTCACCTGAACAATAAACTGGACTGGAGTCACAACACTGATGCTCTTATATACTCTGCCTGCTAAGAAGTCCTGTGTAGGCTATTTTAATCATTTTATAGTTTTATTTTTATTATCTTTTAAATTTGCCGTTATGGTATAATTTCATATTTGTATTTTTTTAACCCTTATGTGTATCTGCATGCTTCCATTTGCCCGTCACTTTACTGCTGGTGCATCTGAATTTCCCCACTTAGACAATAGAGAACATTTCTATTTTGTGTTCAAAATAAGTTTATTCTAATCAACAGACTTCTTGGAAAATAATTTGTTCTCTTTTCTCTAATCTTCCTATAATCTGTCCAAAGTGTAACATGTAAAAGTGAAATCCATCTGCAATTTTCTACACAGCCAGCTTGGGAGTCGCATCTCGCATTACTGTCACCATCGCTGCTTCTGATGATGCTCACGGAGTATTTGACTTCAGTCCTCAGTCTTTATCCGTTAATGGGACAGAACCAGAGGATGGACTGAACTCTGTCGTCCTTCTGGTTAGTCATGTACACGTTTTACTACTTGCAGAATAACTGCAGATTGTTTGCCAGCTTGAGCATTTCCTTTGGTTCTCTCCTCCATCACAGGTGGATCGGTCCTTTGGAGACCTGTCTAATTTGACTGTGTACTGGGAGGTTGATCCCAGCTCTGAGGGACAGCTCCTTAGTAGGTTTGGGAACATCTCCTTTGGTGTGGGGCAGATATCAGCGAATATAATCATTAGCGTGGCCCAGGATGAGATCCCCGAGTTGGACAAGAGCTACACCGTGTCTCTAGTTAATGTTTCAAAAGGTCGTCTGGGTGACCAAACATCTGCCACTCTGACTGTGCTCGCCAGTGATGATCCCTATGGTGTTTTTGTATTTGCTAATGCATCGAGGTCTATTCGTCTTCCTGAAGCAGATGCAACTGTCTCCCTCACCATCCAGCGACTGAGAGGCACTATGGGTCAGGTGTGTCCTGTTGCCATCAACAGAATATGTAGACAGACTTTCACATGTGGCTGTCGTGTCACACTTGTTTCGCGTTTTCTTAACACAGGTGCAAGTCACATATGGGACACTAAAAGAGGCAGACCAGGAGCCTTACAGGACTCCTGGAGTGGGCCGAGCCACTGAAGGGCGAGACTTTGTGCCCGTCCTTGATTCGGTTGTGTTTTTAGCCAATCAGACTGAGGCACATGTCACACTCAGAGTGCTTGATGATGAGGATCCAGAACGAGACGAGTCCGTGTTTGTCAAGCTGATCGATGTTGATCTCATCCAAGGAGACCAAAAAAGGCCCAGTAAGTTTCTGAGTGCAGAATCTTTCTTGATTGTATATTTTTCGATATAGATGCTCTATCCGTCTGAATGCCCTGCTTCTACAAACATTTGTGAAAGCATGGGTTGCTCTCAGGAGCTCAGTAGATTCCAGCATTGCACTGTTATAGAGTCCCACCTGTGTAATAAGTCCAGTTATGAAATTTCCTAACTACTTAATGTCCCACAGTCAACTTTTAGCGGCATTATAACAAAGTTCAACCGTATGGGAACAACAGCTACTCACAATGATGCGGTAGCCCATATAAACCACATTTTGTCCAACATCAGTATCTGACTTCACAAATACTTTCCTGTAAGAATGGTCCAATATTCCCACAGCCACACTCCTTGACCTTGTATACAGCCCTCTAAAAGGGTCAACAGAGTTATAGCTGCAAAGAGAGGACCCACATCAAGTTAATCTGTTGTCGATTGGATTGCCAATAAAGTTGTGGGTGTAAAGTTGTATGACCCAATACTTTAAAGAATAATGTATTTATAGTAACAGCTTTACCTTGGTTAATGCATACAATATTAGCTTTTTCTGCCTTTCAGTCTCAACCTCCCCCGCTTTGGGCCCCACGGCTGACATTGTTGCCCAGGTGATAGTAGAGGCCAGCGACGATGCTTTTGGAATCCTTCAGCTGTCTGCTTCTGCTGTCAGTGTAGCCGAACATTATGTTGGGCCCATAATAAATGTCACACGAGTTGGTGGCATTTTTGCTGATGTGTCTGTCAAATTCAAAGCAATACCTGTGACTGCCAGAGTCAGTAAGTTTTGAACACATAATGCTCAATGACAAAAAGAAAAATCTATATTTTTTTGGGTGCGGGCCTGGGCTTGATGGTGTGCTTGTGTGTGCTCTTACAGGCGAAGACTACAGCGTAGCCTCAACTGACGTAGTCCTTTTAGAGGGAGAATCCAGTAAATCTGTTCCCGTCTATGTTATTAATGATATGGTCCCTGAGCTGGAAGAGACCTTTATCATTGAGCTGATCAACCAAACAACAGGAGGAGCTCTGCTGGGAGAGCTCACACGTGCCGTCATCACTATATTGCCGTCTGATGACCCTTTTGGTGCCTTTGGTTGGTAGCACTCGTCCAGATTTTTCTTTCAAGTTACCATACTGCTTCTGAATGCTCTTTGTTGCTTAACAACATATTCCTTTTCTTTCATTTATTTAGTCTTCCAGGCTGTCCCAGTCACGGTTGAAGAACCAGAATCCAACTCTGCTGTGGTCACATTGCCTGTTGTGCGCAAGGCTGGCACAATTGGGACAGTGGTAGTCCAATGGCGGGCAACTGTTAATGGTAAACTTGCGGAAGGGGACGTCCGCCCCCCGTCGGGAGAGGTAAAATTTGCTCCTGGGGAGACCATGAAGACAATCAGGGTGGAGATATTACCCGACGATGTACCTGAAATTGCTGAGGTGACAAAAGAAACTGCTAAAGTAAAAAAATGCAGAATGATATACAATATCCTGCCTTGTGGTTTAAAAAAAGTATTTCTCTTCACTCTGTCTTTACTAGATTATTAAAGTAGAACTCATCAGTGCCAGTAATGGAGGAAACCTGGGAGCTGACACATCTGTAAACATAATAGTGCCTGCAAATGATAACCCCTATGGGACAGTTTACTTTGAACAGGCTGTTTATCGTGTTCAGGAGCCACTGGAGGGAGTTTATAATGCCAATATCACTGTCCGCAGAAGGTACCTTTCTGAATCATTTATCAGTTACTGTACTTTGCAAGTATTCATACCTTAATAACGACCATCAGATATTTCTGATTTTGTCACATTACAACCACAAACTTCGATGTACTTAATTTTGATTTTATGTGACTGAAGCAAAGCAATGTGTAGTTTTAATGAGGAAGGAAAATGATCGATTCTTGCTACAACAAATCTGAGGTGTTGAGTCTTTGTATTCAGTCTCCCCGAATCAGTACTCTGAGGTATATCTCTGCCACCTTTGCACATCTAGTGATGATATTTTATTGGCTATTAGTCTGCAAAGTAAGCCCAGTCTGATTGAACAAAGACTGTGTATTGACATCAATTCTTATGTCTTGCCACAAATTATTTTTCTTTCAGCTTTTCCCTTTCAGGGGACGCCACAGCGAGTCATCTGTCTCTGTTTAACCCTTCTTCATCTAATTCTCTCACACCAACTACCTTCATGTCCCCTTTCACTCCATCCATTAATCTCCTCATTAGTCTTGCTCTAGGTTTCCTGCCTGGCAGTTCTAGTGTCAGCATCCTTCTACTGATGTACTCACTATCCCTCCTCTGTACATGTCCAAACCATCTTAGTCAGGCCTCTCTGGCTTTATCTCCAAAACATCCAACATAAGCTGCCGCTCTGACATATTCATTCCTGATCCTATCCATCCTCATCACCCCAAATGGAATCTCAACATCTGCATCTGTGCTACCTCCAGCTCTGGCTCCTGTCATATACTTTTTCTAGATCTACAAAACAATACTGCTGCTCACAGATGCTCACTTCTGACCTCAGTCTAGCTTCCACTAGTCTTTCTAATAACTTCATTGTATTACTCATCAGCTTTATTAATTCCTCAGTAGTTGCCACAACTATGCACATCTCCCTTGTTCTTGAAAATTGGTATCAGAACACTTCTCCATTCCTCAGGCAGTCTCTTGCTCTCTAAGGTCTCATTGAACAGCCTGGTCAAAAACTCTAATGCTCTCTCTCCAAACACGTCCTTACTTCCACAGGTATATCACCAACTGCCTCTCCATTCTTCATCCTGTTCAGTACCTTTCTTACATCAAGAAAACAAACTCATCCTGTTTTCTTCTTACCTTTCTTCTTCTTGTTATGATGTGGTTTTAATATTGTCGGCTACCATTACTCAAAACCTTTTTTCTTCCTGTAAACGCTGCGCTGCTGTGTGACCCTAACCATTTAATTAGTAATGTAGCTGAGCTTTCTGGGTTCGTTACCGGCACCGTATGAGGTGGAAGGAGACTGGACTCAGGGCTGGGGTTTGGGGTCGCTGTGAGGCTCAGTGGGACTTTTATTTTTCCAACACTTCTGTGCGAAACACCGGTCGGCACTTACTGCCTATCCTTAGCCTGGTTCAGGGTCTCCCATCTAAAACTTACTGGACCAATCACAACATGAGAGGCAGGAGTTTATGATGTGTCACTCTTTACCCACAATGCAGCAGCGCTTTTCTGTTACCATAACAGTCAAGATGGTGGGCTGTACCAATGGCTTTCCAGACTGATATGCCATGTTTACGGCATAAGTCAGTCTGGCTGGCTAGGCTAGCTTGTGGCAAACTACAGAGGGCAATTCTTAGGGCTCTTGTTCAACAATTTTGCTTGTCCTCCATAAAGACCAAATTTGTAAAGTGCATGACTAATATTTGGCCTTTTTATTTAAGTACATCCGAATAAAGAACGTCTGAACATGATTTTACGACACCCTTCTCAGATTTTTAAAGCCCTGTTTCATCTTCCTTCAGCATCACCATTACGTGCTGCTTTGTGTTGGCTTTTCACATAAAATCTCAATTAAATCACTGAACATAATGACTGTAACATAACAGCACCTTTCCACTGTATTAGGTTCAGCAATTCTGTTTATATCTGCATACAACAACCTCTTAATTTTGACTGCTGTTTTTTCTCTTCTTTTATTCCTTGGATCATCCTCCCTGCCCTATTCCAGAGGAGGTCACTTTGGTCGTTTGGAGATCACGTACAGCACCTCTGAAGTAGACATTGTTGGCTCAGCTCAGGCACAAGACCAAAATTTGCTGATATACTATGACTCTCCAAAGCCAGGTGTACCATCCAGTGGCCTATTTGTGACAGTAAACATCACAAGTCAAAGAGATCCTGTGGCTGCATGTGCTGCTGCCTGTCTGAGAGAGAGGGCCTGCCAGGCCTTCTCTGTGTCATCAGCCACGAACCCTCCGTCCTGTACGTGGGTTTCATCAGGGGCCAATCAGCTGACCTCTAGATCTCAGGTTTTGACTTATATTAAAAACACCACTGCAGCTGCTGTCTTGTTTAGTGGCCAGGCTGTGGCAGGAAGTGATTACACCCCTGTCACTGCTCAAAGTGCTTTTATGCAGGATGGGTCTGGGACCGCCAACCTCTCAGTCTTAATCCTAACCGACAAATTACCTGAAATGGATGAAAGCTTCTCTATACAAATCTTAAAGGTAAAGCCCAGTCCCATTTAAACTTAATTTTTGTTTCCGGTGTATCTACAAAAGCTCTGTGATAATGAAATGTGTATTCTGTGTTTTTTTTTGAAGGTAGAGTTGGTAAATTTGACCGCGTCACAGAAGAACTTGCCCACAATCGGTCAGCCTGACAAGGCTGTAGTTACTATAGGAATGAACGGAGATGCATTTGGCATATTTTTGATCTACAGTCTCAGTCCAAATGCCACCAAGGAGGGACTCTACCTTGAGGTTCGAGAAGAGCCTAAAGCCTTGCCGCTGGTCATTGAGAGAAGAGGAGGAAATCTGGGCACTGTTTCTGTAGAGTGGAGATTTGTTGGAGGAAAAGCCACACCAGATGTTGATTTTATTGGGAATGGAGGGACTCTGGTCTTTGATGGTATGTTTAAGGGTCTTTAATATCGGCATAGTGCTCGGATCATTAAAGGCTTTACATTTCTTTATTTTATTTTTTGAAATTGACACAGTTCAGACAGTGTTGCTTCTATGTTTTTCCTCTTTGCACCCAGGCGATCTTAAAAAGACAGTGGAGATAATAATCAGAGATGATTCTGAACCAGAGGACAGCGAGAGCCTTATGATTGGGCTTGTTAACCCGGCAGGAGGAAGTCGCATCCTCCCCAGCTCGGACACTGTCACTATAGTGATACTGGCAAACGACAATGTGGCTGGAATAGTCGGATTTGATCCAGGCTCACGTTCGGTGATTGCCAGAGAGGGTGGGTATTGTTAAGTTTGTAAGAGCTGCTACACCAGTGTTGCTATGTCATTGCATCTTCTCAGGTGCATCGCAGTGCCTTGTAAAAGTATACACACCCCTTGAACTTTTAAACATTCTGTGTGGGTTTGATTGGGGCTTTTTGGGCACAGGTGGCCTTTATTTGACAGGAAATGAGATTGAGACAGAGGGATAAGACATGCAGGAAAGGTTCACAGGCCAGGACTCAAACCTGGTATGGCCGCGTGCAGCAATATACCTCCGTACAAGGGTCGTGCGCTTTACGTCTGCCCCCAACGTTCTGTCTTTACACAAAATTCAGTAGGTTATATGGGGATGTTATGTGATAGACCACTACAAAGTAATGCATAAATTTAAAGTGAAATGTAAAGGGCACACTCTTTTTAATTTTTCCACAAGTGAAAAAAGATTGGTCTGCACATGTCTATGGCTTTATTGCAGAGTGCCAAGAAGAAAGTAATTGTTGTAAGAAACTCACGAGGAATTCAAGTTGAGTTCACTGCAAGCCAGATAGGAAAGACATAAAACATGTTGGAAAGAGACCTTTTTGCACTTCATACAAAATGCTCTTTTATGAAGGTAGACTAACACCGTAAGTCAGGTTCAACATGCTTTCCTGTTGTGGAACATGGCGGTGGGAACAACATGGTGTTGGGATGCTTCAGCAGAGGCAGAGAGGCTGATCAGAGTTGGTGGGAAGATGGATAGTGTTTGATAAAAGGAAGAAAATGTGTTAAAATTGTGTTGACCTATCACATAAAATGACAATAAAATATATTTAGTTTTTTGGTTGAACCATGACAAAATGCAGAAATGTTCAAGTGGCATAAATGCTTGAGCTTGGCACGGCACACATTCCAATTATTGAACAAGTTTGTAGAGACTCTTTGGATGATTAATCCAATTTTCTGCATATTAACTGTCCAGCTGTTGCCGGTGATAAGCTCTTCTAAATGTAATGAATGGCAACAAAATAAATGTAAGTCAATAGAATTTTGAGTGTTTCCTATTTGCAGCGTTGAAACGTGTTATTCTATCAAGTCTGTGATTCTCCAGAAACATTCGAGCCCTCAAATGAGAGGGATTTCTGTAACACAATCCTCTTGTCACTGGAGACGCCTTCTTATTATGTATGAATGTGAAAGTGAGAGTATGCACTTACGGTGATGGCTGGTGATGCTGCAACAGGTGGGCTCTAGGCTTCTCATTATCTTGAAGTCATCGCATGAGTGGTTGAAGTCTCCATACCGTTAAACATCTTGGGGGGTGGAGGGGGGGGGGGTCACACAGGAAATTGAAAGAAAAGGTTAAGGCTTAACTTTAATCATTTTAATTATTGCATTGCATACACTTGAACCAACTTTATCATATTTCTTGTTACAGGTGAGAGATTGTCCTTATTAGTTCTGAGAACGGCTCCAGGTTTGGGTAACGTCACGTTAGACTGGACTGTTCAAGGTCCGCTTGCACACCGCACCTTTGTTCAAACAGCAGGGACACTTTTCTTCAGAGAGGTAAATGAGCAGTCATTAATGCTTTCAGTTGTGTGTGAATTGGTGAACAGATTGCAAGTAAATGGGATTTCTGCTGATTTGTGCAGGGACAACTAAATTACACTATAGTCCTGCAGCTTATGGATGACGCCACACCAGAAAACCAAGATCAGTACAGAGTGTCACTTTCCAACCTACAAACATTTGGTAATGAGTTATATTTAGTTTGCTGAACAAAGATTCTGGAAGATCTTTGTAAATATACTTAATCATAAACAATATCCACCTATCTTGCATGCAGGTGTGGTAGCGACAGGCCATGCAGCCCTGAATGTTCAGGGCAGTGAAGCGGTGCTCACTGTCGACACCAGCGATCAACCATACGGGCTGCTGACTATCGCACCGTCATCCCTCAGGGTGAGCACAGAGGAACGGGACCAGATTATAAACATCTACATCAATAGAGAGTTTGGAGCCTCGGGTTAGTATGAAAACATACACGTGTATTTACCTTTTTAATATATTTCTTAAAGGAGCAATAAGCGATATCTCACTACTAGGTACGCTATTGAAGACCAAAATAAGATGTGTGTCAAGCCACGCCTCTCTCTACCTCTAAAATCTAAGCACCAGACTAGTTATCTGGTTCAATTTTACATTTTTTGTTAAAAAGAGAATGCCCTGAATATTTGCGAGGGTCACAGTGGGCAGCTCATGAGGCCGCCGGGCTGCGTTGAACAATGCTAACTGTGTTAGCTGGGCTACCTACTACTCGTCTCATAACAGTAACACCTGGCCCATTGCTGGTCAAACTCCAACATTTAACCCACATGCCACAATTGTAGAATTACATTGAGTCGAATCAACATAGCAAGACAAGTCTAACAAGACTGTGACACCAGCAAAAACCAGCCTGCTGTTACCAGCACAGAAAATCTAGCTCTGAGTCAAACTGGAGCTGCTTCTGCTCTCGAAGTTCTCTCCCCCTGGGAAACGTGAGGCCAATGTTAATCCTCGTTTTGTCTCTTTCCATATCTGATTATTTCTTTGCCAAAGACCATTGTTGTTGTTTTTTTTGTGGTAATAATTGGTCCTGATGGCCTTCAGATGAATGTGTCATTTTATGGGGAGGCAGGAGCAAAGCCCTGAATGGTAGCTGATCACATGGTTGTACATGCATGCATGGACGGCCCGACTTTGTAAACATGAGACTGGAGAACACAGAGAAATGGCGTGGGACATCATACCATAGTCCATCTGAAAGTTTACAATTTCTCAGTTCTTTCTATCTAAAACAATGACATTTCGCTTATTACTCCTTTAAGTTTTGAAATCCTTACCATGGAGATTGCATCATAACAAGATTTCTGCATGTAGGAGCGGTGAATATTACCTATGAGGTTATTAGAGGTTCTCTACAAAACCTGTCTGAGGTGGAGGGTGCTCTTGCTGACCCGGGACAAGACTTTGTCTCTGGTACCGGTTCTGTGATCCTTCAGGAAGGACAGACCTCAGTTTCCATTCCTGTCACCATTCTTGAGGTAAGGACTAGATGTCTCTTTTTTCTGTTTAGCAAAACTTGTCTGCCAAGACCTGAATTATTCATACCCCTGGGTTTAGATTTAAAATAATTTTCATTCAACTAAGAAGTTAGTTAAAAGTGAATGGGACAGGCATCTCTCAAAAGATGATAAAACAATGCAAAAGGAGTACAAGATTTATGTTTTATTGATATTTTAATAATCATGTTGAAAATTATATATAGCCTTCTTGATAATCATTGTAAAAGAGCTTTATAAGCATCATATGTCAAGTTTTCAGGAGCCGGACCGAAGCACAGACAAGAGCTTTAGATTTACAAACCATATTTGTTCTTATTCTCTTGGAAATGGTGTATCTCACTCTCAAAAATTAACCCAGCTGTGTGCTTTGATAAAAGGCTTTGCATCCAGGACTATAAAATGTGACTTTATTTCCTCTCAATGCATGCTGCACATGTGTTCCCAGTGACGGAGCCTTCAGACATTTTAATCTGCCTTGTTGCTTCATGCATGATATTTTTCTCCATCAGTTCATCACAGGTTCTTTGATCCTGGATGCTTCACCTGCCTGTTTGTCACATTGCGAAGAGTGAATATGTCAAAAGTTATTACTTAAAACATCTTTCAGCAGCGTTACTTCAGAAACACTTTTGTAAACATGCATCTTTGTGTAACAGCAACGTCTGATTCAATTATTGCTTCGACATTTGATGACACTTGTAATAAAGACACAAATAGGCACTTCCTTGGACGACGAACCGTGACTATGTATTCAACGAGTGATTGCATTTGCTGCATTTTGACATCTGTACATTTACACTTACACCTCTAAGATGTATATGTATAAACTATATGTTTATATTCTCTCTGCGGGGCTTCACTAACATTTGTTTTAGCAGATTGGTGCAGAACTTTGCATTTATAGCCTCTTTTGTTGTCAGGATGACATTCCAGAGCTGCAGGAGTTCTTCTTGGTCAACATAACATCTGCCGTACTCATCACAACTCTGGAAACTGTTCCCCAACTTGGTGAGGATTTAAATCTAAGGTGTTAATCGGATAGAGCTGTAATGTTCTGGACAGTCCTGAAAAAAAATTACTGTTTTTCTTCTATAGTTTCTTCCTATTTTATTTTATTTTTATTGTTTTTTTTTTAATAATGCTTCGTAATCAACTTTCCTCTTTTCTTTCTAAAAATCCTTTAACTCTATTGTTTGATGAGCAGAGGTTGCTTATTGTACTTTGCCAGGTAAAACACACATACACGTCTGTTGGAGCTATGCTTTTTATATGAAGAACTGAAGTGCGTAATATTCCCTCATGTTGCAAAATGCTATTAAACTTTCAGCTCTCCAAATGCATCCTTTAGCCAGTCTGTAGTTGCAGTTTTTCTCCCCTTTTTTTAGAATCTTAACCACAGCCCAATTTATGAATGAGTAATTTTAGAAAGTGATGAGTTGACAAAGTACAAGTACAACTAGAACAGCATTCGGAGGTTCCCAGAATACTATCAGCCCACTGCTTGGAGACACACAGTAAACATGTAGCCATTCTTTTTGGCAGCGATCATTATGTGGCTTGGACGGTGGGACTTATTCTTTTTACGATTGAGGAAGTCTTGGGATTTGGTGGCAGCGCGTAGCCCTGTGTGGTGAGGAAGAAGAAAGCCAAACTAAACCCCTAACTGGCCTCCCAGTGCCCTCGCCGCAGAGTAAATGGGAGAACACTGCTCTGGGGGTCATAAATCAGTCCATAAATACATCTTGCTTGGCTCCTCAGCCTCCCAGGCCTTTCCCAGGAGATGTCCCCTAGTTGTAATCCTTTGCTTAAATGTGCCATGATCAAAGTTAGCATCCCTGCAGTTACTCCCTTACCAGCTGTTTTTTTTTTTTTTTTTTTTTTTTTTTTTGCTGCTTGCACCATAGATGAGCCTGACAAAGAAGTTGCTGGACAAACAAAAGAACGATTATGAAATTATAAACCACAGAAGCTACAAGTGGCATCCTTTTATATTCTCTCTCTGTTTGCACTCTTTTAGACACCCAAGGTTTGGTGGCAGAAGTCAGCATTGTTGCTAATGATGGGATCAGAGGGGTCATTGAATGGACAAACACCATGTAAGAAAACACCTCCAAAGATTTGTTTCATTTAGAGATATGCCGTGTTGTTAAAAAGAATATTCGAAACGGGTCCGCAGGTATGAAGTGAATGAAACAATCGGAGCGCTGACTCTCGTGGCCTACAGGAACAAGGGGACATATGGGAATGTCTCCCTTTTCTTCTCCACTCAGACCTTGGAAGCTCAGCAAGGACTCGACTACAACACTAGTGAAATGGTGAGCCGTGTAACGTATTCAACCACTACATGCAAAGTCAGTAATCTACACATATTTGGACTACACAAGTCTAATTTCCAGTTTTCTATATGCCTTGTAGGGGGCAAACATGTGGAAGAAGGTGTTCTGGTCAATTGAGGCCAAAAGAAAACCTATTGTCTTCTATAGAAAATGCTGTGCGTGTCCTAAAATTAGCATTTCACACCAGTCCTATGGCGAAACAGGGTGGTGGTAGCATCATGCTGTGTGGATTCTTATTTTAAAGCATGTATTTAGCAATGCATCAAGATGTAGTATTGAAATATCCAATCAACATTGGATATCTGTATAAACTTGAAGGATTTATTGCGATATAAAGAAAGCCCAGTCTCACTCTTTTCCTGCACTGTCAAGCTGAATGTTTTGGTAAACATAATATAGGATGTAATTTTTCACTTTAACTCCCTGTGTCCTCCAAGATGCTGCATTTTGTTGATGGCGAAAGGCATAAGTTTGTGGATGTGCAGATAATTGATGACACAATACCAGAGGGCGCAGAGAGATTCCAGCTAATCCTGTCCAAGCCTTCGCCTGGGCTGGAGCTTGGCAGAAATACAACAGGTAGGCAGAAGGACACAACAAAAGGACATTTATAAAACCACCAATAGAAGTAAATACTGGGATTATAGAATCTAAATGACAAAAATTGAACAGTAGATGTTTATAACTTTTTGAGCTTGCTGTCGGGAATCAATGAAGACGTTTAAGAGCATTTAAACCATGAGCAAAGAAAATACGCACAAAGTTGCTCTTTGACTGAGTATTCATTATAAAGCAGCAGATGTTCTGCTTACTTGTTTCTTTGTTTTTGTTTAAGATATTCCAAACCGTTGTGGCACCGATGTTTTGTCAGAACATTAAACAATATTGGGAATATACACAAGCCAAGCATTATGTGTCCCATTTACCTATGGTTAAGCAACATGCCTCCGCTTCTGGTGCTGAGTCTGGTTTTAGCATAGAGATGTGTATCAAATACATGTTACACAGACAAACATGGTGCGAACATATCTGCAGTTGCGAATATTCATTCATGTTACTCTTATAAATTAACATTGATTAGAAAGGGAGGAAGGGGCAATTCAATTCAATTTTCAATAAGATTTTATTTATATAGCGCCAATTCATGAAACACGTCATCTCAAGGCACTTTCCAAAGTCAAATTCAATCATATTATACAGATC
Organism: Fundulus diaphanus; assembly: GCA_037039145.1. NCBI lineage: Eukaryota > Metazoa > Chordata > Actinopteri > Cyprinodontiformes > Fundulidae > Fundulus > Fundulus diaphanus. The sequence goes on along the minus strand of CM073127.1, from coordinate 32,899,745 downwards.
GGTCAAAAAACTTCCTATATAAGGGAACCAATTGATTGCATCAAAGTCTCGACAAGCAGCATTCACTCCTCCTGGAGAAGCGTAGAGCCACAGGGAGAGTCGTCTGCATTGTCCATGGGTTTGCAGCAATCCCTCATACTGAGCAAGCATGAAGTGACAGTGGAAAGAAAAACTCCCCATTAACAGGAAGGAAAAACCTCCAGCAGAACCGGGCTCAGTATAAACTGTCATCTGCCTCGACCGACTGGGGGTTATACTATGTTACTTAGTAAATACTGTACTTAGCAATCGCTTCGCTATGTTCTATTGTAAGAAATCTTTTTTTTGTCACAATGGATGGAGTTTTGAAGCACGCTGTAAATACCCCCTCTGCTCAGGGAGACAAGATGCTGCATGTTTGCAATAGAATTTTCAATTTGAATAATAATGAACTTTCTCAAGATAAAGAAAGCACAGAAAATGAATTCCTCTGCTAAACACTTGAAAATAACCAAAATTACTACAGATAAAAACATACCAATCTGGGTCCTAATGTTAGCTCTATCTTCCCAGTTTTCTTGCTCATACGCTGCCTCATGTGTCCAGACAGCAGCATTAACCTAACTCACTGACAGAAATCCTCTCATTTACCTGGCTGTAGCTTTCCTTGCTTGCTTTTTAGCAGAAAGCTATTATGCTGCCTTGCTTTGGGCTCAACTCTCTTCCTCCCAGTACATTCCCCCTGGTGGCGACCATAGGCGAGTGCACAAAAGCAGGGGTTTAAAGTGGTCTGATCCGGCTTTTAAGCAAAAAGCAGATCAAGTTTACATTATATTTATAACAATCCTTTGCTCGGTAAAAAAGATACATTTGTTGTAGTAAATAATTTTAGTCATATTGCTTATTTGTTAATCCTTAGTACATTTTCTTTTGTCTGTTTTGACAGCTACCGTAAATATCCTGGCCAGTGATGATGGACACGGTGTCATTTCCTTTAACACCAGCGATCATTTCCTTTTAAGAGAGCCTACCTCTGTGTCACAGCTCAGTGACAGCGTGACTAAACTCCATGTGGTCCGTAACCCAGAACAAGGCACTTTTGGGACAGTCTCCGTTCAGTTCGCCATCATGGATGCCAACGGCAGCCTGGCGGAGGGGGATGTGAGGCCAACGCAAGGTTTCGTGGTGCTGGAGGATGGGGTCAGGTTTAAGGCAAGTTAGGAGCAAATTGAGCCGCCGAATAGCAAGTGAAGGAAATAAGAAATGTTTCTGAAAGCTCATATGGATCAGATTTTTAATCATTAATCAGAATTTTCTGTTAGAAACTGTAGACGCCTGCGCTGATTTACTTCCTGTGTTGTTCCAGATGCTTGAGGTCCGGGCATTACGTGACGCTGAACCTGAAGGGAATGAAACCTTCACACTGACTCTCTTCAACCCAACAGGGGGTGCACGGCTCGGGGACCAGCTCCAAGTTCTCATCACTGTCTTGGAGAACCTAGCCCCTTCAGGCTTGTTCCGAATTGGACCCTCTCTCAACAGGTCTCAGTATAGTCACATCAAAACGACCTAATAGGAATGCAAATGCTGGCAGCCTATCAGGCGTTTTAAACTGTCCAAATCTCTTTTTTTTATGTGTCTTTATACAGAACCAGCACAGCAGTGGTTGCTGAGGAAGGGAGCAGAGCAGTCTTCCTCACGGTCTCTCGCAGTAATGGCTTGGAGTCAGCAGTCAGTGTAGAGTGGGAGATGCTGTCTGACACAGCTACTGCCTCTGGTCAGTATAAACAAAACTAAATCTCTACTTATACTTTTCTTCGACTCACAGGGTACTCTTCTTTTTTTTCTGACAGAGGGTTCTCTCCCAGTCATTGGCTTGTACCAGAGCTTCGAGGACAACCCTACCTCTGCTTGGTGCTCCATTCCAGGAGAGGCTTCCCTCTTGGCCATGAGGCTGGACCTGAAGCCGGCGGTCGGGGCCGTCCACACTCTGGCGACTCTGTATCGGTGGCAAGGCGTTTTTGTGCCAATAGAGGTAACCTGAGCATTCTACCCGAACTAGTGCAGTATCTTTACACTCAAATTTAAACCCAGGAAGGAATGAAAAACCAGGTATTTTGGCAGCATTTGACCTCTGTCTTCTGATTGTTTTAGTCCGTCAGAGTCCAAAACCCAGCCTCGTGTGTTGGGTTTGCCATCAACGGCTCTACATACATAGGCATTGCACATGGCGGCCCTCCCTTCTTCCCTGCTGCTAATCTTAGCCTCTTTAAGCTGCAGAAGGACCTCAACATCACGTTGGCAAGTATAACCTCAGTCCCAGGGCGACATCATTGGCATGCTTTGGTACATTGTCATTTTTCTATGACAGCTTATATGATCTGACATAAATTGTTTTGCTTTTTAAAGGAACAAATCTTAGGCGTTGAGGCCCTGGATGTGAAACACTTCTCCGCTGAAGGCAAAGATTACCTAATAGCATCTAGCCAGGTGACGCAGGCTCTCTCACTGTTAAGACAATCTTTAGGTTTTTAAAATACAATTAAAAGGAATAAATGGTTCCAGATGCAAGGAATGCTAACAGGAGTTTGTTTTTTCCCTGATTCTCCAGATCTTTGTTTGGACGGGCGGCGTCTTTACACTCCATCAGAATCTCAACTTTGAACAGGACATCCTCGATCTAGCTCCGTTTACCCATGCAGGAGTGCTCTACCTGTTAGTGTGCATAGACAGACAGAGTGGGAGCTGCCAGCTTCTGCAATGGAGCAGCGGCAGATTTCAGAACCCGCAAAGCCTCCCACTGCCCGGCAGAGCCTTTCAGGTGGAAATAGTCAACACAAGAAGAGAGGATACTCTGCTGCTGATTGCAGTTGAAGGTGATCTAACTTTGTTTGACTTCAGAAAACATTTTTGTATATCGTTACACTTGAATGTGCTTCGTACAGGGATTTCCAGATCAGCATCTTTTCCCCTGATGCCTATCTGAGTTTTAAAGAATAGTCATTTGCAAATATAGAGTCCCAGTCTGAAGCTGCACAATATTAGGAAAACATGACAATGCTATGTTTTTTTTAGCATTGTTATAATATTTATTATAACTGACTCACATTTAGTACGTTGTAAGATCTAGCACTGGGGTGGAGAGTAAAAAAAAAAGAAAAGGCCACCCTACTGGCTAAACATATTATTATTAATTTGCATATGCTTTATTTTAAGTTTGTTTAGTGTGACTATGTGTTGTAATTTACTCTCTGTGTGCTGCCGGTCTTGGCCAGGTCTCTCTTATAAAGAGGTGTTTTGATCTCAATTGGAAAAACCTGATTAAAGAATAATAATAATAATAATAATAATAATAATATTATTATTATTATTATTATTATTATTATTATTATTATTATTATTATTATTAGCATGCAAAGTATGAATGAATGAATAGAATTTAAAATTCTTCTTCTAACGTATAAAGCCCTTAATAATCAAGCTCCATCATATATCAGAGCTCTGATTACTCCGTATGTTCCTAACAGAGCACTTCGCTCTCAGACTGCAGGTCTGCTGGTGGTTCCTAGAGTCTCTAAAAGTAGAATGGGAGGCAGATCCTTTAGCTATCAGGCTCCTCTCCTGTGGAACCAACTCCCAGTTTTGGTCCGTGAAGCAGACACCCTGTCTACTTTTAAGACTAATCTTAAAACCTTCCTTTTTGACAAAGCTTATAACTAGAGTGGCTCATGTTACCCTGAGCTACCTTTATAGTTTTGCTGCTATAAGCTTAGGCTACTGGAGGACATCAGGGCCTACTTTTCTCACTCTACTGATTTCTACTGTTCTCCAGTCTACTGTTCTCCAGATTTGCATTGCATTACATTGAAATGACTGTTGTCATTTCAGCTTTTAACTTTTTGTTCTCTCTCTTTTTTCTTCATAGTAGGTACACCTGGTCTGACGTTCTGTTGACTGTGAAATCATCCAGGGAGGACAGATCACCGACTATTGCCATCTAATGTAGAACAGATTACTGGATCAATGTGTGCTTCTGTGCTTTTTTGTCTGTCTTGTTGTGTCTCTGCTCTGTCTTCTGTAACCCCCAGTCGGTCGAGGCAGATGACCGTTCATACTGAGCCCGGTTCTGCTAGAGGTTTTTCCTTCCCGCTAACGGGTGTTTTTTCTTTCCACTGTCGCTTCATGCTTGCTCAGTATGAGGGATTGCAGCAAAGCCATGTACAATGCAGACGACTCTCCCTGTGGCTCTACGGTCCCCCAGGAGTGAATGCTGCTTGTCGGGACTTTGATGCAATCAACTGGTTTTCTTATATAGGAACATTTTTGACCAATCTGTATAATCTGACCCAATCTGTATAATATGATTGAACTTAACTTTGTAAAGTGCCTTGAGATGACATGTTTCATGAATTGGCGCTATATAAATCAAATTGAATTTAATTGAATTGAATGCCACATGAAAAAAATAGTCATCTTGCATCTAAGTCCTTTCCGAATGCGATATTGCAGGGGTTCCCAAAGTTGGGGTCGTGAGACACCATGTAGGGGTCGCAAGATGAAATGTCAGAGAATATCTTAGTTTTAATATAGCTAATATATGCCTTTAATTGTGCAGAACATTTTTTTTCATTAAATATTTCTGACTTTACGACATTAGAGAACATCCAAAAAGTTTTCGCAAATGTGTGAAATTAATCTCTAAATATCTGCGTTTTTTTTCTGGAAATGTACTCCTCCGTGGCCAATAATTAATTTTTTTTAGTGTATGATGGCTCTAATACAATTTTTTGTGTTTGGAAATTATGGGAAATAAAGTCATACTGTTACCAGAATGAAGTCGAAATGTCATGAGACACGATCATTTAAAAGTCCTCATACTAATAATAATTTGATGCTGATATTCTAAAAAGATTTACTATTTTCCTATTTGTAAAACTAATACCAAAATATAGCTCTACAAGACGCTCAACATTGCTTATTTTAACACAGGGGGAGGACTGTGCTTTGTTGTAAGAATTCTCCTAAAATTATGACCAAAAAGGGTCAGCAGTCTGTGACACATTTTTCAGGTCGCAGGCTGAAAACTTGGGGAATCCCTGCAACATTCTATACAAAAAAATAAAATAAAAACGAGGAGGTCCTCTGGACGGGTTCGTCTTAGTTGAAACGTTTCACCATTTCTCCAAGAGACTTCTTCAGTCTGAAGAGTTACTGATAAATTCAGCCTTTTAAGCAGTACCTGTGCATGGTGGCTCAACAAGTTGATTGGGACGATCAGAACTTGCAAACTCACATCAAAGGAGATCCTTCAGGGTAGCAACCAGTCGTTAGTGTGCTGATGGCCGCCTGTTGTTCCCAGGGGACTGAGTCATGCTAGCAGTAGTTATTGTGAATTACTCACATTTTGATTTTTTTCACCTGGATTATTGAGATGCATCAGCATATTGCATACACTTTTACCGCAATGTTGACTGTGACGGGATATGCTCTACTAGCCTGGCCAGCCAGACTTACGCCATGTGTTTTCAATACACAGCTTCTTGGTCTGGACAGGCTCAGACCCTCCGGCCTAAAGCTTACCGGACCAATCACAGCGTGGGAGGCGGGAGTTTACAATGCATCACTCTTTACCCATAATGCAGCAGCGCCTTTCTGTAACCATAACAGTCAAGATGGCAGCTGCAATGGAGCAATGCTATAATGATGCCCTTTTTATGTCCTGAATGAGCTGGGTATAACTTTGAAAACTCAACAACTGGCTGCTCTAAGAGCTGAAACAGAGCGTGTTGCTTGGAGCTTGCGTCACATCCGTAGTTCTCTGGTTGTCTCTACCCTGTTTCCGCTGATCCCGTTAGTCCCGCCTTTGGCTCTACTGGCAGCTTTCCAGACTTATAGGCCATGTTTGCGGCTTAAGTCAGTCTGGCTGGCCAGGCTGATATTGCCATGCTGAAATATCATATCCATGCAGTGAAGGAACAACAGTATTGATATTGTGATTGTTCAGCATTTCATTTACTCTCCAATGACTTTCCAGGCACTGCAGCCTCTCCTATCTGTTTTACTTGATAGCGGCAGATTTCGATAAGACAAACTGATAAGCGTTCATAAAATTATATCTAAAGTGATGCTTTGGACATGTGTCAACAGCCCAGTCCCGAGGTCAGACTTTTAGATTCACTATATAGGCACGGTCTAGGAACTAGTCCACAGTATAGAAACAGGATTGGTTTGCATTGTATGTCTTTATGTAGCTGTGATTTTAACCACAGTTTCTCGATGATTATGCAACAGTTAGATTTTATTACAGGCTTCAAACAAGTTGGTGGTACAAACAGAAACTGTTTACTGCTTACTAAACATCTTTGTTCTTTTTGTTTCCTCTACGATTGCCAAACGAAAAGTCAAGGTCTGGTTCTGTATTTTTGCAATGTTCTGTTTATTATGAAATTATATAATTCTTCTGAGTTAGCAAAAGTGGTGAGTTTTTGGTTTGGACCTGTTGTGGGTTTGTGTGTTTGGGCCTCAGTGTGTAGCACAGCAGAGCCACAAAAGGACTCAGAAGTTGTAATTATTCAGTCTTGGGTGTGCCGGTTGGGAACGTGGTTACATAAACATGCTATTCTGGTGTGAATGAACGTAAATCCCTGAAACCTTTTTTTTTTTGGTTTGCTTCTGTTTGTTTCTTTTTTTCCCTTACAGGTTCCTCCCCATCCTGTGAGGTGCTGCGGTGGAGTTTAGCAGAGCCTTCACCACAGCACTATCAGTTCATCCCTCACCCTGGGCTCGCCTCTGTTCACGCCTTCACTGTGCCGTCGGGGATCAGTAAGCCCACATGTCATGAGCAGCGCAATGCTTGAGAAGATTTAGGGCTAATGTAAAATACCTGAAGATGCACAGACTTCTTCTGTTTTCACCTCTGTCACATGCTTCAGATCACTTATTGGTTTTTAATCTCAGACAGCAGAGAACAATTTATTCAGGGGGAAAAACGTTGAACCTGTAAGTCTGTAAATAAGTTACAAACCATTTCCAAGGTTTTGGGGCTCCAGTTGACCGCAGTGAAAGCCATTATCTACAAATTCATAAAACAGGACAGTATTTAACGTTCACAGGAGGGGCCAGCCAACCATAATTTCTCTAACAACACAGAATATCTAAATCAGCGCAGGCCTCCCTTGCCTCCGCTGAGGTTAATGTTTTAACAATAAAAAAGTGACTGGGCAAAAATCTATAGGACAGTTCAGAGGTAAAGACCTCTGCTAACACAAAGTATGTCAACATGTTTTTTTTTTTACAAAAGCAAAGACTTTACGGAAACATTCTGTGGACTGATGAGACGGAAGTGGAGCTTTCTTGAAGATATGCATCTTGCTGCATTTGTTTTAAAACTAACACGGCCTCTCAGAAAAAGAACAACATACCGGCAGTCAGTTATGACGTGCTGGTACCGTGATAGTCCGCCACTGCTCTGATTCTTCAGAACCACGACGGCCTGTTGAAATTGATGGAACCGTGAATTCTGCTCTCTTCCAGAAATTCCTACTGAAAAGTATCCACCCTCCAGTTACTGGTCTTAAAATCACTGGATTATAAGACAACGTTCCAAAATACACCAATGTCTGCACTTCTGAATTGTTTACAAAATGTCAAAATAAAAATAATGCATGGCCTAACCAAAATCTGTCTTTAAGTGGATTTAAAATGCTGTGCCATTGTTTTAATCGGGTACTAAAGACTCTCTAAGGTGCATAAATTAAGACAATTCTGCAAAGAAAAGCAGACCAAACATTTGTCTGCCAGGGATAAAAATGGAAAAACAGAAGAACCCTGTGAAAAGGACAAGCACTTTTCCATGTCACCGTCATGTCTTGTAAAGGCCAGACCCATATGTGTAATTTCACATGTTTATCTGGTGCAGCTATTGTAACAAGTAAAACTCTTACCTTTTCAAGTTCCAAGTAGTTTTAATTTCTTTATGTTTGCCATAACATAGAAAGATGCCCTCGCCACTAAAGGCCGTGCAGAATTTAGGCTTGATCTCATCTGACCTAAGAAACGGAAAAAATAAACCAACCTTTACAACATTCTGTACATCGGCTAAATGGCTATGCATTGCAAAAAAAATAAAATAAAAAATAATTCTAAATCAATGGGAACCTACTAAATTTGAAGTTTAGGCATGACATGTATATGTAGGATCAAAGCGAAGATTGTGTCTTTCACTTAATGAGCTGGAGCAAAGAGCAGATGTTCTGACTAAAGATCCATCAGTCAGAGATTTGTGAGAATGTAGACTCTTACCTTACCTCTGACTCTTAACAGACAGAGGTTGAAAATCCAAAAGACAAAAGAAAATTTTGGTGTAAAACTTTCAGGCTTGATGGAATCTATTGAAATGATCAAAGAGCCCCCATGTAGCAGATTTTTGCTTTTAATACCGAAAAGTTGGCGATGAAAATACCAACACTGCAAAAATACAGGTCAGAGAGTGAAATCCCCAGCAGCCTCCGAAATCCGAGTGTCTGTTGTAGCATCTTATTTGTGCAGATAAAACTTCTACACTTTTTATACATTCGTTCTGTTCAGCTGAATCAGCTAATATCTTGATGCATCTTTAATTTTAAGCTTAAAGTTTTGGTTTTAAGTGGTTTGAAAAAAATCCAGTCAGGTTTGTTGTGTTGCTGTAAAATCCTAAACCCCGTAATTTCCTTTTCTTAGCGCATGCCCTGCTAGCTGGAAGAAATGGCTCTACCCTTTACTCCTGGAGAGCCGATGTCAACCTGTTCACCGTGATCTTGAGGGCCCCTAGAGCCAAGAGCTTTCTCTCCTTCATGGTGCCATACCTCAACGCCACAAAGGTCCTTCTGGCTTCATCTGAGGATAATAGCTCCGCTATCTATGAGTTCACCTCCGTCTCAAATCAGTCTGACTTCATACCCAGGTATCAGCTGGATTGTGATTATCAAATAAAGGCTAGTTTTAACTCAGAACCCAAATGAAGTCTTCTTCTCTTTCCTCTCTGTCTGTCATTCAGCTCTGGGGAGCTGTACTTTGCGCCTGGTGACCGCGAGCTTGATCTGGCAGTGAACATCATCGATGATGACATCCCTGAGGTGGAGGAGCTCTTTGTGGTCCAGCTGAAGAACCCAAAAGGAGGGGCTGAGATTGGGTTTGGCGGCCAGGTTACAATTATTGTCCCCACTAACGATGATGCCCATGGAGTTATTGGCTTTGCTCAGGTACAAATTCCTCTTTAAGGTGCTCCACATGTGTGTTTGAAATTATTTCTAATGAGTTAGCTCAGCCGTACACATATATGTTTGCAGAATTCATTATACATGGAGGTTGAGGAGTTGGAACAAAGCAATCAAATATCTCTCAATGTTGAGAGGAAAAGAGGAAGTTTTGGCAGACTGACTGTTCTTTGGACGGCTAACGGTAGTTTGGCCGACATTTACCCCACGTCCGGAGTGGTGAGTAACTACGACAACATTTCTACAACAACTTTCCATAAATTCAATGGAAAAAAGAAAGATAATTCAGTGCAAAACTGTCATTGCAATTACAGGTGACGTTCTCTGAAGGCCAGACAGTAGCCATCATCTCTTTAGACATCGTTGCAGATGGTTTGCCGGAGTTATCCGAGAGTGTCGTAATCACCATTCGGGATGTCACCACTTTGGGCCTTCAGAACATGCAGCAAGGCGCCGTCATTGACAGGCAGCGGGCTCAGGCTCTGCTTACCATCTTACCAAATGGCTCCCCCTACGGCGTGATTGGATGGCATCTGGATTCCCAGTTTACACTAACAAAGGAACCACAAAGTAAGAACCTCAGTGAAAAGAACTCAATAAGTGAGAGATGCTTACTGCTTCATCTGTGAGAGGTCACTGAGCCAGGATCTCTGGCGTACGACATATTGTTTAATTTACATTATTCTGATATTTTCAAAGTAATCACTCAACCACCTTATTTTAAACATAGCTACTTTAAGACTTACCATAGCCAAGATGTGTTGATTTATAGGTTGGGGAATAATTAATTTAGTGAATCTGTGCAATGGAATCTAACCAGGTTAAAAAAAAAGATGGTTTTTAAGATATTGCTGAAAAATTTATTCATATATACTTACAGTACTACTGTAAGCAATTTGTATTGATTGGAGTTGTTAGTGTCAACTTTTTTATTCAAGGTTTTCTAGATGCATGCGGAGCCTTGCAAAAGTGTTCAAACACTTCAAAGCTTTCCATATCTCTGTCATGTTACCACCCCCGATGCCTATGTTGTGATTTTTTATTTTAGGTAATATTACAAACAATTTGGTGTGCATAACTGTGAACTTAAAAGAAAACAATACGTGCTGTTTGTTTCTCTGAAAAGTCTGGCATACATTGGTATTTAGTTCTCCTTAGTCGATATTGTTCTCCATTGTTTGTCAACCTCAACCCCAGCCGGTCAGAGTAGGTCAAATCTGATCAGCTTCCAATTTTATGATGAATTAAAGTGTCCACCAACATGTTTTACAGAAGGGACGATGTTTTCGGGGTGATGTGTATCGTAAATCGTCCATCCCACTCAGCGTTTTGCATATAGGCCAGCGTTCGGTTTTGGTCTCATCTGATCACAGCAGCTTCTTTCACATGTTTGCTGTTTCTCTTGCATAGCTAGAGCCAAACTGCAAAAAAGGATTTCTTACGACTTCATTTCAACGTTAGCGTTCTTCTTTAAACTCCTTCATAAAAATACAGATTTATAAAGAACATTACTGATGGTTGCCCGGACAACAGATGGTCCCACCTGAGCTGTGGGTCTGCGCAGCTCATCCAGGGTTACCGGATGAGCCATTCCTTGGTAGGTCTTTAGTTGTGATATAATCTTCCCATTTTTGGATGATGGATGAGTCAAGATTCCAATGCTCAAAGCTTTAGATGTTGTTTAAACCTAACCATGATTTAAACTCCTCCATAACTTTACCCCCATCTTTCTGGTGTCCTCGTTAGTTTTCATTGTTTTGTTTGTTCACTATTGTGTTTTAACACACCTCTGAGGCTTTAATCATTTATTCTGAAATTAAATTACACCCGAGTGGTTTCTATTTCCTATTTAAGAGACTTCTGATGCAATAAATTGCAATGGTACAAAGGCACAAGGATTAGGTACAAAGGCGGCTGAATAGAAATTAATCCCACAATATTTATTATGGTAAATCATTTTTAAACTTATGTTCAGTTTTGCACCCACTTCACGTTTACAATACTATGTCTTGGGTTATCCCATAAAATCCCAACAGGATATATTGAAGTTTGTGGTTGCAAAAGTTAAAGGGAAAGGAATGCTTTTCAAGTGTCTCTACAGTTTTCAACTGCAATGAAGTTTTCAACTGTAGAGACTGTGGTTATGAGCAGCATCTGGTGTTTCCTTGTTCATTATTTACCTTAATCCCATTTTTCCCCATTCTGCAGGAGCTCCTGTCAATGTGACTCTTTCTTTGGTGAGGGAGCAGGGATCTTCAGGTGAGGTGGCGGTCCATTACCAGACGAAACCAGCCTTATACCAACCCCCTTCCAATCGGGCTTCCGCAGGAGAAGACTACTTAGCCAAAAATGACACCATTATCATGTTGAATGGTGCCACCGTGGCCCTTGTCTCTATCACTATCCTACCAGTAAGGATGAGTGATAAGCGATTAATGGTCACAGTTTTCTGCAGATTTCCCCTTTGATTAATGTGCGTGAACATGTGTTTTTGAAAGGATGACGTCCCGGAGCTTGCAGAGATTTTCCTGGTGAATATCACTGGGGTGGAGCTAGTAAAAGGCTCTGTTGGAGCGGGGCAGCCAAGTCTAAGGAGGCCTGGGATGGAAATAGCAGAGATCACCATCCAGGAGAATGATGACCCACGAGGGGTTCTGCAGTTCAACTTCTCTGAGGTGAGCGTGTAAAACGGTGGAAGAAGGTGAGGGGAAAATAAATTGCATGTTCAGGTGCTAATCTCCTATATTGCTAATTATTTTACTTAGGATTTACCTGGAAGTGTGTTGGCCTATGAAATACCACCACCAGATAATATCCTTCATCTGCCAGTGGTACGACTGTCTGGCACGACTGGAAGACTGGTTGCCTACTGGGAGGCTCAGCCAATCACTGCTGATCCCAGTGACTACACCCCTGTATCGGGGAACATCACCTTTCAAGATGGCCAGGTAAATCAGGATGTGGTGTTCGGAGCTGAAACAAACCTCCCTTGATCATAATAATCAGTGGCTCATGTTGTAAGTTGTGTTTTGGTCAAAACTTTAGAAAGAGTCCATTATAGCCATCACCATCTTGGATGATGAGCAAGTGGAGGCCTCAGAGTCCTTCAGGGTGGATTTGCTGCGAGTGATTGGTGGAGCTCGTCTTGGACAAGTGACCTCTATAACTGTTGTGATCCCGTCCAACGACTCGCCTCTCGGACGATTTGGATTTCAAGACTTGAAGGTGAACGTAGAAAAATCATTCAGCTAACAATAAAACGATGCGATACACAGAAGAGGTTTATACGGCATCAGTACAATGCGGTTAGAATTAGGCAGCATTGCGTTTGGAAAACCAAAATTGATCAATTAAGGGCTACAGAAATGTAGGTCTTTATGTTTTAAGTTTCAGATGCATGTTGTCCCCTCAGGTTGTGGTCGCTGAGCCCGAGTTTGTGGACGACCCTGCAGCGGTGGCGACACTCACAGTGGTGCGCAGTGCGGGAGGTGAGGGTGTGGTGGCGCTGGGGTGGCAGGTGGAAGGCCAGGCCGTAGATGACCTCGCTCCTGTTAATGGAACACTGGTCTTCACTGAGGTGGAGTAAAGAAAATGCTGATTCATTGTTTATCAGACTCATTTAGCATAGAATAGTAAAAACATGTCCATCCTATTTTACAGACTGAGCCTGTCAAGTCATTTGTCATCAGAGCCCTCGCTGATAATCTGCTGGAAGGAGACGAACATTTCACTGTGCGCTTGCTTCCCGCCGACAGTGGTGCTATCATCGACCCCTTACATGGTTTGTATGATTTAAATATGGCGAACAAACAGGATATTCACTCACTGAGGAAAAGCGCTCAGTTTTACTGACGCAACATTATTCCTCTCACTTTTGTGAGACATAACATTGACATAACATTCCCTTAAGCTTTGAATGTCTGTTTTAGTTTTGTTGGACCTGCCAGCTGCTTTTGATTCTGTTAATCTCGCAATAATTTACCAATCAGAACAACTGGCTAGGATCTCAGCTGTTGGTTTTCAGTGGTTCATTGTCTTTTTATCAGAACCAAAGTTTTCTGTGCGACCCAGTGATATGGTGGACCGCTAGGTTCAACACATAAATCAGGTCTTTTTTTCTCTTTATTTTGTTTTGCTTGGGCCACCTCATACAAAAAAACTCAGCCTAGTGTCATTTTTAATGTGATGCTTATGATACTCAGTTTTATATATCCCTGAACCCTGACCATCGTGAAAACTTTGCTGTTCTATACCAATGCTTTCCATAGATTAGTAAGTGTATTGCTGTTTATTTTCTCCAATTAAAACATAAAAACAAGAAGTTCCCAGTAGTATTGTCCTGTTTCTTTAAGTTTAAAGGAACAGGACAATACTACTTCCAGTAGTGAGAGGATGCTGGCGCGCTTTTGGCTGTCGCTTCTCACGCCGTGCAAAAAGTCAGTGAAAATCAATTTACTCACTAATTCTGGACTGTGCTCTGCTTTTGGTCACCTGCTGGACTGTGTGCTTTGTCCAAGCTAGCTCCCGGTGTTGCTTTCACCCCAACCTGGCTGTGATGTGTTCAAGTAGCAGACTACAGTTTAGTCACTGGCTGGCATGTGCCCTGGGACATCCTGGCAGTAATATGGCCGCTATTCGTGGCTTCTCTGATCGCCTCTCTTCAGCCAATGTCATCTTTGGCCCCAAACATGGCTGTTCGATACACCTCTGCACCGCTCCTTGGTCTCAACTACCGCGTACTTCCCTCGCTCGACATCACAACAACTCTGAAACAACTCTTTCTACTCCGTCGACGTCCATACCTCCACCGTTTCTCTGGACGTAAACTTCTCCACAACCTCTCCGCTGAAAACTCCATTCCGTCACTCTTGGCAGATCGCAGCTCTTTTTCTCCTGGACACCAGCACAACAACGACATCCGCATGTGTCATCTGCGTACTCGTCACATCACTCAATCTAACCTCCTCTCTGTCACCACTTCTGCCACATGGACTTCACAACAAAAGGCCCTCAAGACCCGCACTCTTCGATACAAGGTCACTGAATAACAAAAGCTTGCAACTCAACGAGTTTATAAATGAAAATAAACTGGACTTACTCTGTCTCACTGAAACTTGTCACATACCCATGGACTACCTTGCACTAAGTCAGACCACACCACCTGGATACTCTTATTTTGATAACCCCCGTTTGGAACGTCGAAGTGGAGGCATCATTGTAATACAAAAGCTCACTCCATTCCTCCTCCTTCCCGGTTGTATCTGCTTTTGAACATCTTGCCTTCAGATTACCCGGTTCCCAGTCACTTACTGCTGCTGTCATCTCCCGCCCCCCTAAACCATGTCCCTCATTCATCTCAGATTTCACAGATTTTGTCCCATAACTATCCTCCATCTCTACATCTGCTTTTTGGTGACTTCAACATCTACATTGACTCCCCCACAGCCAAATTAACATATACTTTCTTGGACATCTTCAACTGTCTCCAGCTAACACAGCATGTCGCTTCACCCACTCACAAACACACATGGACAATAACTTACCGGAACCTAAAAGTCCCGGACATCCACGGGACATCCACCTCCTCAGCTTCTCCACTGGTACCTACAGTTTCCCCTCTTCCATCCCTCAGCTTCACTCTCAGACACCACCATACGTCTCATAAACAGGAAATCCTCATACTGTCATCTTGACCCCATTCCGTCTCCCCACCTTAAAACCTCTATTCCCACCCTAGTCCCTCTCATACCTCCTTCATATCCCTACTGAAACTTGCCACCATTACACCCCTCCTGAAAAAACCTGGCCTTACTCCTGATCACCTTGACAACTTCAGACCCATCTCAAATCTTCCGTTACTCTCAAAAGTCTTGGAACTCTCAGTCATCTCCCAACTCAACCAACGTCTTCACACCTCCCAGCTGTTTGAACATATAGAGCTCTGGCCTCGCCGAGCTCCACAAAGCCTCCCTCAACCTCCGATGACAAAATAGTTTGGCCAGCCAGATTGACCTATGCTTTATACATGGCATATCAGTCTGGAAAGGAGCTGGTAGAGCTTGATTTCAAAGGCTGTACTACCAGGGTCAGCGTCAACAGGTTAGAACCAGTCAGATAAGTAAAGATGTGATGCAAAAATCTCCAAGCGACACGCTCTGTTTTTGTGCTCTGTAGTCCTTGAAACATGTTATATAGTCAAGCAAACTCTCCAGTGAACAATTCTTACCAGACTGACTCTGTACGCATGTCTATAGAAATGAAGCCTTACTTACTTGCTCAATAACCTTGCTACTAAATCTTGTGCAGGTGTGGTGACAGTCACCATCAGGGCAGACAAGGCGGCACTGGGAGTGATTGGAATAGCAGAGTCATCTCGTAACATTATCATTGGGGAGCCTCGGGGAGACTACAACGGGACCGCCGTGGTCAAGTAAGACAAATTTCACACGGTGTAACTCACCCAGACAGAGAGTAGGGAGTTTTGCATTTCAGTGATAAAACACATGCTTTTGTGTTTCTGTGCAGCCTTGTGCGTGGTCCAGGTGTTTTTGGAGAGGTACATGTGTATTGGAATATTACTCCAGCTTTGGTTTCTGAATTCGAAACGGTTTTTGGCACTGTGACTATGATTGATGGTCAGTCTGTTGCCACCATTACTCTGAAGGTATGTAATGTTGATGGAGCTCATTGATTAAATAATTATGGTCCGTTATTGTGTCTGCAGAACAAAATATTTCTTAAACTTGGTTCGCGCAATGTATTATGCTGACAGGTCCTTGATGATGAACTCCCTGAAGAGCGACGTGATTACCAGCTCTCACTGACCCCTGCTACAGTAGGATTGGAAATAAGTCCCATCGCCAGGCATGCCAGGGTCACCATGGCAGCAAGCGATCTCCCTCATGGACTTTTCTCTTTCAGGCAACTCCAGCTCACAGCAAAAGAAGAGGAGGAAATGGTGAGGTCATGAAAATTATACAGACATGTTTATTGTTCAGGTTCATTTGGGGAAATTTACAACTTTACAGTGTGCTGATAAGCCTAACCCTTAATGGTTTAATTTCCTCTTTCTTTACACAGGTTAATGTGACAGTGATTCGCTCCTACGGCAGTTTGGGCCGTGTGGTGGTGACCTATGAGACCTCGGGCTACACAGCAGTCAGCGGAATGGACTTTGCTCCGGCTTCAGGACGATTGCTGTTTACGCCAGGCCAAACCTCACAAGAAGTCACACTGCATGTCCGGGATGACAGTCTGCCAGAGGGACCCGAGCTTTTTTTTGTTAACATTACCAGTGTAGCTCTGCTCAATCTCAGGTTATTACATTTATAAAACGTGAATGATTCGGTGGAGTTTCTCATGCTTTGCAGAGTTGTTCTAATGCATTTTCTTATCTATGTCTCCCTCTGGTGGTCAGTGCTGTGGACTACACAGTGAGAGAGTCAGGACTGCAGCTGGACCAACCTCCAGCTATTGGAAATATATCTTCTCTTTTGGTGGTTATACTGCAGAATGACAATGCTGAAGGTATTCTGGAGTTCAGGCAGGACTACCTTAATATTACAGGTAAGACAAAACATTTCAATTAGAACCTCAATTAAATACACAATGTCATCTGCCATGCAATTTCCATTTCAGATGTTTCTATGGCATACCCAATTTCCATCCTAAACATTTTATAGGTTTAGAGAAATGCAGCCAGTGAAAGTGAATCAATAGTTTCTCAATAGTTTCAAGATCTGGGGGTTTTCTGGCCACAGACAACACATTGTTGTGCCTTGATCCCTGGGCCATTTACTTTTGCCTTTGGTGCTCATCTACAGGTTGCTCCTGGAAAAATGGGGAAAGGTGGTTTGATACCACAGTTTATTCATGGCAGCGTTTTTAGGCAGAATTTTGAGCCATCAAGTATAGATAAAAGGAAGAATTGTGCAGGATTCTTGCTTACAGCATGATTCAAGATTTATGGTAGTGTTCACCTCTTTTTTTCAGACAGTTCTTGATGTCCCAAATGATCTGGATGAGGCTCCATCAGAAAAATAAAAAACAAAATTTTTTACCCAAATGCTGTCCAATCCTGGCACTTCCTGCAGAATGTCAGTTTGTTGTCTGATGTTGATGGAAAGAAATGGCTTCTTTGCTGCCCTTCTTAACTGGTGCTCTTCTTAACACCAGCATCCAAAGATCTCAACTTTATTTTTGTAACGGAAACACCCACCTCTATCTGTGTATTCACAAGCAAGTTCTGCCCTGGTAGCAACCAAGTCACTTAGTTCAGTTTTTCTATATCACCCAGGGCTGGGCGATATAGAAAAAAAGCTTATCGATAAAAAAAATGCATATTGATCGATATCGATAATTATTGAAAATATTTAAAACCATATTTTATGTGCAGCTCTGCCTGGACATTTTATGATATTGCTAAATGATTTGATTTAAATAAAGAACACAAACACAGAATTCCAATATAAATCTTTATTTAACCAACTTTTTTAACCATAACAGATTTTTTTTTTAAGAAAAATAACTTAAGAAACCTGAGTTATGTTATTAAATAATGACAAAGAATAAACTAAAGTGACCAAAATAAATATACCAAATAAATTAATAGAATAGCCTATTTAGGTGGGAATAGTACACTAGTTACTTATCAGGTTTCATAATTGAGAGGCTGATGCAGGGCTGAGGTCCGAGCAACACGCCCTAAATTGTGGCGTGTTGCACAATTTAGGGAGCGCTGTTAGAGAAAAACTTGCTTCCCGGAACTTTATATCGCGGATCAAGAGTGGCAAGTAATTGTTTGAAGCCAGGTTTTTCAGCTGCAGAGAACAGCAGACATATCTATCACTATGAAGCACGTTACTGCATGCGTTATGTCCTTATGCCGCTTGGACGCTTTGTCATTTTATCACAAAGAAGGGAGCCCAGTTTAGCTGCTGTACCTGCTTTGTTTTGGAAGAAGTTCCAGAAAATTCCGACGACGACGACCCGGAGCCGCGCAGCTCGCGCTGCTGCGGGTGTGAGCGGCTTACGTGATGAATACTGGTGGGTTGCGTTACCAGACTCTGCTTTTACCGGTTCCTTGCAAGTTTTACAAATCACTGTGGTTTATTTCTATCAGGCTGGCGAACTAGTAAAACCCCATTTTGGGACCGTTTCCTCCGCCGCTCCTTGCTGCGACATATTCACGTGCTGTGTGTTGTGGTTTGAGAGGGCGGCGCTTTGTGACGGCGTGCCGACTGTAGCAAGGAAGTAAAACTGTCTATCGAAGTTTTTATCGACCTTATTTTTTCCTATCGCGCCACACGTCTATCGATCGATATATATTGTTATTGAATTATCGCCCAGCCCTATTTGGAAATATGTCAAATTACATTTGGTTCCTTTAGAACCAAATGTTATTTTTTTTTTAATCTGACATTTTTACAAGAATAAAACAATGTTTTGGAGATGTCAAAGCCTTTGACATCAGTACTGATGTCACCTGTCTTTCTTCCTTTATGTCTGATGTCATTAAAGAGAGTCAAGAAAGGCTGTGATGTCAATGATGACATCACAAACGGTTACCTCTGGACACTATAAATACAGCCCGCTGTGGTTAACTCAGCAATGCTACGGCGCGTTGGAAACAACGCCCGTGGCCGTTAATCGGTCACCTTAAAAATGTAGCATATGTGTAAAAATCTTGTTAAATAATGTTTTATCAAATTTTTATTCAGGTTCGGAAGAGATCGGCGACACACAGAAAATAAGTAATTAGATGAATAATTATTGGAAAATTAAAAAAATGCATTATCTTTACATCATTTTTTGAAATTCTAATTAAAAAATGTTTTTTTTTAAAATAGGTAAAATCTGTAAAACACCTGTTGAGAATGTTTGCAAATGTTTTAATAACAAAGTTGATAAAACATTCTCAAAGTACAATCTCTGACACATCGTTTTATGTTTGGAAATAGGGCTGGGCGATATAGAAAAAAAGCTTATCGATAAAAAAAATGCATATTAATCGATATCGATAATTATTGAAAATATTTAAAACCATATTTTATGTGCAGCTCTGCCTGGACATTTTATGATATTGCTAAATGATTTGATTTAAATAAAGAACACAAACACAGAATTCCAATATAAATCTTTATTTAACCAACTTTTTTAACCATAACAGATTTTTTTTTAAGAAAAATAACTTAAGAAACCTGAGTTATGTTATTAAATAATGACAAAGAATAAACTAAAGTGACCAGAAAAGTGACCAAAATAAATATACCAAATAAATTAATAGAATAGCCTATTTAGGTGGGAATAGTACACTAGTTACTTATCAGGTTTCATAATTGAGAGGCTGATGCAGGGCTGAGGTCCGAGCAACACGCCCTAAATTGTGGCGTGTTGCACAATTTAGGGAGCGCTGTTAGAGAAAAACTTGCTTCCCGGAACTTTATATCGCGGATCAAGAGTGGCAAGTAATTGTTTGAAGCCAGGTTTTCAGCTGCAGAGAACAGCAGACATATCTATCACTATGAAGCACGTTACTGCATGCGTTATGTCCTTATGCCGCTTGGACGCTTTGTCATTTTATCACAAAGAAGGGAGCCCAGTTTAGCTGCTGTACCTGGTTTGTTTTGGAAGAAGTTCCAGAAAATTCCGACGACGACGACCCGGAGCCGCGCAGCTCGCGCTGCTGCGGGTGTGAGCGGCTTACGTGATGAATACTGGTGGGTTGCGTTACCAGACTCTGCTTTTACCGGTTCCTTGCAAGTTTTACAAATCACTGTGGTTTATTTTTATCAGGCTGGCGAACTAGTAAAACCCCGTTTTGGGACCGTTTCCTCCGCCGCTCCTTGCTGCGACATATTCACGTGCTGTGTGTTGTGGTTTGAGAGGGCGGCGCTTTGTGACGGCGTGCCGACTGTAGCAAGGAAGTAAAAGTGTCTATCGAAGATTTTATCGACCCTATTTTTTCCTATCGTGCCACACGTCTATCGATCGATATATATTGTTATTGAATTATCGCCCAGCCCTATTTGGAAATATGTCAAATTACATTTGGTTCCTTTAGAACCAAATGTTTTTTTTTTTTTTAATCTGACATTTTTACAAAAATAAAACAATGTTTTGGAGATGTCAAAGCCTTTGACATCAGTACTGATGTCATCTGTCTTTCTTCCTTTATGTCTGATGTCATTAAAGAGAGTCAAGAAAGGCTGTGATGTCAATGATGACATCACAAACGGTTACCTCTGGACACTATAAATACAGCCCGCTGTGGTTAACTCAGCAATGCTACGGCGCGTTGGAAACAACGCCCGTGGCCGTTAATCGGTCACCTAAAAATGTAGCATATGTGTAAAAATCTTGTTAAATAATGTTTTATCAAATTTTTATTCAGGTTCGGAAGAGATCGGCGACACAGAAAATAAGTAATTAGATGAATAATTATTGGAAAATTAAAAAAAATGCATTATCTTTACATCTTTTTTTGAAATTCTAATTAAAAAATGTTTTTTTTCAAAATAGGTAAAATCTGTAAAACACCTGTTGAGAATGTTTGCAAATGTTTTAATAACAAAGTTGATAAAACATTCTCAAAGTACAATCTCTGACACATCGTTTTATGTTTGGAAATAGGGCTGGGCGATATAGAAAAAAAGCTTATCGATAAAAAAAATGCATATTAACCGATATCGATAATTATTGAAAATATTTAAAACCATATTTTATGTGCAGCTCTGCCTGGACATTTTATGATATTGCTAAATGATTTGATTTAAATAAAGAACACAAACACAGAATTCCAATATAAATCTTTATTTAACCAACTTTTTTAACCATAACAGATTTTTTTTTAAGAAAAATAACTTAAGAAACCTGAGTTATGTTATTAAATAATGACAAAGAATAAACTAAAGTGACCAGAAAAGTGACCAAAATAAATATACCAAATAAATTAATAGAATAGCCTATTTAGGTGGGAATAGTACACTAGTTACTTATCAGGTTTCATAATTGAGAGGCTGATGCAGGGCTGAGGTCCGAGCAACACGCCCTAAATTGTGGCGTGTTGCACAATTTAGGGAGCGCTGTTAGAGAAAAACTTGCTTCCCGGAACTTTATATCGCGGATCAAGAGTGGCAAGTAATTGTTTGAAGCCAGGTTTTTCAGCTGCAGAGAACAGCAGACATATCTATCACTATGAAGCACGTTACTGCATGCGTTATGTCCTTATGCCGCTTGGACGCTTTGTCATTTTATCACAAAGAAGGGAGCCCAGTTTAGCTGCTGTACCTGGTTTGTTTTGGAAGAAGTTCCAGAAAATTCCGACGACGACGACCCGGAGCCGCGCAGCTCGCGCTGCTGCGGGTGTGAGCGGCTTACGTGATGAATACTGGTGGGTTGCGTTACCAGACTCTGCTTTTACCGGTTCCTTGCAAGTTTTACAAATCACTGTGGTTTATTTTTATCAGGCTGGCGAACTAGTAAAACCCCGTTTTGGGACCGTTTCCTCCGCCGCTCCTTGCTGCGACATATTCACGTGCTGTGTGTTGTGGTTTGAGAGGGCGGCGCTTTGTGACGGCGTGCCGACTGTAGCAAGGAAGTAAAAGTGTCTATCGAAGATTTTATCGACCCTATTTTTTCCTATCGTGCCACACGTCTATCGATCGATATATATTGTTATTGAATTATCGCCCAGCCCTATTTGGAAATATGTCAAATTACATTTGGTTCCTTTAGAACCAAATGTTTTTTTTTTTTTTAATCTGACATTTTTACAAAAATAAAACAATGTTTTGGAGATGTCAAAGCCTTTGACATCAGTACTGATGTCATCTGTCTTTCTTCCTTTATGTCTGATGTCATTAAAGAGAGTCAAGAAAGGCTGTGATGTCAATGATGACATCACAAACGGTTACCTCTGGACACTATAAATACAGCCCGCTGTGGTTAACTCAGCAATGCTACGGCGCGTTGGAAACAACGCCCGTGGCCGTTAATCGGTCACCTAAAAATGTAGCATATGTGTAAAAATCTTGTTAAATAATGTTTTATCAAATTTTTATTCAGGTTCGGAAGAGATCGGCGACACAGAAAATAAGTAATTAGATGAATAATTATTGGAAAATTAAAAAAAATGCATTATCTTTACATCTTTTTTTGAAATTCTAATTAAAAAATGTTTTTTTTCAAA
This sequence comes from Fundulus diaphanus, assembly GCA_037039145.1. Classification (NCBI taxonomy): domain Eukaryota; kingdom Metazoa; phylum Chordata; class Actinopteri; order Cyprinodontiformes; family Fundulidae; genus Fundulus; species Fundulus diaphanus. The sequence goes on along the minus strand of CM073127.1, from coordinate 32,877,323 downwards.
ATAGGTAAAATCTGTAAAACACCTGTTGAGAATGTTTGCAAATGTTTTAATAACAAAGTTGATAAAACATTCTCAAAGTACAATCTCTGACACATCGTTTTATGTTTGGAAATAGGGCTGGGCGATATAGAAAAAAAGCTTATCGATAAAAAAAATGCATATTAACCGATATCGATAATTATTGAAAATATTTAAAACCATATTTTATGTGCAGCTCTGCCTGGACATTTTATGATATTGCTAAATGATTTGATTTAAATAAAGAACACAAACACAGAATTCCAATATAAATCTTTATTTAACCAACTTTTTTAACCATAACAGATTTTTTTTTAAGAAAAATAACTTAAGAAACCTGAGTTATGTTATTAAATAATGACAAAGAATAAACTAAAGTGACCAGAAAAGTGACCAAAATAAATATACCAAATAAATTAATAGAATAGCCTATTTAGGTGGGAATAGTACACTAGTTACTTATCAGGTTTCATAATTGAGAGGCTGATGCAGGGCTGAGGTCCGAGCAACACGCCCTAAATTGTGGCGTGTTGCACAATTTAGGGAGCGCTGTTAGAGAAAAACTTGCTTCCCGGAACTTTATATCGCGGATCAAGAGTGGCAAGTAATTGTTTGAAGCCAGGTTTTTCAGCTGCAGAGAACAGCAGACATATCTATCACTATGAAGCACGTTACTGCATGCGTTATGTCCTTATGCCGCTTGGACGCTTTGTCATTTTATCACAAAGAAGGGAGCCCAGTTTAGCTGCTGTACCTGCTTTGTTTTGGAAGAAGTTCCAGAAAATTCCGACGACGACGACCCGGAGCCGCGCAGCTCGTGCTGCTGCGGGTGTGAGCGGCTTACGTGATGAATACTGGTGGGTTGCGTTACCAGACTCTGCTTTTACCGGTTCCTTGCAAGTTTTACAAATCACTGTGGTTTATTTCTATCAGGCTGGCGAACTAGTAAAACCCCGTTTTGGGACCGTTTCCTCCGCCGCTCCTTGCTGCGACATATTCACGTGCTGTGTGTTGTGGTTTGAGAGGGCGGCGCTTTGTGACGGCGTGCTGACTGTAGCAAGGAAGTAAAAGTGTCTATCGAAGATTTTATCGACCCTATTTTTTCCTATCGTGCCACACGTCTATCGATCGATATATATTGTTATTGAATTATCGCCCAGCCCTATTTGGAAATATGTCAAATTACATTTGGTTCCTTTAGAACCAAATGTAATTTTTTTTAATCTGACATTTTTACAAAAATAAAACAATGTTTTGGAGATGTCAAAGCCTTTGACAGCAGTACTGATGTCACCTGTCTTTCTTCCTTTATGTCTGATGTCATTAAAGAGAGTCAAGAAAGGCTGTGATGTCAATGATGACATCACAAACGGTTACCCCCTGGACACTATAAATACAGCCCGCTGTGGTTAACTCAGCAATGCTACGGCGCGTTGGAAACAACGCCCGTGGCCGTTAATCGGTCACCTTAAAAATGTAGCATATGTGTAAAAATCTTGTTAAATAATGTTTTATCACATTTTTATTCAGGTTCGGAAGAGATCGGCGACACAGAAAATAAGTAATTAGATGAATAATTATTGGAAAATTAAAAAAATGCATTATCTTTACATCTTTTTTTGAAATTCTAATTAAAAAATGTTTTTTTTCAAAATAGGTAAAATCTGTAAAACACCTGTTGAGAATGTTTGCAAATGTTTTAATAACAAAGTTGATAAAACATTCTCAAAGTACAATCTCTGACACATCGTTTTATGTTTGGAAATAGGGCTGGGCGATATAGAAAAAAAGCTTATCGATAAAAAAAATGCATATTAATCGATATCGATAATTATTGAAAATATTTAAAACCATATTTTATGTGCAGCTCTGCCTGGACATTTTATGATATTGCTAAATGATTTGATTTAAATAAAGAACACAAACACAGAATTCCAATATAAATCTTTATTTAACCAACTTTTTTAACCATAACAGATTTTTTTTTAAGAAAAATAACTTAAGAAACCTGAGTTATGTTATTAAATAATGACAAAGAATAAACTAAAGTGACCAGAAAAGTGACCAAAATAAATATACCAAATAAATTAATAGAATAGCCTATTTAGGTGGGAATAGTACACTAGTTACTTATCAGGTTTCATAATTGAGAGGCTGATGCAGGGCTGAGGTCCGAGCAACACGCCCTAAATTGTGGCGTGTTGCACAATTTAGGGAGCGCTGTTAGAGAAAAACTTGCTTCCCGGAACTTTATATCGCGGATCAAGAGTGGCAAGTAATTGTTTGAAGCCAGGTTTTTCAGCTGCAGAGAACAGCAGACATATCTATCACTATGAAGCACGTTACTGCATGCGTTATGTCCTTATGCCGCTTGGACGCTTTGTCATTTTATCACAAAGAAGGGAGCCCAGTTTAGCTGCTGTACCTGCTTTGTTTTGGAAGAAGTTCCAGAAAATTCCGACGACGACGACCCGGAGCCGCGCAGCTCGCGCTGCTGCGGGTGTGAGCGGCTTACGTGATGAATACTGGTGGGTTGCGTTACCAGACTCTGCTTTTACCGGTTCCTTGCAAGTTTTACAAATCACTGTGGTTTATTTCTATCAGGCTGGCGAACTAGTAAAACCCCGTTTTGGGACCGTTTCCTCCGCCGCTCCTTGCTGCGACATATTCACGTGCTGTGTGTTGTGGTTTGAGAGGGCGGCGCTTTGTGACGGCGTGCCGACTGTAGCAAGGAAGTAAAACTGTCTATCGAAGTTTTTATCGACCCTATTTTTTCCTATCGCGCCACACGTCTATCGATCGATATATATTGTTATTGAATTATCGCCCAGCCCTATTTGGAAATATGTCAAATTACATTTGGTTCCTTTAGAACCAAATGTAATTTTTTTTAATCTGACATTTTTACAAAAATAAAACAATGTTTTGGAGATGTCAAAGCCTTTGACATCAGTACTGATGTCATCTGTCTTTCTTCCTTTATGTCTGATGTTATTAAAGAGAGTCAAGAAAGGCTGTGATGTCAATGATGACATCACAAACGGTTACCTCTGGACACTATAAATACAGCCCGCTGTGGTTAACTCAGCAATGCTACGGCGCGTTGGAAACAACGCCCGTGGCCGTTAATCGGTCACCTTAAAAATGTAGCATATGTGTAAAAATCTTGTTAAATAATGTTTTATCAAATTTTTATTCAGGTTCGGAAGAGATCGGCGACACACAGAAAATAAGTAATTAGATGAATAATTATTGGAAAATTAAAAAAATGCATTATCTTTACATCTTTTTTTGAAATTCTAATTAAAAAATGTTTTTTTTTCAAAATAGGTAAAATCTGTAAAACACCTGTTGAGAATGTTTGCAAATGTTTTAATAACAAAGTTGATAAAACATTCTCAAAGTACAATCTCTGACACATCGTTTTATGTTTGGAAATAGGGCTGGGCGATATAGAAAAAAAGCTTATCGATAAAAAAAATGCATATTAATCGATATCGATAATTATTGAAAATATTTAAAACCATATTTTATGTGCAGCTCTGCCTGGACATTTTATGATATTGCTAAATGATTTGATTTAAATAAAGAACACAAACACAGAATTCCAATATAAATCTTTATTTAACCAACTTTTTTAACCATAACAGATTTTTTTTTAAGAAAAATAACTTAAGAAACCTGAGTTATGTTATTAAATAATGACAAAGAATAAACTAAAGTGACCAGAAAAGTGACCAAAATAAATATACCAAATAAATTAATAGAATAGCCTATTTAGGTGGGAATAGTACACTAGTTACTTATCAGGTTTCATAATTGAGAGGCTGATGCAGGGCTGAGGTCCGAGCAACACGCCCTAAATTGTGGCGTGTTGCACAATTTAGGGAGCGCTGTTAGAGAAAAACTTGCTTCCCGGAACTTTATATCGCGGATCAAGAGTGGCAAGTAATTGTTTGAAGCCAGGTTTTTCAGCTGCAGAGAACAGCAGACATATCTATCACTATGAAGCACGTTACTGCATGCGTTATGTCCTTATGCCGCTTGGACGCTTTGTCATTTTATCACAAAGAAGGGAGCCCAGTTTAGCTGCTGTACCTGCTTTGTTTTGGAAGAAGTTCCAGAAAATTCCGACGACGACGACCCGGAGCCGCGCAGCTCGCGCTGCTGCGGGTGTGAGCGGCTTACGTGATGAATACTGGTGGGTTGCGTTACCAGACTCTGCTTTTACCGGTTCCTTGCAAGTTTTACAAATCACTGTGGTTTATTTCTATCAGGCTGGCGAACTAGTAAAACCCCGTTTTGGGACCGTTTCCTCCGCCGCTCCTTGCTGCGACATATTCACGTGCTGTGTGTTGTGGTTTGAGAGGGCGGCGCTTTGTGACGGCGTGCCGACTGTAGCAAGGAAGTAAAACTGTCTATCGAAGTTTTTATCGACCCTATTTTTTCCTATCGCGCCACACGTCTATCGATCGATATATATTGTTATTGAATTATCGCCCAGCCCTATTTGGAAATATGTCAAATTACATTTGGTTCCTTTATAACCAAATGTAATTTTTTTTTTTAATCTGACATTTTTACAAAAATAAAACAATGTTTTGGAGATGTCAAAGCCTTTGACAGCAGTACTGATGTCACCTGTCTTTCTTCCTTTATGTCTGATGTCATTAAAGAGAGTCAAGAAAGGCTGTGATGTCAATGATGACATCACAAACGGTTACCTCTGGACACTATAAATACAGCCCGCTGTGGTTAACTCAGCAATGCTACGGCGCGTTGGAAACAACGCCCGTGGCCGTTAATCGGTCACCTAAAAATGTAGCATATGTGTAAAAATCTTGTTAAATAATGTTTTATCAAATTTTTATTCAGGTTCGGAAGAGATCGGCGACACAGAAAATAAGTAATTAGATGAATAATTATTGGAAAATTAAAAAAATGCATTATCTTTACATCTTTTTTTGAAATTCTAATTAAAAAATGTTTTTTTTCAAAATAGGTAAAATCTGTAAAACACCTGTTGAGAATGTTTGCAAATGTTTTAATAACAAAGTTGATAAAACATTCTCAAAGTACAATCTCTGACACATCGTTTTATGTTTGGAAATAGGGCTGGGCGATATAGAAAAAAAGCTTATCGATAAAAAAAATGCATATTAATCGATATCGATAATTATTGAAAATATTTAAAACCATATTTTATGTGCAGCTCTGCCTGGACATTTTATGATATTGCTAAATGATTTGATTTAAATAAAGAACACAAACACAGAATTCCAATATAAATCTTTATTTAACCAACTTTTTTAACCATAACAGATTTTTTTTTAAGAAAAATAACTTAAGAAACCTGAGTTATGTTATTAAATAATGACAAAGAATAAACTAAAGTGACCAGAAAAGTGACCAAAATAAATATACCAAATAAATTAATAGAATAGCCTATTTAGGTGGGAATAGTACACTAGTTACTTATCAGGTTTCATAATTGAGAGGCTGATGCAGGGCTGAGGTCCGAGCAACACGCCCTAAATTGTGGCGTGTTGCACAATTTAGGGAGCGCTGTTAGAGAAAAACTTGCTTCCCGGAACTTTATATCGCGGATCAAGAGTGGCAAGTAATTGTTTGAAGCCAGGTTTTTCAGCTGCAGAGAACAGCAGACATATCTATCACTATGAAGCACGTTACTGCATGCGTTATGTCCTTATGCCGCTTGGACGCTTTGTCATTTTATCACAAAGAAGGGAGCCCAGTTTAGCTGCTGTACCTGCTTTGTTTTGGAAGAAGTTCCAGAAAATTCCGACGACGACGACCCGGAGCCGCGCAGCTCGCGCTGCTGCGGGTGTGAGCGGCTTACGTGATGAATACTGGTGGGTTGCGTTACCAGACTCTGCTTTTACCGGTTCCTTGCAAGTTTTACAAATCACTGTGGTTTATTTCTATCAGGCTGGCGAACTAGTAAAACCCCGTTTTGGGACCGTTTCCTCCGCCGCTCCTTGCTGCGACATATTCACGTGCTGTGTGTTGTGGTTTGAGAGGGCGGCGCTTTGTGACGGCGTGCTGACTGTAGCAAGGAAGTAAAAGTGTCTATCGAAGATTTTATCGACCCTATTTTTTCCTATCGCGCCACACGTCTATCGATCGATATATATTGTTATTGAATTATCGCCCAGCCCTATTTGGAAATATGTCAAATTACATTTGGTTCCTTTAGAACCAAATGTAATTTTTTTTAATCTGACATTTTTACAAAAGAAAACAATGTTTTGGAGATGTCAAAGCCTTTGACATCAGTACTGATATCATCTGTCTTTCTTCCTTTATGTCTGATGTCATTAAAGAGAGTCAAGAAAGGCTGTGATGTCAATGATGACATCACAAACGGTTACCTCTGGACACTATAAATACAGCCCGCTGTGGTTAACTCAGCAATGCTACGGCGCGTTGGAAACAACGCCCGTGGCCGTTAATCGGTCACCTTAAAAATGTAGCATATGTGTAAAAATCTTGTTAAATAATGTTTTATCAAATTTTTATTCAGGTTCGGAAGAGATCGGCGACACAGAAAATAAGTAATTAGATGAATAATTATTGGAAAATTAAAAAAATGCATTATCTTTACATCTTTTTTTGAAATTCTAATTAAAAAATGTTTTTTTTCAAAATAGGTAAAATCTGTAAAACACCTGTTGAGAATGTTTGCAAATGTTTTAATAACAAAGTTGATAAAACATTCTCAAAGTACAATCTCTGACACATCGTTTTATGTTTGGAAATAGGGCTGGGCGATATAGAAAAAAAGCTTATCGATAAAAAAAATGCATATTGATCGATATCGATAATTATTGAAAATATTTAAAACCATATTTTATGTGCAGCTCTGCCTGGACATTTTATGATATTGCTAAATGATTTGATTTAAATAAAGAACACAAACACAGAATTCCAATATAAATCTTTATTTAACCAACTTTTTTAACCATAACAGATTTTTTTTTAAGAAAAATAACTTAAGAAACCTGAGTTATGTTATTAAATAATGACAAAGAATAAACTAAAGTGACCAGAAAAGTGACCAAAATAAATATACCAAATAAATTAATAGAATAGCCTATTTAGGTGGGAATAGTACACTAGTTACTTATCAGGTTTCATAATTGAGAGGCTGATGCAGGGCTGAGGTCCGAGCAACACGCCCTAAATTGTGGCGTGTTGCACAATTTAGGGAGCGCTGTTAGAGAAAAACTTGCTTCCCGGAACTTTATATCGCGGATCAAGAGTGGCAAGTAATTGTTTGAAGCCAGGTTTTTCAGCTGCAGAGAACAGCAGACATATCTATCACTATGAAGCACGTTACTGCATGCGTTATGTCCTTATGCCGCTTGGACGCTTTGTCATTTTATCACAAAGAAGGGAGCCCAGTTTAGCTGCTGTACCTGCTTTGTTTTGGAAGAAGTTCCAGAAAATTCCGACGACGACGACCCGGAGCCGCGCAGCTCGCGCTGCTGCGGGTGTGAGCGGCTTACGTGATGAATACTGGTGGGTTGCGTTACCAGACTCTGCTTTTACCGGTTCCTTGCAAGTTTTACAAATCACTGTGGTTTATTTCTATCAGGCTGGCGAACTAGTAAAACCCCGTTTTGGGACCGTTTCCTCCGCCGCTCCTTGCTGCGACATATTCACGTGCTGTGTGTTGTGGTTTGAGAGGGCGGCGCTTTGTGACGGCGTGCTGACTGTAGCAAGGAAGTAAAAGTGTCTATCGAAGATTTTATCGACCCTATTTTTTCCTATCGCGCCACACGTCTATCGATCGATATATATTGTTATTGAATTATCGCCCAGCCCTATTTGGAAATATGTCAAATTACATTTGGTTCCTTTAGAACCAAATGTAATTTTTTTTAATCTGACATTTTTACAAAAGAAAACAATGTTTTGGAGATGTCAAAGCCTTTGACATCAGTACTGATATCATCTGTCTTTCTTCCTTTATGTCTGATGTCATTAAAGAGAGTCAAGAAAGGCTGTGATGTCAATGATGACATCACAAACGGTTACCTCTGGACACTATAAATACAGCCCGCTGTGGTTAACTCAGCAATGCTACGGCGCGTTGGAAACAACGCCCGTGGCCGTTAATCGGTCACCTTAAAAATGTAGCATATGTGTAAAAATCTTGTTAAATAATGTTTTATCAAATTTTTATTCAGGTTCGGAAGAGATCGGCGACGCAGAAAATAAGTAATTAGATGAATAATTATTGGAAAATTAAAAAAAATGCATTATCTTTACATCTTTTTTTGAAATTCTAATTAAAAAATGTTTTTTTTCAAAATAGGTAAAATCTGTAAAACACCTGTTGAGAATGTTTGCAAATGTTTTAATAACAAAGTTGATAAAACATTCTCAAAGTACAATCTCTGACACATCGTTTTATGTTTGGAAATAGGGCTGGGCGATATAGAAAAAAAGCTTATCGATAAAAAAAATGCATATTGATCGATATCGATAATTATTGAAAATATTTAAAACCATATTTTATGTGCAGCTCTGCCTGGACATTTTATGATATTGCTAAATGATTTGATTTAAATAAAAAACACAAACACAGAATTCCAATATAAATCTTTATTTAACCAACTTTTTTAACCATAACAGATTTTTTTTTAAGAAAAATAACTTAAGAAACCTGAGTTATGTTATTAAATAATGACAAAGAATAAACTAAAGTGACCAGAAAAGTGACCAAAATAAATATACCAAATAAATTAATAGAATAGCCTATTTAGGTGGGAATAGTACACTAGTTACTTATCAGGTTTCATAATTGAGAGGCTGATGCAGGGCTGAGGTCCGAGCAACACGCCCTAAATTGTGGCGTGTTGCACAATTTAGGGAGCGCTGTTAGAGAAAAACTTGCTTCCCGGAACTTTATATCGCGGATCAAGAGTGGCAAGTAATTGTTTGAAGCCAGGTTTTTCAGCTGCAGAGAACAGCAGACATATCTATCACTATGAAGCACGTTACTGCATGCGTTATGTCCTTATGCCGCTTGGACGCTTTGTCATTTTATCACAAAGAAGGGAGCCCAGTTTAGCTGCTGTACCTGCTTTGTTTTGGAAGAAGTTCCAGAAAATTCCGACGACGACGACCCGGAGCCGCGCAGCTCGCGCTGCTGCGGGTGTGAGCGGCTTACGTGATGAATACTGGTGGGTTGCGTTACCAGACTCTGCTTTTACCGGTTCCTTGCAAGTTTTACAAATCACTGTGGTTTATTTCTATCAGGCTGGCGAACTAGTAAAACCCCGTTTTGGGACCGTTTCCTCCGCCGCTCCTTGCTGCGACATATTCACGTGCTGTGTGTTGTGGTTTGAGAGGGCGGCGCTTTGTGACGGCGTGCCGACTGTAGCAAGGAAGTAAAACTGTCTATCGAAGATTTTATCGACCCTATTTTTTCCTATCGCGCCACACGTCTATCGATCGATATATATTGTTATTGAATTATCGCCCAGCCCTATTTGGAAATATGTCAAATTACATTTGGTTCCTTTAGAACCAAATGTAATTTTTTTTAATCTGACATTTTTACAAAAATAAAACAATGTTTTGGAGATGTCAAAGCCTTTGACAGCAGTACTGATGTCACCTGTCTTTCTTCCTTTATGTCTGATGTCATTAAAGAGAGTCAAGAAAGGCTGTGATGTCAATGATGACATCACAAACGGTTACCTCTGGACACTATAAATACAGCCCGCTGTGGTTAACTCAGCAATGCTACGGCGCGTTGGAAACAACGCCCGTGGCCGTTAATCGGTCACCTTAAAAATGTAGCATATGTGTAAAAATCTTGTTAAATAATGTTTTATCAAATTTTTATTCAGGTTCGGAAGAGATCGGCGACACAGAAAATAAGTAATTAGATGAATAATTATTGGAAAATTAAAAAAATGCATTATCTTTACATCTTTTTTTGAAATTCTAATTAAAAAATGTTTTTTTTCAAAATAGGTAAAATCTGTAAAACACCTGTTGAGAATGTTTGCAAATGTTTTAATAACAAAGTTGATAAAACATTCTCAAAGTACAATCTCTGACACATCGTTTTATGTTTGGAAATAGGGCTGGGCGATATAGAAAAAAAGCTTATCGATAAAAAAAATGCATATTGATCGATATCGATAATTATTGAAAATATTTAAAACCATATTTTATGTGCAGCTCTGCCTGGACATTTTATGATATTGCTAAATGATTTGATTTAAATAAAGAACACAAACACAGAATTCCAATATAAATCTTTATTTAACCAACTTTTTTAACCATAACAGATTTTTTTTTAAGAAAAATAACTTAAGAAACCTGAGTTATGTTATTAAATAATGACAAAGAATAAACTAAAGTGACCAGAAAAGTGACCAAAATAAATATACCAAATAAATTAATAGAATAGCCTATTTAGGTGGGAATAGTACACTAGTTACTTATCAGGTTTCATAATTGAGAGGCTGATGCAGGGCTGAGGTCCGAGCAACACGCCCTAAATTGTGGCGTGTTGCACAATTTAGGGAGCGCTGTTAGAGAAAAACTTGCTTCCCGGAACTTTATATCGCGGATCAAGAGTGGCAAGTAATTGTTTGAAGCCAGGTTTTTCAGCTGCAGAGAACAGCAGACATATCTATCACTATGAAGCACGTTACTGCATGCGTTATGTCCTTATGCCGCTTGGACGCTTTGTCATTTTATCACAAAGAAGGGAGCCCAGTTTAGCTGCTGCACCTGCTTTGTTTTGGAAGAAGTTCCAGAAAATTCCGACGACGACGACCCGGAGCCGCGCAGCTCGCGCTGCTGCGGGTGTGAGCGGCTTACGTGATGAATACTGGTGGGTTGCGTTACCAGACTCTGCTTTTACCGGTTCCTTGCAAGTTTTACAAATCACTGTGGTTTATTTCTATCAGGCTGGCGAACTAGTAAAACCCCGTTTTGGGACCGTTTCCTCCACCGCTCCTTGCTGCGACATATTCACGTGCTGTGTGTTGTGGTTTGAGAGGGCGGCGCTTTGTGACGGCGTGCCGACTGTAGCAAGGAAGTAAAACTGTCTATCGAAGTTTTTATCGACCCTATTTTTTCCTATCACGCCACACGTCTATCGATCGATATATATTGTTATTGAATTATCGCCCAGCCCTATTTGGAAATATGTCAAATTACATTTGGTTCCTTTAGAACCAAATGTAATTTTTTTTAATCTGACATTTTTACAAAAATAAAACAATGTTTTGGAGATGTCAAAGCCTTTGACAGCAGTACTGATGTCACCTGTCTTTCTTCCTTTATGTCTGATGTCATTAAAGAGAGTCAAGAAAGGCTGTGATGTCAATGATGACATCACAAACGGTTACCTCTGGACACTATAAATACAGCCCGCTGTGGTTAACTCAGCAATGCTACGGCGCGTTGGAAACAACGCCCGTGGCCGTTAATCGGTCACCTTAAAAATGTAGCATATGTGTAAAAATCTTGTTAAATAATGTTTTATCAAATTTTTATTCAGGTTCGGAAGAGATCGGCGACACAGAAAATAAGTAATTAGATGAATAATTATTGGAAAATTAAAAAAATGCATTATCTTTACATCTTTTTTTGAAATTCTAATTAAAAAATGTTTTTTTTCAAAATAGGTAAAATCTGTAAAACACCTGTTGAGAATGTTTGCAAATGTTTTAATAACAAAGTTGATAAAACATTCTCAAAGTACAATCTCTGACACATCGTTTTATGTTTGGAAATAGGGCTGGGCGATATAGAAAAAAAGCTTATCGATAAAAAAAATGCATATTGATCGATATCGATAATTATTGAAAATATTTAAAACCATATTTTATGTGCAGCTCTGCCTGGACATTTTATGATATTGCTAAATGATTTGATTTAAATAAAGAACACAAACACAGAATTCCAATATAAATCTTTATTTAACCAACTTTTTTAACCATAACAGATTTTTTTTTAAGAAAAATAACTTAAGAAACCTGAGTTATGTTATTAAATAATGACAAAGAATAAACTAAAGTGACCAGAAAAGTGACCAAAATAAATATACCAAATAAATTAATAGAATAGCCTATTTAGGTGGGAATAGTACACTAGTTACTTATCAGGTTTCATAATTGAGAGGCTGATGCAGGGCTGAGGTCCGAGCAACACGCCCTAAATTGTGGCGTGTTGCACAATTTAGGGAGCGCTGTTGGAGAAAAACTTGCTTCCCGGAACTTTATATCGCGGATCAAGAGTGGCAAGTAATTGTTTGAAGCCAGGTTTTTCAGCTGCAGAGAACAGCAGACATATCTATCACTATGAAGCACGTTACTGCATGCGTTATGTCCTTATGCCGCTTGGACGCTTTGTCATTTTATCACAAAGAAGGGAGCCCAGTTTAGCTGCTGTACCTGCTTTGTTTTGGAAGAAGTTCCAGAAAATTCCGACGACGACGACCCGGAGCCGCGCAGCTCGCGCTGCTGCGGGTGTGAGCGGCTTACGTGATGAATACTGGTGGGTTGCGTTACCAGACTCTGCTTTTACCGGTTCCTTGCAAGTTTTACAAATCACTGTGGTTTATTTCTATCAGGCTGGCGAACTAGTAAAACCCCGTTTTGGGACCGTTTCCTCCGCCGCTCCTTGCTGCGACATATTCACGTGCTGTGTGTTGTGGTTTGAGAGGGCGGCGCTTTGTGACGGCGTGCCGACTGTAGCAAGGAAGTAAAAGTGTCTATCGAAGTTTTTATCAACCCTATTTTTTCCTATCGCGCCACACGTCTATCGATCGATATATATTGTTATTGAATTATCGCCCAGCCCTATTTGGAAATATGTCAAATTACATTTGGTTCCTTTAGAACCAAATGTAATTTTTTTTAATCTGACATTTTTACAAAAATAAAACAATGTTTTGGAGATGTCAAAGCCTTTGACATCAGTACTGATGTCATCTGTCTTTCTTCCTTTATGTCTGATGTCATTAAAGAGAGTCAAGAAAGGCTGTGATGTCAATGATGACATCACAAACGGTTACCTCTGGACACTATAAATACAGCCCGCTGTGGTTAACTCAGCAATGCTACGGCGCGTTGGAAACAACGCCCGTGGCCGTTAATCGGTCACCTAAAAATGTAGCATATGTGTAAAAATCTTGTTAAATAATGTTTTATCAAATTTTTATTCAGGTTCGGAAGAGATCGGCGACACAGAAAATAAGTAATTAGATGAATAATTATTGGAAAATTAAAAAAAATGCATTATCTTTACATCTTTTTTTGAAATTCTAATTAAAAAATGTTTTTTTTCAAAATAGGTAAAATCTGTAAAACAGCTGTTGAGAATGTTTGCAAATGTTTTAATAACAAAGTTGATAAAACATTCTCAAAGTACAATCTCTGACACATCGTTTTATGTTTGGAAATAGGGCTGGGCGATATAGAAAAAAAGCTTATCGATAAAAAAAATGCATATTAATCGATATCGATAATTATTGAAAATATTTAAAACCATATTTTATGTGCAGCTCTGCCTGGACATTTTATGATATTGCTAAATGATTTGATTTAAATAAAGAACACAAACACAGAATTCCAATATAAATCTTTATTTAACCAACTTTTTTAACCATAACAGATTTTTTTTTAAGAAAAATAACTTAAGAAACCTGAGTTATGTTATTAAATAATGACAAAGAATAAACTAAAGTGACCAGAAAAGTGACCAAAATAAATATACCAAATAAATTAATAGAATAGCCTATTTAGGTGGGAATAGTACACTAGTTACTTATCAGGTTTCATAATTGAGAGGCTGATGCAGGGCTGAGGTCCGAGCAACACGCCCTAAATTGTGGCGTGTTGCACAATTTAGGGAGCGCTGTTAGAGAAAAACTAGCTTCCCGGAACTTTATATCGCGGATCAAGAGTGGCAAGTAATTGTTTGAAGCCAGGTTTTTCAGCTGCAGAGAACAGCAGACATATCTATCACTATGAAGCACGTTACTGCATGCGTTATGTCCTTATGCCGCTTGGACGCTTTGTCATTTTATCACAAAGAAGGGAGCCCAGTTTAGCTGCTGTACCTGCTTTGTTTTGGAAGAAGTTCCAGAAAATTCCGACGACGACGACCCGGAGCCGCGCAGCTCGCGCTGCTGCGGGTGTGAGCGGCTTACGTGATGAATACTGGTGGGTTGCGTTACCAGACTCTGCTTTGACCGGTTCCTTGCAAGTTTTACAAATCACTGTGGTTTATTTCTATCAGGCTGGCGAACTAGTAAAACCCCGTTTTGGGACCGTTTCCTCCGCCGCTCCTTGCTGCGACATATTCACGTGCTGTGTGTTGTGGTTTGAGAGGGCGGCGCTTTGTGACGGCGTGCCGACTGTAGCAAGGAAGTAAAACTGTCTATCGAAGTTTTTATCGACCCTATTTTTTCCTATCGCGCCACACGTCTATCGATCGATATATATTGTTATTGAATTATCGCCCAGCCCTATTTGGAAATATGTCAAATTACATTTGGTTCCTTTAGAACCAAATGTAATTTTTTTTTTTAATCTGACATTTTTACAAAAATAAAACAATGTTTTGGAGATGTCAAAGCCTTTGACATCAGTACTGATGTCACCTGTCTTTCTTCCTTTATGTCTGATGTCATTAAAGAGAGTCAAGAAAGGCTGTGATGTCAATGATGACATCACAAACGGTTACCTCTGGACACTATAAATACAGCCCGCTGTGGTTAACTCAGCAATGCTACGGCGCGTTGGAAACAACGCCCGTGGCCGTTAATCGGTCACCTTAAAAATGTAGCATATGTGTAAAAATCTTGTTAAATAATGTTTTATCAAATTTTTATTCAGGTTCGGAAGAGATCGGCGACACACAGAAAATAAGTAATTAGATGAATGATTATTGGAAAATTAAAAAAATGCATTATCTTTACATCTTTTTTTGAAATTCTAATTAAAAAATGTTTTTTTTCAAAATAGGTAAAATCTGTAAAACAGCTGTTGAGAATGTTTGCAAATGTTTTAATAACAAAGTTGATAAAACATTCTCAAAGTACAATCTCTGACACATCGTTTTATGTTTGGAAATAGGGCTGGGCGATATAGAAAAAAAGCTTATCGATAAAAAAAATGCATATTAATCGATATCGATAATTATTGAAAATATTTAAAACCATATTTTATGTGCAGCTCTGCCTGGACATTTTATGATATTGCTAAATGATTTGATTTAAATAAAGAACACAAACACAGAATTCCAATATAAATCTTTATTTAACCAACTTTTTTAACCATAACAGATTTTTTTTAAAGAAAAATAACTTAAGAAACCTGAGTTATGTTATTAAATAATGACAAAGAATAAACTAAAGTGACCAGAAAAGTGACCAAAATAAATATACCAAATAAATTAATAGAATAGCCTATTTAGGTGGGAATAGTACACTAGTTACTTATCAGGTTTCATAATTGAGAGGCTGATGCAGGGCTGAGGTCCGAGCAACACGCCCTAAATTGTGGCGTGTTGCACAATTTAGGGAGCGCTGTTAGAGAAAAACTTGCTTCCCGGAACTTTATATCGCGGATCAAGAGTGGCAAGTAATTGTTTGAAGCCAGGTTTTTCAGCTGCAGAGAACAGCAGACATATCTATCACTATGAAGCACGTTACTGCATGCGTTATGTCCTTATGCCGCTTGGACGCTTTGTCATTTTATCACAAAGAAGGGAGCCCAGTTTAGCTGCTGTACCTGCTTTGTTTTGGAAGAAGTTCCAGAAAATTCCGACGACGACGACCCGGAGCCGCGCAGCTCGCGCTGCTGCGGGTGTGAGCGGCTTACGTGATGAATACTGGTGGGTTGCGTTACCAGACTCTGCTTTTACCGGTTCCTTGCAAGTTTTACAAATCACTGTGGTTTATTTCTATCAGGCTGGCGAACTAGTAAAACCCCGTTTTGGGACCGTTTCCTCCGCCGCTCCTTGCTGCGACATATTCACGTGCTGTGTGTTGTGGTTTGAGAGGGCGGCGCTTTGTGACGGCGTGCCGACTGTAGCAAGGAAGTAAAACTGTCTATCGAAGTTTTTATCGACCCTATTTTTTCCTATCGCGCCACACGTCTATCGATCGATATATATTGTTATTGAATTATCGCCCAGCCCTATTTGGAAATATGTCAAATTACATTTGGTTCCTTTAGAACCAAATGTAATGTTTTTTAATCTGACATTTTTACAAAAATAAAACAATGTTTTGGAGATGTCAAAGCCTTTGACATCAGTACTGATGTCACCTGTCTTTCTTCCTTTATGTCTGATGTTATTAAAGAGAGTCAAGAAAGGCTGTGATGTCAATGATGACATCACAAACGGTTACCTCTGGACACTATAAATACAGCCCGCTGTGGTTAACTCAGCAATGCTACGGCGCGTTGGAAACAACGCCCGTGGCCGTTAATCGGTCACCTAAAAATGTAGCATATGTGTAAAAATCTTGTTAAATAATGTTTTATCAAATTTTTATTCAGGTTCGGAAGAGATCGGCGACACAGAAAATAAGTAATTAGATGAATAATTATTGGAAAATTAAAAAAAATGCATTATCTTTACATCTTTTTTTGAAATTCTAATTAAAAAATGTTTTTTTTCAAAATAGGTAAAATCTGTAAAACAGCTGTTGAGAATGTTTGCAAATGTTTTAATAACAAAGTTGATAAAACATTCTCAAAGTACAATCTCTGACACATCGTTTTATGTTTGGAAATAGGGCTGGGCGATATAGAAAAAAAGCTTATCGATTAAAAAAAATGCATATTAATCGATATCGATAATTATTGAAAATATTTAAAACCATATTTTATGTGCAGCTCTGCCTGGACATTTTATGATATTGCTAAATGATTTGATTTAAATAAAGAACACAAACACAGAATTCCAATATAAATCTTTATTTAACCAACTTTTTTAACCATAACAGATTTTTTTTTTAAGAAAAATAACTTAAGAAACCTGAGTTATGTTATTAAATAATGACAAAGAATAAACTAAAGTGACCAGAAAAGTGACCAAAATAAATATACCAAATAAATTAATAGAATAGCCTATTTAGGTGGGAATAGTACACTAGTTACTTATCAGGTTTCATAATTGAGAGGCTGATGCAGGGCTGAGGTCCGAGCAACACGCCCTAAATTGTGGCGTGTTGCACAATTTAGGGAGCGCTGTTAGAGAAAAACTTGCTTCCCGGAACTTTATATCGCGGATCAAGAGTGGCAAGTAATTGTTTGAAGCCAGGTTTTTCAGCTGCAGAGAACAGCAGACATATCTATCACTATGAAGCACGTTACTGCATGCGTTATGTCCTTATGCCGCTTGGACGCTTTGTCATTTTATCACAAAGAAGGGAGCCCAGTTTAGCTGCTGTACCTGCTTTGTTTTGGAAGAAGTTCCAGAAAATTCCGACGACGACGACCCGGAGCCGCGCAGCTCGCGCTGCTGCGGGTGTGAGCGGCTTACGTGATGAATACTGGTGGGTTGCGTTACCAGACTCTGCTTTTACCGGTTCCTTGCAAGTTTTACAAATCACTGTGGTTTATTTCTATCAGGCTGGCGAACTAGTAAAACCCCGTTTTGGGACCGTTTCCTCCGCCGCTCCTTGCTGCGACATATTCACGTGCTGTGTGTTGTGGTTTGAGAGGGCGGCGCTTTGTGACGGCGTGCCGACTGTAGCAAGGAAGTAAAACTGTCTATCGAAGTTTTTATCGACCCTATTTTTTCCTATCGCGCCACACGTCTATCGATCGATATATATTGTTATTGAATTATCGCCCAGCCCTATTTGGAAATATGTCAAATTACATTTGGTTCCTTTAGAACCAAATGTAATTTTTTTTTAATCTGACATTTTTACAAAAATAAAACAATGTTTTGGAGATGTCAAAGCCTTTGACATCAGTACTGATGTCATCTGTCTTTCTTCCTTTATGTCTGATGTCATTAAAGAGAGTCAAGAAAGGCTGTGATGTCAATGATGACATCACAAACGGTTACCTCTGGACACTATAAATACAGCCCGCTGTGGTTAACTCAGCAATGCTACGGCGCGTTGGAAACAACGCCCGTGGCCGTTAATCGGTCACCTTAAAAATGTAGCATATGTGTAAAAATCTTGTTAAATAATGTTTTATCAAATTTTTATTCAGGTTCGGAAGAGATCGGCGACACAGAAAATAAGTAATTAGATGAATAATTATTGGAAAATTAAAAAAATGCATTATCTTTACATCTTTTTTTGAAATTCTAATTAAAAAATGTTTTTTTCAAAATAGGTAAAATCTGTAAAACACCTGTTGAGAATGTTTGCAAATGTTTTAATAACAAAGTTGATAAAACATTCTCAAAGTACAATCTCTGACACATCGTTTTATGTTTGGAAATAGGGCTGGGCGATATAGAAAAAAAGCTTATCGATAAAAAAAATGCATATTGATCGATATCGATAATTATTGAAAATATTTAAAACCATATTTTATGTGCAGCTCTGCCTGGACATTTTATGATATTGCTAAATGATTTGATTTAAATAAAGAACACAAACACAGAATTCCAATATAAATCTTTATTTAACCAACTTTTTTAACCATAACAGATTTTTTTTTAAGAAAAATAACTTAAGAAACCTGAGTTATGTTATTAAATAATGACAAAGAATAAACTAAAGTGACCAGAAAAGTGACCAAAATAAATATACCAAATAAATTAATAGAATAGCCTATTTAGGTGGGAATAGTACACTAGTTACTTATCAGGTTTCATAATTGAGAGGCTGATGCAGGGCTGAGGTCCGAGCAACACGCCCTAAATTGTGGCGTGTTGCACAATTTAGGGAGCGCTGTTAGAGAAAAACTTGCTTCCCGGAACTTTATATCGCGGATCAAGAGTGGCAAGTAATTGTTTGAAGCCAGGTTTTTCAGCTGCAGAGAACAGCAGACATATCTATCACTATGAAGCACGTTACTGCATGCGTTATGTCCTTATGCCGCTTGGACGCTTTGTCATTTTATCACAAAGAAGGGAGCCCAGTTTAGCTGCTGTACCTGCTTTGTTTTGGAAGAAGTTCCAGAAAATTCCGACGACGACGACCCGGAGCCGCGCAGCTCGCGCTGCTGCGGGTGTGAGCGGCTTACGTGATGAATACTGGTGGGTTGCGTTACCAGACTCTGCTTTTACCGGTTCCTTGCAAGTTTTACAAATCACTGTGGTTTATTTCTATCAGGCTGGCGAACTAGTAAAACCCCGTTTTGGGACCGTTTCCTCCGCCGCTCCTTGCTGCGACATATTCACGTGCTGTGTGTTGTGGTTTGAGAGGGCGGCGCTTTGTGACGGCGTGCCGACTGTAGCAAGGAAGTAAAACTGTCTATCGAAGATTTTATCGACCCTATTTTTTCCTATCGCGCCACACGTCTATCGATCGATATATATTGTTATTGAATTATCGCCCAGCCCTATTTGGAAATATGTCAAATTACATTTGGTTCCTTTAGAACCAAATGTAATGTTTTTTAATCTGACATTTTTACAAAAATAAAACAATGTTTTGGAGATGTCAAAGCCTTTGACATCAGTACTGATGTCACCTGTCTTTCTTCCTTTATGTCTGATGTTATTAAAGAGAGTCAAGAAAGGCTGTGATGTCAATGATGACATCACAAACGGTTACCTCTGGACACTATAAATACAGCCCGCTGTGGTTAACTCAGCAATGCTACGGCGCGTTGGAAACAACGCCCGTGGCCGTTAATCGGTCACCTAAAAATGTAGCATATGTGTAAAAATCTTGTTAAATAATGTTTTATCAAATTTTTATTCAGGTTCGGAAGAGATCGGCGACACAGAAAATAAGTAATTAGATGAATAATTATTGGAAAATTAAAAAAAATGCATTATCTTTACATCTTTTTTTGAAATTCTAATTAAAAAATGTTTTTTTTCAAAATAGGTAAAATCTGTAAAACAGCTGTTGAGAATGTTTGCAAATGTTTTAATAACAAAGTTGATAAAACATTCTCAAAGTACAATCTCTGACACATCGTTTTATGTTTGGAAATAGGGCTGGGCGATATAGAAAAAAAGCTTATCGATAAAAAAAATGCATATTAATCGATATCGATAATTATTGAAAATATTTAAAACCATATTTTATGTGCAGCTCTGCCTGGACATTTTATGATATTGCTAAATGATTTGATTTAAATAAAGAACACAAACACAGAATTCCAATATAAATCTTTATTTAACCAACTTTTTTAACCATAACAGATTTTTTTTAAAGAAAAATAACTTAAGAAACCTGAGTTATGTTATTAAATAATGACAAAGAATAAACTAAAGTGACCAGAAAAGTGACCAAAATAAATATACCAAATAAATTAATAGAATAGCCTATTTAGGTGGGAATAGTACACTAGTTACTTATCAGGTTTCATAATTGAGAGGCTGATGCAGGGCTGAGGTCCGAGCAACACGCCCTAAATTGTGGCGTGTTGCACAATTTAGGGAGCGCTGTTAGAGAAAAACTTGCTTCCCGGAACTTTATATCGCGGATCAAGAGTGGCAAGTAATTGTTTGAAGCCAGGTTTTTCAGCTGCAGAGAACAGCAGACATATCTATCACTATGAAGCACGTTACTGCATGCGTTATGTCCTTATGCCGCTTGGACGCTTTGTCATTTTATCACAAAGAAGGGAGCCCAGTTTAGCTGCTGTACCTGCTTTGTTTTGGAAGAAGTTCCAGAAAATTCCGACGACGACGACCCGGAGCCGCGCAGCTCGCGCTGCTGCGGGTGTGAGCGGCTTACGTGATGAATACTGGTGGGTTGCGTTACCAGACTCTGCTTTTACCGGTTCCTTGCAAGTTTTACAAATCACTGTGGTTTAATTCTATCAGGCTGGCGAACTAGTAAAACCCCGTTTTGGGACCGTTTCCTCCGCCGCTCCTTGCTGCGACATATTCACGTGCTGTGTGTTGTGGTTTGAGAGGGCGGCGCTTTGTGACGGCGTGCCGACTGTAGCAAGGAAGTAAAACTGTCTATCGAAGTTTTTATCGACCCTATTTTTTCCTATCGCGCCACACGTCTATCGATCGATATATATTGTTATTGAATTATCGCCCAGCCCTATTTGGAAATATGTCAAATTACATTTGGTTCCTTTAGAACCAAATGTAATGTTTTTTAATCTGACATTTTTACAAAAATAAAACAATGTTTTGGAGATGTCAAAGCCTTTGACATCAGTACTGATGTCACCTGTCTTTCTTCCTTTATGTCTGATGTTATTAAAGAGAGTCAAGAAAGGCTGTGATGTCAATGATGACATCACAAACGGTTACCTCTGGACACTATAAATACAGCCCGCTGTGGTTAACTCAGCAATGCTACGGCGCGTTGGAAACAACGCCCGTGGCCGTTAATCGGTCACCTAAAAATGTAGCATATGTGTAAAAATCTTGTTAAATAATGTTTTATCAAATTTTTATTCAGGTTCGGAAGAGATCGGCGACACAGAAAATAAGTAATTAGATGAATAATTATTGGAAAATTAAAAAAAATGCATTATCTTTACATCTTTTTTTGAAATTCTAATTAAAAAATGTTTTTTTTCAAAATAGGTAAAATCTGTAAAACAGCTGTTGAGAATGTTTGCAAATGTTTTAATAACAAAGTTGATAAAACATTCTCAAAGTACAATCTCTGACACATCGTTTTATGTTTGGAAATAGGGCTGGGCGATATAGAAAAAAAGCTTATCGATAAAAAAATGCATATTAATCGATATCGATAATTATTGAAAATATTTAAAACCATATTTTATGTGCAGCTCTGCCTGGACATTTTATGATATTGCTAAATAATTTGATTTAAATAAAGAACACAAACACAGAATTCCAATATAAATCTTTATTTAACCAACTTTTTTAACCATAACAGATTTTTTTTTTAAGAAAAATAACTTAAGAAACCTGAGTTATGTTATTAAATAATGACAAAGAATAAACTAAAGTGACCAGAAAAGTGACCAAAATAAATATACCAAATAAATTAATAGAATAGCCTATTTAGGTGGGAATAGTACACTAGTTACTTATCAGGTTTCATAATTGAGAGGCTGATGCAGGGCTGAGGTCCGAGCAACACGCCCTAAATTGTGGCGTGTTGCACAATTTAGGGAGCGCTGTTAGAGAAAAACTTGCTTCCCGGAACTTTATATCGCGGATCAAGAGTGGCAAGTAATTGTTTGAAGCCAGGTTTTTCAGCTGCAGAGAACAGCAGACATATCTATCACTATGAAGCACGTTACTGCATGCGTTATGTCCTTATGCCGCTTGGACGCTTTGTCATTTTATCACAAAGAAGGGAGCCCAGTTTAGCTGCTGTACCTGCTTTGTTTTGGAAGAAGTTCCAGAAAATTCCGACGACGACGACCCGGAGCCGCGCAGCTCGCGCTGCTGCGGGTGTGAGCGGCTTACGTGATGAATACTGGTGGGTTGCGTTACCAGACTCTGCTTTTACCGGTTCCTTGCAAGTTTTACAAATCACTGTGGTTTATTTCTATCAGGCTGGCGAACTAGTAAAACCCCGTTTTGGGACCGTTTCCTCCGCCGCTCCTTGCTGCGACATATTCACGTGCTGTGTGTTGTGGTTTGAGAGGGCGGCGCTTTGTGACGGCGTGCCGACTGTAGCAAGGAAGTAAAACTGTCTATCGAAGTTTTTATCGACCCTATTTTTTCCTATCGCGCCACACGTCTATCGATCGATATATATTGTTATTGAATTATCGCCCAGCCCTATTTGGAAATATGTCAAATTACATTTGGTTCCTTTAGAACCAAATGTAATTTTTTTTTAATCTGACATTTTTACAAAAATAAAACAATGTTTTGGAGATGTCAAAGCCTTTGACATCAGTACTGATGTCATCTGTCTTTCTTCCTTTATGTCTGATGTCATTAAAGAGAGTCAAGAAAGGCTGTGATGTCAATGATGACATCACAAACGGTTACCTCTGGACACTATAAATACAGCCCGCTGTGGTTAACTCAGCAATGCTACGGCGCGTTGGAAACAACGCCCGTGGCCGTTAATCGGTCACCTAAAAATGTAGCATATGTGTAAAAATCTTGTTAAATAATGTTTTATCAAATTTTTATTCAGGTTCGGAAGAGATCGGCGACACAGAAAATAAGTAATTAGATGAATAATTATTGGAAAATTAAAAAAATGCATTATCTTTACATCTTTTTTTGAAATTCTAATTAAAAAATGTTTTTTTCAAAATAGGTAAAATCTGTAAAACACCTGTTGAGAATGTTTGCAAATGTTTTAATAACAAAGTTGATAAAACATTCTCAAAGTACAATCTCTGACACATCGTTTTATGTTTGGAAATAGGGCTGGGCGATATAGAAAAAAAGCTTATCGATAAAAAAAATGCATATTGATCGATATCGATAATTATTGAAAATATTTAAAACCATATTTTATGTGCAGCTCTGCCTGGACATTTTATGATATTGCTAAATGATTTGATTTAAATAAAGAACACAAACACAGAATTCCAATATAAATCTTTATTTAACCAACTTTTTTAACCATAACAGATTTTTTTTTAAGAAAAATAACTTAAGAAACCTGAGTTATGTTATTAAATAATGACAAAGAATAAACTAAAGTGACCAGAAAAGTGACCAAAATAAATATACCAAATAAATTAATAGAATAGCCTATTTAGGTGGGAATAGTACACTAGTTACTTATCAGGTTTCATAATTGAGAGGCTGATGCAGGGCTGAGGTCCGAGCAACACGCCCTAAATTGTGGCGTGTTGCACAATTTAGGGAGCGCTGTTAGAGAAAAACTTGCTTCCCGGAACTTTATATCGCGGATCAAGAGTGGCAAGTAATTGTTTGAAGCCAGGTTTTTCAGCTGCAGAGAACAGCAGACATATCTATCACTATGAAGCACGTTACTGCATGCGTTATGTCCTTATGCCGCTTGGCCGCTTTGTCATTTTATCACAAAGAAGGGAGCCCAGTTTAGCTGCTGTACCTGCTTTGTTTTGGAAGAAGTTCCAGAAAATTCCGACGACGACGACCCGGAGCCGCGCAGCTCGCGCTGCTGCGGGTGTGAGCGGCTTACGTGATGAATACTGGTGGGTTGCGTTACCAGACTCTGCTTTTACCGGTTCCTTGCAAGTTTTACAAATCACTGTGGTTTATTTCTATCAGGCTGGCGAACTAGTAAAACCCCGTTTTGGGACCGTTTCCTCCGCCGCTCCTTGCTGCGACATATTCACGTGCTGTGTGTTGTGGTTTGAGAGGGCGGCGCTTTGTGACGGCGTGCCGACTGTAGCAAGGAAGTGAAACTGTCTATCGAAGATTTTATCGACCCTATTTTTTCCTATCGCGCCACACGTCTATCGATCGATATATATTGTTATTGAATTATCGCCCAGCCCTATTTGGAAATATGTCAAATTACATTTGGTTCCTTTATAACCAAATGTAATTTTTTTTAATCTGACATTTTTACAAAAATAAAACAATGTTTTGGAGATGTCAAAGCCTTTGACATCAGTACTGATGTCATCTGTCTTTCTTTATGTCTGATGTCATTAAAGAGAGTCAAGAAAGGCTGTGATGTCAATGATGACATCACAAACGGTTACCTCTGGACACTATAAATACAGCCCGCTGTGGTTAACTCAGCAATGCTACGGCGCGTTGGAAACAACGCCCGTGGCCGTTAATCGGTCACCTTAAAAATGTAGCATATGTGTAAAAATCTTGTTAAATAATGTTTTATCAAATTTTTATTCAGGTTCGGAAGAGATCGGCGACACAGAAAATAAGTAATTAGATGAATAATTATTGGAAAATAAAAAAAAATGCATTATCTTTACATCTTTTTTTGAAATTCTAATTAAAAAATGTTTTTTTTCAAAATAGGTAAAATCTGTAAAACACCTGTTGAGAATGTTTGCAAATGTTTTAATAACAAAGTTGATAAAACATTCTCAAAGTACAATCTCTGACACATCGTTTTATGTTTGGAAATAGGGCTGGGCGATATAGAAAAAAAGCTTATCGATAAAAAAAATGCATATTAATCGATATCGATAATTATTGAAAATATTTAAAACCATATTTTATGTGCAGCTCTGCCTGGACATTTTATGATATTGCTAAATGATTTGATTTAAATAAAGAACACAAACACAGAATTCCAATATAAATCTTTATTTAACCAACTTTTTTAACCATAACAGATTTTTTTTTAAGAAAAATAACTTAAGAAACCTGAGTTATGTTATTAAATAATGACAAAGAATAAACTAAAGTGACCAGAAAAGTGACCAAAATAAATATACCAAATAAATTAATAGAATAGCCTATTTAGGTGGGAATAGTACACTAGTTACTTATCAGGTTTCATAATTGAGAGGCTGATGCAGGGCTGAGGTCCGAGCAACACGCCCTAAATTGTGGCGTGTTGCACA
The DNA here is from genome assembly GCA_037039145.1 of Fundulus diaphanus. Lineage (NCBI taxonomy): Eukaryota > Metazoa > Chordata > Actinopteri > Cyprinodontiformes > Fundulidae > Fundulus > Fundulus diaphanus. Next base: position 32,851,710 of record CM073127.1, on the reverse strand, counting down.
ATTTAGGGAGCGCTGTTAGAGAAAAACTTGCTTCCCGGAACTTTATATCGCGGATCAAGAGTGGCAAGTAATTGTTTGAAGCCAGGTTTTTCAGCTGCAGAGAACAGCAGACATATCTATCACTATGAAGCACGTTACTGCATGCGTTATGTCCTTATGCCGCTTGGACGCTTTGTCATTTTATCACAAAGAAGGGAGCCCAGTTTAGCTGCTGTACCTGCTTTGTTTTGGAAGAAGTTCCAGAAAATTCCGACGACGACGGCCCGGAGCCGCGCAGCTCGCGCTGCTGCGGGTGTGAGCGGCTTACGTGATGAATACTGGTGGGTTGCGTTACCAGACTCTGCTTTTACCGGTTCCTTGCAAGTTTTACAAATATCAGGCTGGCGAACTAGTAAAACCCCGTTTTGGGACAATTTCCTCCGCCGCTACTTGCTGCGACATATTCACGTGCTGTGTGTTGTGGTTTGAGAGGGCGGCGCTTTGTGACGGCGTGCCGACTGTAGCAAGGAAGTAAAACTGTCTATCGAAGTTTTTATCGACCCTATTTTTTCCTATCGCGCCACACGTCTATCGATCGATAGATATTGTTATTGAATTATCGCCCAGCCCTAGTTCAGAGGTGGCCGACCATAGTCCTCAGCGGGCGTGTCCTGCATGGTTTAGATGCTTCACTGCTCTCACGCAGCTAAAGTGATGGCTGAATTACCTCCTAAGTAAGTTCATCAGGTTCTGCACAAGCCTGGGAATGAGCCGTTCATTTGACTCAGGTTTGTTGAAACAGAAGAACATCCAAAAGATGCGAGACTCCAGCTCTTGAGGACCGGAGTTGTTAGGGAGATGGTCTAAGGACTCGCTGAACTTTCTCGGGTACCTCGAGGCTTTCTTCACAGCAACTGACCCTTGTAGTTCTTGATGATTAGATAAATAGTTGAACTGGTTGCAATCTTGCTTTCTGCAATATTGCTAACCTTTCAAGAAAGAGTTGATTATTATTTTAAGCATCACTCCCTTTCAAAGCAAGCTTTCTTCTCTTCTAATTAAATCAGAAGGACAGACTGACATCAGCTGCCCCATCCTAATTTACACTTTTGCTTGAGGTAAACTATTACAATTGAACCTTTGCCCTTGGGTCATTTTGCGTCTGGGTTTACATTGAAGTGCAAGCTGGCACCACAAAAGCTGAAAAATAATGTTGGCTATGACGGTATGATGACATGTACAAATGACACAGAAGATGACTTTTTGGTTTGCTGTTTTTTTTCGTTTCAGTTGAGGAAGACGTGGGTCATGTGTTGATCCCAGTGGTGAGGAGAGTGGGCTCCTATGGGACGGTCTCTGCTCACTTTCTTTCAAGAGGCTTGAGTGCGACTCCTAATCTCGACTACATCCTGCACAATGGCTCACTGATGTTTATCAGTGGCCAGAATATAAGCTTCATCAATGTCACTATTATAGATGACATGGACAGGCAAGAGGACCCGTTATATTATTTTAAAAAACACGTTGTGTAAATTTACATAATTTTCATTCTAACTCAACCTAATAACTATTATTTTTCCAGTGAGCCAACAGAGATATTTGAAATTGTTCTGGTTGGAGCTACCGGCGGAGCGGCTCTGGGCTCCCAACGTGTTGCAAGGGTCACCATTGCCAAGAGCGACTCTCCAAATGGAGTGGTCCGCTTCATAAATGAAAGTGTGATCGCCGTGGCAAACCCAGACTCTACTTTGAAGCTGAGTCTTGTTTTAGAAAGAGCTGAAGGCCTTTTGGGAAATGCAACGGTATATTGAATTATGCCAGGAGAACATCTAGAATCATTTGTGTTCTGTTGGATCTCACTTTGTCTAATGTCTTCCTCTTTCACAGGTTGCTTGGAACATCCTTGGTCCAAACAGCAGAGATGCCCTGCCTGCTTTAAACACTGACATTAGAGATCCTGTGAGTGGATCTTTCTTTTTTAAAGATGGAGAGGAGAGCACGGGTATCATACAGCTGCAGATTCTGCCTCATGGAGAAGTGGAAATGGAGGAAACCTTTCTTATAGAGCTGATCGTTCTATCTGGAGACATGGATGTTGATCCCCAGGCTGGTTCAGTGACACTCAAGGTACTTCGGTGAATAAATAGCACCATAACTCAGTTAAGACAGGCAGGCAACAATTATAAAGTCCTAATCTCGCTTCTGAATGTTTTTTTCTTTCAGATAGAGAAGTTTGGAGACCCTAACGGTATTGTCCAGTTCACCACTGATGCTCTTCAACAACGTGTCATCAATGAATCCACAGAAGCAGAAGGCCCGCTCAACATTTCCTTGCTGATCACACGCAGAGAGGGAACGCTGGGCAACATCACCGTAAGATTACACCATGAACCTAAATTTCCTCCCACACAAATCAGTCACACAAATGATGACTAAGCCTGCTAAACACAGCCATCATTTCATTGCAGGTCCAGTGGCAGATTCAGAGTGACTCAGACACGGCGGGGGATTTCCTGGCCTTAGCTGGCACGGTGATGATTGTGGAAGGCCAAAGGGAGGCAGAGATTCTCCTCACCTTGATGCCTGACACAGTGCCAGAGCTGGAGGAGGTCTACATCATTCAGCTCACAGCTGTGGACGGCGGTGGGACCCTGGATGCCAACCCAGACCTGATCAGAACTCAAATAAGGTTTCACATATGAGTTATGTTAGGATCACCCATGTCCAATGTACTGGGTATTTACCATAGAATACAATACTGACACTGTGGATACATACATATATAATTACATAATTAAAACTGATATGAGCATCGCTGAAAAATATTTGAAGGCTGAGGATGACTCAAAGTTATTTTCACCCAATGAATGAATACACCATCCTTAGTTTCCCTGAGGGAAAAACAGCTGCTCCATGTGCCCTGAATCACTTTACTGGCCAGGTTCTGGCCCGACTAGACCTTAGTGGTGTGCTACACCTGCGCACATGAACAGGAGAGAGTTCATTTAAGGCTGACTCACACGACAGGATAATTAGCCCAATTTTTCCCCTGATCTTTCCCTTCCAACACACCCCGACTATTGGGGTGACCTTTAAGAGAATCTTAAGAGATTATACTGCAGTGTGTGGTGTGTTAAGAGTGATCTTTTATCTATCAGGCTCTTCTCCTGTGGAACCAACTCCCAGTTTTGGTCCGTGAGGCAGACACCCTGTCTACTTTTAAGACTAGGCTTAAAACTTTCCTTTCTGACAAAGCTTATAGTTAGAGTGGCTTAGGTTACCTGAGCTATCTCTGTAGTTATGCTGCTGTTGGCTTAGGCTGCTGGAGGACATCACAATCTATTTTTCATAGATGTTCAAAATGAAATAAAGAAATTTTCCTCGCCTCTCCGTATGCCCATGACGTCACTGTCCATATGACGTAGGATTGAGTGTTTCTGACATCCATCTAACAATGTGCTTAATAAATAATATTTAAATACTTACTCTTGTTCAACCTAGATACAATGTATGTCATTTTTTTATGTTCATGTTTCCTTTGGTAAAAAGTGAAAAGAAAAGAAGTCAAAAACTTAATTACCCTCCAACCGACTCTCCTTTTTCCCCCCTTTAGGGTGCCTGCCAATGACGAACCCCACGGTGTGTTTTCCCTGAACCCTGACCAGCAGTCTGTAGTGGTGGTGGGTTCAGGGTCTCAGGTCACTAGAGCTCTGGTTGTGAATGTGACTCGGCTGGCTGGGCTGTTTGGGAATGCCACTGTTGGCTATAAGATAAGTGGAAGGGGAACTGAAGTACGGGACATCGAGGAGATACTGGGAGGACAAGCCGAGGGGAGGCTTCTTATGGTAGAGGGACAGGCCTTCAGCGAACTCACTGTCCCCATCAGGAGCCAGGTAAGGATCATGATGCCTTTTCACGCCACCGTACAGTTTCCATCAAATTATTTGACCTTGACATAGTTCATGCTGATTTCAAGTGCTGTTTTTCCCCCTCACACCGCTCTTTTATTAGGCATTTTTGCCATTGGGTGAAAGCTTTATCATAGAGCTGACTGATGTTAGACTTGTCAGCGCTCTCCAAGGCTCTTTGCCCCGTCTGCTTTTTGGCGCCAGTTCTGCTGCGGTGACCATACCTGAAGAAGCTGCCAGCTCAGAGGTGACTTGTTTTTTTATTGCATATAATAAATCAGACCGCTGGAGATATTTACCATCTCGTGTGTATATAATGTCTATGCCCTCAGTGACCTGTAGGGGGGGCCGGGTGTAAAGTGCCTCCTTTAGATTTAAAGAGACCGCTCCAAAACAAGTTGCTCTCAGACGCACCTCAGAACTGGAGAAAAATGGGAGCTGTGGGGCAACAATAACGAGGAATTCAGACCAAAGCATTGCAGTTCTGCTTTATATAGACCACAGCTGAATGATTTAAATGTGAAAAGGAAGAATTTGAAAGCATGATATGGTCCATTTAATTCCATGTCATAATTCTACCACAGTTTTTCTATTTTTTTTATTATTGTCCGATCTTTTATCTTTTTAAACATTTTTCTCTGAGTTTGTGCTTTTTTTCCCTAATCATCTCTAAATACATAGAGTATTGTCTGATTGATATATTCGTTAGGGCACTGTAGGATTATTTCCTACCAAAGAACAGACATTTAAGGCATTCAACTTGATATTTTATAAGTTGTATATCAAAACACTATTAGGAAATTCTGTAGCAGTATATATTTGTTTGTTCTAAAATGGCTTGTATTTTTAACATTTTACCTTTTACATCATTTATATGAGGCTTTATATGCAACTTAGAATCAATGAGCACTCCCCAAACCTTGTTTCATATGTTCTTGTAATATAAACATCCAGTACATTGTTAGACTGGCAATTATTTATTTGCCTTTTACTAAATATGACAAATTCTGTGTAGCTATCATTTGGTAATATTTATAATCTCTTTAAAACACTCATTTTGTTTTCCACTGTATTCAGAAGTTGTTCTAAACTTTTGACAGAGTAACAGAACATTGTCTTAACCACCAATAAAGTTATTTACAGATTGTTTTTACATTACATACGTCATTTATGTATAGTATAAATAGTTGAGGGTCAAGCACAGAACCCTGTAGTGTACCACAGGTAACTATTAAATCAGAGACTATATTCTTTCTCTGTACATGCTGATATTTAACATTAGGCTGTTTATCTAGGAATATGTGATTAACCCAACACTTAATCTACTGTCCTATCCCCCTTGTCCTCATTCAGGTTGGATTTGCCTCACTGGCTCTGCAAGTTTTGAGTGTAGAAATGGGAACATGTGAGGCAAGGGTGACTCGAACGGGGCTTTTTGGTGATGTCAGGGTGCAGTGGAAAGCTGGTTATCCTTCAGGAAATAATCTACCTGGCTTCACACTTGGGCATATAGTTCCAAACGCAGGTAAGACACTTCAAAATAGCTTAAGCTTAGAAGAACAGACTAATGAAAACCCACTTTTCAAACCATCAGAGCCTGTTCTAACTGTTCGCTGTGTGTCCTTTCTTTATATTTAGGCTCTCTCACCTTGGCCCATGGAGAGAAGACCAAGTCCATATCTTTTACAGCCTTTGCTGATGGTTTTGAGGTATCTACCTATGCGATACACCTCACTGATGCCACATCAGGCGCTGGTGGACCTGGTGCTGTTAAGTTCAGGTAGTATCTTAAAGATGGCTTTGGGCAGAACCTTTTGAACTGAGCTCAACGTTCAGCTAAACAACATTGGGATCTTACGTCTGTCTGCTTGTTTTTCCCCCGACAGGTCAGGTTTTACTGTGGCGGAAGTGGAACCACTGGGTATTTACCAGTTTGCTCCTGATTCTCGCCAGCTCGTAATAGCCGAGGACATCCAGACCATAACTCTGTATGTTCAGAAGCTGTACGGATCCCGCAGCAACTTGACTCACCTGTCCTACACGACATCAGGGGGCAGCGCAGCCGCAGGAGAGGATTTTCTTGCCGTGTCGGCTGGCCGCTTGGTGTTTGGCTCGCCTCAACAAACAAATGCTTCATTCCGCCTTTCAATCATCGATGATGCCCTGTCGGAGCCAGACGAGTACTTTTACGTCAACTTAACGCACGCTGAGGTCCTTACTCCAAATTTAACCTGGGCAGACGCACCCCCTCGCCTCGTTCCACAGCACAGCGTGGCCACCGTCACCATCCTGGCCAGTGATGCAACCGCTGGAGTTTTGAGCATCGGGCCTGAACTTGTCCAAGTCCAAGAGGACAGAGATGAGGCAAACCAGCAGGAGCGGAGGGTTGTACTGAGGGTACGCAGGTCAGACAGTGTTGCAGAGGCCGTGCGTGTTCGGGTCCGGGCATACGGAGGTCTGTTTTCTTTCACACTTGCCAACGTTTACCCCTGTTTAGTCTGTAATTTCCCTCAGACTTGTGCTGCTGTGTTACTCAGATGGAAGTACAGCGCGTCCTCCCTTCACCTTGGACCCTACCAGGGTTCTCGCAAAGGAAGAGCAGGACTTCCGCTTGGAGTCCACTGTGCTGACTCTGCAGGCTGGCGAGGAAGAGACGGAGGTTGTCCTCGTTGTCCTGGACGACTCAGAGCCGGAGGGACAGGAAGTGTTCTTCATCTACCTCAGTGACCCAGAGGGAGGAGCTCAGATCACCAACAGCCCATCCCAGGGCTTTGGATCATTTGTAAAGATAATTATCCTTGGTAAAACATAAAACGGTCCTGAATTTTTTTTTAATTTGTAAAATGATAAATGAACAGACAATCTTGATAATAAACAGTATTTATAATCCACTGTTTATCTCAGATTGGTGAATAGCTTTCCAGCAATTACGCCATAAAGACTGCCACCATGATTATAGCTCCTATTCTGAGTTATTATATCTTCTTTTCATCAACACTTCATTTTAATAGTTATATAATGTGTGTTCTTTTCTGAGAAAGGCGCTTAACAAAAATACTTTACTTATTGTTTAATAGTGTAAGAAACTCAGTATTTTTTGTTTTTTTTCAGGAATGTATTCTGAGATTTCTTTCTGTAGTTTACACTCCTGAAAGGAAAGTGAGGTTCGTCTTATGTGGGTCCGTCATGTAGTTGCAAGGCTGCCACACCCGTCCGCAGGGGATATTGTGAACAGCTCGGCGATACCTTTGCAATAAGCACCGCAGTGAAGATTTTTAACAAAAAGTTCACAATTTATAAACTAGACTTTAAGTGATAGCTGCAAAAAAATCAAATATTATCTTGCTCTGTTCGATCTGATTTTATTTTTAATACCTCCTTCTTTCCATATCAGGGAGTGACCTTCATAACGGTATTGTAGGCTTTAGTCTCGGCTCCCTGACGGACCGGGTGCTGGACGAAGATTCAGAAAACAGAACCGCTTTGCTCTACGTACAAAGACAGGAAAACAGGTAATAGAACACAGCTGCATGGCAGAGTTTCCCAGATTTGCTACCAAAGAATGCTTCAGGTCATCTACAGGGATGTGTTTCATAATGAACCATGTGCTTTGTCCTTCTGCTCAGAGCTTTTGAAGATTTGCAGGTCTTCTGGAGGGCTACCTTCAGCAAGGAAACCTTAAGCCTAGTTGAAAACGGAGTCAACCTTACCTCCCAGCTTGTGCAGACTTCAGGAACAGCAATCTGTCGGAGAGGCGAGGTCCTCTGTGCTCTCATCCTGGAGGTTCTGGATGATGAGGTAAAACAGAAGGACACGCTCAGCAAAAATGAGCCCCTTGTTTGAGTTTTTCATCTTAAAATGTGTTTGGTAAAGACGGATGGACGTGTGTTCGTCATTGTTAGGGAGTTAAGGGGCGTGTAGTCTTAAACAGTCACACATCCGCTTCGTTCTAGGAACCAGAATACCAGGCCTGGTTCTTGGTGGAGATTTATCAAGTGGGAGACGGAGCCTCCATCAATGAGACAACTCGTTTCGCCAACATCACCTTGGCAGAAAGCGACAACCCGCGAGGGGTCGTGTACTTTTCTGTTGGCCATAGGCTGCCGGTCGCCACTGTGATGACCACAAGGCTCAGCCTGCAGCTCTACAGACAAGCAAGCACAGCTTCAGCCATGACCCTTCAGTATCGCACAGTGGTAGGAGAGCATTTCCTTTATTTTTAAGAGAAATTTATGATGAGAATTTAAATTAATAATCTCTTATACAAGGATGACAGGGCAAATGAAATAAACAAACATGCAAATACCTTCATAATGTGTGTTTTCAACAGTCTTGTTTATACAAAACAAATGTGTGTGTCTTTAAGTCTTTTATGTTCTTCATAAATGTTCAAGGAGATGGTATCCTGAATATTTTGGTCCTTCTGCAAAGGTAGGAAGTGAAAGATTATACCCGGTGGGGAAAAAGATGGTGAAATATGTCTTTAAAGACCCCAGAACTACTGACGAGACACTAATGAATGACCAAGCCATGTCAGAAATTGACAACCAAAAACTACAGTAACTACATTAGTTGTTTGTTATCATTCAAAACTTTAAAACAAAGCATCTTAATGATATGTAAGAATTACTACACAAACAGTTTATATATTATTTATGTAAAGGGATATATAATGTGTTACAGTAGATTTTAAAAATGACGGCCAAAGAGAAGAATGCATTACACATTTCTAAATTTCTAACAGCGTCCCATCATTCTCTCTTCTCATATCATATCTCATATCACAATGTTGGTTAATAAAATCCAGGGTTTATTAATTATCCTAAAATTTAAGGAAGCTTTCTCTACCTCTACATTCACATTGAATCGTTTCGTTTCTCTGAGAGGTGATGTTTCGCTTTCGCTTTCGCTAGGACTATTCTTTTTATATTGGAGACTAAAGTCAGTTTTTAGTGCACTCCAAAAACTAAATAAAAAAAAACAACCTCTCAGACACATGGGATATGCTTTCATATCCTAGTGGGTGTGGCTAAGCAATAAAAGCCCAGGGCTTGTGTAGCCGTTCTCAGCAAGAACCGCTGCAGATAGAGTGGACCATGTGAGCGTTTGAACAAACTCTGGCTCCTTAGAACCTAAAAGATGTTTCTTCCTGCTTCAGGAGCTTGCCAAGGAAGAGATGGTTGGTCCTTATGTCATCTGGCCAGCTAAAGCGGGGATGGACTTTCCTAAACAGGAGGGCCAAGTAACCTTCGAAGCTGGGAGCCACGTCACAACAGTAGACATTTACCTGACGCCTGACCTCGCCTCATCTTCACCCACACCGAAGCGCTTCCAGGTGGAGCTCTACGCTCCGACAGGAGGGGCCAGCGTTCACTCCCGGTTTGGGCTGGCTAATGTGACTCTGGTGTCAAACGCAGCAAGTCAGTCCGTGTGGGGCCTGTTAGATCCATTGCATCAGCCTCTCAGCCCAGCAGTAATAAACCAGGCGCTGCAAGGACTTAAGACTAAACTCACCTCAACGCTCACTCGTGAACAGATGACTGCTGTGCTTGAAACTCTTGGGAAGGTAAGAGAGTCAATATGAAGATAAAGGAATAAATGATATAGTGTCATCCACCTCTCCAGCCATTTTCTGCACGCGCTTCATTTTATAAACTGGAAAGAGCGAGACACAGGCGGCTGAAGTGAGCCTCCTCCTTATGGTGGATGGACTCATAGCCTTATAGAGATAATGTGAGGAGCGCTGTTATCCAGAGGGAGCTTGGAGGAGAGCCGCTGCTCCTCCGCATCCAGTAGAGTCAGCTGAAGGGGTGTGAACATCTGACCAGACCATGCCACCAGAGAACCTGTGTTTTCTGGGTTTGGCCCACTGTAAGAGAGACTGGTGGCAATCCAGCCTCTGCTTCTCTACAACAAAATGGGTCCGCTGAGGCGGTCGGGGCATCTGACCAGGACGGGCTTCATCAGTAGGGACATGAACACCAGTCATCAAACACTTCAGGTGGGATTAAGGTGTGTTTTGCAAAAGGGGGATGATGGAGCAAGGGGGGTTAAAGTCAGCTCACCTCTGTCACACCCCTGACCCGCCAGTGGAGGAAGTGACTGCCCTGCGTGCTGACTTTGTGGGTCGAAGGAGGGATGTAGTGATGACCACCTACTTGTGTGATTTTTAAATGATGAAAGAGCCTCATTTATGACCTGAAGTTGAAGAGGTTGAGATGTATATTTCATGTTTTGAAGCATTTGCTCAGCCAACAACAGGATCAGGCGTTATTGTTTTGAAAAGAATGGTATATGCAGATTTTATGCATGTTGGAGAAATCTGTGCCGCTTGAGAATTCCTATCATCTCCGTTCAGACCCAATCTTGGATAAGCTGAAGTCGATGGATGGATCCTGAAACTCATACTAATAATTACTTTTCCTTAGCCTGTGATGGTGTTAATATGAGGCTTTACAGTTTGTAAGTCACATTGGTGTTTTATGCAAAAAGGTACATATTAAAGAAATAATAATTACAATCAAAACCATTTGAAAAGATTCCAGATATCACTCAACATGATGTTAGTAACGGCATCAACTCAGACGAGTATGCATTATGAAGCATATATCCTACATGCAAACAGAGCCGCCATTGTAATTCAATTTGCAAAAAATGTGTGTGGAGAAGGATTGAATTCGTCTTGACCAGGTTGTATTCCCTGCTGTTCTGTCTTCTCGTCCAGGTACTTGCAGAAGCACAGCAGACTCCTCTACACTCCAGCAGCCAAAATTTGACCTTTGACCTTTTATGCGTCCTGGCCAATCCCAGCCGAATTGACACTCGAGGTCTCAGCTACCTTGCTGAGATGGCAGAGCAATTTGCTTTCTCCTTTATCTCACATCTCCAGTGTGAGATGTAAGTGTTTTACATGAGTGAAACTGATATTTTGTGTGTATATATATATATATATATATATATATATATATATACTTTTGCCATGCTTGGTGTTACAAAGGTTTCCTTTTCTTCTTTTTCCCCAGAAGGGGCACCGTCATGGAGACATGCCCATTTATCACCATGTCTGCCTTCCAATGGTACCCAACACAAATTAATGGGCACAAATACAGGGGCCGTAATGGCGACTTCTTCCAGCTTCCAGATACGCTGCTGCCAGTGCCAGCAGCCTCATCCCCAGACTGCAGGAACCTCAGCAGGATTCAGCTGACTGAGTTCAGAACTGAGCATTGGTTTCTTACCAATGATACAGTCACAGCTGTCAGTGGGAAGGTAGGAAACTTCTGATATGATTTCACCGCATGAACACAAGGAAGTAAGCTTACCCTATTTGGATTTTTTCTTTCAAACACCAGGTGGCAGCGTTGTTCCAGTTTATAAGCGCTGTCATTTTTTTGATCTCTGAAGCTGATTTCTCCTCTGCTGCTGTTTGCAGGTATTCTCAGTCAGTCTCCAGGAGAGAGGGTCGCGACCCCTAGAAGATGGCAATGAGGTGATATATCGCATCAACTCTCCTGGTCAGCAAGTTAAACCAGGAGCATCTATGTGCCTTCTCTGGAACCAGACCACTGCAAGGTAACGCACTAAAAACACTCTTGATCACGCACATATGCTGCTAGATATCCCTGTGTCACAAAATTAATATGAAGTCCTTTGGGTTTTGATGAAAAACGTGTCACTTTTAACACGTTTTCTGGGACATCATGGAAACCCTTTTTGAATTAATTTGGTTGTCGATGGATTCAGTTTTCACTATACTATATTTCACTAAATGTTGGAGCATCCATCTTTAAAGGATCTTTTTTTGACATGCCAACCTACAGTGTGATGCTACATTAAAAACCAGAGAGGCTATTTTCTTATTTGACATATACAGCTCCTTGCAAAAGTATTCAGATGCCTTAGACCTTGTGTCCATGTGTCCAGTTACAACCACAAACTCGAATGTTCTTTGTGTTTATTTTTTTACAAGTAAAAGTCTGAAAGGTGTGGCGTGTGTTTGTATTCCACCACCTGAGTCCATAATTTGTGGAACCACGCTTCGCTGCTTCTACAGCAAGCCTTTCAGGGTTTCTAGCCTCTAGCAGCTTTAACATCCTGCTGCCAACATTTAGCCTTTTTCTTCTTTGCAGAATACGTCAACTTCAGACACATTATTTGGTGACTGTGTGTGAAGAGTGTTTGTCAAGTCTTGCAACAGACTCTAAATGTGATTTAGGTCTGGGCTTTGGCTAGGCCATTCTGACAAATCATAATGCTTTGATCTAAACCCTTCAGCTGCATGTTTAGGGTCCTTGTCTTTCTACAGGGTGAACCTCTGCCCAGTCTCAGGTGTTTTAAAGCATTTTCTTCCTTGACATCTGAAACCAACCTTTCTCTCCTTGCTGATAAAAAAAAACCCATCCACTCAGCACGATGATGCACCATCATGTTTCCCTGTGGGGATGATGCGTTCAGGGTGTTGTGCAGTGATAGTTTTCTGGCAGACAGCTCTTTGCATGTAGGTAAACAAGCTCAATTCTGGTCACTTCTGACAACAGCGCCTTACTTCGCACGTTCGCTGGCTCTCCTACATGGCTTGAGAGCAACTTTAAACCGCATTTTTGTGGATTTTGGTTGATGTGAGAGTAAGGGGAGGGGGGGCTCAATGCCAACTGCACATCACACTTTTCAGATATATTTATTAACCCTAACCCATGACCAGTGAAATCATAGGTGTTTGAGATTGTAATGTGAAAAAGTCAGGGGCTGTGGATACTTTTCACGTCACTGTATATGTAACTGCTCATGGCATTTTCAAACAAAGAAATAAGCAAGGGACATCGTGGGTTTAGCTGGGTGAAGATCAAGATAGAAAGGCGAGATTATTTTAATCTGAGCATCTGCTGTAACATGCTCTACTTTCCCCCTGCAAATCTAAACAGCTCAAAGATGGCATATTTTCCAACCATTAGGGACCCAGTGTTTGTTATTTAAGGACTTTAGCTGCACAGATAGACTGGATACTGTTCTCAAACACAGGAAAAAGCAAGGCTTTCTGACATTTTCTCTTTAAATAAGCAACAATGACGTGATTGCTTTAGAGTTACAGTAGATGTTGCTGCCTCTGGCTCTTTATTTCCTTATGTCTACCTATATTCCTGAGCTAATGACTTCTATTTGTTATCCTCACCCCTCTTTCTTGAGCTTGTGAAAAGGAACAGTTTCGCTGCCAACGGTCAAAAGTCCAAGTTCAGGCCGTCATTAAGGCTTCTTAACGACTGCAGGGTGTTTGTTTTCCTGTCTTTTTCGTTTCATATCTAAACATTCCAGCTGCAGCCCTTTGTGTGCTCCCTCTTGGAGTCAGTTTCTGGAGGACATTTCTAGGGCGTTGAATGGGAACACTTGGCTGGAACACACTGTTACAAGTCAAAAAATTGGCAAGTTTAGTTTCGTTTGGCCAGCGAAGCTGTTTGGATGATAAAAAGGAAGGGGGAAAAACAGAAATCTACATTTGAGGCCGAGAGAGCAAAAGGTGGGGAAGAAATAACTTACAGTCAGTAAACCGCTCCAGTTAATCCCACATAAATCAGAAGAACGTGTTAAAATATTGTCTGTTTTTATAGATTTCCAGCATTGTAATAAGTTCAGTTCAGTTTTATAAGAACGATCATCTTTCTTTGTTATTGCAACTTTGGACATTGCATTGAAATTTGTTGTCTGCATTTAACCCATCCCTTAGGGAGCAGTGGGCTCCCGCTCTGCGGTGCCCTGGTAAGGTCTTGCTTAGGGACCCAGACAGGCCGTCTGTGGGATTCAAACCGGGGAACTTGCAGCCTTCCCAGAAGGCCACTAAACCCCCACCCCCACACCTCTTTTCATTCTCAAACAAAGATTTCTTCTTCACTTAAGAACTCTCAATATCCTGTGGCAACTCAAATGTATTTTTGTTGCATGCAACTTTATAATCCTCAAAAAAAGACTGAATGGATATCATAAAATATATAATCTCAACCTGCTTTGTCTCCTCTTCTTTCTCCTAGCTGGTCATCTGATGGACAATACTGCAGGGTTGTGAAGGAAAGCGGCAGTTATGTGGAGTGTGCATGCTCCCACTTGTCTATCTATGCGGTCCATGTAGAGTTTGCTGCGCTTGCGTCCTACAACGAGGCCTTCTTTGCATCAGGATTTATTTGTATCTCAGGTATAAAAAGACTTTTATACGTTTTTTTTGTCTTTTTTGCTTTCTCTTCTACATAACTGATTTGTTTTCTTACTTGTCCTGTGAATTCCTTGTACTCACCTTTCAGTATGAACTAAATTTATTCTTATTGTTCCCATGGATATATATATATATGAAGTTGTAATCGATGATCGATGCTTTTTCCATATTATGTATATTTTCAGGGTTTGCATTGGCCATCATATCCCATGTGTTGTGCTCCCGTTCCCCCATGTTTGCGGCCAAACTGCTCACTCACATGTTTGTGGGGTGCCTTGGAACTCAGGTAAGTTTTTGGCCTTTTTTTAAATCAACAAGGATTCACATGATTTTCATGGTATCCTCAAATGTCAGAAAAAAAGTGTTCCTAAAAGCAAACTTTTTCACCACAAATTTTAAGGCATGTATTGTGATTTTATACTATAGACCATCACAAAGCAGTGAAAGAAAAGGATACATGGTTTTCCTTTTTTATTCTTCTGAATCTGGTTGTGTGCATTTGAATTCAGCCTCATACTCCGTCACCTTTAAATAAAGTCGTGTGCTCGGTATAAATGCAATTGTCCTGTGAAGGACTTAGAGAATGCTGAGAGAATATTAGTGAACAAAAAAGCATCATGAAGAACAAGAAACATAGCAGACAGATCAGGGATAAATATCTGTACTGGTCCAAAAAACGGCTTAGGTTTTTAAATAATGCCCCAAACATTAGCATTGAGACTATGACACAACTTCATACCCACAAGAATGTAATTACACACCTAAAATGACAGGCCCAGCAAGGAGAGAAGAGCAGTTAAATTAATATAGAGGAGCTGCAGAGAACCACCGCTCAGGTGGGAAAAACTGCTGATAGGACAACTATTAGTGGTGTACTCCATAAATCTGGCTTTTAAGGAACATAGGTGTATAGAAAGACAATGCTGAAAGGAAGGCATGGAGTCCCCTTTAAATTTTACTACTAGCTGTGTCAAGCATACAGCAAATGGTAGAAGGTGCTCCTGTCAGATTCAAACTGGCCTATCATGTAAAATGTTATGTGCGGTGGAAAACTAAAGCTGTGTATAACATTCCCATGATGAACCACTCTGGTGCCAGCGTCATGCTTTCCCTTCAGCAGGGACATGGCAGAAGGAAGACTGTTGGAGGCTGCAAGAGACTTAGGAGTGAGGTGGAGGTTCACCTTTAAGTAAAGAAAGGACCGTAAACATGCAGCCACAACTACTAAGGAGTCATTAAGTCCTAAATCCAGTTGAGAATCAGTGGTGAGACTTCAAAATCAATGTCCATAAATGAGCTGCAAATAATCTGACTGAATTTATGATATTTTGCAAAAAAATGAGGAAAAAAAAGTTTTCTCTAATCTGCAAATCTAGTTGAGACACAGCCCAAATGACTTGCAGACGTTCTTGCAGCAAAAGGTGGATCTACCAAGTATTGACTCTGGAGGTTGAATCCAATTCCATACTTCACAAGTCAGATTTTATTTGTAAAAATGTACAAATACTGTTTATAACTGAAGTCTGAGGTTGTAACTTGACAAAACCTGAAACATTTCAGGGGTATGAATACTTTTGCAAGGCATTATAAGCACATTATTCCCATTGATATATTTATATAATATACAGACTAAAGTCAGATTTTCTTGCAAATCGCAAGTTAAAACCAACAGCAGACAGAGGATGAGTGCAAACACATGCACAGAGAGACACATGCATGCTGCCAACCCATCTCTTTGGTCTGCAAGAGATCTCGCAGGTATTTTTCTTGGAAATGTGCATGGATGTGAATACACACATCATCGCATATTGTCGGTTGCACAGTTTGCGGGCTGCTGCGTCCTGACAACACAGCCATGCCCATCCCGCACCTGCGACCATTAGAAACGCAACCATTGAGTGAGATAGATATGTAGCCACGGGTCAGTCCCTCAACTGGTTCTGGTCATGTGTGTGTGCGCGTGCGTCTGTGCGTGAGTGAGTGCGGGACTGGTAATTTTCCACTGATCCCCCCCCTCCCCATTGGTTGACAAACACAATCATGTTCTGAAGTAGAACTCAGGGGCTAGGCACCACAGTCTGGACCAATTTATGGCCCATGCAAAGCCCCTGAACCTGAAAGGGTTTTTGATGGAAAATTCCACCCCGTTCTCTCCGCTTTCCTAATGCTCGACTCTGTAGTTGAAGCTTTCTTTCTCCTCCGTTGTGCTTTTGTGTGGGGTAATGTTACGTTTTAGCAATCTCAATGCATTTCTGCTGCCTTTTTGTCAAGATCTGTTAATCAGAGCGAGGTTTAATTTGCAGTAATGTGTGTTCACTTAATGAGGTGTACCCCTAAAGCAGTCGTCTAGTTGTGCTAGGAATCATTTTGAAGCCATGATGGCTGCAGGATGTACTGAATAATAGATCAGTTGATATCTTTCCTCACAGTAACGCTGCACTTTATCTCGTAACTGGAATAGTTGGCACAAAAAGATTTTTTTTTTCATGTTTTAAACAAACCCCCAGCAGCTTTTTTTGTATATGCATTCTTGTTTCCACTGTTCCCTGGTCTCTGCTCAGGCCTAGCCAAGCAGCTGTCACTGGTGTCAGGTTATTTTTCTTCCTTCTAGACCTCCTGTTTATCCTGCACTTTCAGATCAAAGGGTTTTTGTTTTGTCTTTTTGTTTTACAGTTTTGGACTAGGTGATTTCTCTAGGTGATGTTGAGTGAACTCACCGTAGTCCCGTTCAAGTATAAAAGCCCCTCAATCAGACACATAAGTCCCCGTGTAATGTTCTGTTTTGGGTTATTATTTGGTTAGTGTTATTTTCCTGCCTCTTGGGTTATTTGTGTTCTAGGTTCGTGAGTCCTGTTTAGCCGGTTCATTATTTTGTTATCTGTTTTCTGTATTAGTTCTGCGCTTTGTCCTCATTGTTGTCCTTGGACTCTGGGTTTTTTCCCCCCCCCCAGCTCCTGTCAGTTCTGTATTGCTTCCACCTCTGGTTAATTAGTTTCAATTCCGCTCACCTGTTATCCGTCTATTTAAGCCTCACTCCCTCCTCAGTTAGTTGTCGGGTCGTCACATTTACATGCCCATGCTCTGTTCCTCGCTGTCTGCATTCTGCCTCGGTAAGAGCCCTGACACCTTAAGTCTGTTTTTGATTAAGCTGTTTCTGTTTATCCTGCCCAGTTTGTTCGCCTGTTCCCGTCAGTTGTTTTTGGATGTCTGCCTTTTTTGGATCCTTTTTGTGTTCATCATTCCCTCAATAAATCCATTTAAATGAATTTCTGTTTCGGATGATTATCGGGTTCAGTCCCACACCATTCTTGACACCCCGTCGCCCTTGTGGCGAGTCAAATTCAGATTCACATCGGGAGCATCGATTGTGTTTACCGTTTGTTACTGCGTCAGCCCATGTCAGCAATGATGCTGCTAACATCCCTTTACCAATCAGTAACTGGATCCATCCTGTCCTCCACTGCCTTGGCAGCGCCGGTTTCGAGCATTGCTGAGTCGGCACTTTGAGCCAGCGGCTCGAACTGATGAGACTCAGGCCCGCTGGGCTCCACGAAGCCTCTGGTGACGAGGATGTGAAAAATCCTCCACCTCAATCGACCAATCATGGTGAAACCGCCAGTGTCGCCCTGGTCACTCCATGTTTTCAATATATCACTTTCCCGCATCCTGACCGCAGCCCCGCATAAGCCCCATCTCTCAGCACTACACCTAGCCCTGCCCCTCACGGCAGGGCTAGGTGGGCACTGCCCATTTAGTTGGCGTTTTCAAAATTCATCAGGGCAAGTTGCACTTTAAAGAAGGGTTGTCAGAAGTTTTCATTTATTGTAAATTTCTTAAATTTACACATATTCAAAACTATGCAGACCGGCTCAAATATGTACATACATGCCAGTGGTTCCTCTACCATAAGCTTTTTTGTTGCCATCTACAAGCTTCTCCCTTACTTACAGTAATTACAGATAATTGCTGATGGTTACAAAAATATGTGATCCAGGGGTGCTTACTAAGGGTTATTTATCCAACTATTACTAGGGTTGTATTATATTTATTTGAGCCTACATGTTTTCTTTTGAAGCCGTTCAGACAAAGTTATCACTATAACTGTTGCGTTTGATAAGAGTTTGAATGGTGTTTAGCTTTTCGTCTCTTGAAATATCTAGAAAGGTCTGTCTGCTTGCCTCCATGGTAGAAACATCCACAAACCTTTTTTTTTTTTCTTCATTGGGTTCATTCTGTCTTTTAACAAAACCAAAACAGGGATGTTTTGAAGGCCAAGTGGAAACAGTGTTTGTACTCCTTCTCATTCCAGCACCACCACCAGTCTAAATAACTTGCCGTTGCCACATAACGGTCCGGTTTTGTAGCTGTAGTTTATAAACTGTGGCTTCATTTGCCAGTGACAACCTGAAGAAGCCGTATGACCCTGCATTTAAAAAGCAGAGAATCAGGCTATGACAGTGCAGTCTCCTGGTCTCCTGGTCTCCTGGTCTTCGGTTTTGTTAATGCTTCATCCCTGGTTTGAACTGTCAGCTTCTGTTCCAGCCCTGCCGGTGACAAAGAGGAATTTCCATATATGGTGGCTGGAATTAGTCACTGACCCTGTCCTCTGCGTGGAAAATAAAAATTAAAGCTGCCATTAAGATTAATGTCCATCTGCAACAGCCACAGCCACTGAGAAGGAGCAGAAATAATATCCTTCCCTTCGCTGAGCCCTTAAGAATTTTAAAGGTTTCAAAGGCAATATGAATTTGGAGACTTCTGTTTTATTTTGACTAGTTTTTAAATGTTGTTATCTATTTGTTCCGCTTGCCCTTTTCACTCTTATCTAATGTCTAGTTAGAAAGAATCTCTGCCATTAAGCCTGAGAATGTTTTGTTATCACGAAACGATGACAACAAGCAGGAATACCAGCAAAAGTAGGAGTTGAGGAAGCTCATAAAGACAAAGGCTAAAGAATATAAAACCGATCTGTAAATCAATACATCAGTTCCAGAGTAAAGTGTGTTTAGTGTGTAAATTGTCTCATTTTCTGCCAAGCTCTACTGTATGACCTTAATCCCACATATCAAATAGGTCGGTGCAACAATAACAATTTCCAAATATCAGGGTTTTATCAAGGAATATATTACGTTACAAAGGAACGATCAAGCACCCAAATCATCAGGGAGCTGGGAGAAAGATCTAAACATTTGCTTGTATCACAATTTTCAGGAAATATAATAAATAATAAGAAAAACTAGATTATTTATTTCCTGCCATATCAACAAGCTTCTGTTAAAGTTATGCTTTAGATAAAATGTTAAGACTCTTACTCTTTATTGCTTTTATATTTTTGATCACCTAGTTGAAAAACCCAAAGAGGACCAATTTTTAGTTTGCTGGTTGAGTACATTGGGTTTTTATTGTTGTTTTTTAATAAAAAATGTCCTGGAATTTCAAAGACTTCAGTGATACCATGGCCTTTAACAAAGTACATAGGCCCTTTGAATTAGAAACAGGCCCACAGCATCACAGATCCTCCACCATACTCAGCAGGGGGCATGAGGTGTTTATTTTGTTTTA
This sequence comes from Fundulus diaphanus, assembly GCA_037039145.1. Taxonomy (NCBI): domain Eukaryota; kingdom Metazoa; phylum Chordata; class Actinopteri; order Cyprinodontiformes; family Fundulidae; genus Fundulus; species Fundulus diaphanus. The sequence continues at coordinate 32,832,063 of CM073127.1, read as the reverse complement.
TTTACCATTTATTCAACCCAGGACACTATCATGAACGTTCAAAATCTCTTTTACCAGAGGGCATCGGCCAATACAGCAGTAGAGCAGTTAGACAAATCTAACACAGCAAGATAAAACAGACAACGTAAAAAGATTAAAACTGATTAAAACAATTGGCAATTTGCACCAAAGAACTATAATCACCAGCAGTATTTACTGGCAGCACACAGTAAATAGTGCTCTCAGTAATCCAATATAAGAGGTCTCTATAGCTCACACCAAAACAAGGGTGTGAATACTTATCCACGCTTGCCACATATTCAACTCTTGTTTCATATGTGGTGTTTCCTGCTGAAACTCGAACACTTAAAGGAGCTATTAGTAAGAATTACACTTAGTGGTAAAAATCTGAACAACTGCCTTTCACAGGTACCCCCCCGTTTTCTCAGCGGTCTGTTGTTGCTGTGAATTTTTACTTCCACAGGATAGGTCTATGATATTGTATTCTGTTCTATATCTGGTTTGCTTCTCCTACTGGCTTCCATTTAAGCAGGCTGCTGCTCTTTTGCCAAAATAAAATACCAAATGCTGCGCTCTGTTTTGGGATCCCTGGGAACTCTCATGATTGGCTCAGGAACCAGGAAGTAAACACGGGCTACACTCTGAACGGAAGTAGTTCTGGACCGTACCTCTAGGTCTGAAAGGAGAAAAATGTGACTACGTTATTGTTGATGGAGAGGACCGATTGTTTATGGGGAATGATACTTACATCCCAAGTGACAAATGAGAATGATTTAGGTTGATTTTACAGTAAATATCTTACTTATTGCTCCTTTAATCTCACCCTAAGATGCCACAAGGTTTCAGCTAAAGTCCCAGTAGAGTTTAGAAAACTCCATGTTTACCTTAGTGATGGTGGGACAGAAAATACTTTCTTTCTGTCATCACTTCTCAATGACCCACTTGTAGATAGCATCTAATGGTTGCTTTTGAGACAGGTTGACCCCAAGATGCCACTCTTTGCTGCACATCCTACTCATTGTGCCTGGTGGCGACATTGTCCAGCCTTGTGGCCGCTAGCTGAAAGGAATGGGTCACTGTTGGAGGTCATATGTATACGCCACAGAATCAGCAATTCATGGTTCACTGATTAAAACCTCCCAGAAACTCTGATTAACTTATAAAGAGAAGCATAAATGCCAGAAAAAGGCTTCAGTATAAATTATTTAAAGGGATTTTTAAAAGTAATAATACGTGTGGCTTGGGTGAGTTTGCTAAAAACAAATACAAGAGCATCTCAATAAATAAGAATATTGTTGAAAAGTTAATTATTTTAGTAACTAAAATTACTAAAAGAAACACATTATAGAGATTATTGTTTTCAAGCCTTTTCGTTTGTTATGGTGATTTTCCTCTTACATAAATAAAAAGGATTTGTTATATAATGTTTCGTAATTTTAAATATAGTAATGTGAGCTTAATATAAAAAATGTTTAATACCTGCTTAAAGGTGGGCAGACTTTAGAGCTCACAAATGATAATATTACGCAGTATGTGTCTCCAGCACCTCACTTTACTCTAGCGTCTGTAGCTGGCTATGAAGCGTTGGGTGGAAATGTGTGTGTACAGCCGTGAAATGCTATTGTGGAGAAGGAAAGGCGGTTCTCCCTCTGTCTTGCAAACAAAACAAAATGTAAACTATCTGTCCATTGTGATTAGTTAAGTCCCAGTTTCAGGGAGGTGTTTAGGTGAGTCCTAGTTTCAGTTATAAAGGATTTCCTGTTAGTTTTTGAACTAAATCCTGTGTTAAGATGTCTGCTCTTTAGGCTGCAAGCACGGCCAAACACGACGCTGAGTTCTTTTCCCTCTTATGCAACATCAGGCGGTTGTCACTATCCCTCTCCGGGCAAAATATACAAGGTCTAAGATTGCTAAATGTTCCTGTTTAATCTAGGGAAATGTGCTCAGCGCTTCAACAAGGGAGATTAATTTGACTGAGCCGTCCAAGACTTTACCATTTTTGTTCAGAAAGTGAGATAAACACTGATGTTGCTATCGAGCGTGTTCCCCAGGGATGTTTATATGTTCCTGTCATGACCCATCCAACTTAAAGCAATAAACAGAGGGAGTTTATGGGTTTTAGCAGATCTCCAGCTAGCGTCAGTGGATACGGTTATTTTTTCAAATCTATGCTTGTACTAAAATAAAACATAAAGAATTGTGAAAAGATGAGCGTGAAAAAACAGTTTTGTGTGCCTTCCCCTAAAAACTCTGTGCTACACAACGATATTTAGTAATGGGCCCCTGCTGCACACCCTGACAAAGAAAACAAAATGTCCTTGATAGGATTTTAATGCATCACTAAGGTCTTATTATCAGCCAGACCTATTGGCTGGTAGATGATGGAAGAGTATAAAGTATCAGCTGTCCGGACCCTTTATTACTGCGTGTGTGTGCAGACAAGACAGTGGAGAGGTGAAGAAAGCCTCCTGGGAGTCTCACATTACGCGCTCACTAGCTAGCCGCACACCACTTGCCAAGTGTTGCCCTGACTTGATCTGCTCTTAGTCTGATCCAGGCCTGTGAAAAGCAGCAGCACCATCCTCCTTCCAACTCGCTCCTTGTTGTTGACCTTGTCTGTTCTACCTGCTGTGGAGAAGCAGCCTGGAGGCCTATGGTAACTCTGGAGGAGCTGCAGAGACCCAAGGCTTGGGTGAAAGAATCTGTCAACAAGACAACTATTACCTGTGCAGGCCACAAATCTCGGCTTAATGGAGGAGTGGCGAAAAGAAAGCCACCGTTTAAAGAAAAAAAAAAAAAAAGAAACATTTTTGCAGTTTGTGGGTAACACAGCAGACTGATGGTGCTGGCATCAGTGGTGCAGGAGTTGTGGGGGTTTGTGGGTTGGGGTTTGATCCCCCACTCCGACTGTCTCAGTTGTTGTGTCCTTGGGTGAGACACTTTGCCTGCTCGGTGGTCAGAGGGCCCGGCGGTGCCGATGTATGGCAGCCTCACCTCTGTCAGTCTGCCCCAGGGCAGCTGTGGCTACTAACATAGCTCACCACCGTCAGGGCGTGATTGTGTGAATGAGTGTAGTGTAAAGCGCTTTGGGGTTGTTGGGCTTGATAAAATGCTATACAAGTACAAACCATTTACCATTTTACCATCATCCTGTGGCAAAGCTTATCTTCAGGTAGAGCAGGAAAGCTGGTCTGAGTTGATGGAGCTAAAAGCAGAGCAATCAGGGAAGAAAACCTGTTAGACGCTGCCTGTAGAGACTTGAAAGTTAGGCAGAGGTTCAACGTCCAGCAGGACGACCCTAAACATGCAGCCCGAGCTCCAGTGGATCGGTTTGGATCAGAGCATACCCATGTGTTAGAATGGCCGGCCCAAGTTCTGACTCAAAACCAGCTGGACATCTTGAGACTTCAATATTGCTGTTGACAGAATATCTACACCCAGTCTCACTGAGCCTGAGCAGTTTTACAAAGAGGCCTGGTCAAAACTTGCAGTCCGTAGATTTTTGAATCTGATAGGGACAGACCCCCAAACTGCAGATGTAAATGTAAGAAAATGCATTTCCACAAAGTAGTGACTCATGATCAAAAACAAATAAATCTATTGAGTTTTTTTTTCTCTTCCATTTTTCGCTGTCCCTTTATCATGTATAAGTCCTATTCTCTATGTTGCCTATCTCCTTCGTGTCTCAATTTGCTGCTGGTCTGAACTAGGGTTAAGTGCAAAATAATATTTTAATTCTCTGTGCGTAATCTATGTGATTTATTTTTTGACCACTAAGAATATAAGTTACTTTTCCATCAGCTGCACGCGGGCCATCAACGCTGGGGTAAACAGGTTGTGTTATTGGTCTTTAAACCATCGGCAGGGCTGACACACATTCTGACCCCTCTGGACTCTGGAAGTTACACATTTAGAGGTTTCCAAATCTGTGTTGTCCTAACAGCTGGTGACCCTTAAAATAAATACACTTTCCTCTAATTCCACATAAAGGATGGGGGGACCGCAGCAGCTGTTATCCTTCTGCTGTTAAAATATTAAGATAAACCGTATGAACTCTTACTTGCCATATATGATATCAATAGTGTTAATAAAGAAAGTTCACCTTACGTTAAAGTTATGATTTAAAGTCCCAGATTTACGATGCTTTGCAGGAGAAGTCGTCCGTTATTCAGGTGGCTTTTTATTCATAATCTACAGCATTTCGAAAGAGTGTTCATTAACATTTTCACAATATTTCACATCAGGACCACATTTACAAATAGGAAATCTGAGAACATCTGTGAGCAAACGGCGTCATGAGGACCAAGGAAGACACCTGACAGGTCATTGATAAGTTTGTGGGGAAGATTAAAGCAGCGATGGGGTTATCAAACAATACCCCCAAGCTTCGAGCATCTCACAGATCTCTTCAGAAATGAAAAGAATATGGTGGCTGTCCATTTCACCTGTAAGGAGACAATTCTTCAGTGAAGTAGCCAGGAGGCCCATGGTAACTCTGGAGAAGCTGTAGTGATTTACCGCTCAGGTGGGAGAATCTGTTAACAGAACAGAGATTAGTCCTATGTGCCACAAATCTGATATCCACGGGAAGAAGCAAACTGAAAGCCTTAAGAATCGTTGTTTGCTACAAGTCATGTAGGGCATTGACTCCCACAGCTGGAGTCGGCCCCACACCTGGGATCAACAAGTATGGTTGATCTTGAGATCATTTAAAGAAATTAAACTGAACACTTAAAATGATAAAGGTGAAGCATATTTATGTTATAGTTTAAAAACAAGTCTTAGAAATAGAAAAAAAACACTGGTTGTTGAGGCTGTTTGCATTATTATTTTACCTATGGTTAGTTGATTTTGTAGAAAAGTTTCTATAGTCAAGCAGTGGTTTGGCTCATGGGTCCATTCTGGTACTAATTCCTGGGTCAGTAGCTGATAAGTTTGGGAACCTCTGATGTAGGGGACACAGCACACATGTGGAAATTGATGCTCTAGCCACAGACCAACATGGAGCTCTCTTGCTTAAAGGTTAAAGGCAAAGTGACCTAACACCGCTCATCACTGCGATCACGCTATCCCCACCGTGAAACATGGTGCCGGCTGCATCATGCTGCGGGGCTGAAAACCATCCTTCTCTCAACTCAACTCAAATGTATTTTTAAAGCCCAACTAAAATGTCTCATGTCGACCAAAGTGGTGCTAAAAGACAGAAACGTTTAAAGAAACATAAAAAGAAATAATTTAAATGTGAAGAAATCCCTATAAAATCCCGATAAAATGTGGCAAGTTTAAGGAGGAGGAATACTTTTGCAACGTACCCTGTCAGGCAGTTAAAGATAATTATGTTTATTATTAAAAAAGAAAGTTTTTTTAAACATAATATCTGTAATTCAATCACGGGCCCATTTCATCAAAGTCTTTCTATCATTTGTGTTTTCCTGTCCACTATACACAGAGAATGTTTAAAAATAGCAGTGGATAATCTGCGATATGTTTAACCTGTTGGGACAAAAGGTCCATAACGCTCCAACATCCACTTTCCTCTGACTGTGGAGTCGTATAGATTGTTGAGACCTGATGAACCAGGGCTGCTGAGACTCCGTCAGTGAATGTGGGAGAGTCTCAAAGTCCTCCGTGTCCTGCTCTATTTTTGGTGTTTCGCAGTTTGTCTTGGCAGAGCTTCATGTGCCGAGTTGGCTGAACTTTGGAGGTTTACACAAATGTTTACCAGGAACCTGTTGAGGTCACCGGCGTTGCCACTTGGACGTGATGTTTTGCAGCGGTTTGACAAATTAGGCCAAACAGGATGTTTTACCGTTTTCGTGTCCTTCGCATTAATGCTGTATCTTTTTTGTTGTTTTGCCGTTTCTTTGTTAAAATTGACAGCACCTTCAGTCATAACGTCAGAGAGCTCAAACCTGTTGAAACAACCCGGAGAGTCTGTTGCATTTTAAAAACAGTTGAAGTGAAATTGTGCGTATGGATTTAGGAGGGCTGTGTGCATGGCCTAAAATAGAAAACCGAGAGCCGCTCAACTTCCTCCTTAAATACAGGAAGGAAGCGTCCTTCAGTGTAAGCTCAGATAACGGTATCTGTAATGATTCACTTTGTTTAGACTGGCCTCTCACTCGGTTCTTGAGTAGAGTTTGTTGAGTCACGCTCTCTGGGCATTATTTGACCTGGAAAGCTCATATTTCAGGCAACTCATAACACGCGTGGACACATCATACACCCCAGCACAATCAGGTCAGTGGATTCAAACACAGTTGTTTGCAAGGTTATTAAAAATAAGTGCCAACCCAATTTAATAACCGGGCGAATGGCATTTGCAGATTAATGTTCACCCATTTTAAATCAGCCTTTCCAACTTTTACCCACATAGTGTATTTCAATCGTAGCTGCAAGCGCTATCAGAAAAAAAAAAATAGCCTGTAGGTGTCACTATATCTCTATGGCTAGAGCCCAACAAGAGCAGCTGTGGATGAAGGGACTGATCAATGATTACCCCGAAGAGCTGCTCTGTTTTATGACTAAACCCTTTTTGGCACAGACGAAGAAATGACTGCACGGATGGAAACGGCACGAGTCGACCGGCTGCAGCTTTTGTTGTGAGGAGGAAAAAAAACGCACCCGTGGAGAGTAAACCTGGGATGAACTGACATCATTAGCATGCAGAAATCTCCCTGATAAATCAAAATCTGTGATAGATAAATTTAGGTGGATTAAAGCAAGAGTGCCAAACGGTTTACAGTGAATTTAGGCCAAGTCTTTCAATCAACTTGCTCCTTTAGTCTAAGCTTGCTCAGGAAAAGAAAGAGGCAGCTGTTTATGGTCCTCATGACATTTTTGCTCAGCTCCAGCACTAATTAAATCTAAATCCCACGGCTCAGTAACTGATTGGCTTCAAAGCCTCCCATTGACAGATGATAGATATGTCCCGTTTAGATGGCCTGTTGAACGTTGTTGCTTCTATAGCAGACTCTGTGATAAGACGTGCACTGATTGTCTCAATGTGACCAAGATCACGCCCCTCTAAAATGCAAAATGCAATCCAAAGGTTGTCTAACTTTTGATCTCAGTTGCATATCACTACCACAGTCAGCACCTTGTAAAAGTATTCAAGCTCCTTACTGTTTGTCACATCCATAAACTTCACTGTTTTTTTTTTTTTGTATTTTATGTCACAGTTCAACGCAATGTTGAGCATAATTGTGAAGTGAAATGAAAATAGCAAACGATTTTTAGTTTTTCATCATATAAAATTCTTAAAAGCGAGCCGGGCAAACCCCCCTTTTCTCTGATGCCCCCAAATCAATCCTGTGCAGCTTGCCTTATGCAGTCAGCTGAATAGTGAATTTAAGTTATGACACAATATACCAAGCTTTCAAAGACCTCAAGGAGCCCTGTTCAAGTTCATGATCCCATATGGAAAGAGTATACAACAGTTTCCAACCTAACACACCTAACTTGACTGACAGGATAAGGAAGCATTGATCAGAGAAGCTGACATGCCCACATGCAAAATGCTTTCCACAAGGGTGGCAGCATGATGCTGTGGCAATGCTGTACTTCAGTGGGGACAGGGAACTGGTGAAAAGCTGATGGAAAGAAAGATGGAGCCAGATACAGGGCAATCTGGAAGGAGAACCTGTAGGTTGCAAAGCGCTTGATATCGGGGTGGAGGTTTACCTTCCAGCAGTAGAATAGCTGTAGGCATACAGCTGGAGCTCCAATGGAATGGCATGAAGGAACAGATATGGTGTTTTTTAATGTGACAAAATGCAGAAAGTTTCAAGAAAGTTAGAGTTAGGCTTCTGACTGGGAATTAGTGGAGAAATAGCTTTATAAAGCAGCCATGCTTAGTGCTACAGCCCCAGCTGAGGTGCAGGCCAAAGCAGACCCACTGAGTGTGTTTGTTCAAGGAGCCGACCTTGAACAGCTGCTCACTGTGTTTTTACAGCACCCGTTTGTGTTGCAAAGAGACCTCCGGCTGCGTCCCTCCAGATGTTGAGGAAGGAAAGTGGTCCTGGTGTGATGAAAAAGCAAGCAAGTTGCACTTTAAATGCTGGACTGGGAGGAAGAGGAGGCCTACTGGAATGCAGCTAAATGCGATTCATGTGGGTGGTGCAGCTGAGAGTGTGCATATGGAGGAGGGAGTGTTGCCACTGGCATCTAGAAGCGTGCATTACAACAAATGGTTGGGTCACAGCAGAAATAGCATTGTGAGCAATGTCTGCGTGTATATGTCCTCTCAGAAATACACAAGCTGTAATAGAACCCTTGACACAGACATAAACAAAAGTGGTGATGCTTCAAGATATGCGACTTTCCTAGAATGGAAATGTTATACCCAAAGCGAACTTGCTGACAGTATTTCTTGTCCTTCAAACCTCTGGCAGTCCATTGTTTCATTGTCACAGAGAAACCGTCCGTCTCATTGCCCGTAATTTCTTCAAGAGACACATCAGTTGTTCACAGAACCGAGGTGCGAGGTGAAAGTTCCAGATGGCGTCCCATAGAATTTCATGCAGGAACACAGACACGGCGTTCGGCTTCTGCTGTGTATGTACTCACGTTAGCAAGCGGAGGTGCAGCAGTGTGCTTGTTTGGAGGTAAAACAGACCACAGGGCGGTGGCTATTTATTTGCCAACAGCTTGTTCAGCATCTGTGGCTCAATGCAAGATTCAACCCAAAACACCTGTGAACTTTCTTGCTGCTGTATGACCTTACATAACTACCTTATAACACTTGCAATCAATGCCCATATGCAGAGATAATGGTTTTAAACGGTTCCTGCAGGTGCACAACTGTTACTGCAAAATGCACGAGAAACAGAGACCGATGTAGCATGCACATGCTAAATACTTCACCCTGAAAACACATTAAAACAAACATCTGAAAAATGTGCTGTGCCGCCTTTTTCTCCAACACACCTAAATGAAATCTCAGTACATTATTCCAAACAAAAGCAAAAGCTTTTGCCTTTTGAAGTCACCTAACAATTAAAGGAACGTGGCAAACGTATGGAAGAAGTTGCTCATGTCCGACTGGACCACAATTGAACTTTTTTAGCCAGCATTTGCCCTATTTATGGCAGAAAACTCACGCCGCACATCACCCTGAGCACACCACCTCCATGGTGAAACATGGTGGACGGAGAAGCCGATCAGAGCTAATGGGAAGATGGCTGGAGTTTAATACAGGGCAAACCTAGAAGAAAACCTGTATGAGGCTCCAAAAGGCTTGAGAAATGTGGAGCTTCACCTTCCCGCAGTACAATGAGGCTTAACATGCAGCCAGGACTACCATTGAACAGTTTAAAGCAAAGCGTATTCAGATGTTAAAATGGCCCAGTCAAAGTTTAAACTGAAATCTGTGGCAAGACAAATTGGTGTTCTCTATTGAATCTGACAGATTTTGCAAAGAGAAATGTTTAATAAAAAAAAAAAAGACATCCGGCTGTAGATAATGCACATCATGTCTGGACATACCCCCAAAGACCTGCAGCTGTAACTGCTAGGGGTGTAATGTGAACAAATGTGGAACCTTTTGAGAATCCTTTGCAAAGCTCTGTACGTAACGCTTGCTAAGGTGAAAATGTTAGCTAAGACGTTGTGGTGCCCTGGTGTCCAGTGGTAAGATGAAAAAAAAAAAAAAAATTAAGATTAGAATAAGAAAAGCATACATTTACCTTGCTTTTCTAAATCTTAACAAAGGCATAGAAGAAAACATGCTGGGTGCAGGCTGATGCTGGAGCCAGCTAGATCAAACCGGTAGCTGTTAGGAAGAAGGGGGGAGGTGAAGGAGAGGCAAGGGGGAAAGAGGAGGAGGGGAGATGGAATGTAAAGAAGGAGTAGATGCGATAAAAGATAATATCTAGGATAAAGGGGGCGAGGGAGAAGAGGGTGCAGAGGAAGGAGGAAGTATTTTGGAAAGGCTTGGATGGACATGGAGGCAAAGGGTTCAAATCCCACTGCCTTAGTGATGTGCTGCATCGGGTATATGCTATTTTTAGCTGCACTAGTAAACTTTGCACGAGCATAGGCCTATCAATCAGCCCCACAACTCACCAGGAGGGGGAAGAGCTGCAACTAGCAACAAGAGGTGAAGAGCTGCAACAGCAGCAGAAAATAGCTCCACTAATCATCCTTTTTTTTTTTCTTTGCGAGGTTTGGCGATAGCGTTTCTCTCATTTATTAGCCCTCCGTCGAAGTTAGCAGCACTGATTTTCATTTCAGTGAGGTTATTTGCTGCGATCCTCTGCATCAATTAAGGCTCTACATATCTGGTTGGAGAAAAAAAAGTATTTATTTTCTTCCAGATTCAATTGTGAAATGAAAATCAGAATACATTTTGTATAAAGTGACGCTAAATCATTTGGAAGGCAACAATATATCTACGACAAATGGCCCAGCTACAGTAAACAGACTGCCTATGGGGTGTGTTTGAGTCAAAACGTCATTCTCCGATTTGAGATGTTGCCAAAGTATTGAAGCAAAGCTAGATGTAAGGCATGACGATAATGTCCAAAACAAACAAAACAAAAACCCTTTTACACAAATTCTGAAGGCTCAATGCTTTGTTCTTATCTAGTAATCGACCATTCTGTACACATCTTAAACGTTATCACTCCTTTGTTTGCTTGACATCAGTGTGTTTACTGGCATATAAATATTGTAAATTATAGAAAAACATGTTAAGGACAGTATAAATACCCCAGATAGATCACGGTTAGGATATGAAACAACAGTCATAGCTTCGAACCACTCAATTAGCACAATCCATTGTCCAAAAATACAACTGTAAACCTACAAAGACTTTGCTTCATCTAAATAACAGGCCAGGAAAGAATTTATATATCTATATCTATATATCTATCTCTCTCTCTCTCTCTCTCTCTCTCTCTCTCTCTCTCTCTCTCTCTCTCTCTCTCTCTCTCTCTCTCTCTCTCTCTCTCTCTCTATATATATATATATATATATATATATATATATATATATATATATATATATATATATATGTATGTGTATATATGTGTGTGTGTATATATATATATATATGTGTGTATATATTTAGATTTTAGATTTAGATTTTTATTACAGACTCAGAGTCCAGATTACATACAAAGAGAATACAAAGACAAAATAAGAATAAAAAGTACAAAAAATAAACTATACAAACACATGACTTCTAGCCTTACAAGAGGCAATCATACCAATGTCTCCAGAGTACAGAAGAGTACTTTATTGCACTATATTTAACATTTGCCAGCAGTAGTATGATTTTATTATTAGATTCATTCAAGCGACAAATAAATCTATACATAAGTTTTCTCAAGACAGCCATCAAAGTGCTGACTCGGGCAGATACAAACAGTTCACTGGCACTGGACCATCTGGGTTTATTTAACAAAAGTCTAAGTGCATCATTGTAAGCCACCTTCAATTTTTGAAGACTGGCTTTTTTAAAATTGCACCACAAATGTGCAGTATACAGTGATGTACAATATGATCTAAACAAGTTCAACTTTACTTCATCCGAACAGAATCCAAATTTACGGACAAGAATATTTGCCTGAGCGTATAACATTCGAACCTGACGGTAAATATCCTCATCATCAGACAGACAATCTGTCAACATATGACCAAGATATTTCACTTCAGTAGAGACTTTCACTAAAGACCCAGACAGTTTGAAATTTGGAAATAGTCTATTTTTGTCCTCCTTAGTGCGACAGATCAAGATGGTGCTTTTTGAAGGATTGAACTTAACATCATGTAACTCACCATATGCTGAGGAGACATTAAGCAGCTCCTGAAGACCAGCTGAACTTGGGCTAAAAACCACTAGGTCATCAGCATACATCAAATGATTAATAATAGTATCACCAACCATGCAGCCGGTTCTACACAGGTGTAGCTGCTTCGAAAGATCATTCATATAAAAGTTAAACAAAATAGGAGATAAAATGCTTCCTTGTCTGACTCCATTGTTGACATGAAAGGATGCAGACATACAGTTGTCCCATGTTACTTGCATAGTTTGATTAGCATACCAGTAGGACAGACATCTTACTATATACTTAGGTACACCAACTTGGCACAATTTTAAAAATAGTTTTCTATGATTAACACGATCAAAAGCCTTAGTGGCGTCTAAAAAACACAGAAAAACTGTAGAATTTTTGCTGTTATAATTTATCAGTAATTCTTTTAGTCCATATATACACATATCAGTGCCATGTTTGGGCTTGAACCCAAATTGATTTTCAGTAGACATTACTATATATATATATATATATATATATATATATATATATATATATATATATATATATATATATATATATATATATATATATATATATAGTAATGTCTACTGAAAATCAATTTGGGTTCAAGCCCAAACATGGCACTGATATGTGTATATATGGACTAAAAGAATGTGTGTGTGTGTATATATGTGTGTATATATGTGGATATATACTGGCTCGGCACATTTTCTGATTTTATTGTTTAAAACCATGTATCGCTTTCCTTTCAGTCATACATTAGCAGCCATTGAGATGCTATGCTACCCATATTTAGCATTTCTTGTTTTACCAGAGAGCGTGTAAGCAAGCTCGCAGCACACCCTTCAGTGACTTGTATTCAGTTCCTGTGCCACTTTCCAGTCGCTGCTTTAGGAACGGCTGTGAGGGTCTAGACAGGCTGACTCCTGCCGCTCTAAACAAAAGAAAAGAAATCCAAAACAGGGCAGCAGACATGCATATGATGAGTTCTACATCTGCACCTGTGACCTCTGAACCTCACCGCCTCAGATCTGTAGCAGGTCGCTATTGTTATACAGCCAGCACACACATACCTTTTTTCTCTTTTCACAATGGACCAAACAATGCCTTCCATGAGCCTCGTAGCTACTGAGCAACTGCAGCTAATACACCCAAACAAAGGACATATCCATGTCAGTCCCAGCTCTGTGACATTAAAGAGCTTTGTGAAAATGCTTTGAACCTCGTTCCTCTCCAAACTGAAAATCACACAACAGGTGTACGAGCTGCAGCATTAAAGAACAAGTAAGAGTAGTTTACTTTCTATAAAGACATCCTGCAATGTTTGATTTTAAAGCATTAATAATCCAACAACAACCTTAACGTGTTCAAACAATCAGTATTCCAAAAAAAATGAATATTTCATGTCTGTGAAGTTTGAGACTTAAATTAGCTGTGCTCATCTTTTCTTCAGATAGCTTCACTAAGTGTAGCTCGCTATCTTTTTCTGTTTCATACAGGTTTAAAAACACTCTTATGTTGCATGGATGTGATGCAATGATGTTTGTTCTCAGAAAAAAGCAAAACGGTTTCTCCTTATCAACTTCACCGAAACAGACGTGTAACATAAAAAATCCCACTGCTGATAAAATTATATAACATTTACATAGTTATAATAATAATCTATACCTTAATGTATTGTTGTTTCTATTTGATCATATTGATAAATTACCTTTGATGAATCGACTTAAACAAAATTAACACCTGATAAATAAGTAGTTTTCAGATACATACTGTGCAGAAAATGTTCATTATTTCGCTCCCAATAGGGTAACATTGGGAAAATAACACCCTGGCTAGTTATGGGTGCTATCTGCTCCTGTAGCCATCCTGTTTAACAGACTGCTCTTAGCTTGCTAACTGTTGTCCTAAAACAGCATCACTTAGAAGTGGTCCTCCTTTAGTTTTGCATCAGGTGTGGGAGTGTCAGTTATCCACAGTGAAACAAGTCTTTTACTGACATGGGGAGAAAGGACACTCATCGAGGAAGAGGCAACGTAAACAGCCAAAGAATAATTTGTAAATCCCCTAAGGGATTTGACTTGTTGAATGACGTGTGGTCTGATGAAATTACCATTGAGCTGTTTGCCCATAACGTAAAAGTGGGAGCTTGGAAAACACCATCCCAGCTGTTAAGCAAGAGGCTGGCTGCATCGTGTTGTGAAGATGTTTTTTCCACAAGAGACAAACTGACAAATCTTTCCTTGTGAGGAAATGTTGCTTCAACACATAATTATATTGAAGCGACATCTCATGACATCAGCCATGAAGTCAAATCTCAGGAAAACATGGGTGTTCTAGATGAACAATGACCCAAAGCATTCTGATTAGTTAGAAAGTATCTAATGGAGAACAAAGACAATATTTAAGCTACGTGTATATTAGCTGTCGATGCGTTTGCAGAGTTAAGTAGATGAGTCAGAGAGTGCTCTGCTGTTTACCTTCTTTAAAGTATGTTGAAGGGCCCAAACACATCGCCATATGCACGTATTGAGGGTGGTCACATACTGAAGCCTAAAAAAATGGCAAAAAGTTGTTAGTTTGTTGTTTTTTTTGCCCTTCGACCTCAATCTTACTCTCAAAGTTACATAACAGATAGAGATAATTTTTTTTCCTTTATCTTTTAAATGCCTATGTCATTTAAAATCTATTTTTCTATCCCTTAAATACATTTTGTTGTGTACTTCGGAATCTCTAGGAGTACAGAACATTTTGATTTATTCTGTCCTGGAGCTGCGTAGACATCGTTGTATTCTTTTTGGGTCATATTTTTTAAGCCGTTCGGTTTTCTCTGTTTTCTATTACGTGTATTGAACAATTATGTCACAGTATTAGCTGCACAGCTGCTAAACAGTCATAGATTCCAGCGTACCACTCTCGTAAATCTGCCAATTTTATTTCTCAGAGCGATTTTGTAGTCCAAGCTGAAGGATCCCCAAGCTACAATTTTTCCTTTCGCCATCCCCCCGGATACTACAAAAATGGCCGATCGCTCTGTGACGGGGAGGGGGGGGATGTATAGTTCTCTCTTTAGATTTAAAGAGACAGCACGAAAATGAGTTGCTCTCAGATGCAGCTCAGAACATGGGGAATAAGGGGGAATGTGGAGGTAAATTAAAGAGGAATTCAGACCAAAGTGTTGCAGTTCCACTTTATGTAGACCACTACTGAATGATTTCAATTGTAAAAGGATTAACTGAAAAGGCTCATTATAGTTTTACTGTTTCTGTTGCAGACACACTCAAAATCAAATTATAACCAACCCTAATATAATTTCAATGTACGCTGACATTTTTAATTTGAAAATGTTTCCTCATTTATGTGTCTAGTATCCTGGCTGGAGATAATTTTCTTTTTGTTTGTTTTCCTTAGACGTCCTTCACAATTTTGTCTTCTTCAAAATTGACCATCTCTGCCAGCGAACACAGTTTCATGGCACAGTGTTCGCTCCCATAGCCTACCTGGCCAGCCTCTGAGCTCGGGCACTATTCCAGACGCCTCAGTCACGAGTTCCCATCCTGGCCCATCCCTCCCACTGACATCCTCCCGGCACCGCTTGGACCATGCATGGGAAACTGACTCAGGATATTTTTTTCTAAGAGAGGAAATAAAAACGGACAGCTCCTAAATTTTCCACTCAATTAGAAGATGCATGGAAGGGTTTTAGGATGAACTTTCAAATGAAAACTAGGAGATTATTTCACATAACCCTGCGCAAAGAGATATAAAAATGGATAAAGCTACTTCACAGATTTAAGTAAATTATTGTAACTTGTGTAGTCGTAACCGTGATCATTTTTGGTAAAAAAAAAAAAAATAAATAAAAAAGGCTGGAATACAGAAGTGGTGAATAGCCAGTATCATATTAGTAGGAGTAGTAAAAAGTTAACAGGCTCTGCTGTTGCCACTGTCTTCCATTCACGCTCATTCTGGCCCACTGAGCAGGCGGTAAGCCAACAGGCGGTCGGTTATGTAACAACTGCCTGACTGCATTTCCTTCAGGAGTGAATGAAGCTCTCTAACGGACAGCTGAGCAACAACATTTCCAGCTAACCTCACGGCTTTTCCTCAAAAAATCTGCCTCCCATGTAAACAAGTTTTCACCCTGATGCATCAGCACCTGCTAACTTCTTTCTTCAGGTCTCCGCCTCGCCTTCCCTGTGTACGTCTCACGCGTCTACAGAGATTTATTTATGCAATGTTTCTCTAAAACAACATTTTTAAAAGCATTCCACTCCCAAGACTTCCACATACATAATGGTGGGATGACATGAAGAATCTAGATTTTAGCGTTGTCCAAGTTGCTCCCGGTGGTGTCCCACTGCACTGTGTCATAAGAAGTCAGCAGAAAAGGTTTTCTGTGCAGCAGAATACTGTTTGAATAATTTTTCCTCTCCCTTTTACTACAGATTTGTTTCCTGGTGTCAGCTTTCCGTGGGCCAATATTTTCAGATGACAGCTGTGCCACTCTGGCACTGTTCTGCCACTACTTCCACCTGAGTCAGTTTTTCTGGATGCTCATACAGGTAAGACGGAACATGATTGTCCTCCAAACTAAACAGTAGAGATGCAATGCTCAAAATATTTCTGCTGATTCCTGATCTGTAAACTAGTAAAGCTTTGACCTGCCAACACAGCATTTTGATGAGACGAGGACTTTAGAAGAGCATTCATGTCGTTCGTCCCTGTGAGCGGCCTTTAACTGTATTACGGTAGAAGTGACGTTAGTGACCAAGGAAATGAAATGAAAATATCAAAGGGGTTCGCAATAACTTGGCTGCACTCTGCTCATCCTTCCTGTTACCTGCTGACAGCCTCGCTCTGTTCACTGCACCGAGGATTCTTTACTTCAGCTGAACATTTCTCTCATTATGATTTGTAGAAAACCAAAACACTTTGAGACTCACTCTGGTCACATAAATCTCATTGATTTTTATCCTTGTGCATTTTGAGACAAAAGACATTCGCAACAGAAACCATTTGAATATAACCATTAATTAGACGGTGCTCATTATGGCCCCGCTACCATTTTGTACTTCTGCAGTATTAGTAAATTTGACCCGACCTCTTCAGGGACAAAGTGGAGCCTTTTTGTACATTTCATACCAACCAGGCATCAGGTCCCTCCTGCCTTGTGGATGTTTTGTACCCACACTGACAACTGCTTATTTAAAGGGGTTTTCTGAAATCTGCCCAGAGTTTAATGTAAAAAGATTTTTGTGTCGCCAGTTAGCATGGACCATAAGCTGAATGTCACTCGTAGTCATTAGCAGAGGTCTTATTCTCTCATCTTTTCATAAGCATCAACCAATCAGACCCACAGGCAGTCAAAATATGATGCAAGTTGCAAGTTGATAATAAACTAGAAATTTTGATTTAAGCATTTGTATGGCAATTTATCTTAGTAATTCATCAAAATACTAAGACAAATGAACTGACCCGCTACAGTTAAGAACAGCAGCGGTAAAGATTTGTTTACTAGTGCAGTCAAAGCCCTCTGGGGTGGTTGTGGACGTGCTGTTCATGATTTGTTTGCTTCTCTCAGTGAAGACTAAATTCAGACAAATGGAACCCTAGGAAACATTTATTTTGGTAAAAGAAAAGTTGAAGACTTGAATCCGCTCTAACTCAAGTTGACACCGCCCAATTCTGAGTCACAATGAGACGATTACATCACCCAGTGAAATAAAACCTTTTGACTACAAGGAATAATTTCCCTCATATTTAATGCTGCTTCAGCATGTTGCTTTATTTAATCAAGGTTACAGGTTCAACAAGCCTCTTCTTCCTTCTCATCACAGATATTCACCTCGATTTAACCAGTTTTTAGTTGTTACATTTACACACTTAATATAATTGATCTTACTATAGGTGTTATTAGTGGATTTCTTTTTTTCTTTAAAGATTAGCTCCTGAACCAGCTGAAGGAAACAGACCAAAATAACAGTGTGATACTGGCTCAAAGCGATGTAGACATGCAGAATGTGTGTAATGTTTTTCATGTCTTTTCACAGACTGTGACTTTAGAGACTCTTATAATTGCTTTCATAAAGGTTACAGCCTGGATGCCAGGATGTGACACTAAAATGAAATGAGCTGTGGCTCGCAAACAGGTTTTTAGACACACGTGGTTGTCGATAGGCTAACAGAGCTGATTTGGATCTGTGGAAAAAATTGCAAACAAAGTAGTTAGCCGAAAAAGGGCTCGGCTCAGGTAGGAAGGAGCAGTGTTGCGTGGAAACAACTGTAGACTGTTTTTAATTCGGCAGCCTACAGCATGTCAGGCCGTATCTGGACTTTCAGCTGATTCCCTTGCTGAGAAGGAAAACCCTCCAGACACCAGGCTTTCATTAACATGTGGTACTGAAACCCCTTAGTCCTCCTTATCAGCCCCCGTTAGGGCTCACCGCTCATTTTCCCTCACCTATTAGGTTGCTGCTTTCAGATAAGTGACTGAAATGAGTGGGCGCCATCAATGAATCTTACACCCAGAAGAAGACCTGAATCAATAACAGTAGAGCGTGTGTGTGTGTGTGTGTGTGTGTGTGTGTGTGTGTGTGTGTGTGTGTGTGTGTGTGTGTGTGTGTGTGTGTGTGTGTGTGTGTGGAGATCTGCATCTCCAGTATCAGGTCAGAGGAATTACCTTGGCCTAATGATAGAAATTCCATCTGTGTCCAGAAAAGCAGTTTCTTGACTGCAGGGAGGCTCTCGGGTGACTGTAGATGTGCATAGTCTTACATAACTGCGCAGGTATTTCAGCTGCAACGTGAAGCCCCGCAGGCTCGCCTACAGCCTTTGTTTTTCCCATCTCTGTCTGCCAGTTTGAAAGTCAAACAAGCACCAGAGGCTCTGCTTCTACGCCGTTGTAGACAATGCCTGTGAGTGGGTAATTAGCACCCGAACGTATTTGATCACTGCAATAGGCAAGACGGTGCACGTTGTATTTATACAGTGCCCTCCAGACATTTTGTCATGTTGCAACAACAAACTTTGATGGGGCAATCATGGTAACTCTGGAGAAGCTGCAAAGGTCTACAGCTCAAATATATTTTGTATTCTCCAAAAATCTGGACATTATGGAAGAAGAACTCCCTGGTCTAGAGAAAACCATCAGAGAGGGTTTCTCCAGTTGCCGTGCAGGAGGGACGGCAGACATGTGGAAGACGGTGCTCAAGGGCGATAAGACCATAGTTGAACTTTTTGGTTTACATCCAAAATTGGTCAAATTTGATTATAGCATTAGGTGTGTGAAGCTTACTAAGTCCCTTCACCTTTATGGACTCCTGTGTGTTGGTCTGACGTATAAAAATACACTGAAGTTTGTGTTTGCCTCATGACAAAATACTTTTTGTAGGGCGCTGGATCTCTATCAGTGTCACAGCTGAACAAACAGTAAGTTGCAGAATTTTTTTTTTTTTTCTGGAGTGATTTCTGCTCCTTTTCAGATTCAATCAGCAAAATCCACAGAAAACATGTCCAGTCATTTTGATGCCTTCAGCGTTAAGAGGGGTTCCAGTACGTTTGGTTGAAATGTGGATCAGTCCTTGTGCCAATCTGGTGTTCTTCACCACCGGATATTTAGATTGGAACTGCGAGATGACTCCATATGGCTCTAAAATATACAAAGAATAATTGCAATGTCAAACTGGTGCTCTCTCAGCCAGTACCTCTTTGTGGAGCTCATACAGCTAGAGGCATTGTTGGATGCAGAAAGATAAATCTCGTGCTCCGGTTCAGTTTGTCCTTTAGCATCCACAGGCAAACAGAAAATGATCTCAGTCTGCAAGCTTGCTGGTCTGCATCCCAAGCCACTTTATGATGCAGCCTCTGCAGAGGCAACAACCCGTCACAAAGTTACCTGTAAGCCCCTCTCTGCAGCTCTCCACACTGCTCACCGCCAGGGATACATAAAGCTCTTGAATCTGAATGACTCCTCTCTCCTGTGACATTACACTGCAGTCAAACTCTTACACAATCTATCTATCTGCCTTACGCTTGGCTGCGTCCTGAGGAGCGTCTGCAGCGAAATCTGTTTTTTTTTTTTTTTTAGTTGCCATACAGTACGGCAGGGACAGAACCATCAGTTCCTTTAAGGATTTGGGTCTTGCTGTCATTTGTTGCATCACTTTGTCCTGTGTGCAAATGTCATGTTTGAGTGTTTGCAAACAGATGGGCATTCAGACCATCAGCAGTCAGTTATAGCTCTTAGTATGTTATGCAAGGCTGAATTGTCTTTTTGTCTGTGTGTTCTGGGCCCTTACTAGCTTTGCTCTCAGTACCTTGAAGTAAAATGAGTCTTTGCTCTTTGTTCGTGTCCATCCGGACCGAAGGCTGCTGAAGTCTTCCCGCAGCTGTGAGACTCTGTGTCTGCGTTGCAAAACAGGTGTTCAGAAAGTCTGCTTACATAACCGTGCAGGGCTTAGGGAATCAGAGGGACCAGACCGTAAAACCCCACTAAATTACAAAGCAAACACAGTTACGTTGGGTGTGATGTAAGACGGGATCTATGTATGCGTTTTTGTTCAACGCTCTCTATGAAAACAAGATGTATTCACAGGCAGGTAAAGCGCTTTGAAAATCCCAACATTTTCTGATCAGTTAATCCTGTATATCTTTTTTTTGGGGGGGGGCATTAGGATTTTTATTCCGTTATTTGTGCTTGCATTTTACTACTTTTTCAGTCCCCTTCACGGTAAATTAGCTGTTTTCCTGAACTGTTTCCTCAGGCAGTAAACTTCTGGCAAGTGCTGGTGATGAATGACGAGCACACAGAGCGGCGCTACCTGCTCTACTTTCTCCTGGGCTGGGGACTTCCTGCCCTAGTCATCATCCTCCTGGTTATTGTTTTGCTTGGCGGCTTCGGCTGGACCATACACGCCGTGTACGGACTGGTGCATGGAGATGTGTAAGTCGGAAGTTTATTTCATTAGATGCCCAATGTCTCTCAGAACCTAACGTAAACTGATTGTCATATGATTTTTTGTGTTTTAACGATGCATTTGAATTCCTTCTTTTCAGGGTCGAATGATCATGAAACAAACAACTTCAGGGAATTTTACACACAGCTTTTATAGCCATCTGAAGGGCTCCTCTCAGAATTAAGTTAATTTCCATTAGTCTCCTACCATGGACCTGATTTTTAAACACGGTTCATAAATTTTCAACGGGGGTCAGGCCATTCATAAAGCTTAATGTTTACCTCTTTAATCCAATCCAAAGCCAGTTCTGATGTGTGTCTGGATCATTGCCCTCTAGGAACACCCACCTGTGTCCAGGTCTCAACCATGTGGATCTTTGTCTGAGATAAAAATAAAGAACTGGGAGGTAGTTTTCCTTAATCATTACTTTGAATTTTAAGTGTGGGACAAGCAATACTGGCAGCAAAACTGGATTCTCAGCATGAGGCGACCCCACCCTGCGTAGCAGTGGGTGCCATGTTTTTAGGTTGGAAACCGTGACTCATTCAAACACTCTTCCTGTCGCTGTGACCATATAGCTCAGTCTTTTACATAAGATATTTGGCTTGTCCACGTAGCTCACCTTACTGTAAATAGTGCTGCTGCTATTCCAACATTTTCCTTTTTATAACAATCTTGAGCCTTGGTGGTTCCTGGGTTATCCATGCACGTCCTGACCAATCTCCTTTCTTCATAGGTAACAGTTTTGGACAGGTCAGTAAGACTTTGAGTAAAGACAAAGATCCCAAACGGACCTCAAAACTGGTTCTGAAATGGTTAAAGGAGGCTAACGTTGAACTTGTGGGAAGGCCAAAAGCTCAACCTCATTTAAAATTGATGGGCTTCACTTCAAAGCCAGGTCCATGGCAGGAAAACAACCAATTTAAATGAGTTCTTTCTTTTGCCAGCAACTGCTTAGCGCACATTCATCCAAATATGTACGTATGACTTTGAACATCTGTTCGTTGCATCTGCATTAAATTCAAACTCATGCATCTTATTCTTAGAGATTCCTTGAAGGTTGTTGAACCACCTTGGAGAAATAGTCATTCAAAAGTGACCGACACTGAGAAAAGATTTTGAACCATTAACAGAAATTATAAGTTAATCTTCTTCTAGCCCTCTCTGTTTTGAAAGGAACACACTGGAACACAAGAGTGTCCTTTTTAATACTCCTCTGAATCATTGGGTCTGACTGCAGGGTTTCTTTTCACTCTGAGGGGAAACTATTTCAGAGCGAAAGGAAAACACCTGAGCCAGTGACGTTATATGAGGAGGTAGCTCATCCAATCAGCTGAGAGATTTAGCAAATGAGTTTCAGTGTTTGCATTTGTCGCGCCACACAGAAACGGGAGTCTTTACCTTGAAGGGGGAGTTTTTCTTCCTGAAATCACTTCCTCTCTATTCATGGTTTTAAAGCCTCAAACTTAGCTGATCAAATCATTTCGAAAAAAAACCCGCACAAAGTCCCTTTGACGGTTGTGCGTCTGTCTGCATTTTTCATGCGCTTCATGTGTGAAGCAAGTAAGCATGACGGGCAGAGCTGTGCGCTGGTGGAGTCCGAAACTTTGGATCACATCTTAAACTGGCCGATGGTCTTAGGCGGGGCTGTTATCCTTGGGATCGAGCAAGGGAGCGTGTTTCCTGTGGGTGGCTGTGAGACAGTGAGCGCACACATGAGAGATTTAAGGACACAGAGAGGGGTATTCAGTATCCTCTGGAGAGCATACCCTCCTCTTTGATGGACTGAGGCAGCCTTTACATTCATTCACTCTTCTCTTTTACTCCTGATCAGAGAAAATAGGTTGCCTCTTATTTCCTCACCAGCCCAGCTGTCTCGGTTTCACCCTGCCTGTGCACAAACAAGCCTTAAGCTCAGATTCTACGTCACAGAGGTGTTTTCAAAGTAATCGTATCTGGGAGGGCCAGCAGTTGCTCAGTCTAAGAGAAACGCATCATGAAATAAATAAAACTGATTGTGGGTTATGGTTTGAAAGGGAATCCTCTTTTTAGTATAGTTTATAGTATATTGGTGTTGATCGTATCTCGTCCTCTCGTCCTGCAATGAGCATATTTGTTTTTTTTTCTCATTCAAGCAGGTTCTCATAGGGCTGGACGATAATTCAATAACAATATATATCGATCGATAGACGTATATTGATGATAGAAAATAAAGGTCAATAAAAGGTTCAATAGAGTAACAGTTTTCCTACCTGCAGCATTCTAGCCTATCATGTGGGTTAATACTACAGTCGTTACATCCTCCCAGCCAATCACAAACGCAGAGCCAGGAACACTCCGTCACTAAGCTCCGCCCCCTTCAAAGAGTTCAGACACCATGTGTTCTTTTTTCTTTTTTAAATACTTGCAGTTTTAGTAAAAAGTTGGTTGAATAAAGGGTTGAGTTTGAATTCAGTGTTTGTGAGTACTGTATCTAAAAATAGGTTGCTAGGCAACAGCATATAAATGGTCAGGGCTGCACTTAAAGTATATGTTTTGAATTTGTTGATGATTTCGATCGATATCGATCAAAATGATTTCTATTTTATCGCTATGCTTTTTTTTCTACATCGTCCAGCCCTATGTTCTCATATTATAGGTTTACAGATCCAGTTGCTGGATCCTTAGACGTTTGTTGTTACATGTGCTGTTGAAGATGCATCTTTAACCAAACAAATCACATTTCTTGTTATTTTAGCCATTTCTTTCATTCAAATGTTGTTGATAAAATGACTTAAGACATTTATATGAGAACATGCCTGTGCATATTCTCAGTCAGCTGGGTCAATGCAACAGCAAACAGGCTTAAATCGGAGACAACCGGACTTTCGCTCAGTTTTTCTGAAAACTTTGTCAATTCTGGTGGCTCAAACATGAGCACTTGACTAAATGTGAAACGATTAAATTCTAGCATGAAAGACCAAATAAAATAAGGTAGCTATTAACATTTCAACACATTTACAGTCAGCTAGAAATTTACAGCAAAGCACAGAGCAACTCCCTTGTTACACATTGCATGACTGATGAGCATCTAGTTAGCAGGATTTGTCTAAAATTACATATTGAGCTTATTTAACTTATCTTTTTGTTTATGACCTGTTTCAACAGCGTTACAAAACTATAAAAAATAACCCAATGCCAGCCCAATCCTGGATGAAATATGGACCAATGCATAACGGGGTTCATTTAACGCTGCTGGGTTGTAGTAGGTGTTTTACTCGGCATTCTTGGTTGAATTTTCAACCCAAAACACAGTGCGTGCAATTAAGGCTGCCATAGACTCGGTTGAAAATATCAACCCATAGATTGAATTACTAAACAAGTGCAATTTGTGTGCAAAATAAAATTTCCTCATTACTAAATAATACACAGGCAACTGTTAGTGGTAAGATAACAAAACGAGAGGAATTGGGGATGACAGCAGCTGAGTGTGCGGAGAGCCTCATTGAAAAGGTTTCAATGGTCAAGCAGCTAGATCCGAACTTCTCATCGGCAAGTGCAATAGAAAGCGTTGAATGCGGTGGTGTAAGGGGTAGTGATGGCCTTTAGATCAGGGCACAAGTTCCATGGTTGCCATCCCACTGACGGCCACTCCGGGTCCCTGACCCTTTGCCCCAGAATGCTCCCCCGGTGCCACACAGTGACAGACCACTGCTCCCTGAAGGATGGGTTAAATGGGGAGGACAAATTTCATGGGAATGTGTGTTGCCATGACAAATAAATAAATAAAGATAAAGCATGCAACCAATGGACCCTAGAGTGGCAGAGACATGTTTTCTGGAGTGTAAAATTATACCTCTGTCTTGTCATCCATCACCACAGTCTGGGTGGGCAGTTTCCCTGACTGCACGGGGCTAAGTGTAAAGTTTGAGGGTATTATGATCTCGGGTTGTTTTCAGGTGCCCCTCAGCTCCAGACAAAGAAACACATGATGCCTCTGCATACCGAGACACTTTTCTCTTTTTTTTTCTTTGCTCCAGACTCTGTGGGAACAGTTTGGGGTTGGCACCTTCAGTTCCAACAATGTCTGAGCACCAGTGTTCAGAGCAAGGTCCATAAAGACACAAATTAACAAGTTTGGTGTGGAAAATCTTGAATGGGCGGCACAGAGCCCTGATCTCACCCTGATAAAACACCTTTTGGGATGAATTAGAGCAGATTGCAGAAAGCTCTCCTAGACGAGTTTCAGCTGTTATAGCAGCAAAGGATAGATCGATGTTGTATCAAAGTCTTTGTATTAAGAACAACGTGTCATTCCCAGGTGTGAAAAGGCAAGTAGTTTTGGCAATATACTGTAGTGTACTTTAAACCTCCTTGAAAATGAGTAAATTAACAAACCAACAATTGCCACAGTTTCATATCATCAAATATGACCTTTTTGACCATTTAATATTGATAATACAATTCATACAAAAAAATAACAATATGAAGAATTGCACACCTGTCTTGAATTTATGACCAACTCTTCACTCATAGCGTGAGTGGTGAGCAAAGCTAGCGATACCTTGAGCTAACTGCTTCGCAGGTAAAATACTCACGTAACAAAAAATCATTCTCTAGTATGAATTAAGTCATAAACATTATTCTACTACTTTACCATTTCTTATTTCATTCTTTGGAAGACGTTCATTGAAGTCTAATCAGGTTGGGTCAAAACTAGGTCTAAATTCTGTAGCCCATGTTTGATTAAAATTACCCAACATCTGTCTTAAAGCCATAAATCTAGCATTTGGACCAAAGGACCCAGCAGGTGTTTTTTTTTTCAATACATACATCTTGGCAGTAAAGTTTCTTCACATATTTATATTGTTTTAGTGTTAAACTGTAAACTGAGATCGGTTTAATCTAGCTTAACAAAATATTAGCACATCATTTGGTCCCAATAACAAATGGTGTTTACATCATTATCTTTGAACTGGATCTAAGTGTTCTGTACTCAAGGACTTCGGGTTGAGTGATCCATGACCGCATGCTGCCTAATATATAATAAAAAGAAAATCCTCTATCCCCCCCATAAAAACAAGCAGGACAAACATCCATTTCCCATTGTATTGGAGCTGTCTTGGAAGGAGTGACTGGTGCATGAATGTGTTTGGCATACCTTGTCATGTTTTGGCTAGCACGGCTCTGATTAGTTTACAGCGCCAGCTCCAACCTGCTGATGTTACTATCTGTAGCTCTTTGCTCCCACCAAACCACTTTGTTTGTTGAAAAGAAGCGCAAAAATTGCACGAGTGTTCAGTTCTGCTCCTTGTTTGCCGTCTAATGTTTATGTAGGCATGTTGGATTTCCCAGAGAACAATGTTGACAAAGATACAAATGTCTGAGTGAAAGAAACTAAGAAGGAATTCATGACATTTCTTGGGGAAATAACAGTGAGATAAAACAACCAAACCTTGACTGATTTCAATGAATCCCCAGTCATCCCCCTTTTTAGACACATTCCAATACATGCAGGGTTTCTTTCTGATTTTTCTTTCTCTGTATTCAAGCTTTAATTAAGGAGAGCAAATAGTTTGAGTTTTGCATCCAGTTGGAGCACCAGGGTGGCCTTGTTGTTCAGCAGAATTGATGATGAACATGTTTTGCTTTGATAGTAAATCCTGGGAGTCTTGGGAAGGCTTAGAAGTCTCACTGAGAAAAATCCTGGTTATGAACTCTGCAGAAATCTTTTAAGGAGAGGCTAAAGAGTCTTAGAGGCGAATACAGCTTTGCAAAAACCATATAATTTGTGATTTCCAGAGTTTACCGCTAAGCTGAACCTGTGGTTGATGCCTAATTTGTTCCTTTTATCTTTTAATAAATAGCAATAAGCAGTGTAAAAATCAGCTACTAACTCAGTCTCTTATCTCTGCTCTAGGTGCTTCATCCCAAACGTCTATGCAGCTCTTTGCACAGCGGTGTTAGTGCCTCTCGTATGCTTGGTTGCAGTGCTGGTCATATTTATCCACGCCTACCAGGTAACTGAGCAGTGGAGGGCCTACGATGACATTTACCGTGGAAGGACAAACAGCACAGGTAACGAAGTGCATGTAGTGCTGTAATTATTTCAACTTTTAAGTTTTTTACTTGCCTCCAAATAAGTGCAAAGAACCACTTCCCCTTCACATTTTGGCACTTCACAACTTCGACGTCAAAGTATTTTATTGGGACACTTTGTTGTAAACCAACATAAAATGCTACAAATGGAGACCTTATGACCATAAATCCCAGATTCTTAATTGAGTATAAAGTTAGACTTTCTGGGTTTGCCCTGTATTTATCTGTATCCATCTTTGCATCAACTCTGATCAGCCTCCCTGCTCCTCCTGAAGCAAAGAATCCCCTTGGTATGACGCTGCCACCACCATGTTTTACTGTGGGGATGGAGTTCCTGGGTCTTCCTGATGCTGTTGGTTCATAATTGTTCTCCAACACACCTCTAAAGCCTTCTCAGTACAGCTTGATTTAGATTTGGGTTAAATTACACAGAGGTGACCTTCGGTTGCACTGGATTTTGTGTGCAGTGATCAAAATAAAGAGGGATGAAGTCAAGCTTTCCATATTTAATATTTGTCAAACATTTCAAAGGCCATTTAAAAGTTTCCCTTCTACTTTACAATAACACACCACTTTGTGTTGGTCTCTGCTGAGTTTTTCAGTTGGAAAAAGACCAAATATGGAAAAGTTCAAGAAGTACGAACACAAGTAATGAGGTGTTGTATTTTGCCTAACTTATTCTGCCTGTGTGCAGAAACATGAAAAAAAATACCACACTATTGTGAGGGAAATAATGCTAATGCATTTATATTTATTCAGCTTAAAAGTCTATTTGACCAAGAATACCGCTGCAAATCCTTTTAACCACGAGTGGTAAATCCAATTGATATAATAATGTACCAAGATGTGTGCAAACACTCTTGAACTTGTACACTATCCAGTTGTGTTGTTTGGACAGAAATAACTCTCAGAAGAAGTACGAGTGCTGTGAATCGACGCTATTTACTCAGTGCACTCAGTCATTTTGCCCACACATGAAGATCCAAGGCAAACATCTTCAGTCTCTCATCATTCAGGCTCTAATCACTGGCCATCAGTGATAATGAGCAGGCTTTAGTTGCTTTTTGCTCCGTCAAAGCCCTTCAGGGGCAAAGCAAAGTCTGAATTCATAAATTCTGCTGTAAACTGTGTGTGGCCTGTGTGGCTGCAGTGCAGGAAACCAAAAATATGTAGCTGTGAACTCTTATCAAGGTTGCAATAGTTTGTAGGTTATGATCAGAGCATTTTGATATGTTGGACTGGCAAAATAAAATAAAAATAAACATCATGCAAAGGATTTAAGGTCTTTGATGTCTTGTTTGACCAAATATAAGGAGAGTAGATGGTAGATGCTTTACAAAGCGTTACTCACAGGTTTCTACTTTTCTTGTATGACGCACTCTACCCACAAAAGATGTGAACATCCACTGTCCAGTGTTGAGCTCAAAGATCATCTGCCCATCCATTGGCTAGGTGTCAAACTCCAGTTCCCGAGGCCCGGTGTTCTGCTGATTTTAGATAAATGTATCTCTGCGTCAGCGTGACTTTATCACATAATTAGGTCATCAGCAGGACTCTGTACAACTTGAGGTAATTCAGTCATTTGACTCAGGGGTTTTGGAATTGGGACACATCCAAAAGTTGCAGGACACTGGCCCTAAAAGACTGAAGTTTGACACGCCTGGATCCTGCTTGCTCCCGCTCAGGGTAGCCATGTGGGGAAGGGTGGGCTAGAGGTTGGAGCAGGGCGCTTGCGTCCATGTAAGGCTGCAATTCCCGCGGTTCCAATCCCACAGACTGCCGCTCTGTGTCCCTGAGCAAGACCCTTAGGCCCAGGATGCTATCCAGGAACCGCACAGTAGCAGCCCACTGCTCCCTAAAGGACGGGTTGAATGCTGAGGAAAAATTTAACTGGAAAATACAAAGTTGCAATGACAAATAAAGATGATGATGATGATTATTATGTGTCAGTCAATGAATTAGAAGAAAGAGTACAACCCTGGACAGGTTGCCCGTCCATTCCAGGGACAAAATCTTTGGCACATTTATACCAACGGACAACTTGCTATCTCCAAATGACCCAACACACATGTTTTTCGGATTGACAGAGGAAAGTGGAGTACCCAGAGAAAACATGGACACTCCACACAGAAGGGCCCAGACTTGAATTCAGGACCTTCTTCCTGCAAGGCAGCAGTGCCAACAGCTGCAGCGCTGCACGGCCCTCTGTTCAGATTGTATCTATATTCTTTGAAGGCACAAACTTGGCAGCGTTGACTGATCAAAGTCTGAAGAGGAAGCTTTACGCTGTTTACTGTAGCTTCAATCTGTTATCTAGAAACACAATGACTCGACAGAGTTTGCACACAAAAATATATAACCACTCATAAAGCATGCACACTGGATATAGTGCATTTTGTCACAGTTGGGTTTTTTTTCTCCTTGATTTGTATTTATTTATTTAAATGTGAACTTCCATGCCATAAAATCTGTGGTGACTGAGCACTCACTCATTAAAGTCCAGAGTCCAAAACAAATGTAAAAAATAATGTAGTACTACCCATCCGTCCATTGTCTATGCGCGCTCATCCCTGCAGGGTCGTGCACGGGCCGGGGCCTATCTAAAGTGATCATTGGGCTAGAGGTACAGCCTGTTCAGGTCCCCAGACCAGGGCTACACGGAGACACACAGGAAAAAACAAGCAAGCAAGCACATACTAACACCTGAGGGCAGTCCCACACATGATCGGGCAGAACTAGCAAAGTCCATCCTGAAACACCCCTGGCCGGGGGTCCCATGTGCGAACACATATTATTATTAGTAAAAATCTGCTCATTTTGGGGAATTTTCATCCCGCTGCACGCAGCAGCCTTAAAGCTGCTAATCATAAATGTTGTCCTTTTTTTTTCATTTTTCTTTTTTTTTGTACCTTGCAGGGATCATAAAACATATTTGAAAGTTCTTTCTACATTCATATATTGCTAGTTAGCTTTTTAGTATTATTCACGCGCACATTCGTTTTCCCACCTTGATGTTTCTAATTAACTGATGGATTTGTGGGACAGTCGATGCCTCGCGGATGGTACGTACATAATGAGGTCAGTTTTTCACAACCCCTACTGCAGCAAACAACTGGTGTGATAAGACGGGGGCTAATCTTTCTACCGGTGCGCCAGTGTGAGAAGCCCGCATGTTAAACTCACAGGACTGTGTGAAAAGTAGCAGGACCGCTGACGTCAGCAGGATCAGGCGAGCCTGCCAGAGTCTGCTTCGGCATGTTGCGCGCCACTCCCTGACCTGTACCTGTATCTGAGAGAAGGACGGCAACTCCGCCTCTGTGCCTGATGCGGTGCTCGCCAGTAAAAAGAAGGCAAGCTGAACTTGAACTGAAGTGAGGGATGTCAAAATGCCATCTGTAAAAACCTTATCGCAGCCGTACTCGGCCCACGAGCGGTGTGGACGAAATTGGAGGATCTTTCTGATACAAGCTTTTTTTTTGCAGCAACTGGTGCACATGCACCAGTTGCTGCATGTGCTGTTCAGTCGGTGATTGGCCAGAAGAGTAGTCAACAAATGCGTGTGTTGGATAAGGTTTTATTGCAACGTCTTTTATTGTTTATAGTGCCAGGGTTTGCAGTGAACCTTTTCACCTTTTTCCACATCGAGAGCAACAACAACAACAACCTTGAAATGCATTTTATCAGGATTTTACGTGGCAGGCCAATACAAAATACATCTGTGACATAAAGTGAAAATTATGAATGGTTTTTAACTTGTTTTGATAAAAAGATTAAACTATGTTGTTGAATTAGCTGCCGTCCCTGTCGCTGCAGAGGAAAGGGATCCCCTCAGCATGATGCCACCACCGCCATGTTTCACTGTGTGTTCTGGGTGATGAGTTATTTTTTCACCATGTGTAGCATTCAGCATCTGGAGCCAAAAGTCAAATTTTGGTTTTATTTGATCAGAGCACTTTCACACTTCCACAGGTTTGCTGTGTGTAAGTTACTAATTCAAGGGATATTAATACTTTTGCTCCTGTGCTTAATAGTCTGTGCAGCTGCTCTGTTGCCAATCCAGACATATAAGTTTATGTAGTTTGAAACGCTTCAAGCATTTTTTTTTAAACTATCTCCCAATGCTAAAGCTGCAGAGGCTCCTCCACAATATTTAGAGACCAAGTTTGCTTTCTCAATAACATGCTTTACAAGATGTGTTTTGCATGGACTAAATTGTTCTAAATATAACTAATTGTTTAGTTTGCCAGCTGCTGACCTCGTTGAGACGCTAATGTCACTTTCTTTATTACATTTATTTATTTATTGTTTTTCTTCAGTGGGGGTTATCTGCTGAGTTTGTCTTTTCACACCAAGGCGCCATGCTGATACAAAAACTGTCAACTGGAAGTTGTCAAAAATAGTAGATCCCTCATGTTGAAAAGGAAAACTCATCCAGACAGATACAAAAATAAATAAAAACATACAATAAACATGCAAGGAAAAATGCGTACATTCAGTGGCTCATGTGCCCCTTTTTGTTTTTCTCTGCCTTAGTGATATCGAGTCAGCATTTTGCAGTCGGTCTCCACTTGGCTCTGGGAACCTGCTCTTACTGTGGGAGCTCTGTCCCGTCCAGAGAGTGGAATGTGCTTACATGGTTGGAAAAATCAAGTAGACAGATGTGCTTGGGTGGAAGAAAGAGAGGCAATGGGATAGGAACAGTATGTGCTGATGGAGGCAGTGTAAAAGTCTAAGAAGAAAAGGGAAAGGAAAAGAAAATATCCACAGGGCCAGCTGTCTTCAAAGAGATTCTTTTTCCGATAATGCTCAGATGAGAAATAAGACCACAGAAAGTTTAAAAAGACGAAGGCTTACAGGAAATATGTCTCAGATTAAGGGGAAGGCGGCATGAAATAATGAGTCTAAGAAAAGGGAACGCAGGAAAAGAAGCAGACGCTAGAGTGGAAGTGACAGAAACCATGGAAGTGGCACCTAAGTGAGGGCCTGCTGTGCAAACCTGGGCCCTGTGCCCTGTGTTTCCATCCTACTTGTGAAGTGAACTGGACTCTGCTGGACGCTGTGCCCCACATATCAGCTAGCAGCAAGCTACAGCTAAACTGAGTCAGCAGAGTAGTTTTAAATAGGATTATCCCTCAGGATTGAAAGATTAATTTGGAACCTGCGTTTTTGCTTTAGAAAGTATTAAATAATTCTCACTTCGCATTAACAAGGTAAGATGAATTATGGTGTCGTCAAACGTGCCCCATATAGTCATCACAGATGCAGTGCCTTAAAAAAAAACGTATTCATATCCCTCGAACTTAAAAAAATGAGAAATATCTGAAAGGTGTGCCAGGCATTTGTACTCAGGCAGCCAGAGGCGATACTTTGTACAACCACTTTGCATTTAGGCAATTACAGCTGTGAATCTTTCTAAACATGCCTCCACCAGCTTTGCCCATCAAGGCACATAAAAGTTTGCTTTATGTTTTGCAAAACATCAGACTTCCTTTATCTAGGACTTTGTGTTTCTTCTATCCCATAAAATGCCAAGAAAAAGCGTGTCTGGTTGTAATGTGACGTAATGCAGAAACGTTTGCGGGTGTGAATACTTTTGCAAGCCAGACAACTTCCATTTGGATTAAATATCAATACTGCTAGTGGTGCATTGTGTTTTTTGTTTTGTTGTTTACTGTGGGTCACCAATAGAGATGTTCTTTTGCCCCTTCATTAAACTGACACATGTATCTGGATTGAAGCGCTGCTACTAACAATATTTCCTAATAAGGGAATCAGACTGGGTAGAGCTTATCAGGGTGCTGTATGGGCTTGCCCTGACAATCGACTCAGTGTCCAGGACCTCGGTGGGGATGTTATCTGGGACATTCCTGCTATGAATCAAGACTTAATACAAAATGTAGATTAAGCATATATGTCCTCTCCTCAGCAAATATCTTTAAAGCAGCTAAAACAGACTGATGTTGCTAAAAAAAAGAGCTCAATGTAGAACCCTTGCAGAAACATTTTGAACATCTGGTTTCTTTTATTCCCAGAAACACAGGAAATCCTTGGAGAGAGCGTATTATATTGAATGTTTGTGAACGTTTACCAATATGCACACAAGAAGACATCGAGCTTAGTCATGTGGTCACATGTTTCTTTTATTGCACATACCTAATGTCACACATGTGAGCGTATGCGTGGGCGTTGTAATTGCTGTTTAGAAGATGCAGAAAGTTTCACGGCATTTACATTTATAGGTCACCTGTTAGCACTGCCTGTTAGTTAGACCATGCAAGTTGATGGATTTTAGTTAGAGTACAAGCCTCACAGCCAGTCTCTGAAAGGCAGGGGCAAAGCCAGGGGTAGCAATGGTCACCGTACGCCAATTTGTTGTTTGCATAGGCACATTGTTCACCAATAGAGCGCCCCCCTGGAACAAGCAGTCCCCCTCCATAACAGATGGTGGCAGCAGTAACACTCTCAAACCGAAGTTCAGCCACTAATACAATTATAATAGAAGAAGTTGTTTGACTGACATTCACAAAATCAGTAAAGGCACCAGCTAGAGCAGGACTTCCTGCAGCACGGTGCAGTTTATCCCTCGTTTTATCCTGCAGCAAAGGTGATTGTTGTCTGGGCCTCACCACTAAGAACAATTTCACAACAGTTTCAGATCATCTTTATTTCATTTGTTAATACATTAAAAGGCTCATTATGCAGGTCTTCCTGATGTAAAACTGGCAGTCTCTGCTTTTTTTAAAGGCAGCTGTTGTCACACAAGGAGATATGAGACTCCCCTTTCACGATCTGAATGACAAAAGCATGCCAAAGCTCGCTTTATTTCTACTTGACCTCATACACGTTAGTAGTATATTTTCGATAAATTGACCATGAAAATACTAAAAGGATCTAAAAAAATGAATCTTTCTCTGTTCTGATAATCAAATCAAAATTTTCAAAAACATCAGTATCCCCACATCGTTTTCTTTTTTTTTCTTTTTCTTTTTTTTTTTCCTTTTCTTTCTTTTTCTTCTTTTTCCTTCCCCCCCCCCCTTTTTTTCCCCCACATCGTTTTCACTCGGCCATATTAATGATGACACAGATGCTCGGCAGATGAGGCTCACGCGTGACGTGAAGAGGCAGCTCTTTGTGCAGCTCGTGTCATTTAAGTGCTCTCACTGCGTGTCGGCCCTTCACTGTTTGAGGCTTCAAGCTGGATCTCCATGCTTCATCTACTGTGTGCCACTTTTAGACCACTTGTAAAGCTACCATTTCAGCTATATGTGTGATGAGGTGCTTTAAAGTTTGTAGCTCCTGTAAAACTTTTCAGCTTTCTGCATTCATATGGTTTAAAGTAGAAAACGAGAACTCTGTTAAACTCTTCAGGCAAAGGCACTTTCTAATAAACGGATTTGTCCAGCAAAGAAATTCAATAATTTATATTTACAAACATTTAAACATTATATTATTAAAACAACAATGTTTAATGTCCGTTTACTCATTGACAGATTTCTGATCCTTATTGTGGGATTACAGAAAAGTGAGATAGTGTAGACAGGTTAGATCATTCAAAACCTCAGGCAGATAACTCTTGTTGCTGATCTGAAAGAAAAGAATTGTGTCCATTTTTTGTCGATAAACAGCAGTGATGTGCATGGCTGGGCTCCAAAAAGAACATCCCCACGTGCACTTTGATTAGGATCCTGGAATCCAGCCAGCAAGCTGCTAATCAGCTGGACTTTACAGTCTTCATAAAACAAATAGCCTCACGTTGTATACTATGCTTTCAGGTGGTTACTTTTTTATTATTATTAAACTGATAAGATTTTTAAAGCTTATTTCATTTTTCCTTTGTGTACCAGAGGTGCCACTGGTCCTTTACCTGTTTCTGCTCATCTCGCTGGTCTGGTTGTGGGCAGGACTCCACATGGGCTACAGGTACCTGTGGATGCTCATCCTCTACGTCATCTTTAACTGCCTGCTGGTAAGATCACTTTCTCGTTTTGTTATTTGCATCCCCGCTGATTTGCTGATTACAAAAACCACCCACTAGCAGCTTTGTGTCGTAAAGTTTATTGTACCGCAATTGGGCTTCGTAAAATCTAAAAGAAGATTAAAGTCCTCGGTGTGAATTTACAAAGATTTGAAAACCAATATGTCTTTTTTTCCTGGCTTTGAGTAAGACTTCTTTTTTTCCCCCTCGTCTGTACACTTGTATGTGCATGGGTTGCAGATGTTTGACCTATTTATGAGTGGGGTAGAGGGTAGGAGAAGACAACATCCTCCTACTTTGATTCCTGGCTTCAAAGACCAGGAGTTCCTCAGGAGAGCCGGGAGACTCGTTCTTTTCAGTGTGTCATATTTCATTGTTGCTGCGGCCTACATTTCCTCTTTGTTTTTGTGTTCATGGTCTTCTTTTAAATCGTCTCTGGTTCCTGATATGCGTCCAGTCTTCACACTGATTCTGTTCTTCACTTATTTTAAAAGGTTAAAAAAGAAAAAAGCTTGTACTTAAAACTGGAAAACTGCAACGTTATGCATCATGCACACGCTTGTTTGTGTGACCTAATGCAAATCTGAATTGCATGTAGGGTCTTTAACAAAATGCTTCATGGCGACTGTACCACTCACAGTACAGTATATTACAGGTCAGCGCAAAGCATTACATTTCGTTTGTCAGACTGTTTTGACCTAATGTCTGTCAGCCTGCCCCCAGGGCAGCTGTGGCTACTAACATGGCTCACCACCATCAGGGTGTGAATGGGTGAATGACTGACTGTGGTGTAAAGCGCTTCGGGGTCGTCGGACTTGATAAAGCGCTATACAAGTACAAGCCATTTACCATTTAATGTAACAGTTTCAGTAAACACACTCTAAAGCAGGGGTGTCCAAAGTGCTGCCCGGGGACCATGCGGCCCCCAACTGCAGTTCAAGAATTGGCTCAAAAGCTCAGGTGGTTAATGTAGATGGATTTTTATTTTTGATGAGAGCAAGATGATTCCAGACAGGTTAAAATCTTCTTGCAATTGAAAATCTTACATACCATGCAAATTATTCATCTTTTAGTTACCCCACCTTTTGCATTCTCTATAATTTCATAGGAAATAGGACCACGTCTGTCCAATGACTTCTGCTCAAAAGCAGACTTTGGTGCACAATTCTGCTTTCAACTTGTTTAATAAAAACTGACTAAATACAGCCAGCCTTTTCACTGACCTGAACGCTGTTCTTATCGCTAAGACGTGACATAAAATTGGTGTTTTATTTTTTGGATTGAGATGGTCATCCAGTTAGCAAAACAATTAACAAACTGAATGACCATCTTTTAAAAAGGAACATGTGCAAAACCCTTTTTAAGTTGTCGATCTACAATGATTCATGCGTCTCTTCTCCTACAGAAAACCCGACAAATTTCTTTAAATAAAATATTGCATGATCATATTTTGTGGATCAGGTAAAAAAAAAATTTAAATTAATATTTTTATTATATTTCTTGGCCCTCAAGTACTTTTGATTTGACAATTTTGGACCATGTAACAAAAAGTTTGGACACCCCCCAGCAACACCACCTGGAACCTGGTTCCTACGGCCCTGCTCATGTCAGACTAAGACCGCACCACGGCATTTACAGTCAGCATGGAGCACGGATGAGCTTTGGTATTTGGAGGCACTTGAAGAAGGCAGTGCACATCTCATCATGGGTAATGGAGTATGAAAGCTCCCTGAGGAGTAGAACGAGGAGGAAGAAACAGGCAATGGCTTGTAAAGACCTCGTTTAGAATATAGTTTTCTTAATTCAAACTATTAGTTAGTATTTTATTTTTTATCTGAGTATCATCAGTATGATTCTGGACTGAAATAGGAATTGAGAAAAAAAAAATAATATAGTGATGTTTGACACATCAGGCTTCAAGGAGCGCTCTTCAGCTCCTATTACGTCCACCACAAGTTTCCCTTTCAATCTAATGCCAAATTCTAGGCTTAGCAACAAGTGTTGGAACCAAGTTATCTTTGGCTTTACCAAACATTGCCCACATGTTGACACCACAAATGGAAAAAACAGTTCCTGTTGAGGTGATTTTTCTTTAATGAGCCTGACCATCAGTTCATAGCGCAGCTGAACGTTCAGATCTGAAGGCAGATTAGGAGGATTTCATAGAAGCAGTTTCGTATTTTTATTCTCATTTACTCTTTATCAGTGACTTTTATGTGTTTACTTGGAGGTAGAGTAAAGCGAGGTAACAGTTTTCTTTTAAAAGGGGGAGACATGGCTTTTGTATACAAAGCAAAAACTGTAAAGACACTTCTTTGCCTCCCTCGGTCACATATCTTGAGCAAAGATCCAGCTCACATAGAAACCTGCAGTATTTGAATGGTTCTCACAGACTGACCCTTTTTTATATAGAAACTACTATAAAAGAGATCTTGTACCTTTTTCCATTAGCAACCTAATTTTAATAGTGTTCTAGATGGAGCAAAAAGCCTTTTAAAATAATTGTTTAGAAAATTGTCTATTCTGCTTTTTTCTTCACATTTTTCTTCTTTTGTTTTAGTCGTGGATTTTCCATTAAATGTTTGTTACCTCTGGTAAAGTCTCTAAGTCACTGTTTAGTTGTAAAGTGCACAGTAGCAGGTCTGTGGTGACCCACGGTGATATGTGGCATCCACGTGTGAAAGACAACAGCGCCCGAGCGAAATAAGCTGGCCCTGTTGGCACGGTGACTAATGAAGAGAGTGATGTCAGCGCCAACAGTCGATGTCGCACTTAGCATTTGTTTGTGAGCTCCCGCAAGGTTTGTCTTATTCTCTGACATCATGTGGACACTTTCATCAGCTCACTAGCAAGCTGAAGCTCCTCTTCTTCTTGTCTTCTTCGTCCCTGACCATGTGTCAGCGTGGCCAGTGACTATCAGATGTCCTATTTTGTTTGACTAACTGCTAAATCTGCTGTTTCTGTAAACATGGGCAGAAATATTACTATGACAGAAGGTAAAAACAAACTCAGTCATTCAGAGCCTTGAAAAGTATTTATCCTTTTTGAACTTTTTCTTTGTTTTTGTTGTCCCAATCACAACACTTCAAGAGCCTCTAACTGCTTTTCTAGCAGTACTGATCTGTACGTAGCTCCATCCATTAACCAATCAACTTCCCTGTCCTCGCTAAATAAAAGTACACCCACAGCATGACGCAGCAACCACCATGTTTCTCTGTGGGGGAATGGCTCGTTCAAGGGGATACGCCATGTTTGCAGCTTTGTCATCAATGATACATTCAGATATTTATCTATAGAGCACTTTTCATGCAACCAAGTTTAACCCAAAAGGTCAGAAACAACCTATCAACAACTCTAAAAACCCAAATGGTAAAATCAGTTAACAATAGTATTACAAATATATGACAGTTCTTGCTTACATTATTAGTAGTCATGATAAAAAATGAATAAATAATATACACAAAGTTGCTATAATTGTTATTAACTAACACTGAAAAACACAAAGAAGCAAAAGACATAGGAAATATCTATATAAATATCTATAACCTTAAACTAAAAGCTGGACTGAATAGATGTCTTTGGTTTGCTTTTAAAAACATCAAAATTGTCAATTGAAGGCAGTTCCACAGTAAGACGAGAAAGAAGCCTTAACACGCTTTATTAGTCTCTTTTTGGTAGCAATAGAGGACTCTTTTGAAAAGACCTGACGGGTGTTGGAGATCCCTTAGGATACAAGCAAATGTGATAGGGTGGGATAAGAGAATTAAGCTTTTTAAATATATCAACAGCACCATTAAAATGTATTGTAAAAGTGGTCAGGTAGCCAATGCGGAGACTTTAAATCAGTCTTGGACCTAGCTTGCTGGCCCTTGTCAGCATCCCGACAGCCGAATTATGAAGTGTCTGTAATGGAGCTACAGCTTTTTAAGAAGTCCAGAAAGCAGAGCACTGCAATAATTTGTTCTACAAGATATAAAAAGTGTGACCTCTGTTTGGACTGGGAGAGAAACTGTTGTGTTGTGGCAACGTTCTTCAGATGATAAGATTCGATACTCTTCTATGAGATTGTCAAAGCTTTAGAGATTTTTTTTTTTTTTTACAATATCACTGCTTTAAACTTTTCCACAGCTGCATCCCTGACCTGTCTGCCACGTTTGACTAAAGCCTTTGGAGCACTTTTAATCATCCACCTTCACTCTTCCTACCACTGACAGAGACATACATGGATGCACTCAGGGACACTTTAGCACATAGCTGAAATAAGAAAAAAAACAACATTTAAAGAGTTCATTCCAGGTTAATAGAGTCCCTTTAGATTCATTTTGCCCTTCTCTTCAGGCAGGTCACCCTCCAGCATCAAGATGTAGGCAACCTTTTACTAAAGTAAAAGAAAAGAAAACATATATGTTCCTGGTACAGCTAAACTTATGCAACTGATTTTTTTTTTTTTGGTCCAGGCACCAACACTACAGCTTCAAAAACGTGTTGACCTGGGCCTCTGAAGTATGCAACACGAATAAGGAAGGCTTTATGAGAGTAGAAATAGGTGAAAAACCCCAAAGCTTAACCGTGTACACAAAGATATTGATTAAAAGTGAAATAAGTGAGGAATTCTGCCAATATGCTGCTGCAACGTGCAAAGAGAGGGTCTAATTAGATGTGTTTGTGTCGTGCTCATGTACATTTTAAGCAGATAACCTCATTTATGCAGCTCGAGGAGGACACTATTCAAGTTTTTGACTGTTGGACAAATTAGAGACTGAATGAAGAACAAATAGATCTGATATTTGTTTACATCAAAAGCACAAAGATCAATCACATACACACAGTTGGTAAATGTAGTATGCAAAAGCAAGGGCGAATATTTCCCTGTAAATATGAACAGACAACCACATTCTGTCCGCATTATTATTCAACTCGCTGCTTCTAAATTCACAATCTCACAGTTTCCATTGTGTGGTGGGAAGTTATAAGAGTGTAGGTCACAGCTGCAACGTGTTGCAGCGTGGTTCTTGTTTTCTTCCGTGCGGTGAACTTTCCATTAGAAGAATTTTCCATATTTACCTCACAGTTGCGGTTCATGTAGCTGCAAGGCACACCTCCCTGCTGCTAATTGCGGAACATTATTAAAGAGTTGCAGATGTTACAGCTGTGCACGGGTGTATTCGTGTTGCAGAGGATTCAGAACTCTCTGTGCACCAAGCAAAGTGGAAAGGAGGAGGGGTTTCCGGCAGCAGATTTAATGGTATTGAGCTAATAAAGCTGATCGCATTCAAAGTTATGCCGAGAATAACTGACCTTTAAATCTAAAGGCTGCATTTCTTCATTCCTCCTTCCGCTCTGTTTTTCAACCGTGCATCTGTCCTTCACCCAGGCTGAATTAGAGGACGATAATCAGATCTCCACAGCAGCACCCCTCATTATCTTCTTGTTCTGCCTATAAACCACTCCTCCTTATGCCGGCAACCGTCAAAACTACAAACAACCCTGAAACGGCAACAGTTTTCATAATGATATATTACCTGCCCACTCTTCCTTATTTAATCTTGGTCTATAAATAGGATACCAGATATCATATGTGTGGTCATTTTTAGCAAACAGCAATACCCTGAGTCCCTGACCCCTGAAGCATCCAGGTTTAAGCATCCAGTTTATAAGAACATGTATAAGCGTAGAAATGATTTCACACACATGATAAAGCTCTTTAACAGAGTTGGTATTTATATATGTCATCAACCATCCGACGATTGGTGTCAAGTGATTAAAATCAGCGCACTTAATGAGGTTTTCTTTTTGTTGGTTTTTTTGTAGTTTTTTATATTTTGTCACATTGCAAACACAAACCTTAATGTATTTCCTTGGGTTTTATGGGATAGACCAGAACAAAGCAGTGCCTAACTGGGACATGCATATGAAGTTTTGTCTTTTATTTTTTACAAATTAAAATCTGGAAAGTGCATTTGTATTCAGCCCTCTTTCCTACGAGACCCTTAAATGAAATGACTTGCAACCTGTTGCCTGATAACTAAATGGAGTCCATGTCTGTATAGTTTAACCTCATTCTAAATCCAGCTGCTCTGTGAAGGTCTCAGAGGTTGGAGGTCATCAGTGACGAAGCAGCATCACAAAACTACTGAGGCAGGTAATGGAGAAGTTTTCAAAAAGGGTTTGGTTTTAAAACAATATCCAAAGCTTTTAACATATCACAGAGCACTGATGAATCCTCATCAGGAAATTTTAAAAAAAGCACAATGAGCCGCCAAGATAATGGCCGTCCGCCTAAACTGACAGGTCAGACAAGGAGAACATTACTCAGAAAAGCACTTAAAAGGCTCATAAAAAGTCGAGGAGCTGCAGGCATCCACAGCTCAGATGAGACAGTCCGCCTGCAACAGCTTGCTGTGCATTTCATAAATCTAGCCTGAAAGAGTGGCAAAAACAAAGTCCTTGTTGTAAGAAAGAGATAAGAGCTTCTGTTCAAAACTGGACACAAACTATGAGGAGGACACAGAAAACATATCGAAGAAAGCGCTCTGATCGCATGAGATTGAAATGACCTTTTTTTTTTGCCCGCATTTACAGTAAAACTTTGCGTGTAATAGAAAACTTCCTCTGCACACCTCTCTGAACACACAACTCACCCGCAAACATGACGGTGTCGTCACCGTGGTGTGGGGAAGCTTTTTTTCGGCAGGACTGGGGAAGTTGGTCAGACCTAAATGAAATGAACGTCTGACTGAGCGTGATCTATTTTACAAAGAGAAATGAGCGCAACATGAAACCAAAGTCTTGCAACTGTAATCGCAGAAAAAATTTGATGTACAAAGAACTGACTGAAGGGGTGTTAAAGTGCATGGATTTGTATTCAGCACATGTAATCATGCAACCCTAACACCCCCCCCCCCCAAAAAAAAAAAAACATACAAGTTTGTGTACCTTGACTTCCGTTGAAAAGTTCAAGCTGTATGAATAGATTAAGAGGCACCCTACGTCACATCTAAGATAACCTTTTCCACTTTCCCTTCTATAAACAGTTTTTAGCCACTATAGCATTCTAATTTTGCTCTCCATCCCAAATGTTTACATTTCTGTTCCTTATATTTGTCTTCGGCACCTTCCCTGTCCTCTGTCCTCTGCTCGTGAACCTGCTTTCCGTCTCTTCCATAATCAGAGAACACTTACGTAACAGGCCTATGGTTGTAAAGCCTGTTTCTCAGGCGGCTCGGCTCGCTAATGATCCTTGCTAATCGCCCTCATACAGATAGCAACATGCGCCACCAGACTTGAATTCACAGCTGGCAGCTTTTGCTTGGTGTGTTTAATCAATGACTTCAATGACACAAAAGTGGGTTCATATACTTACTCAACAGGTATATAACACGCAGAAAGTTATGTTAGTGCAATTGCTTTACAGAGCAATTGCACTAACATCCAAGGTCCAATCTTTTAAGGTTTTTTGCTAATAAGCAGCATCAAATGTTATTTTTTTATATAGCATAGATTTTTTCGTTTTGTTCTATTTTAGTTTTTGCATTTAAAAATTCCCGACCGGTGAGATCTTCCATCTGTTTGCCGTTGTGCGGCAGTTTCATAGTGTGCCCATAAATGAGCGGTTTCCAGTTAAGGTTATTGTTTTCTTCCTGGTAATGTTGACCGTAACTACCCAAGTTGTTTTCCTTTCTGTGTCTGAAGCCTCCGGGGAGACCTGTGATTTTGATTACCTTGTGGTTCACCTTAAGTCACGGCTCCTAGACTTACTTTCACTGACTGCACTGCATCTTTAAACTTTTTATTTCCCCATGGAGATGTGTACAACAGCAAAAATGTAAAAAAAAACAAAACATTTTATCATGGTTATTGTCTATGAATTTAGCATGGTTTTGTACATACTGTATATTAACATTCACCGAACACAATGCAGAATATCTTCTGTTGCATCATACCCATTTCATCTTTGACGTTTTCATGAGGTTTCTAGCTGCTGCTGCACATTAAATTGACAAATATGATGGCCTGATTTCTGTCTGCGGTGCATTGATCAAGATGCAGCCAACACACAGCATCCAGCTTTTAAATGTAAAGGTGGTAATTCAGAAAGCAACCAGATTTCCCTACTTCTGCTTATTAAGTGAAACACACAATCCAGCCAGCGTTGGGGAAGCTGTGTTCTTAGGAGCAGAAGATCCGATATGCTGAGCTTCAAAACTCAGTTGTCTGCTGTTTACCTTTTACTGCAGCCACATTATGTATGTAGTTTGGTTCAGTTTGAAAAGAGTTGAGCATTTGTCTTAAGATGGATAATTATAGACTCAGACGAAAATGTTCCTCGTAAAAAACATTGTTCTCCTATTTTTGTCATTTTAAATCAACCATATTATACTTCAAGGTTGCATAATGTCAATGGATGGGAATGGATTTTGTCTTTTTGTGGCACATGTGCTAGTTTTTGTTATGGTATGTCGTGGCCCTCTGAGTCTGCATCAGCCGTCGTCATCTGCTGTTGAGTGTTGCGAAATGCCAGAGAGACTTGTGGCATTTGTCAGCCTGGTGTTTTGCTGTAATTCCCAGCCCGGTGTTGTTGTCTGAGAAAGTCTTGTTCATGACGAGGGCGTGGCGGAGGCACAAATGCCAATGATGTCATGACCCACAGATGAAGTAACCCTTTAAAAGGGTTTGGATGGTAAAATGTGGCTCCAAGTGTTTGTGAACTATAATTACTAATCGTTGCATCCATGTAGTTAATGTATTTCTTTGGCAGCAAAAATAAACATTTAATAGCCTCTAGGAGAGCTGTGAGCGTTGCATTTTTCTAATGCTGGTTTTCTCCTATCTCTTTTCCAGGGCTTGTATGTGTTTGCAGTGTACTTCGTCATGCACAACCAGCTGTGTTGGCCAACTAAAGCAAGTTACACTGTGGAGATGAATGGCCACGATCGCCCTGACTCGACCTTTCAGGCAGCCGGGCCAACAACTGTAGGAGCCGACATTAGCAAATCAACCCAGAACCTGATCAGCGCCATGGAAGAGGTATACAGAGCCTATCACCCTAAACGGATAAAAGACAGCGTCATCCACATATGTTGGCAGCCCTTGTAAAGACATGTAGAAATCCCTAAAATGTATTAATATTTTAATACAACAGTACAAGCTCACACTGACTTTTCATTTAAATTATTTATTCAGTTTTAGGGAAAATATTAAGACCTTGTTATTTTCAACAGAATTTGTGTTGCACTGTTGGCACCCTCAACAATTATGTTAGGCCACATGTAACTGGAACATTTCTTTGTGTTTTTTTTTTTTTTATGTTGACTAAACTGAACAGGGACTCATATTGAGTATTTTAATGATTTATCGCTGGTGATGAGCTTCAAGTTTTTGAGGCTGGAAAATCGCTTTACCGTCACTCTAATCGTTAGTTTCCTCCATAGATTGAAGTGAGGACTCTGGCCGTGACACCACAATATGTTAATGTTAGTTCTGATCAGAAGAAGCATGTTGGTGAAATCAAACGTTTACTTTAAACCTAAATTCGCCGGCGGGGTCTGAATTGTTCAGAATTATTTGAAGACAAATTTCCACGGCAGTGAAAGTCAGCCAGAACTGAATGTTTCTGAGATTTCAACAACTCATTTGCATCTGGTTGTGTACATTTTTCCGCCTGGCTTGGCAAAAAATTATAAACAAAATAATTCCTTAAAATGATCACTTCCCTCCCCCTCCACTTTGTTTCCTTTTCCCATGCCCTCAACGCCGTGGCTCCATTTGCTTATTGTTCAGCACGACTCCACGTACAAAATGTTGCACTTCCTAGCTCAAACCCACCCTTTCCGTTGCCTCTTATTTCGTTACAGTGTGTATTCGCTGAATTGTAGCTGTCGGTCTTCCTGACTCCCACATCAAGTCTTCCTCTGACCTTTGTATCAGACTGGCAAATTGCACATGAGCCCATGTAAAAACACTCTGTTCACACAGG
Source organism: Fundulus diaphanus (assembly GCA_037039145.1). Lineage (NCBI taxonomy): Eukaryota > Metazoa > Chordata > Actinopteri > Cyprinodontiformes > Fundulidae > Fundulus > Fundulus diaphanus. The sequence continues at coordinate 32,787,291 of CM073127.1, read as the reverse complement.
ACTGCAGCCCTTCTGTGGTAACTGCTCAGCAAGTTTTCCCTGGAGAATGCCCTATAAGGAGAGACGGAGTGAAAAAGAAGGAGGGGACGAGACTCCTGGGAACTATACCCTCCCTTTTTTTCTTTCTCAGCCTCTCCTCCTCACATAATCGTGTTTTATTCATGAGAGCACACTCCGGCCTTCTGAGATTTGACAACGGCATGGTCAGAAAAGCAACAAAAAAACAAAACACCAGAGCAGACAAACATGCCTTCGATGGGACAGTCCCATGAGCGTCTGCGTGTTGCCGCGATAGAGCCGTAAATGACGTGAGTTTGGTGAATATGACACAGTTTGGGTGCCTGGTAGTGCTTAATTCACCTCACAGGGAGGTTCTGTACCGGTCAGAGCCCAGCGAGGCTTAGAGGCTTGTGCAACACGCACGCACACGGCCATGGACAGACGAGGCATTTGTAAGAGCCACAGTTAAACAAGACGGAAGGAGTCATCTGATCCAGATTATACAGATATAGAACTTTTTGTCACGAGAACATTGCCTTTAACGCCTCATACCTATTTTTCCTACCCATGTTTTGCTATATTGAGGCATAACTATGGCAGAATCTTCCAATAAATACCAGCAACGCTCCAAAATAGGCAGTTTTTTTCACTCTGCTGTGCTAGAGAAGTGGGTTTGTCCTGCTGGATGGATTCAGCATGAAACCCTAAACCCAGGGAGCGATCTGGCCCTGTGGACGCGCTCTGACCCTGCCTGTTGGCCAGCATGCACTCTGCGTGACCCTCACTCATCACATTCATAATTACACGGGTGACAGAGGGCGCCGTTATGTGACGTGGACGCTTGCTTGGTATTTATTTCTGTAACAGTCCCATCTAAGGTTAATTTTTTTATACCTAAACACAGATTTGTAATTTTGGAGGGAAAAAAATAACCAATTTGTAGCTTTTAACAGACAGTTAATGGTCATGCGGATCAAATAAAAATAACTTATTTTTTTGTCACATGTTTTTAGACATTGTTTAATGTTTATGTATTTTGGATGATGCTTCCCCCCCCCCCCCCAAAAGCGACTTACAAACGAGGATGTAACAATGCGGTTAATATCAACGCGAACAATAAGCTACTTAGACGTAATACTGCTAGCCAGGTTCTGTCAGAGGTGCCCGGGGATGACAGCGTAGAAACAGGGGGCAGGGTTAGATGGAGAAGTAGACGGTGCAGTTGAGGTAGCTGTTCCAATAGTAAACAAATTACATACTGGAACATTTTCAGAAATCAACATTTTATTTGAGTCCTTTTATTCTGTCCATCCATCCATTATTCTTTCACAGAGTGACTAGCACAACACCTACTGCCTCCCCTGCTGTAATTATGCCACACCCCCTTACTTCCTTTGGCTCATTGTCTTCTATAACATTTCATAACAGGGACAGGGATCATTAACCTTTCCTCCTTCCACAATCTGTGACTTTCTCTTCTCACCAGATCTGCTCACAGCTTTTCTATGGGATTTGGGTCTGGAGGCTGAGATTGAGACTAATGAAAAAGGCTTTATTTTGTGTCAGGTGACTTAACCATATGGATTTGAGCATTTCAACAAGGGGCTATGACAGAGAAACAGTCCACTTATTGATCCTGTGCTTTATGTCAGAGCAACATGAAATATTTTGGGGGGTTTTTTTCTTTCAAAATGCCATATTTTGCTGCAGTTTTTTGTCAGTGAGCTTTTGGGAATTATAATTTTACATCCATTAATAACCTCCTCCACCGAGCGTAGTCATGAGATAACCTTGCACAGTTCTCATTGTTTTAAACTTTTTCTTTTTTTTTTCCTCTGACAGTAGATTTTGGGAAGTTTAGGGGAACTCATCTCCTGTTCCCTCGTCTTTCCCATTTTGAACAATGACAAAGAATAGTGCATTTCGGTCTCAGGTTGCGTTTATACCCCAGGAAAGCAGAAAATCATGGATTACTAAATAAAAGCCTCACCTTACCTCTCTGATCAAGTTAAAAAAGCAAAGTGTAAATAAAAAATGCTTTAATGACGTTGATTGTGGAGGAATCGTGAAGGGTACTAATAAGTGTGACAACAGTGTCAACAATTGTTTTACTTGCCTCCTTCATTAAAGGTAAAGGCACCTTATTAAAGATTATGTGGATATCTCTTAGATTTCAGCTGACTGGGAGCGATCGTCACTGCGGACCAGTATTCAGCCCGCCAGCGCATTTAAACCAAGCCCTGTGATGGAGGCGTACACCACAGAGGGAAGCTTCATCAACACCAACCTAGTCGCCACAGACGAGGAGTCGCAGGACTTTGATGACCTCATATTTGCCTTAAAAACTGGTGAGAATAATGACCTAATAGCCTCAAAAGCTCTGCTGAAGTTTCTCCCATTTTCCCGTCTTCAACACATCAGCTCTTGCCCTCCAGTGCCCAAGCATCCTGTTTATCTTCACAGAAGGTTGGATGTATATATTCTTAAAATTGTGAGAAACTATTCCAACATTGAATTAGCCTCCAGATTGTTCTGACGATGTGGTTACAGAATATTAGAGGTTTTCTTGGGTTGTCTTAAACTAGGAATATGACAGTAGACCTACCTGTTGAAGGATATGAAACACCCTGAACCTTTTCACGTTTTTCTCTTCAAAACAACTACAAACTGTCTGTGTTTGACCTCCAGATTTTCAGTGTTCAGGTTTTGGCTGTAGGACAAAAAGTTCAACTTTGGTCTCCTCTGACCATCCCCATGCCTCTAGAGATAAATAGAAGTTTGTGGCTGTGAAAAAACTCAAGGTGTGTGCTTACTTTTCACTGTACTGCATGTCGTTCTTTTGGAGTGTGCAGGCTGTGCGGTCAAGTTCTGTGATTTAGACTTGGTTTCCATAGATGCCATAGGGCCCCTCCAGGTTAGTATTATAGCAGTGCTACTCAGATTACCTGCTGGTGCTCTAATGGTCGATCTGTGTAAAACTCATTGGTTTCTGTCTGTGCAGAATTGTCTCAATGAACTTTAACACAATTTACCATAAAAACTGGAACAAAGTACAATGTTTAATTTGCCCTAGTGTCACTTGAATGTGCTTCAGAAAATGGTTATTTGAGCACCCAAGAGTTTCACCTTCAACATCACTCGTTTCGTAAGTGCAGTCATTCAGAAACCCAATGCCCTTTTTAAAATACAATCTGTTAAACCACATGAACTTAGACTGGAGGAGAGCTGCATAGTAAAACGTTGTGGTGCCAAAACATTGGTACCTTTTAGTATTACCTTCTGGCCATTCACACGGTATCAGTTCCATCGATTAGTCTATTAGGAAGAGCTCTGATCTGTATTCCTCTGCTGAGTTCATGCTTCTCTGATACCATGGAAACTGCTATTTAATGAGCTCAGGACAAAACAAGCGAGCAGACACGCACTCCTCTAACCATTGTGAGGTTTATCCGTGAGCAGTGTTTTTTCACAAACCTGAAAGAAAATCATCAGGTTGAGGATGTGAAGGTCACTTGTCGCGAAGGGTTTCTGGCTCTCTCCTGAAATGTTCTGTGTCACGTCTGCTCCTCACTCTGACACGCTTGATATTAATATCTGGGCTGGAGCTTGACTTGTGGTGACCCCTTCTCATCCTGTTATGGCTCAAAGTTCATCAGGAGTTTGTTGGTCTGTTTTCTCGTCTGCCTTTTGAGAACTGATCTACAACTCTAGATTTCCACCTTTACTCTGTGACAAAGTGCTGTATCACGCTGGAAAATCCATAGGTCATCACCAAGTTGTGGTTTGAAGAAGTTAGTTTTATTTATGGTAGTCTGCTAGGTCAGAATTGGCTGAGAAGCAGCCCCACGTAGTGACTATCTGGATACATCAGTATTTTCCCTTACAATCTCTAACAAGGTAATCATTCCGATGATATATATATATATATATATATATATATATATATATATATATAAATGATATAAAAACAAAATATAAAAACCTAACTAGAGTTAGACTGATCATAAGTTATTCCAATAAATTATTCTTATTATATTACATTCTTATTATATTCTGGGATTGCAATATTAGGTTTATTAAATGTCATATCAACCAAGCAGACGCTCATGTTTTGGTAATAGCTACTGAGACAACCTAAGCACACATTTCAGTTTCAGACACTCTGCTGTTGCTGTTTCAGATGGTTGCACATATTTGTTGCAGAATTCTACATTTACTACTCAATGCTGTCAGCCACTGAGTTGGTCACAAAATCTGTGACCTTTGAATGACTGGGCTGTGTTTGAGGCAAATCTGGGTTTTTAAATATGATGGGACAGCATCAATAAACCTCATGACTTCAAAAGATGTAACTTACATTTAAATTAGGGTAGTTTTAAATGCAAATAAACTCATTAATCATAGTTTTTTGAGGGGATTACTTTGACCTACCAATAAACATCACTACCAATCGCCGTTTCTCTTTAATAATTATGAAATAATAACAAGACAGTATCTAAGCTATTTTTTTCCAAGCCTTTCCACCATAAGCGGTCATTAATTATTTATATTAGGAACAGATTGTGATGTCATTTTGTTTCTGGAAAAGAGGGGGCTGCTGAAAAACTGGTTTTCCCTGTTATGTCCAGTAGGCTGCCAGGATTTCCATTTCCACCATGTTCTATGACAGAGGGTGAAGGCCCAGAAGGATTACATGGAGTGACTTCTGTGCTCTGTTCAGCCTTCCTCTTATCTTCTGCCAGTCTTGCTTTCTCTTTATCTTGCAGCCTGAATGAACAGCAGACATGTCTGCCTAAAGAAATAGCATCTCTTGAAATAGCTTCTTAAACCTCTGTGCTTCCTATGAATTTGAAATACCTCGCTGATACTGAAAATAGCTATATTTGAATCTTCTTCCCTCAGTTACAGCGCACACAGTAAAGAGCGTTGAGGTTACTGTAGCCCAGTAGCTCTTAGGTGTTTGTCTATTCACTGATCTGCAAGAGATTGGATTTCCGACCTTCCCGACTGGCTGAGCAAGTGATAAATTTGATAATTTCTTGCAGCATTTCTAGTCATTATATTGTTTTTCATTGCTACAGAGGCAATCGTCACTTTTGCTCTTTATCGAATCTGAGTTCTGACATGAGAAATTCTTCCCACTCAGCTTTGGTTTCACGTTCATGGAAAAAAAATGTCTCCCGCTGCCTGTCCTGAAGGGATGTGTAATGGGAAAGGATCCACCTGATCGTTCGCTAAAGAGTAATGTGTTTGTCCGCTCATGTTGAACATACCGTTTTTAGGTCTGGAAAGATGAAGGAACCTTTAAGTAAAACAAAATGTTACTGATTAGATATCAAACATTTCAGATGCAATGCATTCACACCGTGGACCTGTTTTGGACACAGAACTTTTTTTTTTTTTTTTTGTAATACACTTAAGGTTTTATCTTGTTTGAGACGGGGCTATCCAGCATCAGTAAAACGACACCTGTAGCCATGGCGATAGTCAAATTAGAAGTCCTTCCTGGCAGGTTTTGGATTTTAGAGACCTATGGGTGTTAATAAGTCAGAAAGGGCCAGATGATAGTCTTACAGGCAGTTAAAAAAAAAACACAGAGGGTGTCCCACTCTCCTGTTTATTGTGTGCTGTATGACAGAGCTCAGAAACAGAGACGAGTGCATGTTTTTCACTCGGTTATCTCGGTCGTCTCACTTGCAAATGAGAACCTGTGGCTCAATGAGACCACCTGTATAAATAAAGGTTTGATAATAACATTAAATCCATGGTTGGTGTTCTGCTGAACCTTAAAAAGCCTTTTAGGTGCCACGAAAGAAATGGTCAACTCCTAAACTACAGCGCCGTGAATTCCTCTTTTCTATTGTTCAGTGTAGCTAGGGCAAGGTTTCAACATTTAATTAAGGACAAGGAAAGCTGTTGGCCCTTCTGAGCTGTTAAGAAGTATGAAGAACTTAGCTTATTATTTGAACCGTTTGTATATAACCCGGCTTTAACAGGCATATGGACGCCCATCCATGCCACACCTTGTCAGCCGGCCCCGCCCCGCTGTGCGTTCAGACGTGTCTCACTGAACGTACAGCTTCAGTTGAGCTCGGTTAGCAGGACAGATCATTTGCTAATCGGGGTTATATAAGAAGCAACACCAGACAGGGGTCAGTAAGCACAGCTGTAATGAGGGTCTTCAGACACTTCATTTGGTAGTCAACCATTAACATGCAAACACACAGAGCCTCGCACGTACACGGCCGACAGTGGCTGTTCATACATGTATAGGCCAGTCCTTCCGTATACCTGGGAGGGACTCGCCACATTTTGCAGTTTTTAAACAGTCAATGTATATTTAACCCGTCCATATGTCCCAGTTGTTGTAACCAGTCTATATATGCTTAAGTGCTCTCTATGTTGCTGTCATGAAACAGTTACTGTGCTTTTTTATCCTCTTCTCTCCAATAGAATTAAGGTTTTGTGAATTGCAACTTGTGGTTTTAAAAAAAAGGTAGAATAAGCCGTGCCTGGATCAAATATGTTTTCACAGTGCTGACAATTTTTTTTTATTTATAAATTTTTATTTATAATCCCTTGACCGAAAACATGTTGTGTTTACCACACATCAGAAACTGGTAAATATCACAGGAAAAGGGCAAGAATACGTTACATATGTGGAGATCTCAGTAAGTTACACTATCATTCAAATTTTCTGTGAAAAGTTTGGATTGCCATTAGCTATAAGTCATAAACATCAACATGGATAGAAATGAATCCTTCAAATGTATTTCTAGATATATCTTAAATATATCTGGTTGTAGTGGTATTTTGATGAGTAGACATGTTACTCCCCAGTAAAACGGTACCCTGGGTGCAAAGTCACGTTGGACATTTCAAAGACTGCCAGGGACTCTCAATACATGTGTAGTTTGACTGAGAACTATTTGACTTTCTCTCTAAATAAGCTTTGCAAATATTTTGCATCAGAGGAAAAGAAACAGTGAAAACTTTAACTGAATTTGTGCTAACTTTACCAACAGTAACAATGCATGTGACAATGTACAGATAAACCAGTGCACAAGCTAGTAAAGCAAATAGTTTAATTTCTTAACATTTGGTGAATAAATTTGATGTTTTTTTCATATTATATAACAATCAATTAAATTTTGAATGCAGACATGCAGCAAAATATAAACAGCTGGCTTGTGAATCATTTGTATTTATTTACTTAGCCAGAAATAACCTAATTGAAGTTACAAAAGAAATAAAAAAATCATTTTAAAGGAGCGCACTGGACAACTCCGTGCATCACAGCCAAGCCTGTTTATTGCTCAATTAGGCTGTCAATGTTTTACCAGCAGCCTCACCACATAACTTATCATTTGACATAAAAAAGGGTCACTTAGTGTTCCTGCCTTGCTCCCGTTCTCATTCAGGGTCCGTCTGCCTGCTCTATTCTCATCTTGTTGCCATGACTCCGTGGGTACAGTAAAGTACAGTGTACTCAATGATAAGGACCATGTTACTTAACATCACAACGGTACAAAAGGTTCACACCAAGCCGCTGACACGGAAATATGTTTTTCCACTCATGCAATATAGTCAGTGATCAACGCAAGACAGATGGGGCAGCTGATTACAGCACTTTGCAGCTAAAGCACAATTAATCGGGTTTTGGTTAATACCTCATGAAATCTGTTTCAGGGACTGGCCTTAACGTTAGCGATAACGAGTCCATACCTGGGAGCCACGATGGAGGCAGCGTCACCAACTCCCAGATCGTCGAGCTGAGGAGGATCCCCATCGCCGACACCCACCTCTAACACCTCTCCCCTCCTGCAGAGACATTACAAGACAGTATTTTTATATTGTAAAACCTTTGCACTAAAAAGTTTTTTTCTTTTTTTAAGGATAGACCATTTTCATATACGTGTTTGATACTGTACATCATTTTTACCGCACGGCTGTTCACATGTATACATAAATATACAACATTTGTTTTGTTGTCTTGGTTTTTATTTTTCTGTAGAGTTAAATTAATCCTTGTACCTAATACGCAAACAAATTTCTGCTGCTGAGGATGGAGGTTGTGTAACACTCAATAAATAATGCAGCCCATATGTAACATTAAGATGTGCTGATTTTAGTTTTGCAGCTCAGACCAGAACTTCTTGCAGCTACAGTTTTCGCCCTACGGCGGGGGCTCCCTGAGGGTTACGTAAGTAGCTTTCTGTAGGGGTCAGGGTGTCACCCACTCATGACGGATGGTTTTGCAGGATGACAAGCTCTCCAGTGGAATTTCACATACCGGTCCTGCACACATGAGGCATCTGCAAGGATCTTTAGGGTGTAAAGGATAACCGTTTGATAAAAAAAAGAGTTGGACTTGGAAAGAGAAAGATGACTGAGCTGTCCCTCTCTGTTATCTTCTAAGAGTACATAAAATAACATCCTTGACTTTGATTTATTCCATAAAAAAGTCAGCAGCTGTGTAACTAAAAGCAAATACTCCTCCTAAACCTTTCCAGTAGCTTTGCACCTCTGTGCACATTTTAACCTCTGTCCTCCAAAAAATCTGTTACATCACCTTGAAAGTATTTATACCCCTTGAACCTTTCTCACTTTTTTACATTTCAGGTCATAACCACAAACTTATTGCATTTAATTTGTATTTTATGTGAAAGACCAACTCAAAGTTGTGCAGAGGTCTGAAGTGGATGGAAAATGGACAGCTTTCAAAACTTTTTACCAATAAAAATCGGGAGGTGTCTGCATTTGTACTACAGGTCCAGTTCTTTTAGTGTGCACAACTAGAAGATTTTTTTTTTATCCTTCTTACTTCCAAAATAGTTCAAGCTTCCCTGCAGTATCATGTGGCCGCCATGTTTTGTCGTAACCAGCTACTCCAGGTCTATGGAAGATGGCCGAGGGGATGTTCATATCAGAATGTGAGAAAACGGGTTTAAAACAGGCAGGAAAATGTGGTCTGTTGGTTGTTCCACCTGCTGGCAAATAACAGGGACACTACTAAGAAGTGTTTACTTTTACTCATGGCGCACTAAAAGATTACCTTCAGGAAGGGAGTCGGGCCCATTTCTCAGTGCTCCAAGATCAATAAAACAAATTGATCCTGCTGTACCCACATCTGACTCACAGTGTTACAGTCATCAAACTGTCGTTTTGGTCCTCCCCTCTGGCAGCCTTGCAACCCTTAGGGAGAAGCTGGACAGATTTTGTTCACAATGAAAGGTTAGAAAAGTTTTCTCCTTCAGTTATTCTTTAAGAATCCGAACTGATTGGTGAATCGGTATTTTGTTTTCTGCAATGGTTAAATCGCTTTACAAATGATTCTTTGCCATTGTCAAGGAAACATTCAGCACTAAGGAAAGGAAGCAAGTGCTTCACTGAACAAAATAACATTTATATAGCAGCAACCTGTGGGTTTATTTTCTCAAGCAACAACTGTGCTCAAACCTATTGCCTTTGATCATCTGGGAACCAATCAAAGTAACCTGGTAATGTTGTTAGTTGCTAATTGTTTTACTTTATCGTAGCCTTATGACTGTGTATACATATTTCCATAATGTTTCCACAATGGTCTTTTTCATCAACATTGATGGGATGTTATGCAAGCAATGCAAACCTTAAAGAAAGCAGATTGGTTGAAACAGAAACAATCTTGAGCATATTTAATTGCACATAGCTATTAAAATGACAACATATATGCAGCAATATTAACACTTATGTATTTTGCATAGCAGAAAGGTCTGTTGTGTCAATACAAACCAGATTTATTGTGTGAAGTATGTTATATCCCATGATAAAGGCATTTTATGAGCACTTTAGATCAGTGACCCTTTGTGTTTTCATGAGTGAAAATTCAGATAAGCTTACATCTTCTGCACGACTCTCATTTTGCCTTCATGAGATGCATAATGCACAGTGACGGGTCAAAAAGAGGATGAAATAAACAGATCTTTAGTGCAATTTCTGAAATCATCAACCAAAGCAAAAGTAGCAGCCAAACGCTTGATGATGCAACTTGAATTGATCCCAGAGATAACTGTCTGCATTCATGATTATATCTGATTATATCTATTATAAAAAATCCATTTTTATTCAAGGCAGAACGACAGAGATCAGAGAGCGAACAACCAGTTAAAAACTGAATCACAAACAGAATAATCTGTTGCTGTGAACACTGGGAACATGAAGTCTTCTGCCTATCATCTTATTATCACGTCCCCAAAGGAAGGTGTGTAAAAATAGGAGCCAACTGTTTGTGCAATATCCTCCTGCGAAAAAAAAAGGAAGAAAAAGAAACAGGAAAAAACTCAGGAGATTAGATTTCACCAACAAGCAAAAATGCCTGCTTTGTATTTCTTTGTACGATTTCTTTGACGTCAAGCAACTTTATATGACAATAGTCATTTTAAGACTCATTGAAAAGGGTGTGAACTTCAGAAACTTGATGATGCCAGTTGTGGACTTCTTTATCACTACAAAAAAAACATGTAGGGGACGCCATTCTTTATGCCCTTGGCATTGTCCTAACGTTTCTCCCCTATACAGTCCCTCTGCGCTAAAGGACAGTAACAGATCTCAGACCAAGTTTATGGGTCGCGTGTGGTCAAATCAGCAACAGAATGAGCCAGATGACGTAGTGATGAAATAAATGTAAGCCTCTCTTTGTCCTGGTGCTTTACAAAACTGTTCACAGCCCTTGGTGATTTTGGGGCTATTGTTTTTATTTTTTTGTTACAGCAACAAACTTCAATGTACTTTAGTGGGATTTAACTGATCAAGACAAAGTGGTGCACAGTGCAGGTGTAAAGAATTATAAATGTCTTTCTGAGAAGTTTCTGAATAAAAATCGAAAATACTCCTTGTCTCTGCTGCAGAAAAGCACGTCACTATGACGCTGCCAGGCCCACGTGTCTCAGGGTGGGAATGGAGTGTCCAGGGAAACTTGTAGTGTTAGTTTTCTGCCACGCATAGTAGTCAGATCTGACCAGATCAGTGCATGAAGAATAGTTGTCCTGTCAACAGATTCTCCCACCTGAGCTGTGGACTTCTGCAACTCCTCCAAAATATACCATGGGCCACTTGGCTCCTTCTCTAATTAACTGTAATTAACCCTCTTTTTGAAATGTAAGTGGACAGCCATGTGTTTGCAGTTGTGCCATAGTCTATACATTACCATTCCACTTGAATAATCAATCACTTGATTAAACATTATCTTAAAGTGCCTAGAAGCTGCTAGCATGTTTCCTGACTGTAGAAGTTACTTTCTGCTCGTATGACTTTGTAAATCAGGGAATACGCACATGGCACTTGTTCTCCCACCCCGTTCCCCATGCTCCTGACAACACTTCCCTGAAAAATACACCTGAGAGCAAAAGAAGTTTGACCCAGAGAGAGCAGAAGCTTCATTCATACATGCAAAGCCGACTAACGTGCAGAGAGAGAACAGAGAGGCTCCAAGAGGGTTGCAAGTAAACAGGCTGACATGAGGCAGGAGAGGACAGGATGCGTTTGCATATGTTTAGGCAATGTACCCACACCGGGTATCTGGGCAAAATCAGACAATAAATTCCGTGCTGACATGGTGTAAACATGCACTTGGATCAGCGTGTGAGCATGCTTGTGTGTGTGTGTAAGCTAATGTTCTCATAAAATTTCCCCTCATTAAAATGGGAGATGATGACCTTTTCTGTGACAAGATGGAGGAGTGCTTTTCTTCCCGCTCGAGCCAAGGCGCTTTTCTCATTTACCGTCACTTGCGTGGTGCTCATGGCCGACGCACAGGTGTTCCCGACATCAACAACTGCTCCTGAAGGACATCTGGTGGCCTCAGATCTGCCAGGAGTGTCACGCTGCTTCAAAACCTTAAGTAGGTGTTTACTTTTGGATGACTGGAAATGGACGTTGGCGTTCCACGGCAAGATGTAGAAACAAATTTAGATGGGCTAAAGTTTGCTTCTGAAGTTCAACAGAGAAAAGGGAACTCTCTTTTCATACACTGCATTACATACACCATTTTATAAGACTTACACACTTGTCTGCCTTCTCACATCAATGACTTTGAGTGATATCCTATTCTTTATCCATAGGGTTTAACATGATGTGGACTTCCCTTTGCACCTGTAACAACTTTCACAAATCAGTGAAGGATGTCCTCGAAAGTTCAGGAGTGTGAGTGTGTTTACGGGAATTTCTGGACATTTGCCCAGAAGCGCATCTTTGAGATCAGACACTGATGTTGGACAAGAACATCTGGCTTGCTGTCTTTGCTCTAATTCATCCCAAAGGTGTTTTATTTGGTTTGGGTCAGGGCTCATTGCAGACCGGAATACTGCTCATCCAGGTCTTTATCAATCATCCTTTGTGCCCTGCTGCGCTGTCATGTTGAAACAGGAAGGGGTGATCACCTAACTGCCCCCACAATGCTGGGAGTGGGACATTGTCCATCCTATCACTGTACCATAATGAACTTACGAGGCTTCTGAGATTTTTTTACACAAATATTTGTAGAGGCGATGGAAACACCTGCATTTAGGGGTTTGGATGTGGTGACCCAACAGTGTAGGCAATCTAGTGTCTTTTGCAGGGTGTATATGAATATCTGTTTCCTACTGTATTTTGGAAAATGCTGCCCAATATTAAGATAGAGAAGCAGAGTACTTTCGAAAATAATCCAGACGTGATTATGTTTGGTAAACAGCAACCATAACTAACTTTGATCAAATTGAACACTAAATAAATGATTTAACGTCATTGTGAATGATTTTCTGGTAGTCAGGTTACCCATATACCTAGGTCAAATGAGACGTTTGACACTTTCCATCTACTGATTCCAATAGTTAGGCAGAATATAACAAGATACTTAGTTGGGAATCATGCAATGGCATGTCTTGGCCCATAGATGTAAACATAGACTGACACCTGAGCATCTCCGGCAAGTAACTTCAACTGTAGAGAGAAAAACAAGCAGGGATTATCTTGTTTGTTTCTGAGTACCAAGTTTTATAACGGATGCAGGCCATAAAAGCTCTAAAACGTTTGATTCTGCAAAGGTGAAAAGCAACACAACCCATCGTGGTACTGCCGTCATGTCTAACTAGGGGGTGTAAATGCAGGATTGTGCCTCGCCAGCAGGAGTGGACGGACTGGTTCGTGTCTGCCAATGACATTTGTCATGTTGTCACTATGCTGTCTGTTTGGCACGAAAACTAGCACTGCTGTAACCCGATACATGTGGGAGAGATATAAGCCGCCTTGTCACGATCTCTGTGGAACACAGAAACTGATATTTCACAACGATTGCATGGAAGAAATTTGGTTTGAAGAAATCCTGAACAACAATGTTTGACGCTCTAAGTCTGCGTGTCAATCATAATAAATTACACTGCCAACCCAAATAAATTATATGTGGCTGTCCAAAGACTTCTCACTCTAACAGAAACCTTCCACTGTATACAGTTCATTGAAAAAGTTGCCATTTCCTTTAAACTTTAAGATTTTTCATCTTACAATAAACTTCAATATATTTTTTGAGAATTTTATGCGACTGACACAAGCATAAAATCCCAAAATAAGATGCATTAGTTTTCAAACCATATGTTAGCCCTTAAGTCCTTGACCGCATCCAGTTGAGTATCTACGGCAAAGCACGGGAACTGATGTTTACACACGCTCTACATCCTTTGGTATAAAAGACCTGTGGCTGTAACTGCAGCAATAGATGGGTCAAGAAAGTATTGACTCAAAGGAGCCAAATACTCTCGAAACCTTTAGATTGTTTTCATGTTAAAACCTTTAAAACCATGTACCATTTCCCTGTCAAATCACTAATACTTTTTGTTTGGTCCAGAACATGTAATCCTAATAAAATGCATTGAAGCGTGTGGATGCGATGCGACATTTTGAGAAGTTAAAGAGGTATGAAGAGGTGCTCAAATCAGTGAGGTAAAGCAGAAGGGAAGCAGGGAGTGGTTAGTTCAGAGAGGAACGGGGTGGATGACCTCAGTAAAGAGACGTGTGACCTTTACAAATCAAAGGAAGTAAATCATCAGAGGGAGAAATTCATCGCGTCACATAAAACCAGATTCAGCTGGTTTGATCCTGCTCCAATATGTGAGGACTTGGGCCATGAGGGGGTTAGTCTAGGCTATGAACAATGTCACTTATTGTTGAGCTTTAAGTAATGAAATGTCAGAAACAAGGGAGTAGGGGTTGGTGGCGAGTTAGATGGCCGACCAAGTCAAACAAAGGTGTCAGTGTGATGAGAAAAAGCGTCCTGATTGGAGTCAAAATTCAGTTTAGATTTCAATTTGGTCCCAGATCCATCTTTAGAAAAACCTGGAACAGCTAGCTTGCTCTTGAATTATCCTCTTCAATGCTTCTTGCTTTGAATAATGCCTTTCCACACTTGAACAATTCACACTTGAGCAGTACCATGAAGATCTTTACCAGGAAACATTTAGTCTGAGTTAACGTGAGCTTTTTATATGCCGCCTGCCTCACAGGTCATAATATTTGCAGTCCCCAGCTGTTGTTTTGGAGGACAACAAAGAAAAACTCCCACAAAGTGGGAGATCTGCAGCCGTATGATTTTGTGTGTGTGTGTGCATGTGTGTGTGTGTGTGTGTGTGTGTGTGTGTGTGTGTGTGTGTGTGTGTGTGTGTGTCTTTGTGCAAGACAATTTTTTTCACTTACTTCATGTTTTTGACTTCATGCCTAATGTTACCTATTCTTTCATGCTCAGTCACAGTGTTTTTAACAAGGTCATGGACATTTTTAAATCAACATATCATTTTAGAACTTGTGCTTCGCTTCATTCTTTTGAGGACTAACAGGGCGAGTGGACTCATTCTTTGAGAGTCAGGGTTTATTTTTAGGCAGTAGCCAGAGCGCGTTGCACATTTTGTCACCTTACAACCATGAACTCTGCAGTATTTTGTTGGAACAGACCAACACAAAGTTGTGCACAATTGTGAAAGGAAGGGAAATTTAGCATGTACTTTTTAAACAAAATAGTTTTTTTTCATATAGAAATCTGAAAGGTGAGGTGTGCGCTTGTATCGACACCCCTTAACTTCAGTCATTTAATAAATGTGTGTTACTCTATATCAGTAAAAATGCAGCCAATCTCTGGATGCCTCAGAGGTTTGTTAGAGAACAGTAGCGAACAAACCACACAATGAAGACCAAAGTACATACCAGAAAGGTTGGGGATTTTTAGAGTGTGAATGCTTTTGGAAGTATGATTGTAACGATTAATCAGCCTGGCTGACTCATGTATTGAATATTCCCTTTAACTGATTTGCTTTGAAAAGAAAGAGAGTCCAAACATCCTGTGCGCGGAGTGTGTATTCGACAGCAATTTCATTTATGTGTCACACATACCTCTGCCTCTGCTCAGCACGCCACCCGATGCTGCAGCTCTCGTTTGGAGGGAAAAGAGACGAGGTGCCAAAAAGTGACTCAGATAAAATGAGAAGAACTTCTTTTTTTTTTTTGGAAGCTGCTTAAGTGATTAAAATGAGTCACAGAACTGGTGCAAACCAGAGCAAGCTACCCTTGTCCTAAAATTATTTAATCTTTGTGAACTTGAGAAGTTTGCACGTGTGTGTGTGTGTGTGTGTGTGTGTGTGTGTGTGTGTGTGTGTGTGTGTGTGTGTGTGTGTGTGTGTGTGTGTGTGTGTGTGTGTGTGTGTGTGTGTGTACTTTAAAACAAAGGAACTGGTTGCAGCACAAAACAGAATGACTGAATAATGTACTAGCAGAGACTTTCTTTGTGAAATCAGGGGGCAAAACAGAACGCATGCATATTTGTCGGGGGGTTGGTACGACTTTACTCGCCTTGCTTGATACATATATGTCTTGGATGAAAAGGAATCTCTCACCCCAGGATTAGACCCTCAAAGTGCAGCACTAATATGTGGGCCAGGCCTGAGCGGTGGAGCCAGGAGGTTGCATAACCATATGAAAAAGGGACATCAAACTCAAACAGCAGATTTTACCAGGAGTCTGTATAAGGAAAGCCACCTTATACAGCTCAGATAGTCCTTGAAAGGAGTAAGCTCTCTGTCTTCACTGTTTAATAAGATTAACTCATCATATTAGCCCGTTCATCTGTTGTGTAACACTAATATGTTCCTTGTTTTAAAGCCAAATCTAAATCCCATTTACATTTCAGCAGCCCTCATTTTGCTACGATTAATAAGTTTAAGTTGGCATCTGGGTACTCGTTGTTAGGGGCCAATTTGGATCATTCTTACTGGCCTGTGCAAATCTATTCTTGTTCTGTCTCTATCCTCCTAACCTTGCTCTCTTATTGCTTCTCAAACACCTTGCAAGGTGACTTAAGTAGTTTATTTCAGTATAACCTATGGAGCAAAGGTAGCTCCGGTCCAGACCATACAGTGGTAAACCTCTGTAATATGAGCAGATGTCAGAGGACATCTGGCCTCAAATTTAGGAGGATGTTCAATATTTTCTCCATTTGTGGATAGTCTCTCGCTGTGGCTTTATAATTATAGACACATATAGATGTCAGTGACTTTGTTTCTCACCTGCCGTTGTGTTTATTATGATCAGGTGAGGATGTGTTACTTCATGTTGTCAGGCAGGTTCTATTTAGTTGATCTGTAGATTATGCAGGCCTGGTGCTGATTAAGCCTGGGTGTGGCTGGAGAAACGTATACACAGCTGAGACGTGATTTAACACTAGGTGCAATTACAGTTTTCCCCTAGGGCTTGGTGGGCTTTCTTGCCTTAATGCATAAAATTTTAATTTGAAAACTGCTTTTCGTAGTTACCGATGTTATCTTTGTCCAACATAAAAATCAGACGATCTAAAACACTCAGATGAGACAAACAAGGGAAAAAAAAAAGAGGAAATATGTGAGGGGGCAATTACTGTATGTTTTGAACTCACTGTGAAATGAAGGTGAAGACTTGACGTGTGTGTTTGATTTAAAAAAGAACCGTGGAAGCGTAAATGAAGAGAAAGCCATTATGAGCAGATTGGACGTTAAAGACAAAAAGAAATGCTGACACATATGGACAATTGTTTCACGCACGGCTAAAATCAGTACCAACGCAAGGTTGTTGCGCGACGCGTATTGTAGAGGATGATGAATAATATGGCTGGGGGAAAAAAAAAATTACAGTTTGTTGGTAGGAGTGCGAGAGAAGATAGAAGTGGCAGCGCTGGAGCATGTATGCTGTGATAGGCAGACAGGGGGTTAGAGAGTTTAGAGAGATTGGGAAGAGGTGACAGATTGGATGCTTGGAGGCCGAGGGGTGAAATAACAGTGCGAGATGACAGGAGGGCTTGGACACGCTTCCCAGCAGACAGCCCGCCCTCTGTACGGGCCCTCCATCTGCACCTGTTGTTTTTCATGACCGAGACTCCCAAGCGGGGGGGAGAGGGTTGTCTTTGCTCCCTGTGACTCAGGAGAATCTGAGCAGCTACAGAGAGGGAGGCGTTAAGGCTGAGCAAGGAAATGTAAAAAAAAAAAAAAAAAGCAACATGAGAGGGGAGGGGGGAGGTTCGGAGCGATCGTATGAGTCAGCTATGGCTAAAAAAGGAAAGCTGTCGCAACTTCCACTGTGGACCAGCAGGGTAAAATAAGACATGTGGAACAGCACTCCTCAGCTCGGTCCTTGAAGCCGAGCATGCGGTGACCCAAGGACTTTGGCGAGACAAAAAAAAAACACCTCAAGTTTGAACTTGCATATCATGGTTGCCTTGCCACAAATTGAGTAAATAGCACTTGATATTCAACCACAAAGAGAACGCTGGAACATTTAAACCACAGGAGATATAAATCCTCATGGGGAGGTGAGATAATTTCGCTTACGGCTTGGCTTCTTTGCTCCCGGATGATTTTCTCTTTGCCTGATTGCACCGGTGAAGGAGACTGCAGATGCTATATAAAGCAGTGAAGGCAGACACCTGATTATTTCACTACTTAACAAGATATTAACCGCAGCATGTGGTTCATATGCTGGCATTTTAGAGTGCACTTTAGGCCAACAAAAGCATGTAACCCCACTAAGGACAGAGCCAAACACTTGATGATATAACACTGGGGATACAGTGCCTTAAAAAGAAAGTTTTCATAGCATTTGAACCTGTTTTACTTCACTGCCACACAGTCCCAAGTGCTTTATAAGGATTTATGTGATACACCACCACAAAGTGGTGCATAATTGTGAAGCAGAAGAAAAATGGCACACACTTTTCAAATTCTTTTATTTCTTTTAATTCTTTTAAATGTATGGCGAGCGTCTCTCAGTTTTCAAGTCTTGGCACAAACTCAGCTGATCTGTCTTTCAATGCCTGAATAGTATTTGATCTCAGCCATTCCAGTGTGGCTCTGGCTGTATGTTTAGGGTTGTTGTGTTGCTTTAATTCAAACCTCTGGGCCACCCTTAAGTCCTTTCCAACCTGTAACAGGTTGTCTTCCAGGGATGTCCTGTGTTTCGCTCCATCCAACTCCCTATGAACTCTGACCAGCTTTCCTGTAACTGCAGAGGAAAACACATCCGTAGGGCACCATGCTGAAACCACCATGTTCTCCGTGGGTACGACGTGTTCAGGGAGTCGTGCAGCATTGGTGCTCCACCACACATTTTGTTTTACATGTAGACTGAAAAGTTCAATTTTGGTTTAATCTGAGCACCTTTTACCACTATACTTGCTATGTCCCTTCATTGTTGGCTGCAAGCTGAAAAAAAGGGGCTCTTTATGGTTTTCTTTCAACAATGGCTACCTTCTTGTCACATTCCCATTATGGGCATCCTTACTCGTATTTTAGATTAAGCGATGCTGGGGATTTTGTTTACTAACTTAACCCTGCATTAATCTCAACTGTCTGCGGTGTTCTTTGGTCTTCATGATGCTGGTTTTTCACTAATGTTGTCTGATAAACCTCTGAAACCTTCACAGAAGCCATATGGGCTACCCTGTGTTGGTCTATCACATACAATCCCAATAAAATACTTTGTGTTTGTGGTTGTAATGAGACAAAATGTGGAAAAGAGTATAAATCCTTTCCAAGTCACAGTATTAATGGTACAAGTGTCCCAGTTCTCTGGTTATGCTCCTGTAATAGAGCTTGGAAGAAGACAGTAATTTGAGACTCATTTACTCTACGCTGTCTGGACAGTTGAAGTGGGACGGGCTCACGTTGTTATCCTTGCTGTATTTGTTGTAATGCTGCTGGAGTCATCAGTCTTTTCACAAGTTCATAGCAGAAAGAAATAATACCATTGCAGTTTTGGCTTCTCTCGACCTTTTAAATGCATAATCCATTCACATTAACATGGCGAGTTAAGGATGATGAAAACAATATAGATTAATGAAATGCTTCAGAGGACAATCGCTGGAAAACATCTTCAGAAGGAACCCTAGGTGACTTCTTCACGGCTCTGAAGAGATTCTAAGCGTACAGCATACTAGGTTTTACGGCTGGCTTTCATGAAGTTTTCAGCTGATAAATATGACCAACATGGTGTCTATGATGCTGTAGGCTTGCAGCTTGAATGCCAGAAATCAAGTTGATTGCAAAGATCATCTTGATTCGCGTCCACAAGCAGCTTACACAAATCTCCTTTTGGATTTGCAACAACATGCTGTAAGTGATTGACGAGGATCTGATAAATAATTCTCTGCACAATACAACGATACCTGATAGTAGCCTTAATTCGTTGACCTACTGCTAGGCATCCACTTTTCACTACTTCTATTTCATCCATGGCCACAGAGCTGCAAACTGTGCAGGACTTCTCCGGATTGTATTAACCATAAGATCTCAAACTCCTGAAGCATTATTCGTGTTGCAAACACGCCGGCTGGGGCTCGATTGGACCGCAGAGTGCATACAAAGGATGGTGGGAGGGGGAATGCTCACCATGCTGGGGGTGTGGCATGACAGGGACGGGAGGCTTGGCATGAGAACATAGCACGCTGTCACTCGGGCTATCATGTTCCTGTCCTCGACAGGACAGGAACACCAGGGGCCACAACAGCGCCTGCCGCTACACAGGGGATGTTAAAATCTACTTTCAGTTAGCATCATCAACATAAATCACAATTGTTTATTGCTTAAAGGAAGCAGGGCAGAAGAGTTAGGCCCTGTTGACGATAAAGTTTTAGAAAATTGGCGTTTTAAAAGCCTCGCACAGATGATGTTGACAAACCAGAGCGGCCTGGTCGGACACTGGAGACTTGGCTCTTTCACTGAAGGACAAACTTAAGAGTCAAGAGGTCCAAAACTGATTAGTGATATATACTGTGCAACAGCTGTTGTTGACATGCATTTAACTGAGGCTCAGCTATTTTCACTTTAAAGCCTGTGCACCAGTGTTCAGGGAGACAGGACACCACAGGCAAGTGTTGTCCCCCTGATTTATTGTATATTCCCTCTCGAATAAAGCCTAATTAAACACGCAGGGATCCTGTTCGGCAAGTTTTTGGCTGACAAATATCGGACATTTAATACAAGCACACCACTTGCTCGGAGCAAGGTGGAAGAACGGTCAAGCCTTTAGAGACAAACAACTGGTAGACTTGTCAAGTTCAACCTAGACTGAACCGGCTCCTTTCTCTTAGTAAAGACTTCATTAAAGTATCTCAGAAGCTTTGATGAAGTTAGCTGTTTCCCCTTTTACGATCCGCTGTTCAAAAGTCAATCAACTTTTGCTTCCAGAAACAAATCAAAAAGAGCATAGAGGTGTTTAAATATGTTAGCAACCAGCATACAGGTGAATGGGATCTGTTTAGTGTGGATGGCACTAAACACAGGACAGTTAACACTAATCTACAATGTCTTGTAAAAGTATTCACACTCGTTGAAGTTATCACAATAAACTATATCGTATAAGGATTTTATGTGCTGGACACAATTTGGCACACAATACCAAAGTGGAAGGAAAAGGATAGAGAATTTCTTTGTTTCAAATAAATAAAGGTCAGATGTTTTTTTTCTGTTTACTCCTCTTTACTCTGATACCCCAAAATAAAATCTAGTGCAAGCAACGGCCCTGAGTGGTCACCTAATCAGTCTATCAAGTCCACCTGTGGGCAATTTAATCTGTGAATGAAAACGGTTGTTCTGTGAAGGCCTCTGAGGTTTGTTAGAGAACATTAGTGAACAAAAGGCATCATGAAAACAAGAAACACACAAGACAAGTCAGGGGTAACGTTGTGGGTTCAAACAAGAATGGGTCAGTGCTTAAACCACTCCAACAGCCCTGTTGCTGAAAAGGAAAAGGATGTGGCATATCAGAAAATCTACAAAGACATGGCCTCCCTCTCAAACTGGGCAAGGAGAGCATTAGCATGTAAAGCAGCCCAGAGTCCAACAGTTTTTTTTGTTGGAGCAATAGGCTATTTCATAAAAAAAAAACAATAAACACAATCTCAACAATGAAACACGGTGATGGTAGCGTCGTGCTGTGGTGATTGCTCCTCTTTAGCAAAATCCATAAGAGCTGGTCAGAGTTAGCAGGATGATGGATGGAGCTTTATGCAGGGCAATCCTGGAAGACAACTTGGGAAAAGGGTCGGTTGTTCGCCTTTCAGCAGGATAACCGCAAAGCTGGTCAGATAAAAGAAGGATTTAGACTGAAGCGTATTTGCAGTTAGAATGAAAGCTCTCAGATGCCCTGCAAAGACGTGACTTTGCTTGAGCTATTTTGCAAAGCAGGATGGGCAAAAAAATTCAGCCTCTGTTAAAATGTATCACATACTTTACATATGTAATGTTACAAAACATGGAAAAAAATTATATATATACACTCACCGGCCACTTTATTAGGTACACCTGTCCAACTGCTCGTTAACACTTAATTTCTAAGCAGCCAATCACATGGCGGCAACTCAGTGCATTTAGGCATGTAGACATGGTCAAGAGAATCTCCTGCAGTTCAAACCGAGCATCAGTATGGGGAAGAAAGGTGATTTGAGTGACTTTGAACGTGGCATGATTGTTGGTGCCAGAAGGGCTGGTCTGAGTATTTCAGAAACTGCTAATCTACTGGGATTTTCACGCACAACCATCTCTAGGGTTTACAGAGAATGGTCCGAAAAAGAAAAAACATCCAGTGAGCGGCAGTTCTGTGGGCGGAAATGCCTTGTTGATGCCAGAGGTCAGAGGAGAATGGCCAGACTGGTTCGAGCTGATAGAAGGGCAACAGTGACTCAAATAACCACCCGTTACAACCAAGGTGGGCAGAAGAGCATCTCTGAACGCACAGTACGTCGAACTTTGAGGCAGATGGGCTACAGCAGCAGAAGACCACATCGGGTGCCACTCCTTTCAGCTAAGAACAGGAAACTGAGGCTACAATTTGCACAAGCTCATCGAAATTGGACAATAGAAGATTGGAAAAACGTTGCCTGGTCTGATGAGTCTTGATTTCTGCTGCGACAGTCGATGGTAGGGTCAGAATTTGGCGTCTACAACATGAAAGCATGGATCCATCCTGCCTTGTATCAACGGTTCAGGCTGGTGGTGGTGGTGTCATGGTGTGGGGAATATTTTCTTGGCACTCTTTGTGCCCCTTGGTACCAATTGAGCATCGTTGCAACGCCACAGCCTACCTGAGTATTGTTGCTGACCATGTCCATCCCTTTATGACCACAATGTACCCAACCCATGATGGCTACTTTCAGCAGGATAATGCGCCATGTCATAAAGCTGGAATCATCTCAGACTGGTTTCTTGAACATGACAATGAGTTCGCTGTACTCAAATGGCCTCCACAGTCACCAGATCTCAATCCAATAGAGCATCTTTGGGATGTGGTGGAACGGGAGATTCGCATCATGGATGTGCAGCCGACAAATCTGCGGCAACTGTGTGATGCCATCATGTCAATATGGACCAAACTCCCTGAGGAATGCTTCCAGCACCTTGTTGAATTTATGCCACGAAGAATTGAGGCAGTTCTGAAGGCAAAAGGGGGTCCAACCCGTTACTAGCATGGGGTACCTAATAAAGTGGCCGGTGAGTGTGTATATATATATATATATATATACATAAAGGGGATTTTAAGGATTTTGCATGTCTACAGTAATATTCAATAAATCGGAATATTATTGAGAAGTTATTTCATTTCAGTAACTTATTTCACTAAATGACACACACTATATAGATTTATTACACCCATACTGATGTTTTCAATCATTTTTTCTGTTAATTACAATGATTTTGCTTACAGTTAATGAAAACATGACATTTAAAACTAAGAATATTACATCGGAACAATAAAAGACATGTTTAATACAGAAATGTAGTGTTTTTTTTTTAACTACTTTCAATCTGACAGAGGAGCCTCACTGAAAGACATTTTCTAATTTACTGAACAGAACTGTTTATAACTTCAGGACATAAAAAAATCACACATGAGATCCTTCTGGTTAAATGGGAAACCTGATGGTTTCATCAGTTTTCTTTCAAAGATGGACGGTTCTGTGACTATTTCAACATGTGTTTACTTGTTTATCGAAGTCATTTATAACCCTGTGTCAGTTTTCACTGACAGCAGCTCTCCCAGGGGTTACGTCGTTGCAGCGAAACGCCGGGTGTATTTTTTGGGCCCCTTCATTCGGGCGCACCCTGATGATTTAGATCTGCTCCCAACATTTTGGGGCCGGCAGCAGTAACCCCCTTGTTCCTCTGGTTCCTGGAATGTGTGAGCTCACATCACTGTGAGGCTTCACGCTTCAGTGCGCAGTTGCATGTGTGTATATTGCTATTATGTCACAGTGATGATGTGACACTGGTAGGCAGGCATACGGGGGGGGGGGGGGGGGGGGGCCTCGGTCCAGTTCACGCTGACGGTCCCTGGTCACGGCGAGCTGCTGGGACGCTGTGGATCACCAAAGGCTTCGTGTGAGTGGGATTAACTGGTGAGTGGAAACAGCTGAGGCTTATTCGGTGTCAGCGTTTGCTAATCAAAACTCTCAGCGTGCACACCACAGGCTGGGCTCCCCCTCAATAATCCCCCTCCTCCAGCTCTTTTTCAATGTGCAGGGGTCAGATGGGCCCACAAAAGTCAAAAGGGGCCAGGGGGTTGCATGTGGGGAGGGGGGGGCAAAGTCAAACTGAAGTGCTTGGTCAATGATGAGGGGCTGCTGAGTCATCACTGAAGCTCTCTCAAGCTTAGATTTGCGACTGCTTTATAAAATTTCATCGCATGTCACGTTAAGCTTAAAAAGTGCATTTTAAAGCTTAAGCAGCCGCCTGATTTTTATTTGTAAGAAAGTTTCTGTAAGTTATTGCGACAGAGCTTTTAGACATCATTAAACTGCTCTGTTTAGTCATGCAATGATTGAAGACTAATCGCTGATTTGCTCGTTCCCAGGGACATTACAGCAACACGCAGTACTGTTTGCTCGCATCCCAGGAGCAATCAAAAACCTGTAGAGCTGATGTCACTTGCACGCAGCTACTTCGTGGCTTTCGAAAGAATCGATCAGCATGAAGCCATCCTGATGTAACATGGAAGTCCATGCGTTACGAGGGGGATTGATCGGCTCGTCACGGTTTACTGAACCTCACAAATGGGTCGCGCATCGCCAGATCCAGAGAAGCTCTATTTTTAGTCAAAGTCGCAACTTGTGCCAGTTAAACAAACAAAGTTCAAGATTTTAAAAGCCACTTCAGGTTAGTTTGAAATGTTGGATGCAGATTATATGCCATGACAGTTGCATAAAGGAGTCGTTAATACCTAACTAGCTGTTGCACATTAGTGCAAATGTGCTGCATGGAGAAAATGCTCTTTTATACACTAGTTCTGTTAACATACAGTGGCTTGCAAAGGTTTTCTTTCGTTTTCATTTTCTTTCGTTACAGGAACAAACTTTAGTGTATTTAACAGGATTTTATGATAGACCAACACAAAGTGGTACATAATAGAGAAGAGGAAAGAAAATCGTGTCTTTCAGATTTTCAAACATTATGAATCTACATGGCGTACATTTTAATCCTGTCCATGCTGAAGGAAAGGATCCCCACAGCATGAAGTTGCCACCACTAAGTTTCAGCGTGTTCAGCATTAGCTTTCCACCACACATGGCGTTTTGCATGCAGGCCAAAAAGTTACATTTTGGTCTACTATGACCAGGACACCTCCTTCAACCTGTTATCTGTGTCCTCTGCAAGACTCTAAACTGGACTTCTTATGGCTTTATTTTTCACCATTCTTCTTTGATGGTTAGATTTAAGGAGGGTACAACTAATAGTTTTTAATTTTTTTTTTGCTTTTAAGTTAGGGT
Source organism: Fundulus diaphanus (assembly GCA_037039145.1). Classification (NCBI taxonomy): domain Eukaryota; kingdom Metazoa; phylum Chordata; class Actinopteri; order Cyprinodontiformes; family Fundulidae; genus Fundulus; species Fundulus diaphanus. The sequence goes on along the minus strand of CM073127.1, from coordinate 32,762,009 downwards.
TGCACATTTTAAACTTCGGCCCATTCCTCCGAAGCCAAACAGCAGGTTCCTTCTTAAACATGCATGTTCAGCACATGCAAGAAAATGTAGCTCTGGATAACTTTGCTTGATCATTTTACACCAACATTCCTGGAAAATACTTTTGCGAATGAGCCATGTTTTGTTTCAGATGACGCTGGAGAAACAAACTGAAATGATAAGGTCGGCCATAATGCCAGCTTTAATGTTAATTCATAAGAGAAAGTTAAATAATCCAGAGATACTTCATGGACTGCGAGATATCAGCACCTGCTCCATTGCCTGTTTTGGAGGATCAAGATAAAAATCATTACAAAGAAATTAAATTGCCTTTTTTTTCCTTTCCTACATTTTAGAGCAATTTTTTTAAACATCTTCCTTCTAAATTTGACCCACTTAATCTAATGCACAGATCCCGCCCTGATTCTTTTCATGTGGGTGAATGACAATTAACTGATATCTACATCATTTTATGCAATGTCATAATTCGTATCCCTTATTGTCAGCATGCAGCTTTTAGTAGCCAAGTGTGTGTTTGAGCCATGCCATCATGTAACCCAGCAGGGTCTGCTGTTGTTTTTAGATCCACCTCTAGGGGCAGTGTTGCACCATATGTCATAAGCAATTTGAGGCCTGCTGCCGAGCAGCTTGTATGACGCTAAAACTTCACCAGCCCACTTGAAATAGTTCCATCTGCGTCAATCACTGGGAAAGAATTAGTCATTGTTTCATGGGAACTCTGCATTTTTATAAAAGGGCTTTAATTTAAATATGTTAAAATCCCAATAAGGATTGACCAGCTGCTGAATAGTTAAAGCAGAAACATTGTAATGTCCATACATTTATTGGATACGTGTGCAGGATTATCTTTACATAATTATCAAATAATGCACTTCAGTTTCTTTCAGTTTCAAATAAAGTTTTATTTAAATCAAAAGGAAGAACAAGACAAAGGTTAAATCATTCAGAACATAGTATATTCATGGAATAACTATACATCGTCATAACGAATAGACAAAAACAATAAGATAAAAACTTACAAACAAATGAATAAAATTCAGTGAGTAATATTGCACTTCGTTTCTAAAATGTTTCAGACCCCTTCACCTAAGTATTTGTTAAAAAAAAATCTCTGAACATTTCAGTTCCTGCCTTTATTACTAGGTCAGGAGTTTAGCTTAGTTTTGACACTGGACTACTTCTGAAGCCCAAGCAAATGGACTATGGTACTGACCAAACCTGAAAAAAAAAAAAAAAAAAAGATTATTCTTTACCGCATAGTTTCCCGAAGATAAAAACCAAACAAAGAACTGCAAACTGCGTTTAGAAAAGTTTACAACCAAGGAATTGTTTAGTCTACAACCCCGAGTTCTCTAAATGTTTCTCAGGGAGAGAGGGTGGGGGTGCTGGGTGGGGCGCTGATCAACAGCTGCCACCCACAGATCTGGTTTGGGGGGGATAGGAGACTTAATAAAAGGTTGCTAGAAAAACAACCTGTACAAATGCCCACAAAAAAAAGAGGAACACAGATAATAGTCGCTATTCTTCATCAGTGGAGATTTCTTTAACAAATCTTACTTTTCAAAAAAAAAAAAATTTCTCCCCCCCCTCTCCCTCTTCCCTTTTTCGGCCCTTCTGAATAAACGTCAAAAAAGTTCAAAGAACATAGGCGTGGACGAACACAAACAAGGACATCGGTTAGAACAGACGCTGAGCGAGACGACGAGCTCGTGTTCAGCTCTTTTATTTTCTGCAACAAGGCCACTAAGATAAGATCACTTTAACATTCTGCAGTTTGTCCATCGCCGTCACAAGCGGTCTGCTGGGGTCGCCAGCAGCACGGCCTGTAAGAGCGTGCACACGCAAACTAGTGTTAGCTAGGTTCCAAAGAGGAAAAAAAAATAAATAATGTAAACGTAATAAAGTTTCTAACAGTGAATAATGCTTTAACATCCCAAGCCACACTGCCTTACTGAAAGCCTCTCTATGGTTAGTACCTACTTGTTTTTAACCAGACCTTCACCACAGAATGCATCTTTTTATTGTATTTCTATAAAAAAAAGTGCTGCTTTTTGTCTCTTTTTTTTGTTTTTATGACCGTGCCAAACCTCTGTTACAAGTGGTCTAATATATTAAATGAGTTAGAAAACCAATGTATTACTCATTTTTTCTACTACTACTTGTTCTGACCAGCCTGAGCAGAGGTTCAGCACAGTTCCCAGCTTCATATTGGTGCTGGGTTTGCTTCTTCGACACAGAAGCAGACATTCCTCTCTATCTATTTATTTATTTTTATTTTCGCATTCTGGCTTCACCGGTCTGGTAAAAATCAGTGAGTCGGGATGCAGTAAGCAAGTGCAGCAGGGCAAAAAGGGAATGTGATTCATCTCAAAAAGCTGCCTTGCTTGTCTGTAAGTCTGTTCTCTCATTTTGGTAGTTAAAAAAAAATAATAATAATAGTTTTGACAGTACATTGAAAAAAAAGAAAATCCACCATTTCAACTGCTTGGCAAGTGAAAAACAAAACAAAAACAACCCCACCTGAGACAGTGCTTTTTGGGCAATAATGCAAGCCAGACTTACTCTGGCACAAGGACTCTAGGGGCTGCAGGCAGTTAGGGCTGAGTCCCTCTATAATGTATACTTATCTTGTCAGCTACATTTTGAGTGGCAAGAGCAGGACTGCAAGCACACTATAGTCCAGATCCGGAGCAACCTTGGAACAAAAAAAAAAAAAAAAAAATGCCCCAGAAAAGGCTGTGAGCAGATTCTAAGTACGGAGAGAGAATAACAGCTACGCAACACAAAAGGAGGGAAGCCAGACGTGGGTCCGAGCCGAGGATGAAACGCCTCGCTAACAGAGCTCCCGCCTGCAGTTAGAGGGGAAAACAAAACTGCAGGTAACTAAGTTGTCCCTGTGTACTGAGAAAACTGAAGAAAAAGACAAAAAAAAAAATCTTTGCCCAAAATAAGTTCAGTGCATTTCTTACTTTTCAGTCTTTTTTTTTGTCGTTTTTTTTTTTTTAAAGTCAAACGTTTTGCAGATGATAGTCTCCAAAGTTAAGCCTGCGGTCTGCTATTCTCGTCTGGTCTTTTGAAAAACTGAATGCAAACTATTAGTGATTTGTGTAAAAAGAACAAAAAAAAAAACAAAACAAAAAAAAAAAAAATCTCAAAAACAGAGCCACCTAACTCAAGTAAAGAAGAAAATGTGCAAAACAAAAATCCCCACGTGAGGCAAAAGGAATCAGTCTTTGCTCTGTTTTAACCGTCGCTGCAAGCTTCAACTCATACAGACTATAATGGTTAGCAAAAAAATCGCTCCTGTCCTTCCATCATCCCATGTTTCAAGGTGATTCTGCTGAAGTCTGGACATGGGTAGTTTCCCCCTTTGTGGGAGGAGCCATGTCCTTAATGTGCCACAAAAATACAGAAGAATGGAGGCTGAAGAGGAGCTCGGCAGGCTGAGCCTTGGTGATCCCTTCTCTTCAACGTCCTCACCAGGGCTCCGCTGCTGGCCTCCACACAGGCTGAATATTCCTCAGGAAGATGGTGAAAGCCCACACCAGAGACGTCTTTTTCTCTCAGGCGTGTTCGGCGAGGCGGAACACGTTTGCCCGTCCAGCTCAACGTCAGGCAAGTCCTTGTAGATCAGATCTCACGGGGTTTTTTTTTTTCACCCTCGAGAACTCAACAGTGTCAGTGCTGTCATCTGAGAAAATGTTCAAAGCTCGGCCTTTCAAGCAGGTTCCTTTAGCTGCCCCGACTCACTCGGGGTTAATTTAAAGAAACGCTCAGCGTGACGGACAGGCGTCGAGCCTGCGCTCCTCTGCACAGCTGGAGTGGTCTGGATTGGGATCGATCTGGTGCGGAGAAAACAAAAGAGAAGGGAAAAAAAACCCACAGGATTATTTAAGAGAAGGGATGAATGATCATGTGTGAATGATCAAGATGATGTTCGCTCCTTACCTCAGAGTATAGAGGAGGGGGTTGGAAGCGGAACTCGTGGATATAGGCCAAAAGAGGACCGTCCAGCTCCTCTCGGACCACAGAGGCATACAGACGGCCTTGCCTCTGCTCGTCCGTCACAATTTCTGCATAGTTTGGAGGAGCTGCGAGGAAAAAAAAGAGATTAACATTTTGAAAATGAATTTATTTAACGCAGATATTTGCTATTCAATCACATCAACAACAACAGCAGAGGACCTACCTTCAGGCCTCTCTGGCAGGCCCATGCTCAGCCAGCTCATGCTGCACTGGCTGCTGACACTTGAGGTTCGGGAGCCAAACGGATGGAGGGGAATGGTTCCAATGACCAGGGGCAAGTTCAGAGACAGGTTTATCGCCCCCGGGATGTCCACGTATACCTGAACACAGAAATTTAGAACAATCAGAGGTAAAATAAACAAATCCATTCTGTCTTTTTTTTTAAGGATGGACCTAAGCTATAGGACAGGCGATGCCTTGCCATGAGATTTTAGATATGGGTCAGTGTCTGCCGATCAGCTGCTTAAGCTGGCATGATGACTGCTAGAAGGGCAATGAGCTCATAAGCACCCTGAGGCCAGGTGCTGCTACCAGTTTTCTGGGCTAATGCTCTTAGTGCCATGTAGAGATAACGCCCTGGTACGGTCCAAGGCTCAGAGCTGGCTATGCAATCGGAGTCTGGACAAATACCGTCCTACTAGGAAATATTGATTCCGCACCGACAACAGTTCTGAAAATAGGTGGCGATGAGACTAACATTATGTAAGCAGAGACCCTTGTGTTTGCGTGCCTGTCCTTTCTGGTCATTTGAGCTGCTGTTTGGAAAGTGCGCCAGAGTGCCTGCACTCACCATGAGAGAGTACTCCACTCGGATAATGCTGCAGTCCAGGATGGAGGGCGAAACGGGTGGAATCTTCAGCATCTTGCCGTTCCAGGTCTCCGTTTTGCCGGAGGACAGAGACTCTCCCCGCAGGTTGGCGACCAGCTGCTTGACCTCCTTCATCTTCCCTTTGGCATAGAAGGTCTGGGTCTGGTAGATGGCCGCCTTTGGCACCACCATGCGGGACGAGCAGTTCTCAATCTCTGCGAAGATTTGAATCGACTCTCCTATGTGATAAAAAAAAAAAAAGAGAGGAGGGAGTTAAGTTGGTTTTCCTCCAAGCATAAAAGCAGATTTGTGTCTAACCAGGGTGTAAAGACATTAATACCATGCTATGCTCACCTGGGGTGTATCCCTTCCTTTCAATTTTGGCACTTAGGGAAATAGGACCTGAGGTGCAGAACCAACAGCAAAGTGTCTTGTCTGCAGTGCCAGCCTGTGGTGACTGAACAAACAAGAAAGGGGGGGTGGAAAAAACACATTGTTTATACTTTGTTCTCAGTTTTTTGGCTCCACAAGCATTAAAATGGACCGGAACTTTGTTCTATAATTAAGAAATTTTAAAAAAAGCACTCATTTTAAATTATATTCTGCTGTTTGAAAAGAACTAATTTCAGAGGAACCTACCAACAATAATGGAGTGTTGATGTCAATGTGCTCAAAGACTGTAAATTCCTTCTTGGTCTTCATTGGCAGGAGCCATGGCCTGTGCAGCTCTGCCTTTACCCAGTAGCGCACACTGCCATGCTTTCCTTCAAAAGAGGTAGCCAGAGGTCTGCAGGAGAGAGCCAAGGAAAACAGAGGGGGAAAAAAAAAAAAAAAGATGTGATAACAACCAAAAGCAAACATTCAGCTAAGAAAGGTCCAAACCAACACATCATCACTGGGCCGCATGCGATACTGGACCACTTACGTCTGTGGAAGCTCGAGGCTGAACGCGTACTCATGCCTTCCTGCATGGATGGTAGTGAGTCCTTCCTCAGAGTTGTCATCGTCTGAAAAACAAGGAGGACAATATTCCAAACACATGTATACCATACCTGGACAAAATGCTCTACGAAGGCATCTGAAAGTCATATCAAAAAAAAGAAAGGAAAAAAAAACAGAAGAAAAAAAAAACACAGGGTGGGGGAGACAAAAAGAGAATAAACGTATTTTACAATTAAATCTGTCTTTAAAAAAAATGATTGTATTGAGAGAAACAGCAGAGAATTTTTTTTTTTTTTTAAAAAGGAGACTAAACGAGCTGACTGATTGGTGAGAAGGCTGATTATGTATAACAGTGTTTTTTGTATCAATGAAGAGCAACATAGCACAGATATAATTAAGGGGGCTCTACGGATTTTTGATTTCAAAGATCCCTACTTTTTCCTGGCTCAGTTTTCATTTTATTTTTATACATCCTGGACGTTTGAGTACGGATCACTGAAGTTGCAACCGCTTGTTGTGCCAGTCTGATTTTATATTGGGTTATGTTTAGAAAAATCATAAAACAACATGAGGAACAACTCCCCAATTGGAAGTGTCACCAGAGCCATAAAGTCTGGCTCAGATCATTTTAGGTTGAATCTTTCAATGGAAACTATGCCAAAACTGTCAAAACGTGTTTGTCAATATTTACTAATGGCAGGTGATCAGATTTCTTTTTGTCATGGCTCTTGATGCCATGACCCAAATCCACACAAAAAAATGAACATTTTAATTTGTGAACACAGGCAGCAGAAATACATATTTTACTATCCAGCTACGGTTATATTGTAAGTGTAGGTTTTTGTAAAAAAAAAATAAAAAATAAAAAAGGTTGTCACGTCAGTACAAACCAACATAAATGTCACTAGATGTTTAAAAATGTATTTTTTGTCTCTTTGGATGTACAATATAATACAACCAGAAAGCAGTTTGTTTCCTGTTTTTTTACTCCTTTTAAAAAGAGAAAACGCCAACAAAAGATTTCCATAACCGGGTAAAAGCGCGACTTTTAATACAAATTATTTTTAAAAAGGGTAGAAAGCTTGCTGTATCTGCCAGCTCAGCACATCCCCCCTAGAAGCAGCAGTGTGGTAAACAAGTGCGGATCTGTCAGTCAAACGGCAGCCTCCAACAGGAGGAGACCGGCCTAAACCGGTGCGAGCAGCTTCTCAACAGCAGCGCAGGGCTTTATTCTCTGCGCGGCGCTGCAGTCTCCGCTACCGCAACCTACAACTACCACCCATTAGCTACATAGTTCTGTTATTTCAACCACTTTTATTTTTATACGGAACGCCTTTAAGATGCGTTTAATTCATTCTAAGCGTTACTTTCATGGATAAATCTCCGCTGGCTAAAGCCACTTGGGACTGCTTCAGACATTTACATTATCTACAAAGTAGAAAAACGACATAAAGGGTAATTAAATAGAATAGACGACTTAAAGAAATATGCTACACGTAACATCCCGGAGAAGTTACATGAAAACGCAGCCGCACGGTGACGTTCTGCAGGTGTTTTCCTCACTCAAAAAAAAAAGTTGCTGAGTCGTCTGTCACTCTGCAAAAACCATGATGTCATCGACCACACATCAGCCTCTCCACCAATCACGAGCGAGCAAGGGAGGGGACTGAGCCGTTGCCCCGCCCATTCTCAATCCAGTTTTCTGAACAGGATTGAACCGCTTTGAACAATAGGGGAAACTTCCGAGGATGTTAACCGACGAAATATTATAATTAAAAACCTAACATTTATCGTGTTAAGATTCCAATGTGTTCCACTTGGGCTGAAATCCTATTTTTTTTTGCATTTACATTAGAAACGTATCAAACAAAGACAGATGCTCAAGCTGTCATTCATTCTGACACCTTGACTACAAACAGGCAAGGGAGGAAGGAGACAATGTCAGAGCGTAAAAAGACTAAAGTATGTCTAACTGTAGACGATGGAGGCTACAAAACGACAGTCTTTCGGGTAATTAGTTCGTTTAAATTCTGTTGCCCGAGGTCCCCAAGAAACAAGCGAGAAGAGCGCGACTGTTTCTAACCCAAACTTTGTCCGGAAACGCTAACTGAAACTTACCTCTTTCGTGTCCAATTAAAATGTCTTTGTGATTTAGGTATTCCACTTCTTCCGTGTAGTTCTGGGTGTAGGCAGTGTTGGATCCAGCGTTTCTCGACTCGGTCCAGCGAACTTTTGCGAACCCCTTCGCGTGGATTTTCAGAGACTTGACGCGGATTTCCCCGGTGACTTCGATGATCACCCTCCCTGAGACGCAGTCCCCGCTGGAGAACACGGGGACGTTGCTGTCATTGAAACAGTCGTAGCTTACGATGAAGCTCTTCACCTTTCCTAGCACCATGGTGGAAAAGAGACCTCGAGCTCTCAAACAGAAAGTCTATGAGAAAAATGATCTCATCAAAAAAAAAGGTGGTTGCAGATTGTAGACACTGATCAGTATCTCTGCCCTGCAAGGCACGATCAGTGGCCTCTTTTTGAACAGTTCATTGAGCTATGTGAAGGCTGACTAACAGCAGTGGATGCTGTTATCATCTGCCTGCCTTCCTTGACGGTCTCCAGTCACAGACAAGGAAACCCCCGAAGCTCAGCTCATTTTAAGCGACAGGCTGGGTGGAAAAACAACCTTCTGCGCATGCGCCGAGCTCTGCTCCCCTCCCTCCTTGCTCCTACTGCCTTCTGGAACAAGGCAAGCTGCAGAAGAGTCAGTGTGGCAGGGCTCTCACATTCAGAAAAAACAAGTATGGTTAAACACCCGAAACGCTCGATAAAAAAAAAAAGAAAAAAACGCGCTGATCGCCATAATTTCAAGGAAGAGGCTTCAATTGTATAAACGGGTATGAGTCAGTCAATAAGCGGTGTTTTTAAATGTGCTTATGTTTGCAGCCAGAAGGAACATTGTGCAATGTGTAATCCCTTCTCTGAGAAAGAATATGGTGACATTCTGCTCCTTCCGACTGGACTCGGCATATAATGCAGCACCGTGCTTTGTATGATTCTCTAACATTCTTACAGGGTGGACGTTTGCCATATAATGACACGCATACTAGTATAATAGCATCAGTACAATGTAAGGATATGATGCATTCAGCATTTCATAAAGCTGCCCATTGGATAAGCTTCAAAAATAGCTATCAGCACCTGCTTCTCGGGATCTATATGTGCAAGACTACAGCTCTGTGTGTTCACTTTAACGTGATGGTTTTCACATATGTCTATCCCTGCGCTCCTAAATCAACAGTGCATCATGCATTGTGCAGGATGCCAGCAGGGAAAGTCATGCAAAATTGTTGGAAAGAATACAGATCCAGGATTTAAGAAGCTGGAGGCAGGTATTTTCAAATGTCGGCTCTATTCCTTTAGAATAGATGGATATGAAGTAGTCTTCTTTGCACGTACTGCTCCTATTGTGTTGAGCTGTTTTCCAGAAAAACAACTCCTGGGGCTCAAAACGCCACCCCGTGGCCACCGGTGTTTCTGGCGTGAGCTGCAGGACCACCTGTTGAATCCCGCAGAAACCAAAGCTCCTGCTTTTCCTCAAAGAAGTAATGATGTCACATGAATGTTTTCATTTCTGATTGTGAACGTCAATGGAAGGAACACTCATTCTCTGTGGAGGATTTTGAGCCACAGGTTTTCCACGCTTTATATTATACAAATATATAGTTGCTTATAATATAGGACAAGTTTGACCCGAATCTATTTTTTGTCAAGTTCAACGTATTTCCCAACCCGAGGTGATCCTAAAGCAAATAATAATAATGTATTATACTTTTTATTTTATTTTTTTACAAAACCCAAATTGTGTTTTAAGAAATGTCTACGTTCAGGGCAGAATAATCTGATCCAAGTTTGTTAAATTGCTTTAAACTGAAGATGAAGTAATCCACTGTCACTGAAAACCAGCATAATTGCTCTTTAGTTTATCACTAAGTCAGAAGCTATGACTGAGAGGCCTTCTTCAGCATCAGTGCTCAGCTGTGGTCCAAGGCCATATTTTCTTGCTATGTTTACACTGGGAATGACACAAGCCACCTCCAGTCCCCTTCCAGTGGACAAGTAAGTTTTTCTTGTTTTATTTGTTTGTGCCGCTCCATGACACGAGAGCCCCCTGGGCAGGGACCAATGTCATCTAAAGCCATCGCCACTCATTGTAAAAAATTGCTGTTTTGACTATTATTGTATCTTGTGGGTATGACAGTTACTATGGAAAAGCCTTGCCTCTTTAGAGCAAATATGGAAACATTTAAAGCTAGATTATATATATATATATATATATATATATATATATATATATATATATATATATATATATATATATATATATATTTTTTTTTTATTTTTTATTTTTTATTTTTTTTATCAAAACACATTGAGCATCAGATTTGATGCTACCTATTCCAACTTGAAGGATCACACTTCCATGAATTCATGTGTAGTTTCATATCATAATTGAGTATGAAATTGCTCACAATCATACTAACAGACACCTTTTAAAAGTAATGCAACAAAACACACTGGTGATGGTTGTGACACTGCAGAGGCTGCTCAGCAACACTGTGGAAGGTTTTAATACGTAGATAAACACTGTCCTCTAGCGTCTCCTTTTGGTATTGAGTAAAAAAAGGTTTGTTTGATTTGGCTTGCGTGGGTTATTTTTAATGATGAAGGCGATGATTGGTGTTTAGATTATATATTTTTTCTTTCATTTCACATTGTTTTTACATTCAAGTAGCGCTCCTGAAAAAGTTCACTTAAAAAAAACTCTTATTTTGACAGCTTCACCCGGCTGTGCTCCCACTCGCTTGTCTGGGTCCACAAGGAAGACGTTTGCACCGCTGTACGGATTAAGTTAAATAGTTTTTGCTAAATGTTTTGTTTCACCAAAGAAAAATTGAGTGTTTTATAGGATTTTGATAGAAGTTGTAAATATGCTTTTGTTGGCTTTGCTTTTCTTCATCCAAAACTATGGTGGAAGTGGCCAAAATGTTGCCAGACCAAACATTGTTATGGTGATGAGTGATGCATTTGTAAGTATGATTTATTCACACACATTTATTGTATGAAACTATCATTTTTCTACTCGGCATATAAAACACTGACATTCTGTTTTTATATCGGAAAAGTTTTTTTTCCCTTAAAACTTTGTATGTGTGTGTGTGTGTGTGTGTGTGTGTGTCTGTGTATTTAAGGATGGACGATTATCCTTCGATACAGGCAGCAAAGTTGTGCAGCTCCCATACATAAATTACCTCAACGAGCTGGGCTCCACTTTCCTTAACACTTACACAAACTCACCCATCTGCTGCCCCTCAAGAGCAGGTAGCTTTGGTGAAAAAAGTCCCTTGAAAATGTGTTCCTACAAGAAAAGGACATATGTCTTCATTTCCTGACCTTTTTTCCACAGCAATGTGGAGCGGTCAGTTTGCTCACCTCACTCAGTCGTGGAACAACTACAAGTGCTTGGATGCAAACTCAACCACATGGATGGATCTGCTGGAGAGAAACGGCTATCGCACAAAGATGCTGGGCAAGCTGGATTATACCTCAGGGAGCCACTCGGTCAGGTGGGTGCTTTCAGAGATGGTAAACCTGTCTGTGAGGCTAAGCCTGACTCTCAGGAAAATGTATCATGGTTGTTGTTGTTTTTTTCTATGCATGTACTGCAGTAATCGCGTCGAGGCTTGGACACGGGATGTTCAGTTCCTCCTTCGCCAGGAAGGTCGGCCTGTGTCTCAACTTGTTGGCAACATGTCAACCATAAGGATCATGGAAATAGACTGGGAAAACACAGATAAAGCCACTCAGTGGATCCGCCAAACAGCAGGGCTTTCAAATGAGCCTTTTGCTCTGTATCTTGGCCTCAATCTGCCTCATCCCTATAAAACTGAATCCCTGGGGCCTACGGCTGGAGGATCCACCTTCCGCAGTTCACCATACTGGCTCAAAAAGGCACTTTTTTTTTTCCTGTTATCAATTTTTTTACAGCCCTCACCCCTAAATATTTTGCACGCTTTACCAAATTTTTCTGTTTTCCACATTAACAGGTGTCTTCTGAGCTTGTCTCTATTCCTAAATGGTTGCCTATGGCTGCCATGCACCCTGTAGACCTCTACTCCACCTTCACCAAAAACTGCAGCAGCGAGTTCACTGAGGAGGAAATTAAACACATCCGGACTTTCTACTATGCCATGTGTGCGGAAGCAGACGCCATGCTGGGTTAGTTAAGAGTGAGACCTTGCTAGAAGCTGGTGGGATTTAAAGATTAGACAGTTTTGAGGGGAGAAGCATCAATCACACTTTTCCTGACCAATACTAATTTCCTGTTTTCTTCGAGGCCTGAATCGCCGATTTATATTTCTGATCCGTTGTAGTTCTTTTAAGAGACTATTAAAAAAGGAAAATTGGATCCAAGACTTATTTATTAAAGCATATAAAGGTACATTTAAAATAATTAGAATATTATAAATAAGTTCAAGATTTTTTTGTTTATCATTTCAGAAAGTGGAACTAGTATATTATATATATTCAGCATGGAATGAAATATTTCAAGCCTTTATTATTATGGCTCGCATGTAATGAAAACTAATAATAATAATTGTCTTTATTGTCATAAGCCACAAAACGTCTTTGCTAAAGAATCTGGTTGTTCACAGACAGCTGTATCCAACCATATTTATAGAAAGTTGAGTGGAAGGAAAACCTGTGGCAGGAGAAGGTGAACCAGCATTATGGAAAACTGCAGCCTTCAGAGGATTGTTAGGCAAAATGCATAGAAAAATGTGGGGGAGCTTCACAAGCAATCTCGCCTGACATGAACCTCAATGAGAATCTATGGAGTACTGTGAAGATGAAGTTGAGAAACACCAGACCAAACAATGCAGATGACCTGAAGGCTGCTATTTAAGATATCTAGGCCTCCATTAAGCCTCAACAGAACCACAGGCAGATTACTTTCATGCCATGCTGCACTGATGCAGTAATTCCTGCAAAATTAGCCCCAACCACATATTGAAAGCAACATAGAAATGAATCTACTTTTCAGAAGACTCACCTGTCTATTTAAAATACCATTTTTGTATTGATCTTATGCACTATTCTAATTTTCTGTAGATTAAATTTCGGGTTTTCATTATCTCTAAGCCATAATCATTAAAATTAGAAGAAATAAAGACTGGGAATATATTTGTGTAATGAATCTACATACGAGTTTCCCTTTCTGAAAGAAGGAGAAAAAAATATGGAATGTTTTCCACAATATTATACTTGCATCTCTTAATCTCAAAAAAGTCCATCAAAGTACAGGCTGCGTTTATCGGCAGAAAATGGTTTGAATTCTTAGTTTTGATTTATTTTTTTTCAGTATTTCTCTCCCAACTGGATTTTTATTACAAAGTGTGACCAACTGGTGCATCTCCAACTCTGAGTTTAAACCTTCAAGGCATCTTCTTTTTTTTGGCATGTTGTAGCTGAAAACAGAACTACTACTAGTGCTTGCTGTAAAACAATGCCCAACATGTAAATCATGATCAACAACATACTCCTTGGTTTAAGTCATTTACTTATTAAGGTAATGAAAAGAAATTAAAACAGCAGATTTCACCTCTTTCAGCCCTAATATATTCAGCCTCCAGCGATTATAAAATCACTCCAATTGGCGATGCGTTTACTGTATGCAAACAGGTATGCATTTTGTCCTCAAGGTTTAATTACAGTGATTCAATTATTATAGCAGAAAATGTGTTTTTCACCACTTTGCGGCCTGTAGAAAGGGAAGATTTTTTCTAGTTTAAACAACGCTTCTTTTATTTATTGTTTTACCTACTCTACTGATTCTTTTAAACATCAGCTGCTGCTTAGAGATTCTGATCACCACTGCATGTTCTTTAGGCCTGGACGATATAGACAAAAAGCATATTGATAAAATAGAAATCGTATTGATCAATATCGATAATTATGAAATTATTCAAAATATATATTTTAAGTGCAGCCCTGGCCATTTTATGCTGTTGCTTAGTGACCTATTTTTAAATAAAGATCACTGAATTCAAACACAACCCTTTATGCAACCAACTTTTAACCAAACGGTAAGTCATAAAAAATAAAAAAAGAACGGAGCTTTCCTGGGTCTGGTTTGTGATTGGTTGGGAGGATGTAATGACTGTAGTATTAACCTACATGATAGGCTAGAATGCAAACGGAAGGAAAACTGTTCTTTTATTGAACTTTTTATTGACCCCCTTTTGTTATCAAACCACACGTCTATCGATCGATATATATTGTTACTGAATTATCCGCCAGCGCTAATGTTTTTCCCCCTCTTTGTCTCTTCAGGTCAGGTGATTTCAGCTCTGAGGGAGACTGGCCTGCTGGACAACACTGCTGTGATCTTCACCGCCGACCACGGGGAGCTAGCCATGGAGCATCGGCAGTTCTATAAGATGTCAATGTTTGAAGGCAGTTCTCATGTCCCGCTGCTCATCATGGGGCCCGGGGTGAAGTCCGGCCTGCAGGTCCATCAGCTTGTGTCCTTGGTTGATCTCTATCCCACTGTGCTTGGTAAGCCGGCGGGGGGGCGTGTTAGATAATAGAAAATATACATTTCAGGATTAGAATTAGATTTAACATATTTTTCTTTTGCAGAAATTGCTGGTGTTTCGGCTGTCGGCAATTTAAGTGGGCACTCCATCCTGCCATTGATATCCAAATCCAGGAATTTTTCCAAGAACAAACACCCAGAGTGGGTGTTGAGCGAATATCATGGCTGCAATGCCAATGCCTCTACATATATGCTCAGGGTTGGACACTGGAAATACATTGCCTATGCCGATGGATTGAGTGTTCCCCCGCAACTCTTCAGTGAGTCTTGGACCATGGAAACTATTTCACTTCTCATAAATATCTTTACAGATAGACGGCATGAGTGCCAGTATGAAATTCACCTTCTGTACCCTTTATTTTGCAGATGTCACAGCGGACAAGGATGAACTGCACAATTTGGTTCTCAAATTCCCAGATGTCCAGGCTCAACTCGACAAGCTGCTGCGTACCATCGTAGATTATCCAAAAGTCTCCTCAGCCGTCCGTCTCTACAATAAGAAAGCGTTTGCTGCGTGGCGGGATAGTCTGGGGAGTAACTACACGGAGGTCATCGCTAACCTCAGGTGGCATGTGGACTGGCAAAAGGATATCCTAGCCAATGAGAAAGCAATTGACACATGGCTGCAGGGCTCATCAAGAACATCTAATGGCTGAAGTGATAGTTAACGTTTTAAAGCTTCAAAAGTACGTTATTTAACTTTTTGTATTTTTATTCATACATTTCTAAAAGTGAGAGAGTAATTGTTTGATTTTATTTCTCATGTACACCGACCAAACGTAATTATGAACCGTGTGGTTATTCTGAGAGGTCTGTGGCTATGTAGCCCATGTATTTTGACACCTTCCTATGACCAGTTGTTAATTTGTCAACAATTAGAGCTCAACCACAAAGGTCAGTCAGGGAGAATGAATTCCCATCATCAATGAGCTTTGGCCACAGCTGACCCTTGAGTTTTCACTGAGGATCTTAAAAACACATTTTTTTATTGAGATTTTAATGACTGTTCACTAGGTATGGTGATATTTAAAGATAAATTGTTGCCTTTGGTTTTGTTCATTTTGTAAAAACAGGCCTTAACATATATGCATACAGTTTTTTTTTTACAATCTTTTTTTTCTTCTATTTCACAATCATCTTTGCGCCGTTCGATCGTTCAAATTATATAATATATTAGTAATTGTAAAATTAAAAAATGTAAGATCATTTTTTATAAAAATTGGAAGGATGAATACCTTCACAAGGCACTTTATTTACTGCTACTTATTTAATAAACAAGATGAATAATGTTTAGATGCCAAATTCTCTGGCATGGTCAGTATAACTGGGCTGCACAGTGGTGCAGTGGGTAGCGATGTTGCCTTGCAGCAAGAAGGTGCCCTGGGCCTTTCTGCATGGAGTTTGCATCTTCTCCGGGTACTCAGGCTTCCTCCCACAGTCTGAAAACATGACTGTTAGTTTGATTGGCCTCTCTAAATTCTCCTTAGGTGTGAGTGTGTGTGAGAATGGTTGTTTGTCTCTGTGTTGCCCAGCGAAAGACTGCCGACCTGTCCAGGGTGTACCCCACCTCTCACCCATTGTCAGCTGGAGATAGGCACCAGCACCCATCGCGACCCCAGTAGGGATAAGCGTGTTGGGAAATGGACGGATAACTGTTGTCATGTGAGCGAATGAAACTAAGTGTACTTAATGCACAACGTGCACAAAATAAAACCGGGCTATTTAAAATAGATTATTTTATGGAAATGTTTTTGTGACCTCCTGACCACAAAATCCTGAACATAGACTTGTCCTCTCAGAACGTGTTATATGGACATGAATTTTAAAAAACAAACAAAAAAAAGCTCTTATTAATAACAATACAATATTTAAATGTTATATAAATATAGATCTGTCAGATGTAAGCCATCATGCTTTATCATAAAACAAGATCTCTATCTGCTAAATCTTTCATTGGACAACATTGAAAACCCACCAAATCTTTCTGATCACCTCCCCTTGGAGCCCACTGCTGCTTTAACTTCCTACTACTCATTAGTTTTTTTGTACTGTTCTCTCTCTCCCTCTTTTTATTTTGAACAGTGAATGCATGTTTTAAATTTTGTTTTACCTAATTTATATTGTTATTTTTAACATTTTACAACATGACTGTTGTAATGTTATTTTGTATTTGTTGCTGTTTTAAAATGTCACATTTCTTGTTGTAAAAGAGAACCATCAGTGGGCTTTTTTTTTTATTTAAACGTTAAATAAACCTGGATATTTACTTCACGTCTCTGAGACTAACCGTTTCGAGTTGTGCCGATTTTATAAAGTGAAATCGTTTTATTTTGAAAAGCCCGTCAACTAGCAGCTATTACTTCCGTGTCACTCGAGCGAACGCTCCAGTGGTCAATGTAAACAGTAAGTTGCCTGTTTTAGTTTTTTCAAAGCACTTAATAGGTTACAACTCTTTCAGCTCAACTAAACCAGTTGTACATTTTATATATGCTCGGTTCTTAATGCTAATGTTTAACTGCTATTTATTCTGACTTTTAAGAGCTAAAGCAGCCGAAACTGTTTGTTGGCCTTAAAGACGAGGCATTTATCTGCTCAGGTAGATTTCAGAGTAGCAAATAAAAAAAGCAGCACATAGTTACGTTATGTGGCCTCGCTTTGTTATTTATGGTGGCTGTTATTTAAAATATTTAACTTGTAGCTTTTTGCTAATAGTTGCAAATTGCTTTATTTTGTAGTATTAACTGTAAATGTCTGTCTCCTAAAGATGTCCAATAAAGAAGTGAAAGCCGCACTGAAAAGTGCCAGAGAGGCCATTAACAACAAAGAGTTCAAAGAGGTGTTAAGGCACTGCAAGGTAAAGCGTCCTGGTTTCCGGAACTGTCAGAAGGGCGGCTGCTGTGTAGCTACCTACTGGGAGGAGGAGGAGGATGAGGAGGGTGGTCTTAAAGCTGATGGGTTTCTTCTTGTTTTTGCGCTCTTCCATGTGGTTTCAGGCTGTTCTGAAACTCGAAAAGAACAATTACAATGCCTGGGTGTTCATCGGCAAGGCAGCCAGCGAGCTGGAGCAACCCGACCAGTCACAAGCAGCCTATAAAAAAGCAGCGGAGCTGGAGCCCGAGCAGCTGCTGGCCTGGCAGGTAAGGCTGCTCTCTCCTCAGGGGCCTCCCTCTATAGGACCATGGAGGCCCAGTGCCGAGAGCTCGTGCTCTACAGGTGCTGGCCATATAATTAGAATGTCATGAAAAAGTAGATTTTTTTTCCCTCCAGTAATTCCATTCAAAAAGTGAAACTTGTTTATTGTATTCATTCATTACTCACAGACTGATATATTTCATGTGTCTTTTAATTTTGATGGTTATAACTGATAACTAATGAAAACCCCACATTCAGTATTTCAGAAAAGTAGAATATTACTGAAGACCAACACAGAAAAGGATTTCCAGAAATGTTGGCCACCTAAAAAGTATGAACATGAAAACTATGAGCACGTATAGCACTCAGTACTTTGCTGGGCTCCTTTTGCCTGGATTACTGCAGCGACGCGGCGTGGCATGGAATCCATCAGTGTGTGGCACTGCTCAGGTGTTATGAGAGCCCAGGTTACTCTGATAGTGGCCTTCAGCTCTTCTGCATTGTGAGGTCTGGCGTATCGCATCTTCCTCTTCATAATACCTCGTAGATTTTCTATGCGGTTAAAGTTAAGAACAGGGATCCCATGGTCCTTAAACCAGGTACTGGTAGCTTCGGCACTCTGTGCAGGTGCCGAGTCCTGCTGGAAAGTGAAATCTGTATCTCCATAAAGTTGGTCAGCAACATGGAGCATGAAATGCTCTAAAACTTCCTGGTAGACGGCTGCGTTGACCTTTGACCTCTGAAAACACAGTGGACCAACACCAGCAGATGACATGGCCCCCCAAACCATCACTGACTGTGGAAACTTTACACTGGACCTCTAGCAACGTGGATTCTGTGCCTGTTCTCTCTTCCTCCAGACTCTGGGACCTTGATTTCCAAAGGAAATGCAAAATTTACTTTAATCAGAGAACACTCAGCAGCAGTCCAGTCCTTTTGATCTTTGGCCCAGGCGAGACGCTTCTGACGCTGTCTCTTGTTAAAGAGTGGCCTGACACGAGGATTGCGACGGCTGAAACCATGTCTTGCATACGTCTGTGCTTGGTGGTTTAAAACAAACACTTGAAATATATCAGTCTGTGTGTAATAAATTAATATAATATACAAGTTTCACTTCTTGAATTCTTTTTTTTTATTTACTTTTTTTATGATATTCTAAATATATTACCAGCACCTGTACGGTTATTTGTACTGTAGGTTCGTGTCCACTGGGAGGAATAATTTCAGTAATGTGTATTTCTGCAGGGTTTAGCCAATCTTTATGAAAATACTGATCAGTGGGATTTCAAAGATGAGCTACCAAATGTCTACCAGAAGCTTGTGGAGCTTTATGCAAGGTAAGATAGATTTTTATTTATCCATTTATCAGGGCTAGGCATGGGCTGGTTACCTGTATTAAAAAATACCAAGGTTTTAAGAAACTATGGTTTCAAAACCATTAAAATTTAACGTCCTAGCGTTCCTACTACTATTTAATATCCTCTTAATAAGATACCAGAGGAAGATTAATTTCACATGACTTTTAAAGCAGTGACTGCAGGATCATTATAGATCATTAGAAAGGGCAGAATGTCCAAAAGTGAAAATATTTTTTAAAATAAGCAATTGTGTATAGTTTTGCTTACATTTCTGTAGCTAAATTAAAATGATTAAGGAAAGGCTATCAAAAATCTTGTTTTACTTTTTTGTTCTAAAGTTTTTTACTTTTAAATAGTGAAACCATCGTATTTTAATTCAAGGATATCATACGAGAGTCTCGTACTGGTCCATGCTTAATGAGGACATGTTTTTTAATGCTCTTTTTTTTTTTATTACATGAAAGCAATAAAGCAATTTTCTCTCCTTTATCCTCTCCACTCACAGGACGGACAAAAACAAAAGCTACGACATGATCAAAAAGCTGTCAGATATTTATCAGTCCGACAGGGAATATTTGAAGGTGTGTACGTTTTCAGATCTCAAGCATTCGGGTTTGGTTAAAACAGCTTTTCAATATGTATTTTTTTCACACAAAATACTTTCTGTTCTTCTGCTTCTGGGCAGCTGGCTAAGGTTTGGCTCCAGCTCGTCCAGCTGAAGGAGGAAGAGGGCGCGGATAAGAAGGAGCTGGTGCAGTTATTGCAAAAGATGACCCAACTCCTCTCTGGCTGCTTCAGCGACGACGAGCAGGACAATGAAACTCAGCAGCATGTAAGCTCACCTCACCTGTGGGCTCCTGCTCTGCTTGTGTGTAGCCGTGTAAATACATCGCCGCGCGCGTCAGTCGAGTGACATCTAACATCATTAACCGCAATGTTGAGAATCTACAGTGAGCGACGTGTTTTCTTTGTGTATGACGATCAGCTGATAACGGCGTTTGAGAAGGCCATGGTGCTCACTGAGCCTGTGCCCGGAGAGGAGCACAGGAAGCTCTCGGCTGACTATATTAAATGTCTTTCTAAAGTAAGTGCAGCCTCTCTCTGATGTCAGCCTTATTTGCTTGATGTTTAAATGATGTCCAGACTTGGAGTGTTTTGTTTTGTAAAAGTGACCTCTCTGTTACAAATCTGCTTTTACTGCAGCTGCCACACGAAGAGGACAAAATGAAAGAGGCATGTCAGTCCATGCTGTCTGCGTACCCGAGCCAAACCTACCCTCTTGAGGTCCTTTGCGGTCACTATCTCAAAACAAGTAAGCTACTGTTGTCCCACACATACTCGTTAGAGGCTTTTATGGTATTTTGAAGAACAGTTCTTCAAATCAAGTTTATTTATAATTCAAACCAGCAGGGGAATCATCTAAAATGCAGTCCGTGTTACAGCTAGGTCAAAACTATGCAGTCAACTGGATAAAAGTATTGCAACTAACGTGCATCGGTCTCACCCTGATTGCAAACCTGGTGTCAGACGTAGTATTAGGCTGAAGGAGGAGCAGAAAAGTCGTATCACTCAACAATCAAGCTGCTTTTGGGGAGAATTTGAATTTGATTGCAAGCTCAGTTAAGCCCAACATGATTCATAACAAAAGCAAATTAAAAGTTTAAATAATTTTTCATTCAACCATTGTTTTTGATAGGGAAATAGAGGGACATCTCTAAAAGGTATTTTGACGGTTTATCTTTTCTGATAGGGTCTGGAAGACCTCCTTCCTGTAATTGTTATCTTTAAGCCCCTCGACATTGGGTATCGGTTGAATGAGCAAAAGTCTGATTAAATGTTTGTTTTACTGTGAAGATAACATGGATGAGGATGCAGTCAGCTGTTTTTCCCGACTTCTGGAACTGGCCCCTAACAGCGGATTGGGTCACTTGGGTCTCGGTACCAAGGCTCTCCTGGAGGGGCGTTATAAAGAAGCTGTTGATGACCTGACAAAGGGTTAGTTTCCACCTTAACAGTTAATGCGTTCTGCTACTTTTTTCCTAATGTTGTTTCCAGTCTTTATAATAGTTCTTAACCCACCTATTCTGTCTTATTAGGAATAAAGCAGATGAGCTCAGCAGCAGGATGGTGCAGCCTGGCTGAGGCGCAGTTTAAAATACACAGATACTCCGACAGCGCTGCATCAAGCTCACAAGGTGTGTCTTAGGACGGCTACTCATTGTTGTAGCTGCAAACTTTTCCCGCACCTAGATGAGCGCTGAGACTGCTTTTATTGGTCATTTAGAGTTTCACTCGGACTGAAACTTCGGATGAAATTCAGCAAAGGTTTGACTTCTTGCGCGCTATTAAACATAAACTTAAGTCCGGTTTGTTTCATCCCTGTAGGGCTAAACGTTTGTGCTAAAGATGACAAACAGCTGAGGGACAAACTCCTTCGGCTGAAGCTGGAGGCTTTAGTGAGATGTGAAGGAGAGCAAGCTGCCGATCAGGCTTTGGAGGCATTTTCACAGGTATTCTAACTAATTTGTGCTGTACATACAGTGTGTGTGTAATTTGTCTTTCATAGTTTTCTTCTAATCCTTGTTCCGATCTGATCTCAAATAACATTAAATTGTAGATCCTGTAGATACTGTTTACTTTAAACATAAAACTTAGGTGATCAATCTGGCCAGAGGGATTATTGGCTTAAAACGACGTTCACTCCAGAGAGGAATGTGATGGATCCATGAATAGGAAAGCCACACGGGTCCATAAAGACTGATCCCATCGTCAAGAAGACTTAAAGTAGCGCTAGGGTGAAAAGCATGCTATAAAAACTCTTGTTTTCCTTCAGCTGTAACTTTTTCTGAACAAGGAAATACTAAAATAATGCCAAATTCTATTTTTACTTTCATGAAACTGTCTGAGAACAGTTTTGTATTATTATTTTTCTGTTTGTTGTTTTGGAGGGATATAAATGTGTGTGGGATGATTTAGATGTCAGAGTCGGTCCAACAGACGAAGAGAATGCCAAGAGTGTGCGAAGCAGTAATCAAAGCAAAAGGTGGCTACTTTGAAGAACCTAGAATATAAGACATATTTTCAGTTGTTTTACACTTTTTTGTTAAGTATATAATTCCACGTGTGTTAATTCGTAGTTTTGATGCCCTCAGTGTGAATCTACAATTCTCATAGTCATGAAAATAAAGAAAACTCTTTTGAATGAGAAGGTGTGTCCAAACTTTTGGTCTGTACTGTAGATATACTTTTGTACTCATCCCAACAGAGTCATACTGCTAGACTTTTAAATATATATTTTTTTTCTTTCAGATTACAGAGGCTGAAAAAGATCCGGTTCTGTTAGCTCTGAAGGGCCGTGCATACCTCAACAAAGGACAGACTGATCAAACACTCAAGGTTAGTAGTTTGTCATCTTACCATCACCATTGGAAATGTAGTAATGTATTAAGTAAATATTAACTGCATCTTTTCAGATTTTGCTAAAAATAATAAAGACCAATTTCTAGGCAAGCTTGAAGCCAGCATTAGACCTAAGAGAGAGCTATGCTAATGTAATGATTTATTTTACAAAGCTGTTGTCAGACCTCGAAGCCTCCGACCCAAACCTGTCTCAGGGATTGTTTCTGAGAGGACTGGCACGTTTAGCTGAAGGTCAGCTTGAGCTGGCCGAGCAGAGGTAAAATAAAGTAAAACTAATCAATAAAAGGGCACATTTCCGCTCAGTTGGTGCAAAATTGCTAATTTACCTTCACATCTCCCCTGTTGTTTAGTTTCTTACAGGCCGCAAAGGAGACCCCAGACAGCGGGGAATATTTTTTCTTCCTTGGAAAACTGTACTGGGACATGGGTTCAGAGACCCGTAAAGACCGCAGTAAAACTCATACGCACTTGTTGAAGGTCGGTACGATTACCTTGGTCGGGTAATTGAATTATGTGTCTGTCTTAGATAGAAAGATGCACCTTATGTAAGTTCTGTTGAGTAAATGATATCAGGATTCGTATCGAAACGAGTTTTAATTCATCACAGTGTGGTTGTATGAAAAGCTGACTGACATTTAGGGTTGTGCTTCATTCGGCCCTTCCAGGCAGCAAAGCTAGATCCGCATCTTGGCTGTGCGTTTCGCTACCTTGGCCATTATTACCGGGAGGTGGCAAATGATAATGCTCGGGCACAGGGGTGCTACAGGAAGGCCTTTCAGTTAAACAGTGAAGATGCCGAGTCTGGCGCCGCTTCGGTGGATCTCAGCATGGGACAGGGAGATATGGTGGGTATCTTTTCAGAAAGTTACTTGTGTTGTTTGCATTTAGCATTAAAAAGTGCCCTTTGTCCCCCTTTGATCCTGCTGTGCAATCACCTTCCTTGTCTCTTCTTGGTCTGTCATTGTCACCAAACGCCACAGGACAGTGCCTTGGCAACGCTTGAGTCAGTGATAGAGAAAGCCACGCCAGGCTCAGCTAAGTGGGCCTGGATGAGACGAGGGCTGTACTTCCTGAAGGTTGGAGAACATCAACAAGCTATATCTGAGTAAGAATTCCTAATCTCAAAGGTTACGAGTTTGATTGCGACGTTTTATTGTCAGACTAAAGCTTTGCTGGGGTTTTAAAGCTTGCAGGCCGCATTGAGGGCCGACCCTGAGGACTGGGTCTGTTGGGAATGCTTAGGCGAGGCCTACCTCAACCGGCGGAGCTTCACAGCGGCTCTGAAAGCCTTCGGCAAAGCACATCAGCTTCAGCCCGGCTCCATCTACAGCATCTACCAGACAGCTGCCATCAAGCAGACTTTGGGAAAGTTCAAGGAGGCAGTGGATGAGTATTTGCAAATCACAACACAGCAGGACTACGTTCCTGCTCTCAAAGGTACACGTTTTGCTTAACAGACCTTTGGATCGTGTCGCCTTTCCGACAAGGTGGACATCAGAGTTGATCTGTTGGGTTTGTCGTTAAGGCCTCGGGGAGTGCCAGCTGTCTTTGGCAAAGAGTTTAATGGAGGACAGCAGAGATGGAGGAGCTATTGACCTCATTCAACAAGCCATACACAACCTCTTCAGGCAACGACCGCAACATATCTTTTTTTCCCAAAACTTTCATAAGAGCCACTGGTTTTGCATTACTCACGCTGCTCTCTAGGTGACCTTGTCTGTCGTTTCCCATTTCTGCTCTCCTCAGGGCTGTGCAGCGGCGACCGGACCTGTCTTGTTTGTGGAAGCTGCTGGGAGACGCTTGCACTGCCGTTAGGGTTGTTTCGCCCCACAGGGCTCAGGTTGCGGTGCCGACCTTACTCTCTGGGTTTGACGCCAGCACACAGGACCGCAAGTTGAACCAAGCTCAGACACTCAAAGCTGGAGAGAGGTACTGCAAAGTTTTACCCATATCTTGTACTACTCTCTAACTAGGTGTGCACACTACATACCATTGACTACAACGCCTTGTAAAAGTATTAATTCCCCTTTGCAGATCTTCGCAGTTTGTCACGTTGCAGCCATAATTTTAGTGCATTTTAACGTTGCTGAGTCTTATGGACTAGACCAACACAAGGTGGTGAAATGAGAAGAACTCAATACATAGTTTGGTAATATTTAAAACAAATTAAAATCAGAAAAGTTTAGCATGCAAATGCATTTAGCCTTCCAGAGTCAATACTTCACCAAATGTTGCTACATCTTCAGCTAAAAGGTCTTTGCAGTAAGACAGTATAGCTAGACCAGCTTCCCATGTCTGAGTGTCTGTTAGCATCATTTTCTGGACTTTCTGCTAGAGCAACAAATGAATAATCTTTGTTTAAACATTCCACCGTAGTTCAGGCTTTATGTTTAGCATCGTCCTGCGGGAAGGTGGACTTCTACATCCGTCTCTATGCTGTTGCAGCCTCTAACAGCTTTCTATCCATCATGGCCCTGCATTTCCCTCCATCCATCCTCCCGTCCAGTCAGACCAGATTCCCTGCCCCTGTGGAAGAACAGGGACCACATGATGATGCCACCACCATGTTGCGTGGCCGGCACGTGTTCAGGGTGATGTGTCGTGTTTGGTTCCCTGCCACATGGAGCGTTTAGCATCTTGCTCAGAAGTTCAGTGTTGATCTCATTTGACCAAAGCACCTTTCTCTACATGTTTATTGTATCCCCTACATGGCATGCAAGCAGAACGCTTTGTGGCTTTCTTTCAAACACGGCTTTCTTTTTGCCACGGTTCAGTAGAGACCAGATTTAGAAAGTGCACGACTGATAATTGTAATCTCAATAGATTCTCCTGACATGTGGACGTGTAAAACTCCTCCACCTCTTTTCACTGCTTCTCTGATTAATGCTTTCCTTGCAAAGACATGTCTTGGTAGGTTTGGACTTTGTGCCATACTCTTTGAAAATTCAGATGATAGATTGAACAGGACATGTCCAAAACTCGAGATATTGTTTTATAACTTAATCCTCCTTTAAATTCTCCGCAGCTTTATCTCTGGTGAGTTCTTTGGGTTTTTTTAGGCTGTTTTTTCAATCACGTTCTCAACTAAACTCCTGAGGCCCTCTCAGAACGGCTGTGATCATATTGAGCTAAAATTACGCAGACGTTTACTCTAATTAGCTGACTTCTGAAGTCTGATTCTATGTGAGTTTCCTTAAATTTCACCCATGATGTGCTAGTTTGTGTTGCTTTATGACATAAATCACTCGAAAAATGTGGAAAAGCTCAAGAGAAAGGAATACTTTTGCAAGGCACTCTGGTAGGTGATGACTTAAACGCTTTATTTTGCTGTAAAGTATGAGTTGAAGATGGCTGTTGAACTGATATTTTATGTCGCAGGTGTTACGCTCACGCTCTGAAGTTGATGCCTGAGGTTGCCAGCCTTTGGTATGACTTAGGGTTCAATTATTACCACCAGGCCACTATCTCACCTTGCCCTACAGACGAACACCAAAACTGCCCCTCTCTGAGCCTGAAGAAGGCGCAGCAGGTCATTCATGAGCTCGTGCACAACAATTAGGCACTGATCATAACCCAGACCGTCTCTAACTTCCTTTTTTTTTTTTTATACACCAGTGCTTGAAAAAAGCTATCCAGATGGACAGTGGGAACTATAGCTACTGGAGTGCCTTGGGAGTGATTTCCATGTGCAAAGGTAACACTGCAAAGGGCTTTACATGTTTATGCGCGTTTCTTTTTCTTTGCCTTCTAAAATCAAACATGTCTGTTGTTACAATTAGTAAATAATTTAAAAATATATAAGGAAAGTTCATGTTTTTCCCCTTTTCCTTGTTATATGTCAGAAAAAAAAACATATTTCTGTTTTATCACATCAGGTCTGGAGAGCTATGCTTTGGCTCAGCATTGCTTCATCAAGTCCATACAGGCTGAGCCCAATGTATGCACTGCAGATTTATGTTGTTGATGAGTTAAGGTCATATTCAGGGATTTTTAGAGACCTTTTTTTTGTTTTGCTACAGAATGTTGTCGCCTGGACAAACCTCGGTACGCTGTATTTAAAAAAGGACAATATAGAGGTGTGTGCCGTCACTTTCTTTACATTTCAACATGTTGTGGCTAGTTTCATTAGTGGTGGTGGATATATTTTATTTAAGTGTGCATTTCCTGTTTTAGCTTGCACATGAAGCCTTCAAAATTGCACAGTCTTTGGAGCCGCTGTATGTCAACTGCTGGATTGGACAGGTACTTTCAACACTTGTGTAACCGGTTTCTCACAATAGTTAGTATTTATTCTCATGTCCAAAGTCGAGGAAGGGATAAAAAGCACACAAAGCAACAGAGTACAAGGCAGCTGAGAGCACAGCCAAAAGTTTACTTTCAGAGAGCCATTCCCAGAAGTATTGAAGCAGAAGTTATAATAATATAATATCTGGTGGTTCTGACCAGCATTGTTGCTCTGATGGTGGCCATCAGCTCCCCCTTTTCTCCCATTAAATATGTCACCAGAATACTTAAAGCTCTAGCACTAACTTAATGTTAGTAGTAGAGTGAATGGAAGAAGCTGAAAGTCTCACTCATACACACGATCAGTCTCTTTTTAATTTGTGAAGCTTTTTTTGGACTATAGTAATATGATGTTATTCCTTATTTTTGTCCTCTTTTAAGTACCCTTCCTTCTGTTGTCCTTTTCTCGGTTTCTACTGTGAGAAGTCTGGGATCTTTACTTGAAATAATAGGACTCCCGTAACACTGAAATACAGTCAGTCTTTCATTTGGCTCAGATATAGAAAGAAACAAGTCGCTGCAACAGCTACTTATTACAGGTAAACATCTTTTAGGAATGTTTGGGGAGAGCGGTTAATGAGTATTTAAGATATCCATGGACATCAGCCAAGGATTTGTACAGGGCTGCTAAAAGGTAAAAAAACAAAAAAGTCTTACACAACAAACTTTGTGCTCACAAAGAAAACCCTCATTCATTTTGAAGTCTGGCAGCTGACTTTGCTACAGCCATCTGTCGTTACGCTGTCATTAACAGTGTTGGGCTGCTTGTCTCTCAGCCTTAGTTTCATAATTCTGGAGCAAAAAGTGTTTTAGTTAGGACTTTTTAATGGGTAAGGAGAGATGTGAGCTTTTCACCTCGCGCTGCAAGACCTTTAGGAAAAGTAAGCGTCCTCACTACATCCTTTTCTATGTAATAAGAGGCCACATTTCTAGTCTACAAAATTGTGTCAGAAAGGTATTTTTTGTCAAGAAAATGATCAGTTCTCTGTTTACAACAACAGGCCTTCACACGCTGCTGTCACATGCCCACGTCATCGTCCAGTTGTGTTTCTAGGGTTCCAGTTTTAGGGAATTGTGGCTTTAAAGGTCTCTTTTTGTCACAAAGGCGTGTTTTTAAATGACCTCTTTGATTACCAGTTTAGTTGGTATCTGGCACCATAACATAATGGAACTGGCATAAATATGCTGTGGGGGTTTCTTGTCTGAGTGTATATCTAGTAATATATACTATACAATACCATTACATTCATAAGTGGTTTCTGTGAGAGAGACTTTGACATTTTTACCTCCTGGTTTTTTGTTCTCATGGTAATTATAGTTTACCGTCTCTGTCATCCTACCAGGCGCTGATCGCAGAACGTGTGGGAAGCTACGACACTATGGATCTATTCAGGCACACCACTGAACTCAGCACACATGTGCGTGACAACTCAAAGCCTCCACCATTGTGAAACCCACTCATTAGCTAGATAGGAATCTTTGCTTCACCTTTCTAACTCCACCCACATTTCGGCTCTAGGCCTTTTGCTTTTCTCAGTAGGAACGCTGAAGTTTGTCTTATTATGCAGACCTCTCTGGTCCCTGTCTGTGTCCATTGTCACCAGACATGTAT
The DNA here is from genome assembly GCA_037039145.1 of Fundulus diaphanus. Lineage (NCBI taxonomy): Eukaryota > Metazoa > Chordata > Actinopteri > Cyprinodontiformes > Fundulidae > Fundulus > Fundulus diaphanus. The sequence continues at coordinate 32,733,735 of CM073127.1, read as the reverse complement.
GTTAAATCTTCCTCTATCAGATGGAAGGGGTCAAAGGTTATGCCTACTGGGTGTGTTGTACCCTTCTGGATAAGAGTAACAGAGACAGTGAACTGTACCGCTACAACATTGTGCAAATGAACGCCACCTCTGCCGCTCATGTAGCACTCTGCAAGTACACAGGTACATTGTTGTTCAAAATCTCGGGGATTTGATGATTTCTGTATTTTTTCTATACTGGCCTATGAGTTAAGACTGATTGTGTTATCTGAATTTTCTTGTAAATTTAGAAAGAATCCAGTCTGACCCAGATGCCTTTATTATGCTGGGTTACCTTAATGAACATCTACAGCTCAAGAGGCAGGCCTTACAGGCATACCAAAGGTCTGAATTAAGTTGATTAAAAGATATAAGGGGCACATTTTTATATTAAGGAATAATTAGACACCTACGACCTCAATCCTTGTACTCCCTGCAGAGCTGTTGAACTGCTTCAGTCCACATCCTCTTCGGATGTGTCGGTCTTTGCCCTTGGCAGCTATGCCCGCGCTTTATGGTAAACATTTGGCTTACTTATTGTGATGAGGTGTGTGTCGGTGTACTTGTCATGTTCCCTGAGCTTCACTGTACCTATGATCCCTTTTTGCAGCAACTCGGGCCAATGGGAGGAAGCGGTGCAGGTTTATAAGTCCACTCCACTTCAGGATCTTAGTGACCTGGTAGGGCTGGCTCTGGCCTACTGCAGGGCGGGACTCATCCCAGAAAGCATTAGCGGTACGAAGTAAAGGGTGGGAAAGGAAGTAAAGATTTAGCGCCGTCTTCTATGTGCCAAACTGACTGAGTGTGTCTGTGGCAGCATATGAGCGTGCCTTGGCTGTGGCTTCCAACGAGAAGGAGAAGGCGTATATCTTGACTGCTCTGGCCTTGCTGCAGCATCGACAGGGCAACCTAGACTCTGCCAAGACTCTGCTTTTCAAATGGTGAGGCCAAAAGCTTTTTAGTCAGCCCCTAAAACTGTTTATTTCTCTTATTCTTTTTATCTATTATCTCAAAAAAAGTTGTTAAACAATCCTTTACTAATTAGTTGGGCCGTTGATTGATTCTGTGGAAAACTGTTGAGCGTCAGCATCACAGCCATCCGACTTTGGGGAATAGATTTTATATCTGCCTATAACTGTGAAAGCTTAAGTCCATCTTACTTCATCTGGTCTTACAGAGGCATCTTACTAAATTGGAATACCACCAAATATTGAAATTATTTTAGTATTTCAGTTCAGAAAGAGTTTAAAAATGTACCTCAAACCAGTGTCATTCCTCATGCTGTTGGATTCATAGAGCAGCAAACGCAAAAAAAAAAACAATCACACTTTTTTAATTTGTACCTTCTTGGATTGGAAACGAAACTGTTCAGTCTCAACTGTCAAAGTTTCCAACTGTGTCGCTGGTCTCTCATCTCCGTGTCCGCAGCTCAGTGTTGAAGGAGCCGATCTCAGAGTCTCTGCTGTGCTTGTGTGCGCTGGGACTGGTCCACAGAGATGCTACGCTGGCTGCTGCCGCCCTGGCTGAGCTGCTGAAGCAAGGTGCAGCCTCAGGGGGGGTTGTGGAGCAGCGATGTCTGCTCAGCTGCTCCCTGCTGGCCCTTCAGGGCAACTACAGCGCAGTACAAAGAGAGGCCTCCAGAGCTGTGCACAGGTATACCGCCTGGTGGACTTTACTTTAGATGATACAGAAAAAATGTTAACAACTGAGCACATTGTGGGTGATGGATTGAGAGGTAAACATAGCTGAATACAAAATCTCTTAGAAAATATATTTAAGAAGACTTATTTGCGTTATCCTTTGTTAAAAAATGAGTTGACTCAAACTATATTCTATCATTAACTGCGAACAACAGATTGCCATCAGAGAGTGTAGATGTTTGCTCGGTTGCCTTTTTATAATCTATCATTTCTGATTTTTAATGACTGAAGCTAGGCCCACTGGATGCCTCGATGCATCATTCTTCCTGCACCTTCAAGGGGTAAAGGGTTTCTGAGCTGGGGTCAGCATATTACATTAAATTCATTTTTTTTTTTGCCCTGTTTTCCTGGTTGGCTCAGCAATCCTGGAAATCCATCTCTTTGGGCTCTTCTGTCCAGAGTCACACCGCAGTACTTCCCCAGAAAGGCACGGGTAAGCCTCTTTATACACAGACAGGACAAACCCAAAAAATTAAAAAAATACTGTTGATGTTGTTGTAACCGAGCAGTTTTGTCTGAAATTACAGTAATAATTGAAGCCAGTAACAAGTATTTCCCATGTGTGATTTTGGGTCCTTTGTGTTACAGGGGGGTGCAGTAGCCGGCCACATTGCCTGTCTGTTTAGTATGACTCAGGGGAAGGTAATAATTGAATATATCCAGAATGTTGTTTCTTCATTGGTTGGCTCACCTTGTAATAGCACTCTGTTCCCTCGACTCTTCTCCAAATCGGTGTTCAGACCCAAAAAAAACCAAACAACTTTTAGTGTAAATAATTTTAATATAAATAATTTTCAGTTTCTCAAGACAAAGCGTTTGTGTTTGTGCGCCTGCAGAGGGCGCTGTTGTACAGTGGCGTGAACCAAGTGGCTTGTGGGAGACATAGCGGAGAGGATCGTCACAGGAATGCGCTGAAGACCATGCAGAAAGCTGTTCTGCTCTGTCCTGGTACACAAACACACAAACCTCCTTAACTACTTGAATAGAAACCCAAATACTCCACGATGAAAACCAAAAACCCTCTAGTGAAAATAATAATGCAGAAATATACCCATCTGTATGTGAGTATCTTCGTTGTTGGCATTAAAGGTTTTGGATTTATTCTTTCATATCTCAGGAAGATATGAACACATTTTAAGTTCACATTCAGTCTCTCTGCCAACTCCTGAGTAGGAACATGTCTGTGTGGGTTTGTTCACGTGGCACCTTTGTTCTTCTTCCTTTAGACGATCCAGCAACATGGGCAGGATTAATGGCAGCCTGTCACACTGAAAACGCCTCCTGTTATCTCTCTGGCTCTACTCCTCGCAGACATTCCTTGGAACACACGCTGATGTCCGTGGTTTCTGAGAAAGGTGCGTTCATCGGTCTCCTTTAACCACGCAGCTTGCTCGTGTCCATTTTACATGTAAGGCTGACCCATTTCTCCTTTCCAGTGCGCAGCGTGGAGGAGATGGCGCGCCCTCTAGCCCAGGCTCTGGAAGGCTGGGTGTTACAGCAGGCTGTGGCTGGTCTAATGCAACAAGGACAGCTGGAGCAGGCCGAGGCCCTCTGCATGCAGGTTGAATACAAATGCTCTTTTTTTTTTTAATTTTCATATTCAAAATATTTTTTTTTCCACGGTGAAAAAGTGGTTTTTATTGTCTGCCTTATTTTATTTCTCTTTTCCAGGTTCTCAATGTGTCCCCCGAGCACCCAGCAGTGGTGCTGTCGCTGACACAGGTCCAGTGTCAGCGCCTCCTCATGACGGATGGCGGCACTGTCCTTCCAGAGCAGGTCCTGGAGCAGCTGAACAAAGCTGTGATGATGAACCCTACCAACCTTGGAGCGTGGCACGTATGTGACCGGCATTTAAAAAACAGTGTTACAGCTTTTTAAATGTCATGCTTTAGTGTTTTAATGGTACAAATGCACCATTAAATACACAAATAAACACTAACGCAACACTATATTCTCAATCTATAGATGTAGTAAAAGATACTACAGTTAGAATATTGTGGCTCATTTCTGTTCTTTGTTTTTTTTTTTGAATCCCAAACATCCTGATACCAATTTTAGCTAAATCATGTGTTTTAACATACCACAGGTAATTGCACCTTTCTTAGTTGCTTATTTTCAGGCGTACCTGTAACGCTGATGCACACGCTACAGGCCAATGGATGGCAGGAATTTACCTAATGTTCATTTGCCAGCTACAGAGAAGATGCACAGGATGTATTGAGTAGCCCAGGGCCTGAAGCTTACTCAGTGTCACCACCAGTACTAAGCATGCTGCTGACTGGGCTCTGAGCCGAAATAAGGAAGCCCACATCTGGCATGCCTGTATTAGGTTCACACATATTACTAAATATTGATTCAGTCGTGCCCTGTGATGGACTGGCGACCTGTCCAGGGTGTACCGCATCCAATGAGCGCTGGGGGTAGGCGTCGGCCTCCTGCAACCCTGCTCCCTTAAGCAGCTTTAGACAATGGACGGATGCTTAAATCGCCAAAAAATGCCTTTGTATTGGACAACGTTACTTATTCTGTCAAATATTGCTTTTTTGATAATATACAATTGAGTTTGATTACAAAGTTACAAATTTAATATGATTTTTTTTATGATGTCCCACCACTAAGGGTATGTATTTGGCCTTCCTGCCGAGTGCAGTCATTAACTATTTATATCAGAAGCAGAGATGACGTCTTGCCACCGTGTCAAAGAGCAGTCGCTGTGAAACTGGATTTTACTTCTTATACAAAATTATTAGAGTTGGCTTTCTAACTAGCTGTAGCATTATTCAAACAGTGGTCTATATATAATTTCCACACGGAGAATATAGATCTTTACTTTAACACAGAGTCTCTCCTAAAGGCTGTCATCAAAAATCCTGTACGCTATGTAACCGATGGAGGTTGAAAAGTCAGAGAGTAAAGCAGAACAACTTTACCCGTTCTCCGTTTAGCCTTCCTGTTATCTCCTTTAAGTCTTGCTCTCTTGTTTTCTCACAACCTCAACGATTTGCAGACATGCGGTAGAAAATATGGGGTACTTTAAACAGCTTCTTACAGCTGTTGTTTCCTCTGAAACGCCTCAGGGATGCTCAGACCGCTAACGCTGAGTCTTCAATTATTAGCAGCGTCCACATCAAAGAGTATTGCTGTCAGTGTGACCTGGTATAGAGCTTATCAGACTTTTTCCTCACTTATCAGAAAAAAAAACATCCGATTTTTAGGTTTCTAAATAGCCAGTCACTGTTGAGAGCAGATGAAGCTTGAAATTGTTTGTTCCAGTCACCAGACAATTTGTCAGTGCAGCTCAAGAATTAAGGAAGCTCATTTCGCCTTTCTTACATAGTCTCTTGTAAAAATAGCATTATTTTTATTTGAATATTGCCAATACGTTCTTTTGTCTTTCAAGTTTTAGGTGTTTAGCTGCTTTAACCCCCCTACATTTATTAATTGGTTCATCAGCAGGACTGTAGACCTTACTGACATGCTGAGGAGGTACAGGGCCTTCAGATGTATTCACCCCCCCCCCCCCCCCCAGCCTTTACCTATTTTGTTGCATTCCAACCTGTAATTTAAATGTTCTAAATCTTTTTTTATGCAATGGATCTGCATAAAAGAGCCTAAGCTGCAGAGCTGCAGAGCCCTGGAGGAGTTGCAGAGCTCCACAGAAGAGTCTGGTGTATCTATCCACAGGACATCAAAAAGCTGTACACTCCACAGAGCTGGGCTTTATGGAAGAGTGGTCAGAAAAGAAGCAACTACTTAGTGTTAACAATAAGAACATACGTTTTGAGTTGGCCATAAGGCACGTGGGGGACTCCCAAAATGTATGGAGGAAGGTGATCTGGTCAGATGAGACAAATTGAACTTTTTGGCCACCAAGGAAAATGCTATGTCTGGCACAAACCCAACACATGCCATCACCCCAAGAACACCCTCCCCACAGGGAAACATGGTGGTGGCAACATCATGCTGTGGAGATGTTTTTCAGCCGCAGGGAAACCTGTTCCAAGTTGTACGCACGTTCTGTAAATGGAGTGTGCAAACTCTCAAACAGTGCATTTTAATTCCAGGTTGTGAGGCAACAAAACAGGAAAAGTGCCAAGGAGGTGAATACTTTCGCCAGGCAGGCACTGTAATTCAACCATCTGATTAAGGGGCACCAGGTACACTCCTGATCAAAATCTTAAGACCAGTCAAAAAAATTGCAAGAATTTGCATTTTGCACTATTGGATCTTAAGAAGGTTCTAAGTAGAGCTTCACAATGTTAAAAGGACAAATCAGTGCAAGAGACAAGAACATTTGAGCAGGGAATTGTCTGAAAACTGCATTTACACTCAAACATGATTTTTTCAGCTGATCAAAAGTTTAAGACCATAGCTCAAAAAAAACCAAAAACCCCCCAAAACAGAAATCAAAATGTCAAAAAAAGGACTCAGTAATGAGTAGCTCCACCATTCTTGTTGATGACTTCAAACAATCGTTTAGGCATGCTCGATGCCAGTGTTTCCAGGAGGCTAGTGGGAACGTTGCTCCAAGTGTTGAAGATGCTTCACGAAGGGCATCCATTGTCTGGAACTGATGTCCATTTTTGTAAACTTCCCTTGCCATCCATCCCCAAATGTTCTCAATTGGGTTTAGATCCGGGGAACATGGAGGATGGTCCAAAAGAGTGATGTTATTCTCTTGGAAGAACTCCTTTGTCAGGCGGGCATTGTGAACTGCAGCATTGTCCTGTTGAAAAACCCAATCATTACCACACAGACGAGGGCCCTCAGTCATGAGGGATGCCCGCTGCAACATCTCCACATAGCCAGCTGCTGTTTGACGCCCCTGCACAACCTGAAGCTCCATTGTTCCATTGAAGGAAAACGCACCCCAAATCATGATGGCGCCCCCACCACTGTGCCGTGTAGAAAACATCTCAGGTGGGATCTCCCTGTCATGCCAGTAACGTTGGAAGCCATCAGGACCATCAAGGTTAAATTTTTTCTCATCAGAGAAGACAACTTTCTTCCACCTTTCAATGTCCCATGTTTGGTGCATCCTTGCAAAGTCCAAACGGGCAATTCTGTGACGTTGAAGAAGACGTGGCCTTTGAAGACGTTTTTTGTTTCTGAAGCCCTTCTCTCGCAGATGCCGTCTGATGGTTATTGGGCTGCAGTCAGCACCAGTAATGGCCTTAATTTGGGTAGAGGATCGTCCCGTGTCTTGACGGACAGCCAATCAGATCCTGCGGCTCAGAGCTGGTGAAATTTTTTGGGGTCTACCACTTGACTTTTTTGTTCCATAACCCTCAGGATCATTTAAAAAATGCAAAATGACTGTCTTACTGCGTCCAACCTCAGCAGCGATGGCACGTTGTGAGAGGCCTTGCTTATGCAGCTCAACAATCCTACCACGTTCAAAGTCAGTGAGCTTTTTTGCTTTTGCCATCAGGAGTTCTTGACAGTGTAAAGACTTCACAGAAAATGACATGGAATCCAGATGTTTGCACAGCTTTTGGCTTTTAAAGACTATGGTCTTAAACGTTTGATCAGCTGAAAAAATCATGTTTGAGTATAAATGCAGTTTTCAGACAATTCCCTGCTCAAATGTTCTTGTCTCTTGCACTGATTTGTCCTTTTAACATTGTGAAGCTCTACTTAGAACCTTCTTAAGATCCGATGCAAATTCTTGCAATTTTTTGCAAATGCAAATTCTTGCAATTTTTTGACTGGTCTTAAGATTTTGATCAGGAGTGTATAAAAACCAGTTTTAGGCGATGGGGCGATGGGGCAGCTGCCAACTCATGATATTGCAGATGTAACTGTTTAAATATGCAATCAGAATATGTTTCACATTCTAATTTGTAAAAATGGGGTTTATCAATTGTCGAATCAAGAGATTCCCTCTCCTTCTCTGTAGTGGCTGGCTGAGGTGTATCGTAGCCAGGGCCTCCTGGTTCGGGCTGTAATGGCCTATAGACAGAGTCTGCAGCTTGCTCTGCAGCTCGGCGCGCACAGCTTCCAGGTCGGCAGCCTGCTCCGACTGGCTCTGCTGGCCCTTGGACCCTGTATGGTAAGTCTAGTATGAGCACAGATCTACACCGTAAATGTTTCTAATTTTAGGGTCACTAAATACAGCTAAAGAAGCAAAACATACGGCTACAGTGACGCCAAACAACCCTTTAGATGGTTTATGTTGTAACAGACGGTACAAGTCAAAGGGGATTTTCCTCTATGCCTCTCCCAAGTGTGGAGAAGAGAGGTACAATACAGGGAGAAATCAGCAGCCAAAACCCGCCGGTATTCTGAATAATAAAGGAAGCTGCCTTTTGACTTTTGTGATGTTTATGTCAGGCTGTATAAAGGTTTGTTGAACAAATCTCATATGTGCTTCAGTTCCTATGGTCACTGTTAGATGTAATTAGCATAGTAACACAAATATTGTTACATATCGGAAAAAGCTCAATTTTAATATGGAGAAAAAATGCGGTTTATCTCCAAGGCTGGAGTCCCTGGAAATGACTGGAAGGATCTTGTGATGGAAGCCACTACAGAGGTTTTGAAGCTGGGCTCCTCTCCCATGGCCCTCCTCTTCCAGGCCTTGCTACAGTATGTGACCAAGATGGCTGCAAGGTCAGTGCTTGTCTCTGGGAGGTTTCCACTAAAACAGGGATTGTACAAGAGCACATGCATATTACAGATTCACAAATTGTTCAACAAAGTGATTTTGTTCCATAGCCATGTGTAATTTATCATCTGAAAGCTTGACCGAGTTATATTATTTCTAAACGTTTGAGATTTGCCACCTGTCTTGTCTGTATGTTGGTTAGCAATTATTAAGAACGTCGTCCGCCTTGACATAAAAATGTGCTATAGCCACCTCTGAGATGTCTGAGTAGTGGTGGTGACGGTCATCGCAGAGTTGAGGTATCGATGAAAGTCCTGTTGGCTAACCTGACCTTTGTCACAGCATTAGTGCCTTTTCTGACATTTTTTTGTCACACTAAAATATTTCTGATTATCATTTAAATCTAAACATCAGACAAGAGATGAATAAATACAAAGCCCGGTTTTGTAATGGCTAAAAGTAATTGTAATTCAGGAATCAACTGTAATCAACCACAAAGGGTGTGATGAGCTTCACTTGCCACCCCCAGGCCTGATTAACCACCAGACCTACGGCATCTAGAAATCACTTACATAGAAACTGTTTGGCAAGATTATGTAAATCTCAAAAAGCAACACGTCATGGCCCAAATCTAAAGAAATTTAAGAACAGATGAGAAATAAAGTGACATCCAGCAGTCTAAGGGTTTAGGACTTTGTCAAACCACAACTATTCACGAATGGGGGAAACCTGGAACTTCCCAGGAATTACTCCTTGAGCTCAGCGGCTCATCCAGGAGGTCACTAAAGAAGCCTGCAGACCTCACTTGCCTCAGTTAAGGTCAGCGTTCCCAACTTAACAATAAAAAGACTGGGCAGAAATGGCATCCGTGGGTGAGCTCCAAAGTCAAAACCACTACTGACCAGAAAGTACACAAAGGCCATTCACAAAAAAACATCTCAACGATGAGTTTTTGGAAAATATTCTGGGGACTGTTGAGTAGAAAAGTAGAACTTTTTGTAAGGCGTGCATCTCGTTACATTTGGCGTAGAAGTGGCACAGCATTTTCATAAAAAACCTGGTGACAAAAGTGTGATGATCGGGTGCTGCATTTCTGCTTCAGGGCCTGGATTACATAACTTTATCTTTATAGGAGAGTATCAGCCATCATGTTGTGACCTTAAAGGAGAACTAAGCGATATTTTACCACTAGTTGGGGCTTGAACACTGCCTATAGACCAAAACAAGAGGTATGACAAGCCACACATCTCTGTACCTCCACTCCTGCTGCAACTCAGCTCCCCCTTTCCCCTCCCGTTGCCTCATAAGCGCACATTTGCAAAGGATAAATACACAGCAAAATGGCATCGCCTTTCAGTTACATGTCCAGTGAACAAGTAAGGATGCCATAACTTTATAATGCTGTTAAATAGAGAACGCTTTGATCCGCTGGGCGTGCTCTCCGCCATTTTGCTGCTACGCTGCACTGCTCTAATGGTGGCATTTTCTGGGCAGGGAGGGGCTAAGCCCACAGTGGCGGCTGTCCACATGGACGTGCATTCATGCATGGCAGGCCCGGCCTCGTAAACAAGAGACTGGAGTACAACACAGAGAGATGGTGTGTGATGTCATACCATACTCCATCTAAAAAGATGTCTTTAGTTTTTCACGTCTACATTTTTTAGTTCTTTCTATCTAAAATAATGACATTTAGCTTATTGCTCCTTCAAGCTTGAGTGCATAGCTTGAGTTCTACAGCAGGACAGTGATCTCAGGCACATAAGCAAGTTCCCCTCTGAGGAGCTAAAAACACTAAATGAAGGTTTTAGAGTGGCATTAACAAAGTCTGGACTGAAATATGATTGAGATGCTGTGAGATGACTATGAACTTACAATTCATACTCAAAAACCCTTCAATGTGGTCAAAATAATAATAATAATTTTGCAAAAAAAAAAAAAAAAAGAGGCTTCACGTTCCTTCAGAGCGATGTAAAAGACTATAAGAACAAAAACCTTGATGGCAGTTATGGACACGGGTGGGACAACCGGTTATTAGGCTTAGGTTTCCTTTTTACACAGGGCCCACGTGGTAAATGGATGACATCCTTGTTTTTAAACAGCTTTTTGTATTTGCTCTGCTTATCTTCATCTGATATTAAGGTCTGTAGGATGATCAGGAAAATGTAAAGGCAATGAAAACACAAAAGTATTTCTTATGACACAACATATTCACATAAAAGCCCAGTAAAACGTGCTGAACTCTGTGGTTGTAAGGTGACAAAAGGTGAAAAAGGATTATGTGGTGCCACTCACCCAGCCGTGTCATGGCTAAATTTTCTCGAGTCGTGCTCCAAGAAACCTTTGTAGACGCGCGCAGGCTTACTGTGCAGGACCTCTGTTAGACCCGTCTTCGGGTTTCTGTTCTGTCCTCTGCAGGGAAACGAGGCGTTTGCTGGAGAGGCTGGTTTATGTTTCATCTGGTGACTTTCCGGTGACAGTGGTGCAGGTGGCGAGTTGGTACCTGCTCAGACACCTGCTTGCCAAAAATGACCAGGAACTCGTCAATGTGAGCAAACATCCCTCTCCTCCAACACAGTGGCACCAGAACAGGTTCTTTTTATTGAACTGAATGTGTATCAGAGCTTTGATAGTAAGCGTGCTCTTTCTTCTCTGTGCAGGTTCTGTTGCAACATGCCAAAACGAATGGAAATCAAAGGCTTCTGGCGTTTTACTCAGAGCTAACATCTTCCTCATCCTGAACGTTGCATCTGCCTCTTTTTGCATGTAATCAAATGAGCAGATAAGCAGGTTTCTCCATAAGCAAGCCATCAATTCACTTTATTTTAAATTTTTTTTGCATGCTGCTACCAGACGTAGCAAAATATGAATGTAAGGCATCATGAATCAAGACTTCAAAATTATGGTTTTATTTACATTGTTTTATTTCATTTTATTCTTCTTTGGATTCTGAAAATGAAATCACATTTTTTATTATTGTCATAACACATTTCCTAAAACCATGCAACCCAGTCCACATTCAGCATGAAATAAAGACACTTTGCTCCTCATAGAGATTGTCTCCTATTGATCCCACCCGACACTAACACACGATAATGCTAAACTAGTTCAATATTACAGTGAAATCATCGAGACTCAAAGTGCGGATTCTGACACTGTATTCTTTGTGGAAGACAACAGAAAGTTTCCAAAGTATGATTACACCCTGAGAGAAGCACTTAATGCCTTAAGTTACGTTCAGTGTTTGATTTCCCTGCGCTTGTTTAAACGAACCGGGTCCGGCGGTGCGGGTTCCTCTTAAATCCTCCCTGAACAGACATGTTTGGTCATGAGCGTGCAAATGTTTTGCCCACATCCCCAGCACGTTTGCCTGACATGTGGAGAGTGCTGCTGTTGCTTCCTGTTGCACAGTGAACAATCGGCTGCAGCAGCCCCGCCGCCCGCTCCGACAGTTGCACTTCTGACGCTGTTGGCCAGAAGCTGTTTAAGCGGCTCCAGCTCTGCGTTGGGAGCCTTGGCAATGTCCACGACCTTTATTCTTTTTGGGTCAAACACACAGTCCTCCTCCAGGCCGCTGGGCACAGCCGCCATGCCACAGTTGGCGGGTACCCAAGCCGTGTCGTAGCCTTGCGTGCTCCAGGTGTACTGCATCGGGTGGTGGTCCTTGTCTATGCGTTTGACGCGGCCAACGCACACGTGCAGCTGGAGCACCACGTGATCTGAGGGGTTAACGTTCAGAGGGTAGCGTTTTGCCTTCTTCCTGTCGCGACTTACGTACACGCCCTTTCCCAACATGCCCTTTGGTGACTGCTTAAAGCCAGTGGCGATGATGAGACGTGCGTTGGCAACAGTGGTGCCGTGGTACATGGTGTAGACGCCCCGATCTCTGGGATCCTGGGAGGCCCCCAGCTCCAGGCGAGGAGAGTCGTCATCGTAGGTCACCTCCCAGCCAAAGAACCGCAGCGACATTCTGCTTCAGTACAGGGTCCTGGTGATGCCAGTAAACTGCGAAGGGAATAAACACAATCATGATGGGCTGCGTGCTGACCTTTTATGCTCTACTGTTTTAAGATGGAGAATTTGAGAATAACCCTATAAAATCTTCCTCGTGTCACCTGTTTGTATGTGGGATGTATTTGGACGCAGATAAACAGTCTTCAAAGCAGGAAAAAGGTGTAGGATTTAATTGAGACGTAAACAACATGATTTAAGCGAGTTGCCATATTACGATGACTTGGTCATGTAACGACGGACCAATCAGGGTGCCCATGCGGACCCCTATCCACTGTCAACAGAGCCCACAATGGGCACATGAGCATCAGAACTGGATCAAGAAGCAATGGATGATGGTGGCTTGGTGTGTTCCTTTAAATCACATGCATACCCGGGAGCCAGGGCATTTCTTTCCTGGGGAACTCATGCCAGGATGCATTATGGGAAGAAGGTAGGTCATCTGAAGCAGTTTGATGGTTTGGGCAAAGTTCTGGCTGGTCGTTTTTGGCTCCATCCATGAGGATCTTAGTACCTAAGCGTTGTTGCACGCCACTTTTGTGTGAACAGTGCTTGCTGATGGCTGTGCCACAAAGCAGAAATGCTTCAAGAATGTATTGAGGAGCACAACAAGGAGTGTTAGGTGTTGACTTGGCCACATTTTTTTTCAACTGCGAGAAAAGCAACCCGAGTGTTTCAGATCACATCCCGGAAAAATGAGAAACATCCATCATAAAAAATAAATAAATAAATAAACATCTGGAACTCACTTAGAAAGATCAATGTTGTGGATGATGATGATGACCATGTTTAAAAACAAACCGTGTAAGTTAAATGTAAATCTAAAGTGATAAGGGAACATATCTTTACACATAGCTGACATCCATTTTCCACCAACACGCTTATCCCAGTTGGGGTCGCGAGGGGTGCTGGTGCCTATCTTCAGCTGTCAATGGGCGGGAGGCGGGGTACACCCTGGACAGGTTGCCAGTCTGTCTATCGCAGGGCAACACAGAGACAGACAGGACAACACACACTCACACCTAAGGAGAATTTAGAAAGGCAAATTAACCTAACAACATAGCTAACAATAGGAAATAATCAAAGCTAAGAAATTCCTTTATTCCCAATGCGGAAATTCGGAAAAGCCACGTGATAAGTTAGATGCCACAGGACAAATCTCACCAGTAAACAAGTATTTAGTTTTTCAGCGAAATGGCTAATTCAGCGTCAGCTACAGTATATCGTCACACTCAACTACTTCCTACTACTACAAACTCACTGCTGACTGTTGAAATAAATTGGCCTGCATGTTGCCTTTATTGGTTTACCCAACTTTAAGTTAAAAATCTTACCGTCGTACTGCGAAGTTGTCGGATCTCTAAAAGTGTGATAATTTTCACTTTCTGTTTTTCAACTATGTCTAGTGTAGGTATACAGTTTCGATTTCTCAAAAATGAAAACAGCTTGTCACACATACAGTCAATCACTTATTCATAAACCCAATTTCAGCAATCTCACCCATGTGGCCGGTTAGCTCAGTTGGTTAGAGCGTGGTGCTAATAACGCCAAGGTCGCGGGTTCGATCCCCGTACGGGCCATATGATTTATCTTTTCCTTTATGCAGCTATCTTTGTTTCAAATTTAAGCGAAGTGTAGTTACAACGTGAAAGGTCTTTGAACATTTTAATTATCTTCACTGGCTGGAATTGGCTTTCGTTAAAGCAAAGTTTTTAAATGACAGCCTTCTTTTAAATTGCACAACTACAACACATTTATTTTTTGTTTTGTATCTTTATTATGTAACTGGATTTGTGTGAAAGGCCTGCTTTGAGATTCTTTGCAAACGGCCACGGAGCATTTATACTGCTTAGACCTTTTTCCTTCAATAAAGTAGTCCGTGCAGTTTCATTTGGCCAACCTAAGGCAATTCTTTACACATTTAGTGGCTATATTTCCCCTCTATATTTCCCACGCAATTCTTATTTACAAAATAGCGTGAGCTAATTTAGATTGAATCAGGAGTCTTTATTGCCATCATGTTACCATAATGACATTTTGGTGAGACACCGGTTTAATTATAACACACAAACACAAAAGGCATCTATGGAAAAACGAAGATTCGCATGTAGATTCACCTGGAAACGCTCATCTTTTGCCTGGCTCACAGGAGAAATGTTGTGGTCTGCATACACCACTCCACTCATCTTAGGCTTGGGGGTTTTGTCCTTAGGGTGGACCAGCCTCTGTCTGAGGGTCCTGTTGGGTTTGAAATGTACTAGAATCTTGTGTTTAGAGAAAATCCTCCTGAGTTTTTCAGCGACCCCAGCAGCATATGGGAGGACAATGTTTTTGGACTTGTTCTTCTGCCCGCTCTATTCTCCAGCATGTCCTTTGGATTTCCTTGCTGATTTGACAATGGCAGAATAACAAGAAGTGCCTTGACTAGCTTACCTTGTTGTGGTTTCTCATGACATCTGCTGCTTACGTTTTTATTCAATACCGTGATTGGCTAAAACCAACCTTTGGTAGGCGGGCACTAGGTGTTGCTTCGCCCAATCAGCTCGGAGAGTTCTGCTGAAAGTTCCGCCTTTCCCTAAATGGAGCAGTCCCAGATTGATAATGTGCAGAACTAGAGTGCTACACATTATCAATCCGGCTGGCCAGGTTAGCCCCCTTGTGGTGGAAATTTTAAAAAATCGAGTATGCAGAAGCTTAAGGTTGCTTATAATGACTTGCTGAGAATTCTCCTGACGAAAGCTAAGTTCAGTTGTAATACACACATCAGGTCACTTCTTGAGCAATTTGATATATTAGTTTATGTGACGTTCGTGCAGCTCCCAGTCTTATCAGTATTAACGTAGTGTTGTCACACCTTTCTGCCAGTGCACTGCAAAAAAAAAAAGTGGATTTCGAATCATATAGGCTATTTAAAGTTAAGCTGTACAGCAGGAGGGAAAGACTTATCAGAAGCGGAAAAATACTAACCAGTTGTTGATAAATAATAAGGCATATTCAGATAAAAACTAAAATGTTCAAGTTGAATGTACCATACAGCACTTCCTGAGAAGTTACAACATGTGCAAATAGTTCTTAGCATCTGATAAAATTTAAATGTTCAAGTCAAAAAAGAAAGATGGCAGTCAGTTTAATCTAGCAGCAGACTCTAAATTGGCCTAGACCTTAACTGGGAGATTCTTAGTTATTTATTATAGCTATTTCTGTCTTTTTAGTTGCTGTTTATTAGTTTTATTATTCTGATGTTTTATTAATTAGTCATCATTTTATTGTACCTGGCAAGGGTATTTCTGCATTTTATTTGTTTTTATCGGTGTACAGCACTTTGGTCAACGGTGTTGACCAAACAAGAACACCTCCTTTCTGTCATATAATTCCATTAAACTTGTAGGTTTCTGATCAATACATCCCCTTAGCTTTTAACTATTCCAGTATAAAAGTAGGGAGCGGGTGCAGGAGATGGAGGTTACGTTCAAGGGATGAAGGTAAGCAGACACCAGACAGAAAACCGTGTTAATGAACCCGAGGTGCATGCAAAGTTGAAGCCAGAAGGAGCAGCAGTCGCCAAAGTGACTGAGTTTGAGATTCGTGGACATAGCGAAGGAGGACATGGGGATTGTTGGTGTAACAGTTGAAGTGACAAATGATGGGTGAGACGGAGGCAGGCAAGCAGCCAAATGCAGAGGAAGAAGTGACAGAGCATACTTTAATCGGCTAAGCTAAGATCATCAACTCATAGTTTTTTTTTATATATTTTTATTATGCAATGACTCGTTATATTTTTATTCAAATTAACATCACACCTGGGTTTCCCAGATTAGCAGTAGCTGTCTCAACATCATCGTAAACATACCATCTGTAAACAGAATAAAACCTCAATGAACTTTGGATAACTGATAAGAGCAAAAATCTGACCATTTTCCAATTTTATAAAATTAACAACTATATATGACAAGTTTTCTGTAAGATTGACAGATTTCGTTAAATGGCATTTTTAATAACTATTGCACCTATTTGCAATAATGATTGCTTTCAGTGTCGTCATTCCACTTTACGTCTTCATGCCCCCCCACCCGTCCTGTCAAGGTTTGCTTTGACAAAAGTGCTTGGACGTGAGAATGCAGATGTTTTGACCACACTTCCAGCACTGCTGCTTAATGTGAGGAGCTCCTTTCTGGGTCTTCCTCTTGCACAGGGGGCAGACATCCTTACAGTCACTAGCGCCTCCCGTGTCTTTTTTAGATACTTTAGCAAGAAGCTGCTGAAGCTCCTTTTCTATTGCATGGTTTGGTGCTTTGGCGATGGCCACGACCTTCACCCTTTTAGGGTCAAACACACAGTCCTCCTCCAGGCCGCTGGGCACAGATTTCATGCCACAGTTGGGCGGTACCCAAGCCGTGTTGTAGCCCTGTGCGCTCCAGGTGTACTGCATCGGATGGTGGTCCTGGTCAATGCGCTTGACGCGGCCTACACGGACACGCAGCTCAAAGATCACACGGTCAGAAGGGTTACTTCCTGGAGGATAGTGAGCCGCCTTCTTCACGTCCCTGCTCATGTACACGCCCTTTCCCAGCATGCCAGCGCTCGACTGCTTAAATCCGCCACTGAGGATGGCCCGCGCACTGGACACGCTGGTTCCGTGAAACATGGTGTAGACGCCTTTGTTTAGAGGCTTCGGCGCCGGTGCCAACATCACGTCAGGGAAACAGGCGCCATCGTCCACCACCTCCCAGCCGGAGAACTGAATTGACATTGTCACCTGTAGGAACCAATGAGTAAAGAGTACAGGCAAGATTATTCAGTCTGGTTTCATGTATTGTTATCTTTTGGTGACGCAGACTAACTTGTTTTCCTGCTGTAAAGAGGCCCTGCTCCTGTGTACAGTGTTGCTTCCTCATAGTATTGTTGGATCGTAGACCTGCCTAAGCAGTCTGTCTGCATCGTACGTGCCAAATAAGAAAGTCTGTATCAGGCTTCACACACGCGACCTAATTACTGTCTCAATAGTGTACCTTACCTTCCAGGATCCAGCTTTCATACAATACATATATTAATATTTTCTTTCTTTTTTTTTTTTTTTGCCTGAGAATGAAACAAAAGTCCCGCAACAGTTTAGTCAATCTCAGTCCCTTAAAAATTAGATCAAATTGTCATGGACATTAAAAGATTTGCTGATTAATCATTTGTGTAAAAATTAATTCTCTTTTAGTATAGAAACAACTTCAGGGAATGGGATGTGAACTTACCGTCGGTAACTCGCAGTATGCAGATCCAGCAACATGCACTTTGTGTTGCGTTAGTTTCGATTTAAGAGAACAGGCGTCTCACCCGGAAAGACTCTTAAGTGTGAATTAGCAGCTGACTCGGAGAAGGCGGGTCTAACATTAATGCTGGATGTGTCCCGGATGCCTGTAGAGAACAAGTTGCATATTTCATAGAGAACTATCGTTATGTGTAACATTTAAATACCTATCAGCACATGAAGAGGGGTTAGATATTCTTGTTTGTAAGGCGTTCCATGGTATGGCACGCAGCCGAAATAGCTCAGTTGGGAGAGCGTTAGACTGAAGATCTAAAGGTCCCTGGTTCGATCCCGGGTTTCGGCATTTTGTCACCTTTTATTTGCTCCTCCCACCGAACTCCGTCGATGACCCTTTTAGTTTCTTGTTTGCACAGAAACGTCGATTTAAGATGTTTTTAAGACAACTATCAAATTATTTTATTCTTCACTTACAAACTTGAATTGTGGGGAATTCCGCTTAAACACAACACGCCCACTGTTGGGATCTAATTCGCTACTGAGCACCGTTTTCGACATAGGGCTTCGCCTTGGTTGGCTGGCGTCCAAAAAAAGTAAGGACTTGGATTTGATGATCCTTTGTGAAACAATACGAATCATTGAAAGAGAGAACGAACAAGGCCCAAGCCCAGTTCAGGGGAGATGGAGGACAGATCCTGCCATAATTAAGAACAAAGACAGAAGAGATACATCATTCTTTAAAACATTGTTTTCTCAATGTTTTATATAATTATTTCAGTTGCATTGAAAATGGGTGAACACTTACTACTTGTTCTAAAAGTAGTTGAAACTAAACTGACCTCATTCCAAATTCTTTAAGATGAACTTTGATTCTCTAAACTGAACTTTAAAATCGTTGAATAATTTTTATGGCGATGGTTTTCAAAGCATTTTTAATTTGTCCTTTGTTCTTCTGTGTGTACAAAAGTCATTATTATTTCTTCAATCTTAATTTTGCTCAGTAGTTTTAGTTAAGTTTCTACGGTCTAGCCCAGTCAAAGAGTTCTTGACTGAAATGTTTAACTTGGAGAGGAATTATTTATATTAATAAATTGTTATTTTTGAAGAGAAGTCACTTATTTTTTTTCATATGTGTGTGGAGGTTGCTGTTTTAATATGGCAGAGCTTGAATCCCTCTTTCACCTACTATCCTAATGTCAAAGCCAAATTGGGCTTATATTCATAGGACAATACCTGACAGACCAAGGGTTATTTGATTGTATATCAAATAACTTTATTGACATTTAATTGCTCAAAAAAATCTTTTAAGCTTAGCTGGGTACAGGCATCTGTCACCTACAGCTTCCACAAATGAATGTTGCATTTAGTCATTAACTACAGCTTTGAATTATTTTTCACAACATTTTACTTTGTTCTGTTTCCAATATTTCTCTGTTTGAGGACTTTTTAACTCTTTTGTTTACACCAAGTCATTTTTTGTTTTCACATTGTCATGGACTAAAACAATATTTTTTTCGGGGGTGAAGGAATAGTGATGAGCCTCCCTTTCTTCCTGTCATCTGCAGAGCTCTCTTTCACCTGTTTTTGTTTTTTTTCCTTTACGTTTGACGCGAATATCGAGTTGCATGCACGTGTTTGTGCAGTGTTGACAGCAAGTTACCAGCAGCGCTCAGCCACCTTTGTGGTATGCCTGTTTGAGCAGCTGGAGTCTAGATCAGCCTGCAAGATTGGCCCCAGTGGGCCTGGATCATCTCTGTGCCGAACTGACCAACAGCTTTTGCTATTTTTTTTTATTATCAAGCCTTTATTTAACCAGATAAAAGACCCACTGAGATCAAGACCCCTTTCACAAGGGTGGCCTGGCCAAGTAAGGCAGCAGAACATTTCATAGTGGG
The DNA here is from genome assembly GCA_037039145.1 of Fundulus diaphanus. Taxonomy (NCBI): domain Eukaryota; kingdom Metazoa; phylum Chordata; class Actinopteri; order Cyprinodontiformes; family Fundulidae; genus Fundulus; species Fundulus diaphanus. The sequence continues at coordinate 32,714,250 of CM073127.1, read as the reverse complement.
CAACACAGACAACGATACAAACAAAACAACCTTTAAAATATGCAAAGTGCAAGCAATTTGACAAGTTGTTATCACGGTGACAATATAATATTCAACAGTAGCAAATTGAGATTTAAAACACAGGTACTGTTCGAAGGGTTTCCCTAGCCAGCTTATTAAGATAGTTCGGAGGGCTTTCAGTGAAATCAGTTCTGACTGTTTTAGTTCAGATTTACCTGCAGAAAGCAGGATTCAGCCAGTCTGGACTTCGGCTGAACACAGAACACAGAATGAAAACAAGGGTTTCAGGCTTATCACTATGATGCGTTTTAGTTTGAAAGCTTGCAGGGTTTAATATCTGAGAAGAGCTTAATTCCTTTGTCGTTTCCGCTGGAGTCCATCCTAGTGCAAGGCTGTAGCATCTCTGTGGTCAGTCAGAGCTGGGAGTAATGGCAGTGACCTACTTTTTCTGCATTTTCATCTATTTTATGGCACATGCGCGACCGTTGGTCAAGAGTTAATGTGCTGCCATCACAGTGATGCCTCACCCTGTAGAATGAACAAGAGTGAACGAGTGTGTGAGGAGGGCAGCTGCAGCGGCCTTCAGATTTATTAAAGTGATTTGAAAGCATCGGGACCGGACACACATCATTGCTCTTAATCCATGGATTTGACCAGTTTTCTAACATTGGTCTTAAAAAAAAGAAAAATTCAAAGGATTGTCCAAAATCTTCTTAGGAGGACCTTTTCGTCCCTTCTTGCATTTATTCGGTTTGTGTTGCATCTGATAAAACATCCTGCCCAGGATAAGTGACAAGAAAAATAGTCCCAGATTTTGCATATTGCTGTATGACTGTTTCAATGTGGATGATTCAGTACTGGAATTAATGCAAACATTAGATGACATTTCATTTATTCACCAAACATGTCTCTTTGAGCTGAATGATCATAGTCGGGAATGTTATGCACTTTGCGAATGTTTGTTCATTGAACAGGAATATTAACAATGTTTTCCAAAATAAAATTCATGAGCTAAAACAAGAAATAAAATGGCAACCTGTAGAGATTCAGCTGTGACAAAGAACAATGGAGTCAAAATAATGACTTTATAACATTTTACTGGTAAGATTGTTTGATATTTTCTACACTCAACAACCCCCCAAGCCTTCTTCAGAGTACATAGTTGGTGGTCAATAGCCATAACCGTAAAATTGAAAAATAACTTAATTACCTGCTAATTTCTTATTTTTTTTACTAATTAAAATCTGAGTGTGTCAAGCATTGGTGTTCAGCCACCCTTTTTTCCTGACACCCCCAAATTAAATCCAGTGCAACCAGTTGCTTGTAGAATACAACCAGTAGATAAACAGAACCAGCCTGTGTGTAATTTAATCTCAGTTTAAAAACAGCTGTCCTATGAAGACCTCGGAGAGACCAAAAGTTGTACTTTCTGGCCTACATGAAAAACACAATGTGTTGAGGAAAACTAACATTGTACATTACTCCGACTACATCATCCCTGCTTAGGAACGTGGTGGGAGCACCATCTTGCTGGGGGAAGTCCTTCTTCCGCAGGGACAGGGGAGCAGGTCGGAGTCGATGGGAAGATCAATAAAGGGCAACACGGTGAGAAAACCGTCTGCAACGCAACGCATTTGTGTGAACTAGAAGCCCTTGTTGCTGTGTGGGGTTGGGAAAGAGTCAGCTTATTATGGCTAATGCATGACTCATGTTGAGCAGCCACTCAAACAGTGTCTTGAGGGCTGTGCCTAGGCAAAGTGGTGCTCTGAGCAAAATGTCAGCAAGCCTGCATATCTGCAGTAATAATTTGGTCAGATGATGTTAATAAGATAAACACATTAAACACGGCTCTGCTGGTGATGCTAATTGAAACAGGGGCCTCAGCATATAAGGATGGTAATAAATCAAGTGTGCCCATGTGCTGTTCATGCACGGCAGGTCATGGAGCATCCAAAATGATCTAATCTGAAAAATAACTGACTTACAGTCAAGTGTAAACATGGCGATGCTCTGGTTTGGACAGAGGTGACACGCACAGCTGTTTCAAGGGCATCGCAGCTGCTGTCAGGACTCTGCATTGCTGCAACTGCATAGTTTAAAATGTTTTGTATGTAGTATTTAGGACACATATTAGAATACACTGTAAAATATGTAAAGAGAGATATCGAAACATATAGTGTCACAATTTCCAGGAGATTGTGTTTTGATACTGTTTGTGTGTTTTGACTGGTTAAGTTTTCTTGATTGTGCTTTTTTAAGTTATTCCCTTTTGCCATTTCTCTCCATGTGTTGCTTGTATTTTAATTTGGAGATCCTGTTCCTAAGCTGTTTCTGTTATATATATTCCCTACTAGTTTCTGTTATATTCCCTACTAGGGCCCTTCAGTGTCACCTCAGCTCCTCGCTTCTCCTTAGTCCTAGCTGTTTCCCAGCTGTCATCCCTCTTGATTAGCTTTTCTTCTGCCTCCTTTCTCTTCAGTATATATATATATATATATATATATATATATATACATATATATATATATATATATATATATATATATATATATATATATATATATATATATATATATATATATATATATATATATATATATATATATGTTTATTTATTTAATTATTTTTTCTTTTGAATTGAATTGAATTGAATTGAATTCTTTGCTCTCCGCTGGTTCCTCTACTCTCTTCCGGGAATTCCTGCCTCCCTGTTTATCTGTGCCTGTTTGTTTCAGTACCTGTGCAACTAGAATCTGTCAGTTTTCTTTACTTATCATGAAACCTCTCACTTTCATCTCGCTCTGGGCTTGGGTCCTCCTAACTCTAACCATAACATGTGCAGTTTCTGGTCATTTGCAGACCTTACGTCAGTTGTTTGTATCTCTGTAGCTGCAGGCACCTTTCATTAAACTGCTGCTTTACGTCAGAGCCACCAAACTCAGCATAGATCCCCCCACTCACACTCCCACCCATCTACGACTACAGTTCTTCAAACTGTACGCCAACTCTTATTTTAAGTTCTGCAATTTCCTCTTGCAATCTAATCATCTGTTGCTCCCCCGAGCTCACGTCAGCGCTCAGCTTGCAGGCGCTGCCGTCGCACCTGAGACGATGGAGAGAAAACTAAGAACAGCTGGTGGGAGAGAACTAAACAAGAACAGAGGAACAGGAGGGAGAGAAGGGTAGGTGTGAGGAAAGGGGCCTGAACAGCAGGGAGAGATGATTATGAAGCACACAAAGTTAGGACAAGGCACTGTCAGGCAACAGGCACACACGCACAAAAAAAATGTCAGTTCAGCTCACAGTAGCTTGCTTTGAAGATATTCTATTGCCAGTTCACAAAGTGTGACTGAGAAAAAATAATAAATAGTCCATTTACAACATGTTTCAAGACATTAATGCTCTCGTGCAATACTTTGTATCTTAGATACTCTGGAATGAAGTTGAACTGATAGGCACGAACTGCCTGATTCATTATCAGCTGTGAACTACAGCTTCCTTCCTTTCAATGCTTGGTTTAATGCCGTAATTGCTCTTTCAAAGGCTTTAACTGCCAGTTTATCAGATCTCTCGCTCCCTCTCTGGTCATATCAGTGCACTTTATCTGACAAACCATAATCCAGCAGCTAATAACTGAGAGATCTGGCTGTAAGTGTGTAAATGCACACTATTACAATGCTTCAAAGCCTGCAATGACCAGTGCAGTTCATACAAAACCACTGCCTCCCCCTAGCTCAGGCTAATATTTATGGGCAACATGCAAAAGATCATTAAATGGAGCAGATGAGTTCTATTGATGCTTTTTAATTGGACCGTAGATTAGCCGTTTCTTTAATAAGGCTCAGCCTGCGCTCTCATCGCTGAGGTCTCGCACCTCCATGAGAACGCAGCCCTAGTGCGAACCAAGAGCTGCACTAAAATTACACCTTACATGTGAGTAATACAACACACTATTTAAGATGATCAATGAAAGCTAGGGGAGAGAAGAGACATAGAAGAAAAGTAGATTGTGGAGGTTTTGTTTGTAACACACCTAGTGTTAGGATTTATCTGCCTAACATCCATCATCCATTATGCTTGCGGGTCCTTTCCACGCCGACAAACAGTGGATCTACTCCGAGCTCCCCTCTGATGACAGAGCTCCTAATAATCCTATCTCTGAGGCGGAGCCCAGCTACCTTACGGAGGAAGCTCACAACAGTTGCCTGCATGCCGGATCTCATTCTTTCTTTCATGATCCATGTTTCGAGGTAAGGTCTTGATCGTGGACGGTCACAATTCAGAGCTTTTGTCTTCTGTCTCAGTTCTTGCTTCAACACGAAACCAGAGCAGCACCAACATCCCTGCAGCCGTGGCCCTGTTCTGTTTATCAGTCTCCTTCTTCATCATCACCCCTCTTGAGAGCAAGACACCAGAATACTTAAATGTGTCCTCTTGAGGCAGAGACGGACCCTGCAACCCTGATGGAGAAGTCTGCCCTTTTCCAGTCAAGAACCATAGATTCAGACTTAAGGGACCTCAATCGCATCCCAGCTTCTTCTCTCTGGACTGCAGGACACTTCAGCAGATGCTAAAGGTTAAAGATGCTGACAGAACCATATTATATCTACCAAGTAGATATGAGACATTGTGGCTCCTAATCTGCACACCCTCCCCTCCTGGATTGTGCTATGGGAACCTGTCCATGAACACCTGAAAGATGAAGGACAAATGCCATCCCTCCTGGAGACCGCCCCGCTCTGCATGCAACACTGAAGAAGCACGTCAGCCATGACAGTCCCACAATATCTGGAGCCTTCAGCATTGTAGAGTGAATCGCGTCCACCCCTGGTATTGTGGCTGGGTATGAAGATCCTCCTAGTGCTCCTTCTTTCCTCGAGTCTGTTTTACGGCTACTGTATTTTCAAAGCTAATCAGGTTCTGTCACTCAAGTTCCGAAACAAGAAAAAAAGACAGCTTCCCTGAGAAGTGTCCATTTTAATTCATGACAGTTTGAAACCAGTTACTGTGGAAATCCTTCATCCACTTACAAAGTGTTAACTTACAGATCATATAGCGTTGGGTTACTTTAAAGTGTTTTCCATATTTTATTGTAATAAAAACGAGATAGCTTGAATATAGCCAAATTATTTGATACCATCTCTATTTAATACATGATCATCTGTCAGGAAATACTCTTTTAACAATTGCATTGACTTTACATCAAAGAGCCCATCGCGAGAGTTGGCACACACTGCCCGATGCGGCGAGCGTTTGATTTCACAGAATATTCACTTTCAGCCGGGTTTATTAGTTCATCCCATGCAGAATTAATCAGCTCGGAGGCTTTCATGTAATATCGCAGATAATGATAGCCTCTAATCATGCTAATGGTCCATTTGCAAAGCAATAATAAAGCTGAGGATTTCATTTTTTGTTTTCCTGCTTAGGCACTTTTCAGAGCCCTGTGGGATGTCCACAGCCACAGATGACTCCAAAACACCCCGATTCATTAGTCCGACATACTCAAACTTTCAGCGATTTTATCTCTGACAGATAAGCTTGAAACCAAAGTCAAATTCCTTGTTTGTGAGTCACAGCCAATAAAGCTGATCCCGATTCTGATTAAAACCATACACTGCTCAGATCACCAGCTCGGCACATTGGTAGCTTGTTTTTTTTTCTCAGACACCCATCAAAGCTGGAGCTGATGAGAAGTGAAGTAATTTCCCCCCCCAACACTGCACCATTCCATCAGGTGTAATCAGATCAGCTGGGAGGTTGTGGACATGACTCTGTGTCTCTGTTCTGCACATTAAATGTAGGAAGGATGTGTGCAGTATGAGAATGCAAATCTTAATTTTTTGTTTTTAGAGCGCAAGTGTTTATGCCCACACAAATGTCTGTACCTGTAGCTTCATGCTTGGCTGTTTGACGACTCGTGCGAGGACGGGTTGGTTTTTGGCCAGCAGCTCCACAGTGACCTGGCTAGGATGGAGCCATGCAGAGCTGCTGCCATCTCTTCTCTTATCCTGAAATCTCCAGCTGCACAGCCAGGGCAGGGTTGTGTTTGCTTGAAAGGATGGGAGGCGTGCGTTGCAGATCAAGACAAATTGTCGACTGAAACTAATTGAAGAGGAAAAGTCATCCTTTCACAGCTTGAATTCAGCAAGGCACTCATCCATCCAGGAGAATATGAAGATTGAATGAGACATTGTGCGCTGGTTTTCTTGCTCTCAGGTTATGTCTCCATGTCCCGGCTCATGCTTGTGTCACGGTGCCTGTAGCTACCGTGGATTAAGGTTTAATTTTATCACTGTGATTTATGGCGCTATCCACAAGGTTCTCAGCCTTATTCCCAAACCCTCATTCGAGGAGACTAAGTCTAACCTAATTTAGAATGCAAATAGATTTAAATTCTGGATTTGTTACTTATATGAACAAAATGTTTTTTTTTAATGAGAACGAGCTATAAGATTGACTAAATTGGTGATCTGCTTTCTGTATTTAAACAAGCGGTACATGTTTTTGGGAATCTTTCTACTCAAATGTTTTACATTAATAATTTTTGATAAAGCATGGGTAAAATCCACACCATTTAATGATTTTATATTCTTTCCCTGAATAAATGAATGCAAAACAACATCATCGTTTCTGCTTTTTCGCCAGCCAACTCCCTGACATGTGTGTTTTGCGCTGACACATCATATCTTTGACTTGCTGGCTGACATCGACAGCAGTGATATATGCTCTGCGTAGTGAGCGGCTATGCAAAGACGGATTGTTGTGGGTCACTCAAACTGTAAAAGCGCATAGTGAACACAGTGAAAGACAAACGCAGCTGTTGGACTGCATAACCAATGTTCCTAAATGGCCATATACAAACACGAATGTGCTATTACTTTAATCACTTAAAGGTGTATTATTATATCTGTATTCAGTTTCACATTCTCTAAGTGAAAGTCTCCTTTAATGTGTTTTAAATGCATTGCAAATGTATTCTTTTTTTTTTTTTTTGGATAATTCAGTTTCAACGTTTTTAAATCAAATTCATTTTAATGAGCAATAAATAGCTTCCAGCGTAACTGCATTTTCATGCTATAAACACAAGCATGTTTAAAAAACATTTGAATTTGCATTCCAATGTAGATGAGCCAGCTGAGGATTTCATTTTTTGCACTGTCAACTACAAAATGCCATACAGTCCAGTCTAATAGTATTACAGACTGCTGCATTTAGTGAAACAGCCCATTTTTCAGGATTTTGAATGTCTGTGTGTGGAGTAAGGAAGCTGTAGTTCTAAATCAGCCTCTTATCAGCAGGACTGGGATCAGTACAGAGAGAAGCCGTCCAAGTGCAGACTCATCAGTTTTCCATTCTGATTCAGTGGAAACCTTTGTGGCAGCTGACGGGCCTTTCTTGGCTCGCCTGCTCCCAAATCCATCTAGTTAACTAAAAAGAGGGTTCGAAGCAAGTCTGAATTTGCAATTAAAACATTTTAATTTGTAGAATAAGAAATAATTAAAAAAACAAGCACACGCTCCAGCTTTTGAGCACTCATCTCACGAGTAAGCCAAATGCTGTGGAGAAGGACATCCTTTAGAGGAAAATGTCTGTTCTACAGCAGAGTTTAGCAGTGCTGCAAACCATCAGTCCTGAGGGTGTATTGTGTTGGCAGCAACAAGGGTCGAAGCTAAGATCCTGCTGCGGGGGGCATCCTTCAGTCACAGGTGTGGCCAAGCTTGCATGGCATTAATAAACACATTAACATGTTAACTTGAGCTGCATATGCATTCCTCTTCTCTGACCCCTTTATTTGTGCTGCTCAGCCAGGGTCAGATAAAAATACGCACTAATTCTTTTCCTCTGTGTTAATGTAGTAATAGTCTTTGGTAAGGGGGCAGGAGAGGCCGGCACCATAACAAAGACCAGAGGGGATGAGGTAATGAGTTATTACACACATCACAAAATGAGAAGAGGCTGCTCAGCCGTCCCTGCGTACCGGGGCTGCTAGTGGGCTGACAACGGTCGCTGAAGCTTGACCTAATTGGTGGGGAGAAAATACCCACACACATCCAGGCACCAAACAATATGACATTAAAGAGGACAAGTATCACAGTCTGCCATGTGCTGTGGCTTACAAAAGTATCCGTTCTTCTTGATTTATTTTCTGTGTTAAGCCCCGTTTACTTTGATACCCCTGTACTGTATGGAGGTAAATTGTATGTGCATGACAAAAATATTGATAACTTGGAATGACACTGTTTTGCTTTCCATAATAATATTTTTTGTTAGTACTGACTGTCATAGCTATTGTAATTAGAGTTTTATTTAATACGATATGGGCGAATGCCTCGGATAAGTCCTTTGAGCTTTCTGCCTGTCGTGCTGCAAAGTGGTCATTATTTCTGCTTTTCACGTATTATTGTGCCGATATAAACAAAACACCACGCTGTTGGGGTGCCTTTCTTCATGGGCAGTTCTAGACAGAGGCCATCAGGGGCCAGTGCCCTTGCACAGCTGGTTATGGCCCCTGTACTAAAGGCAATACTAAATCAATCTTTCCATGAAAAATATTGGCCCCCTTGGTAAATTTGTTCTAGAACCGCCACTGCTTTTCTTTAGCAGGGTTGAGCAAACTGGACCTAGAATAAAGTGCTATCCTGGAAGAAAATCTTTCAAGAGACAGGAGACCGTGGAAGAGATTTAGCTTCCAGCAGGACAGCGTTCCTAAAAACTCAACAGGAGTTACGGTGAGATGGTTTAGATCAAAGCACATCCGCGTTAGAACGACACAGCCCAGTTTAGACCAAAACCCAACTGAGAATCTGTGGTTAGGCTTGACAACTGCTATTCACAAGGCTCTTTATCCAGTCTGACCAAGCCAGAGCAGCGTTTCAAAAAGTAATGGGGGACATGTTAGTCCTTCTAAGTGCGAAGCTGGTGAACACATAACCAGCCTCCATTGTAGTGCTGCAAAGATTTGACTTGGAGGGTGTGTGTGCGTAGAGGGAGGGGATGTTGGTGTCCAAAACAGAATCAAAGGGCATCTCTCCACAGGGCGATGGGGGTTGTGTTTCTAAATTACCAGCACTCAGATCACCCAAGTCAAGATGTTCGGCCAGAGGGAGGCGCAGTGCCTTTATTACAAATAGGCAAGTTGGACGGACTAACCGCTGGTTTAACGCTGGAGTGCGAGAGAGGGGGGATACCCGCAACTAAGCGCAGACAGATCACAGTCTTGCTGTGTGGCTTCACTAACTTTACAGCTGAGGTAAGGTGTGACTTGTTTATGGCCCGTCACACCGTGTGACATAATTTACGGCGCCCGCATAGTCTTTCTACAAGGTTCCCGTTGGAGTGGCAGCCCCCTCACCATCACTGCGCGCGTCTCCTTCTCGGCGCTGTAAACTGATTATCGGCTGAAGCGCGCACAAGCAGCAGCAGCCCGGCTGTGACACCCGTCCTCATACAGCTACAGAGTGTGTGCTCAGGCTGGGTGGCTGCTGCTCGGGCACCATGGAGCAAAAATCCCCCAAACCCGGAGGCTCCGGCAGGGGCCAGGAGTCCCTGTCCTACCAGCGGAGGATGTGGAAGAATTTCCAGGAGAAAACCAAGCCGTGGCTCAGTCCGAAAATGGGCTCGGAGCGCCGCGGAGCCGGAGGTGGAGCGGAGGGTACCAAGAAGGAGTCCGGCTTGTGGATGTTCAAGAGGAAAAGGAAACAGCTGGACCGGGTGTTTTCATCGTCGCAGCCGAACTTGTGCTGCTCCACTCCGGCGCCTTTTGAAGGAGACAAGCCTTCCGCCGGTGGAGGCGACGCGACCTCGGACTCGACCTCCGATGGCCAGACTCTGGGGACAGCTTCTGGGGCCACGGGCAGCAAACCGGAGCTGACGGCCCACGGCAGCCCCAAACTTCCCGTGTTCCAGCTGATGACGTGCCAGCAGAAGAGCTTCTCGCTCGGCTCGCCGTGCTTCGAGAAGCTGGTGGTGGATCCGGCGGCGGAGCTGCGAGAGGAAGAGCAGCTGCGTAAAAACGCAAGTGATTCTGTGAGTAAAGAACGGCGCAGTAACACGGTCATGTAAGAGGTCATACATCGCAGCCACAGGCTGCGGCACAGATCAAAGCCCCGGTGAGCTTGGCTGGATGTTCAGTAAGTTTGACGGCGATGGTGATGATGTTGCAGCAGCGTCTTCCCTGACTGTCATGTGATGCGCTCATTGATTTTTCCCCCCACTTCATTCTGGCGTGTATCATGTTGGACAAACGAGTGAGCTACAGCCAGTTTCAGCCTAGACCCCTGCTGAAACTCTACCTCCTGGTGCCTCCATTAGGTACTGTTTTATCCTGCCAGGGATCATTTTACCATCACCATCCATCCGGGGTCAATTATTTCTAAACTGACAGCATCTCGTAGCTTTCTGGCTCCTTGTCCTTCAGTATAGTGGGCTGTCCCCTTGTGTCACAGCATGTCACAGTATTTTTGGCTGAGGAAAGAAACAGAGTGCTCACTCACAGATCATTAGCTTCTCCTACCCTTAGACATCAGTGTGTCCCCACAGTCCCAAAGTATGCATACCTCTTGAACCTCCCCCCCCCCCCCCCCCCCCCAACACATGGAGTGGCAGAGCGGAAGGAAAAGTATACATGGTTTTCCACATTCTTTGCAAATAAAAGTCACAAAAGTGTGGTGTGCATTTGCACCTAGCCCCCTCCTCTGCTCTGATACCCTTACATAAAACATAAAATCCAGTGCACACAACTTCCTTCAGGGATCACCTTATTTAGTAAATGCCAATTGTGTGTAATTTACTCGCTTAATAATTTATATATTTATTCATGTTTTATGGAGAACCTTTGAAAAATAATAGGTTTAGGTGATTTAGGGGGGTTGGTGGGTTGGAACTTAATCTTACGACCCCCTTGGAGTACTTCCACGACCCCCCTAGGGGTTGTAGAGGTTCAAGGCAGGGTTTGCCAATAAAACAATCTCCCACACCTTGAACATATTGCAGAGTGCTGTTTAAGAGTGTTGCACAACTGCTAACTTACCAAGACACAACTGTCCACCTAAACCAGAGAAGCAGCCAAGGTCGCCATGGTAACTCCAAAGAAGCTGCGGGATCCCCAAAACCAGGAAGGATATTTTTTCTACAGAACTAGTTGTGCTCTTCACAAATCTGGCCTTTATGGTGGAGTGGCAATGAGAAAAGCAGCATTTAATAAAAATGTTGACAAAGCAAACATGTGAAGAAGAAGGCCCTCTGATCAGATGAGACCAATATAATAACACTCAGCCTACAAGCAAAATCCTATGTGTGGCATATTTAGAATAATTTAGCACAGCACCCTTGCTTTTGAACTTAGTTTTGCTTGGCACTCTAATTCAGGCTGGAAAATACAGACAAACATGAAAAGATGAGAGAGATGACTGTAGCAGGTCATCCGATCTACACTCTCCTTCTATGATTCTTAACAGGTGCGTAATGGCGGAAAATGAGTGGAAACAAATGAGTGCGTTCTGTTTAAGTGGCAGCAGTTATGGCAAAGCTTTTCATTTAGCCACTGCGCTTCAGCACTTGCCTCTGACCATCGTTCTGTCGAAAAGTAATTGGAATATAAGTACTCTTTACCTCGCTGCTCAGTTGAAGAGGAATAAGAAGGCAAGTATTACTGGCATCATTAGAATTGATCTGCTTTTTTTTTTTTGCACTTTACAGTTACATAACAAGCACAGATTTGGCGAAACCTGTGGAAGTTTCAGCACTCAGGAGATTAGAGGCACTGTAAAGCTGATGCTTTGTTGCTTTGGGTTTTCACTGGGAGACAAAATCACAGAGACATGTAACGAGTAAGGGAATTAAATACACTAGATCACTGTCCTCGGACAGCTAATGTAAGTAAACAGCCTAGTGAATGTGCAGATGTTTTAATGCGCGTTCTGTCCGCTTGAAATATGCAAGTGGACATAATGGGCATGCACAGGAAGGTACAATTTTGTACATTCATGCTGCTGCATGCAGATGATACGACGCCAGACCCGGCTGCAGAAACAAATTAAAGGGGGGCATTCCATTGTTTCAGGGGGAACACCTTTTCAATAACATGTTATATGCTTCACGCAGAACAGTGGCTCTGTGACCACTCCTATAGTGCGGAGAATATTTTTTATCATAATAAAATCCCAAAAAAGAACAACAACGCAAATAAACAAAAAAAACAACAAAAACAGTGTAGTCAGATTGGCAGGTCTCCACCCAATTGGGATTCTTTTGAACACATTGAGATGGAAAAAATAGCTTATGGAAGGGTTGTTAAAATTTGCGAAGCATTTCACAACATTCGGCGGCTTTTTAAAACAAATAAAAATACTAAATATATCAAAATAGTTGTCATTGTGTGGCAGAAGACTCAATACTTCCACGTTTTAATAAAATGCCATCTCCTTGCACTCATTTTATTAGTTCATTTGATTGTGAAATGTGTAGAATCTGTCGAACCATCACCAATGACTACTAGTCTGGTTGTCACTATGAAGTTGTATTAGTCAATGGTATAAATGCCCCAAATGGGGTTGAGTTCTATTGATCAACTTAAAAATGCTTCCTGGCTGTGTGTGAAAGAGAAATGTTAGATTGTTGGGAGATAATTGATAAAAGCAATTTCCAGTTGATATAATGTGATTGCTAAAGTGAACCTGTGTGTGATTCGGTTGCCTGATTGCCCATTTGTGGGGAGCCTGTATGTGCAGTTGTGCACTAATGATGTGCTCTCTATTATGTGTTTAATGGTTTTTGCTTTTAACATGAGTCCAAGAGAGGTTGTGATTTGGGATGTTTTTTTTTGTTGTTTGTTTAGTTGGGCAGTTTTTACGTTGTGTTTGGGATGGAAACTGTCAGTCAGATCTGGCAACACAGACTGAAGTGCCGACATGTCCATTCAATTAACTAACATAAACAGACGCGCTGATAAACATGAGCACTGATGTCAGGCTGAACACGGCTGAAGTAAATAGAAATCATATTAGATGAGGTACTGGAACTACAGCAGCTAGGCAGCACAAGGATAAGAACGAAGCACATCTGCCTGCAAGTTATCCAAGTTCCTTCCATTTGGCTGCTCGGTTCTGCTCCAGCATGAATGATTTCCCCAGTGTTGACTTCAGTGCTCATATTTCCAACAAAAATTAAAGGCGCTGCTCTCTGCTCGCCCTCGTGCTGTCCGTTGTCACTTCTTGTATTTGGAAATAAGTCTGAATATCCACGCCGCACTGCCGACGGCGACTTGCTGAGCACAGCGCCGCGGTCTCTGCAGGCTACAAATGTATGACTCGGTGACCCGCCCCTCTCTAGCTGTAATTGGCCAGCATGTTGCCTTCAGTCGTCGATTTGATTGGTTGAGTTGTATGATCGAGAAATCAAAGATAGGAAACAATAGAAAGTTGGCCACTCCGGGATTAAAAAAGGCCCCAAAAAAACCCAAACCCAGCTTCCAGTCCAGGGCGGGCACTGCTGGCTCTGCGGGCGGGCATGGCCCCCCAATGCCCACCCGTACCGCTGGGACTGTACGCAGTCCCAGCGGTACGGGTGGGCAGTGTACGCAGCTCCTTCTTATAAAAGCGAGTGGATATACAGCACCTTGCAAAATAGTCCAAGTTCTCCTTCTCTGTCTTTCTGTTTTGAATTTTTACTCAATTGTTTTTAAGCATATTTTATGGTTTCCAAGCATGACAGATTGAAATTGGTGCTTGAGTGGAATCATTGTCATGATTCGACGTGGGGAAAGCCTCGATAACGGGATGTGCGGTGTTGGTTTTCCTCCACACATTCTGCTTGTAGATTAAAAAAGTTTCACTTGGTTCTCATCGATCTTCCATGTCTTTCCTGTGTCCCCTAAACGGCTTATGGCAAACTGTAAACAGGTATTTATGGAGGTTTTCTTACACCGTCGGTGTGAGACTTTGTTTTTGCCGTGTTTAAACAAAGGACACAGGTGGATTGTATTAGCTGAATTCACTGACTTCTGAAGGCAACAGATTGAACTGTTTTTGTATTTTTTTTATTTAGGGTTAACAGCGTAAGTCAAGGTGAATACAGATGCCACTGATTCATTCACAAGTATGTACTACTTTTTGTAGGTCTGGTAAATAAAACTCCAATATAGTCTAATGAAGTTTGCAGTTTTGACGGGATCAAATGTTAAAAAGTGTGAGGGGTGTGTGTGACTTCCTTTGCAGGGCACTGTAATCTCATAAATAAAACAGAAAACATTAAACGTAAGCAAAAAGCTGCTTCAATGTTTAACTTTAAAAGAGAGTTATGATAATGCGTAGGTGCCAAGCTCTGGAAGCAATTTAATAATTGAATCAATGCAGGAAAAAAAGCAGAACATTCTACTTTTTGGATTTACATTGCAAAGTGTATTTATTATGTGTGCGCAGGCAACGGCAAAGCATTTACAGGAAAGTGAACAGCCTAGAAAAGAAAGAGCTCTTTTTCCTAACGGAAAAATTCATCCCCTTTTAACCTACCTTAATTTGCATGTCTGTAAATGATAAAGTCCATTTGATAATATTGTGGTTTTCTTTAACTTTGGTGGATATTATTTTGAGTATTTCATTACATTTGTTAGGGTTTTGTTGCTAGGTTTTTGCTTTTGTTGACAAGTTTTGTTTTGGACAGAGTTAGTCACAAGGAGCTAATCTCAGTCTCTGTACAGTAACCTGCTTTGCTCTTCCCTGGTGTTATGGGATATAATAACACCAGTTTCAGAGATTATGATTCAGTAGGACAAGTTTCTGAAATGGAGCCTGAAAGAGCATTAACTATAGCAGAATACTAACATCTACTACTATTACTCAATTGAGGCACTGTATAATTACGGCTCTGTGGTAATTAAAACTTGGAAATAACTCAAACGGTTGTCTGCATTGGATCGGTTGACTGATCCATCCATCCATCCATCCATCCATCCATCCATCCATCCATCCATCCATCCATCCATCCATCCATCCATCCATCCATCCATCCATCCATCCATCCATCCAGGTGCCTATCTCCAGCCATCATTGGGCTTCTGTTTATAATAAGGCCCGCAACTGCTGTGCTATTTGCTGAGCAAATGTCCTAAACAGCACCAGAACAGAAAAAGATTGGGATTCAGCTGTAGAAGATGCGAGCAGCATTATAGCGTTAGCTGGTGTGACAATGTGAGTTGCTATTAACCCACATCTTTCTCTCTTTCACTTTATTTTCAATCAGCATTATTTCCCTGCCACTTTTTATGAACTTTAGCATCTGCACCACTAAAATCTGGGCATCAAGCGCAATGAGAGTCAATCCATCTGGCAAGATAAATTACTGGCAACCAGAGGGTGAATGTGTGCTACTAAAATTGCATGCAAGCAGTCCTTTGTAGTTGCAATAATGCCCAGATTGTCCTCACAAATATTATGAAGATTGCAATGTATTATATTGTGCAGGTCTAGGGCAGCACTGACTTTTTACCATCTGGGGTATATCCCCAGTCATGCTGAGAGAAGAAGCTCGTCTGACTCTGCCTTTCATATTATCATGTTTGTTGGAAGCAACGGTACATTGTAGTGTGGGTGCAATTTCGACAAAATTACTCAAGTAGCTTGTAGCAACAAAGATGTGGGCTTTTTGTTTTCATGACAAACAGTATGGACAAACCATGTCACCAACTGGCCTCATTATCCTAGTGCTGGAATCATTGACTTACTATTGATTCATTAGTGAGCCAAGTTTAAGTCAAATATGTGGAAATTAATTGTTTACCTTGTGCTTTTACAATAATGTAATCATCTCCCCATATGATATTGTGCATCACAGCCTGAAAAAAACAAAGTTGTATGAAACTGATCACGGTTGACTGCTCTTCATATCTGTCTCTGTCTGCACCCAGAAAAGTCTGCTCCATCTCAAGTTTCTTTCCCAGATTTTCCCAGTTGCATGATAAAAACTTGGAAAAATCTCCCTCTACATTTTAAGCTGTCATAAGACGGAGAACTCTTCCACTGGTTCTCAGTCACGTCACCCCGACTCCATTTACTTTTTTCTGTGTAGCTCATTTTCAGTCTTTTAAAATATTTAACACTTCAGCCTAGAAAGTAGGTTTTTATGTCAGAGAGACAACAAGGCTCGCCGCTAAATATATCCGATGTAAAACACATGTGATTGGTGTTTCTTTTCATACAATCTGAAGTTCTCTGAATCATGTCTGAACAGATTCCACTCTCCACAGCAACGGCATTATTTCAATGCCACGATTCAATATGTACCTTCAACACCTAAATATGCACAAATAATTTTTTGAAGTTGCATTTGCAAGTAAGTTATGATTTTTTAAATAAAACACGTCCCGTCGTATTACTTACTTCAGCTTGTCTAGTTGAAGAAGATAATTGATGAATGAATTAAAACATTTTATCTGATTTTGGTTGCTCATTTAGTTGTTCCTGGTTTGCTAATGTGGAGCCTTTAATGGGCTGTAACCAGATGTCTGCAGGGGATATCTGTCTGACTAGCTCTCCTTTTTTTGTGTGGTAATGACTATGGACTAGTTAACAGTCAAAAAGGTGAATGATTGCTTGAAAACGTTATGGTTTGAAAACCTCTCAGTATTTCTATTATACCGCTCTCAAAGTCTTTCTAATAAAATGCCAGAGAAAGCTTTGGAGAGAGCCTGTCCTTCCCTTCCCTGTTTTCAGTGCCCTGCTCCTTTAGGAACTTTTTACTGTATTTTTAATCATTCGATCAAATTACTTGAACATAAGTTTAGAAATAATTGGTAGTAGAAGTTAAAAATCTGATGAAAGGTCAATCACACCGGCCGGGGAGTTCTCAGTGTCTAAAATGCTTTCACAGCAAACTGAGTAGGTCCTTTGGTCAGTTCCTGCTTCAGCGATAAAAAAACAACAATCAACAAAACAGTCCAAAGAATGCAGGTTTTCCTTCCATCTGTCACCCCTTAATGTGACCTTGCCTACATACATGCATTGTCTCCTCAATCTGTTTCAACCTTCCGTTCCTCTAGTTGCATCGTTTGCTCATTTGATAATGATCCTTGGCCCCTTTAAGAACTTTAGGAGAACATCTAAAAGACCCTGTCAGAGGAAAGGTCTGTGGTATAGTCCAATATACGAACTGTGCACTCTGCCAGTATGTGGCCCTCGAGCTTTGTTCTCTGCTGTCTAAACTGCTTTCATCACACAATGCCTTGAATGATCTCAAGCACATGTAAGAGCAGGGTGTTACAGACAAAAAGTGCAAAATAAACACAGACTATTACTGGAAAAAAATGCAAACTTAGTTGTTTTAGTGGCCACATTAAACATAAGTAACAAATGTAATTGATGATGAGCTGAGAAAACCGATTGGTTTTCAGTTGGATCAGTCTTGACAGGTTACAATCAAAGTCCCAATCTTTTTCTGGTCAGTAAATGCAACACTCTTTACTAAGGAGGCTGTTATTATGGAAAGAAAACCTAAAGTGTTTCAGTATTAGTGAGGTTTTTAAAATAAAGTCCTGGTAAAGACAAGAGATGTCAGAAGTTATTTAAAATGAAACTCTATATTCTACAACATGATGAGACATGTCTGCGGTTCTTTCGGGCTCAAAGAGAGCAAGGGAGCACCAGACTTTCAGCTGATAACAGGAAGCTTGAAGAGAGCGGAGCACAAATGCTTTTCCAACTTTTAATCTGTGTCTGTTGTGGAACGTGGTAAGATTTTTATTTGCAGGTCAGAGTTCTAAAAAAGCCATAGATTGGTAATTGGAAACATAATTCTTTTTTTTGGTGTGTTGGTAGGTGGGACCACAGTATTTCTCCTGAAAAAAATCCACTTATGTATGAACACAGTAACATCCTATAAATATCTGTGTAATAACAGACAGAACTAAGTGTGATTGTAAATGAGAGAAATGAGAAAACAAGTAGATAAATCTGCCTTCTTGATCAAAAGACGAAGCCAGGTAGTTTACAGCCTTGCCTTTAATGGTATGTTCCCACCTGGAATACTCATCAGAGACTCATCGGTCAGACCAAAAACAATGAACGAGCATTTGCAGAGATTCTTGACACAGGAACACATGTAAAACATCCAAAATGACACCAGTTTGACATATGTTGCATACCTGGAAAGTTTTGACCCAAAAAGAAAAGTGGCGCATTACGCAGACATGCTCTTTGTGAATGTTTATGTTTCTCTCTCTTACTTTTATTGCTACAAAAATTATTAGCCGAACAATTATGAGCATTCATAGATACACTGGATGGGAAAGATGAAGGGGAGGATAGAAACAGACAACGGTAATGTCTCGCACTAAAGCTATGGTTACTGTTTACAGATGAAACAACACACAGGGAGTAAAGGCTGAGAGATGTTTTTCCCGCTCCTCATGATAATCAGTCAAAGTTGATTTGCAACTCAATGTTGGCCTCACTTCCTCGATGGTGAGTGGATACCATAATGTATGCAAATGAGCTTCCCTGCAGTAGTCGTAAAAGTAGTGGGTGTAAACAAACATTATAGTAGAAGCTTCCCGAAAGGTTGCTCCATCACAAATGTTGGCATTGCCCATAGAAATCAATTCTGTATTCTTTGCCGAGGAATTGGACATTTGGAATATTTTAAATATCCCAACATTTCAGCCTGCCTTCCTGGTGCTTATTATATTTAATGCATTGTGTATTCCTAGTCCTTATAATAAATGGCCAAATTAAATATTGATGGGCCCCGTTGTGACAGAGCACTCAAGAATTTTAAATGAGCTGTTTTACTTTCATTTGATCACATGCCAAGTTACCGATTTCAAGGAGGGCCGTTGTTTTAGGTTGGAGCTGATGAACGGCATCTGATGCAAAGTCACAGCTCGAGACTGATTTGAAAAAGTGGGGAAAAAAAGAACAAATGTTGAACAAAAAGTGCCTTTATGTAGAGATCACTTTTTTCATTGTTTGATCTTGCTAGTTGTTCTGCATAATGGTTGCAGTTTGCAGATGAAAGTCCGCGGTTTGAAGAAAGAAGTCAGTGGATAGCTTTAATATCCCAGAAGAGTGTCTTTTTGTGTCCATGTGGTTTCCAGTGGAGTCGCTGTAATAACCTGAAAGGCTACTTTATTGATTCAGAGAGAGAGAGACTCACAACGAGAGTAGTTGATACGGGAGTAAGAAATATTTTCATGGAGCTCTCATTCCGTTAAAAATGCACCTGCTCTCTGTAAGTTGACCCAACACATGGTGAGTCTCAATACATGAAAGCAAAACTTACTTAATTAATCTGTCTGACTTTACTTGACCTCACTTTAAACCCTGACTTTTTAAACACATGTGATAATTAGGCAAATAGGCTGCACCCGTGACAGCTGGTGGTTTTTACCAGCGGCGGAAAAGAACATTTGTTATCATGACTGAGCCGAGCTAAATATACCTCTCAGGAAGAGAAGGTATTTATTTGTTTTGGGGTTGGTTTTTTCCAAGTAGCCCATGCTGCAGGTCTGAATCTGATCTGTTTGAGGATAATAGTGACAGAGGAGGACAGAGGGAGAAAGCCTACTCGCCTGTGCTGTTGCACATGAACACTTTTAGGATTGGGTCTGAAGCTTTGCCTTCCCTGGCAAACATTTCCATACATATTGTAGATTTTTTTTAATCTAATGAGATTTTTTATTTGCTGTCTTTTTGAAATATCCATGATCTTAAAAATAAAAAACCGCCCTGCTTGGGTTGTTTTGCAAGTCCAGTCCTGGGTGGTCGGTTCCTATTTTAAATTTTTTGATGTTTTTAGATTAAGTATAGGTTAAAAATTATGAATAAAAAAAATATATATAAAAACAATCTAGCAAACTTTGATTTGCAAGTATTTGAATTTGGAAAGGCAATTTCATATTCACTGTATTGCACTGCATAAATGTATGCCTCCCCATGATGAACTTATAACTGATTGTTCTAGACAATGTTAAAGGAGAAGTCCGGTCAAAATCAGAATTCAAACTGCTGAAAGTACTTTAAATATAAAACTACTACATACTGTGCAAAAAATTATAAGTTTTTTTAATTAATAATAATTCTCATTTAATCATGTTTATGTGGAGGAATCCATCTTGGTCAAGAATAGTACTGTCACCTCCCATTTTTTGACGTCACTCGGCGGACCCGCTGTTGAGCAAGTTTCAACGCTCTGTTTGTCACGGCGCACTATTTTCCAAGATCAAACTCAGTCGGGTCCTACAGTATATATCTATACACGCGTGTGTGTGTGTGTGTGTGTGTGTGTGTGTGCGCCCCCCGCACACACACACACACACACACACACACAGCGGAGGAGAGATCGCTGAAGTGACTTAAGTTAGCTGATTATTATAGTATAAGTATTAAAATATAAGAACATTCCAGCACATGCTGGGCTGATCATGGCTTTGCACCGGCGCTGCAGCTGAGCGCGCGCACACACACACACACACACACACACACACACACACACACACACACACACACACACACACACACACACACACACACAGCAGAGGAGAGATCGCTGAAGTGACTGTGTTGAAATAAGCAATGTTTTTTCCTCTTTTACCAGTTGGCATTGTTGCTTCAGCAATAGCTCTTGGGAATGTCAGCGGTGAAGTCCTCTGGAAATCCGAAATAATTATTGATGATCGCAGCTGTGTAGAACGGCTCCTATTGACTTTGCATGGAAAGCGGAGAGAAATACTGTCGCCGCTTCCGCTCTTCCACGTCGCAGGATGTGATGTCAAACGCCCCTTACTGCCCATATTTGGGCAGTCATGTCAGCCCCCATACACAGTGATTCAGACGACAATTTATGTTTTTATTTTCTTATTGATTAAAGATAAGTTCATTAAATAACCACAAATGTATTAATTTTAGTTATAGCTAATGATACCCTGATTTTTCCTTGTTGACCGGACTTCCCCTTTAATATGGGGCATAGCACACTTGCGCTAAACTACTTAAGCCGGGCGTACACTGTACGAGTTTTTCAGTCGTGGTACTTATATACATCTCAAACTGTGCGACGGAACCGCGGGGTTTAAAAAGTTCACCGCTCACGATCTGTGCGGCGCGGCGCTTGGACGCGACCGGACTGCTCACACTGTACGTCGTGCCCCCTCTGGGACCGCTCGCTGTGATGGCAGAGGCAGGCGAGCGACGGTAGGTGAAAGGGACCCAGAGCAGGGGTTCGAGCCCAGCTCTGGCGAGGCCCGCAGGAGGCACCGGGCGTCAGGGGAACGGAGGGGAGAGAGGAGGGACGAGACGCACCGGCGGCCGCACGGCACGGCAGGTCGCCCAGCCCGCACCCCCCCCGTGAGCGGAGGAGTGCCGAAACAGGCGGCGGACCGCAAAGGAGTGCCGAAACAGGCGGCCAGCGCGTTGCCGCCCTCCCCAACGCCCCCACGAGCGGGCCGGGCGGAGGTTGCTTCAGGGACGCCCGCTCCCCTCCCTCCGCTGGCGGGGACGGAGAGGAGGGGAGGGCGCCCCCTCGTAGCTTTGCTTGAACAGCAGGATGCGCTCACGAAAACCTCACGACAGCCGACTGAATTTCAAACATGTTTGATTTTCACCGACCGTCCGATTCCTGATCGGGAGGTAGTCGTGAGAAGCCATTCCCCCCTCCTCCCCCCCTCTACGATCAAGCTGAAATTCGGCCCGATTCAAAAAATGCCCGCACGACTGAAGAATCGGCCCGAATAGGGCAAAAACTCGTACAGTGTACGCCCGGCTTTAGTAGCTAAAAGGTGGAGAACTGAAGTCATTAACACAATCTGCTGACTTAAATATTGCTATACTACGTCATTTCACCATTTTATAATTTCTTATTTCATGCTGTGTAATAGTTTTAGTGAAGCTGAGTCAAGTTGGAGTGTTTTCATTCTAAACGTTTGAGTTGCACAGACATATTGGAAGTACTCGGAGTGATTAGTAACGTGGATTTTAGGTGACTATTGCCTTATCTCTCTCTCAGGGATCTCAAGATGGTTATTCCTTACCTCTTGTTTGGACTATTGTAACTCTTTATATGTTGGGCGAGATCAATCATCCCTGCAGCATCTGCAAATGGTTTAGAATGCTGCTGCTCATCTTATAACTGGTACAAAGAAACATGAACACATAACCCTCATTTTTACATTTCTCGTCATTGCCTTGATTTAAAAATTTCACAGTTCACTTTTAAAGTTTTGAAGACTCTACAATCTGGTCAATCAGGCAGTTTCTCCTTTATGTTCCAAGATCAAAGTTGAAACGCAGAAGTGAGCAAGCATTCTCTGAGTCGAATACCATACCTCTACGTGTCCACAAGGGTGTCACTGTTTTTTCACCTATTTTTCAATGAGTTGCATAATAGGTTGTTCGGTTAGGAGGGGGAGAATGTTTATGCAGTTTGCAGAGACAGAGATGGGAAAGATGTTTAGCAAGTTAAGGATCGAGACAGAAATGTAAAATGTCGGGTGCAACAAGTGTGATAGGAAGATGAAAGGAGTAATTTGAAGGCATTGAAAAGGATGATGAGTGGAAAGGCAGTTGGTCCTGATCATATACCTGTGGAGGTATGAACGTGTCCAGGAGAGACAACACTAGAGTTTTTGACTTGGCTGTTCAATGCGGTCTTAGAGAGCGGGAAGAGGCCTGAGGAATGGAGAAGTGTGCTGGTACCACTAAGAAAAACGAAGATTTGCAGACTTTTGGAGATTACAGAGAAATAAAGTTGATGCTGTTGTGCCATAACATGCCATGATAAATAATTGATCTCGGATTGGATTCTGAACAGTGGAAGAGTTTAACAAAGGAATTCCACTCTGGCCATAACACGAGACTCTCAAGGCTTGGGCGGCCCTTTTTCCCAGCAGGAGGTCAGCTGTGAGCCCTCCTAACAGATAAGGCACAGACAAAGATATCACTTCAGCATTCTTCTCCAGACCACCCCAGCTCTACGGAACTCTCTCAGAGCAGAAGGCCAGACCATGAGGGCCTGGTCGGCCCTCACCCACACACAAGCCAGCAGCTGAGGGAGATTGCCTGGACCAACCATGCTTGATCCAGGGTCTGCTAGACCCGACTGCCTGCGTCAGAAGAGGACCTGACTGAATCCGGACGAACATGTCCGGGCAAATACAGAGCTAAGTTGCTGTCTTAACTACAATCAGATGCAGGGGCAAAAGATCCTGCATGCGAAACAGCTCTGTGTATTTTTCCTCAGCCTGTACAGGAAAGCGAATCCAGACTGGGCGGAAAGCTGTGGAATTCTGAGGAAAAACCCTGTTCAAATCGGACTGCAGCCGGTTCAGAGAACGTGCTCACACCAGGCCTCCGACCCGACCACGCCGTTAGCCACATGCTGCTGCAAGGCTAAACGCTAGCCTGCCAAGAACCGAGCGCTAGCCCGCTAGCGCTAGCCAACCCTTTTCCTCCTTCAACGCTTCTTCCTGGAACGGCCAAAGGGGACAGAACTCACACATGAGGCATCAACAGGTTGGGCAGCGGTCTGAGGGTGACGAAAAAGGTTTATTGGGAAATGTTTGTAAACCGTGGTGTTTAGAACAAAGGGCTAACCGGTAGGTCGCGCTAGCCAAACATGCTATTAGCCTTGCTAACATCCGGTGTCGGACATTTGAAAAGGAGTTCGTTTTAAAGCATAAAGCGTAACTGTTCCGCTCCGCCATCCTCCGATGGTATTATCTGCCTTATTCCCGCATCAGTATGGTATATTAATGCCGGTTTTCAAGGCAATTTTGGGAACTTTATGTTGTAACCTCTTAGCCACCGAGTTGCTGCAACGACCCCATGCGCCCGGAGGGAGAATCGCATTAACAAACTCGGTCGTAAGGGTTTAAATGATTTTACAGGACAACAGTCCTCAGAATATTATTTCAACAAATAATATTTTGTTTAACTTGGGCTTTGCATTGTGAATGGATTGAAATACATGGCAGATGTTTTAACTCCACTCCATGCTTTTGAAATCAGATCTGTAGTGAACAGGGATTTACTGAATTAATCTGATTATGATCAACCACTTTTGTTTGTCTTTTGTTTGTTTTGCATGTAAATAGTTCCTTATCTTAGTTTCTTTTTATCTTCATTTTGCTTGGTAGTTTAGTTAAGTTTCACTAGCCTAGTAGAGAGGATTTGTTAATCGAAATATTGTGTTAATTCAGATAAACAGCATTACATAGTGATGTTCTCTGGATGTTCATTTTATTTCTGTTATTAAATTCTTGGACTTGAAAAGAAGTTGTCACTCTTTATTCTACGTGTGTGCAGGTTTTGCTGTTAAAAGATCGCTAGTGCTCGAATTCATCCCTTTCAACCATTGTCTTGATATCAGCTTAAGAGCTGATCATCACCAGACAATACTTAACAGACAGAGTTATTTATGAAACATTAAATAACTTTAAACGGTGTATAATTGCACAACAATGCATACAATGAAGTTATGGGAAGGAGTATTTGACGCTAGACTGATGTTAGAAGAAAGCATTTGTGAGCAGTATTATGGTTTCATGCCAAGAGAAAGTACTACAGAAGCATTATTTGCTTTGAGGATGTTAATGGCTAATTACAGAGAGGGGGTTAGAGGACTGGAGTAGCAAATAAGTAAGTTAGAGTGGTTCAAAACTTGTATGAGAGCTGTAATAGAGTTGCGAGGTGTGCTGTAGGTGTGGCAGAGGAGTTCAAGCTGAAACTAGGACTGCATCAAGGGTCATCTCTGAACTCCTTCTTGTTTGCTGTGGTGATAGACAGGGTGACAGATGAGGTTCGACAGGAATCTCGGTTGTCTCTGATGTTTGCAGATGACATTGCGATCAGGGCTGTCACGATTCCGCGAATGATTCGTGGACATCGATTCATAAAATTCATCCAGGCAAAATTATCTGCTTCGTCATTACACTGTGTTCCGTCCAGGTGGCTAACGCTAATGATAGCCTAGCCTGCTAATGCATGGATGTCCGCTATGAAGACTGAAAGCAACGGGCAAAAAACAATGAAGAGAAAGAGATCTATAGTTTTAAAGGTGTAGCGACACTTTAAATTTACCAGAAAATATCTTGTGCAGCAAGCTTCCTGGTATCGGCTGAGTTTCTAGCTGCTGAAGATTAGAGCTTCTACTCGTTGCTCAACCTCTTCCTTTCCTCTCTGGCCAGAACCAACATGGCCATGCAGCCAATCACGTAAAGGGCCATACCATTATGTGACAACAGAGAGGGGTGCAGCGAGTGCAGCTGTGAGTAGAAGGTGAGTTTGTTAGGTTGTCCTGTAAAATTAACTATGAGGGACAGGAGGAAACAAAGCATCTGGCTGCAGTTTAAAGATGTTGAAAAAAACAAGGCAGAGCTCCTTCACTGCAGAATGAAAATAACTCTAAGAGCAGGTTCCACCAAAAACCTGCAGAGACATATCAGAGCTGTCAATTTAGAGAAAGTTTGGTTCTGGTTCTGTTCATGTCTTTGCAGTTTTTTTTTTAATTTGTGCAACAAAAAACGTTTGACAAAAATATTACATCGTTTTGTAAATCAACTGCTGTTTTTTCTTCAGTTTTTAACTTGAACACTTTTATCTGATATGCCTTATTATCTATTAATAATTGCATAGTTTTGTACCCTATAAAATGTAAATCAATTCAAAATGGGAATGATTTGAGCTATGGTGGTAGTTTACCTTTTTCTTTAAATAATTCTTGTTTGTTCACACTTCCTATATCTAAAGATATAGTATTGTAACTTTTCTTAAAAAAAAACATCTATAACTAAAAATGGCAGCATGTAAAAGAGTCACCAACACAGTGCCCACGAGCCTGTTCTAAGAATAGCACAACCCACCGGTGGACTGCATCTAAAATTACATTTTATTTTGTTGCTCTTACTTTTCAGTCACACTTGCACTTATATAGATTTAATAATGACAATGTCTTAAAAAAGCATGAAAAATATGGTCATTTTACATAAAGTTCGGGTGAATTCTGACTCATCTAGTTCAAAGGTCAGTCCTGGTAGCCCTTCACATGGCACAGTACCAATGAAGTAATGCTCTGTTTCAAAAAGGTTAGTGATCCCTCATCTATTCCAACAAAATGGGTAGTAATGTTACCCCACAGTTACGCTCAGACTAACTCAACAGTTTGTGTGTGCCACTTACAGCATAATGAAAGTCCTCCCTTTTTCTATAATTTTAAAGTTGACCCAAAGATTAGAAAATTCTATACATTTACAAGATAAATTACACCTAGATCTCAGGTGTTAGTCTGAGCCTGAAACTCATCAGTGCCCATGAGTTGTTTTAGTAGGTGTGTTTTGGAGTCCTGATGTTATTTAACACTAGCTGCACACTTTGGCATATGATAATTGCTTTAGCAAAGTGTTATAAAACAACAGATGGCAAATATTTTTACATGCCCTGCAGGATGATGGCTCTCTACTTGTGTGTAGGGGTCCACTACTGGTCTGTTTGGCATACCTAGTAAAATATTTGAACCTTGTATATTGTACTCCACGTTGAAAAACTATTGTTTTTGTAACTGTAGGTGTTCTCACTGGCACTGCAGATCTCAATGCACCTTGGAAGAGACTTAGTGACACCTGCTGGTAAAAATATGATTGGACTTACAAGAGAGCTCAGACCGCCATGCAGGAAGCACTTTGATACATAAATAGAGAAGCTTTCAGCTGGCTATAGGTTCTTTCCAGTGTGTCCTTACTGAGATGATTAAGGATTTTATCTTGGCTTTACAACAAGTAATTTCCTGATCTGCCAACAGTTACAGTGCTTTAGGTTCAATGTAATAGACAACCTCTTTGCCGTGCCTTCCCACTGCCGTAAATTTAATGCAAAATGTATCTCCAGTCCTTCCCGTAAATGATCAAATTAAATATTGATGGGTCCTGTCGTGACAGAGCACTCAAGACTGATTTAGAATATGGGACAAAACAAAGTAATAAAAAATATTTTTATTGAAATACCTTTTGTTTTGATTTGATGTTATCGATTGGTGTTTTGAAAATGGTTGCAGTTTGCCTATCGGAGTCCTCTGTTTTACAATAATCACATGTGCGATAGCTTTCATTTCTCAGAAGAACATACAAGGAAAACCCTTTTTTTAAGTGTTGTTCTAGTTTCTTTTATTGAAACAGGTAATTTTATATTGAGGAAATCTGTAAGGGTTATATTTCTAGCATAACCTTCTGCCTTCTTTAGAAGTACAGTATAGTTGTCTTTATAAAACTCAAGTATTGACATTTTCTGAAGTGTTGAGAAGCTTCAGATGTTTTCAGATAAATGTGATCTCAGGCTTTAGGCAAGGCAAGGCAAGGCAAATTTATTTATATAGCACATTTCAGTATAGAGACAATGCAAAGTTCTTTACATGATTAAAATACAGGAAAAAAAACATGTAAAATGTAGAAACAAAATAGAACATGGAAAAATAGAAACTAAAAGCAAATATTAAAAACAGTTGGACTACAAAGCGTAACTAATGATGTTTCAGTAATACAGTTCAATTAGAACAGTCGAAGGCAATCCTAAACAAATGTGTTTTTAATCTTGATTTAAAGGAACTCAGGCTTTCCGCACTTTTACAGTTTTCTGGAAGTTTGTTCCAGATAAGTGGAGCATAGGAACTAAAAGCTGCTTCTCCGTTTTTGGTTCTGGTTCTAGGTATGCAGTGTAGGCGTTGATGCACTGATAACAAGTCTGTGATGTATTTAGGTGCTAAGCCATTCAGGGATTTATAGACTAACAGAAGTATTTTAAAGTCTATTCTCTGAGATACAGGGAGCCAGTGTAATGACTTTAGAACTGGGGTGATGTGCTCTACTTTCTTAGTCTTAGTGAAGACGCGGGCAGCAGCGTTCTGGATCAGCTGCAGCTGTCTGATCCACTTTTTAGGCAGACCTGTGAAAACACTGTTGCAGTAATCAATTCGACTAAAAATAAACGCATGGATTAGTTTTTCCAGATCCTTCTGAGACATTAGTCCTTTAATCCTGGAAATGTTCCTCAGGTGATAAAAAGCCGACCTTGTAATTGTCTTTAGATGCTTTTGGAGGTTCAGGTCTGAGTCCATCACTACACCCAGGTTTCGGGCCTGATCAGTGAGTTTTAGCTGAAGCAGCTGAAGCTGTGTGCTAACTTTTGATCTCTCCTCTTTTGGTCCAAAAATTATTACTTCAGTTTTGTTTTTATTCAGTTGAAGAAATTTTTGGCACATCCATGCATTGATTTCTTCTAGGCATTTACTCAGTGCCTGAACTGGTTCATAGACACCTGGTGACATGGTGATGTAAAGCTGTGTGTCGTCTGCATAGTTATGGTAGCTGATGTTGTTGTTTTTTTATTATCTGAACTAAGGGGAGCATGTAGATATTGAAGAGGAGGGGACCTAGAATGGACCCTTGGGGAACCCCACATGTGATTTTTGTCATTTCTGACGTAAAGTTACCTACTGACACAAAAAAGTCCCTGTCCTTTAAGTAGGATTTAAACCAGTGGAGAGCTGTACCAGAGAGGCCGACCCAGTTCTCCAGGCGTTCTAACAGAATGGAGTGATCGACAGTATCGAATGCTGCAATGAGGTCCAATAGAACCAGCACTGTGGTTCTTCCACAGTCAGTATTTATATGGATGTCATTAAACACCTTGATAAGGGCGGTCTCTGTACTGTGGTGAGCACGGAAACCTGACTGGAAAACGTCAAAGCGGCTGGTCGTTGTTAAGAAGGTGTTTAGTTGTTGAAACACAGCTTTTTCAATAATCTTACTGATAAAGGGGAGGTTTGAGATGGGCCTGTAGTTCTGGAGTAGAAGTTTGTCTAAATTGCTCTTTTTCAGCAGTGGTTTGATAATTGCTGTTTTTAGGGACTGCGGGAAAACACCTGACAGAAGGGACGTGTTTATTATCTGAGTCAAATCAGACGCTATGACAGGTAAAACTTTCTTAAAGAAAGCTGTGGGTAGACTTAGACTTAGACAACTTTATTTGTCATTTTGTATGCACAGAGAGCGTACAGAACGAAATTTTGTTTGCATACAGCTTGAAAATTACAGTAAATTACAGGATAAGGTGCAGCATTGATTTAACAGTAAAACAATTGAAATGTAAACAGTGCAGGAGAAACAGACAGTGTGCGATCACAGTTTACAGGTGAGTATTTTTAGAAGCCATTTGTATGTGCAGAAATGATTGTGCAAAGGGCATTTGTGCAAGAATGCATTTTAGGAACTGAGAGTTCGGCAGCATTTGTGATGCTAGATAAGGATGCAATGATGCAAATGTGCAAATATGCGAATGTGATACAGAGTCCGGTTTATAGCTTCAGCAGTTCAACAGTCTGATGGCAACAGGGAAAAAGCTTTTGCAGAACCTGGTGGACCTGCAGCGGATGCTGCGGAACCTCTTCCCAGAAAGTAGCAGGGAGAACAGAACATCAGAACATCAAGGCTGCAGGAGGAGGAACTTAGCTGCTGAATGATCTCCTCTAAGCTTTTGTGGTTTATTTGGCTGAATTGCGACATTTTGTCAAGATAGGTTCCAGTTGGATACAGCTTTGGTTCTGGAGTTGATATGGATGTACAGACTGATCCTCTAATCTTTAGGATTTTTTTCAGTAAAGAAGTTAGCAAATTCATTACAGGCCCTGGTGGAGTGGAGTTCAGAAGCCACGGATACTTTACTGTATTTTCCTCTGATAAATGAATATTAATGTAGGCGTCTAAAGGCTTTGATCATCATCGCTGCCTTGAATGTTTGGCAAGTGAGAACAGCCCTCATGTGTAATATTTTTAATTTGATCTTGAAAAACATTAGCACTGCACCAACTGTTTTCTAGCAGGGAGTAGGAGGTAAGTAGTATGAAGGTTTGGTTAGATAACAGCACATTTTATTGGTGCTTGGAAGGGCTGGCTGGTCTTGCGTAAATGCCCACCCTGGGTGAGCCCCTCCTTCTGTGTCCCCTCACATAACCAAACATGTACCCACACCACTGATGAAAGCTAGTCTGAAAAGAGAACCTTACATTTAGTTACTTCTAGGTTTCACCAGTCTACACATGTAACTTTTCAAGGTTATTTTCAATCTTAGGTAGTTCTAATGCCAAGAAAGCCTTGAAAATATATATTTTTAATTTGTGTTCAGAACTAGAACAAGAAAACAAGAATCTTAAAATTTGTTAAAATCCATTTCTGGTCAATATAGTATGATCCAAATGAGGTCTGACTAGTCTAAATAGGTAAAATTTCAAATTTAAGACAGTTCAATCAAAACACCAAACTAATTTATACATAATGAATAATCTGATTAATAATAATAAAACTTTTAATAATTGAGTCAGCTTCAGGGTTGATTGCTGTTTTCCTGCTGTACCTACACCGTGTGCCTTATTAACGGTGTTTTCCCTGAACATCAACCTAAGGAACAGGAAACATTTTCAGTATGCAACTCACAATTTCTGTATTATTTTGATGTGCGCTTCCCTAGTCTGCTAGCCATGTCACCCATATGAATAACTGACAGTCTTTGGAAGGTGACCAAAATAAACAAACCACTTCTGTAATTAATTTCACCTCAGACCTGCTCATATATTAATTTACTCTAATGCTCTCTGAAGCACTGACCAATAAGTACGCTGGAGACTGCTCATTATTTATTGAGTAGCGGTAGTTGGAGGCTCTACGTGGAGCATGACGGTGAGAGAACAGAGTAATCCTTGTGGAGCTAAGGGTCAGTCCTCCTCTTCAAGTAGCTCCCACTTGCTTGTTTCAGAAGGATTGAAAAATTCTGTGAGATATGTTGTAATTTTCTTCATGGTGCCTGTTTGTCCAGATTTTTTGCCTGTCGTCATTTGTCTCTCTGCTGCATAAGGACCCGTTGATCTTTGCTGAACATTTTTCTGATGTTCATGCCTTTTGTTTCCTTTCAATTCCTGCTTGTCCAGCCACTCCTTCCACTGGGCTTTCATCAGCAGATCCTCTTGTGCGTTTGCTTTATCCCCAACGCTTTCCTCCTTACCGACTGTGAACATCTGGACAGGGGTTTTGGGGCCTTTTTTCTCCTCTGATTTCTTTGTCAGCTTGCAGCTGTCTAAGACAGCCGGGTCACCTGATGGAAAAATTGGCCCACATTTGACCTGTTGTGATGCACCATGGTCCTCACTGGGTAGATGCTTGATTTCTGCATCTCTGATGTCTCTGTTCACTGAATCGCATTCACGGGACACGCTTGAAAATATCCTGGGGCCTTGATCTGGTTTTGGTGGGATGGGGTTTGGATAGGGCATCTCATAAGACCGTGTGTCTGAGTGGTTAGAGTTTAACTCTTCTTTGCTCTGTGATTCTTCTTTTCCTTCTTTATCTTTAAGCTGCCTTGTTTCCATATCCCCTGTATCAGATGCTGAGTAAGGTTCGGGGGTATCTCTCGTTTGCATCACCAATGCTTCTCCCAGATGCTCCCTAAGCTCGGCTGCCATCTGTACTCTCATCTCGAGATGCATGTGAAGAATTTCTTCACGCAGCTCCGAGATCTGCTTCTCCACCTGTTTATTCACCATTCTGTTGATCCATACGATACAGAATCTCCTGCCACTTGCTCCAGGCTTTCTCCCCCTAACCAATCAGAAACAAAGAGAATTCACTGGTTATACAGACATGCAACTGAAAAAATGTACACAGGCTTTTTTTTTTTGGTGAATATTTACAGTGTTGTGAAAAAGTATTTGACCCCTTCTGGATTTCTTTTGTTTGTTTGTGTGACAAACTTGCAAAAACAAAAGAACATCAAACAAATTTAAATATTAGTCAAAGATAACACAAGTAAACACAAAATGCTGTTTTCAAATGAAGGTTTTTATTATTTTGGCCCATCCATCTTTGCAGAATTGTTGTAATTCAGCCACATTGGAGGGTTTTCCAGCATACGGCCTTTTTAAGTTCACGCCGCAGCATCTTAATAGGATTCAGGTCAGGACTGGTGTGGCATGCATAAACATATGGACAGTTATCTTGGGGCAGAATGGACACATGGATATCCCTGGAGCCAGGCTAACATTGACACGTATCCCAAAGACGACATGGGATGAATTGACCAATCCTGCAGGAGCAGGTCCTTTCTGATCCGTATAAGCTGATGTAACCGAGAGTTTGGCACTCTGGAGTCCCAAAGCTTTAGAAATGGCTTTGTAACCTGTTTCCAGACTGTAGATCTCAATTAGTTTCTTTATCATTTGTTCCCGAAATTCTTTGGATCCCGGCATGATGTCTAACTTTTGAGGATCTTTTGGTGTTCTTCACTTTGTCAGACAGGTCCTACTGAAGTGATTTGCTAATTGAGATCAGGCGTGGCAGTAATCAGGCCTGGGTGTGGCTAGAGCAGGGCCGTTTTGCGCCGCCTCAGGTGAGACAGGCGGACGAGACAAAGTTAAAAAAAAAGCTCTGTGAGAATCACCTTTCTCTGGCCTCACCCAGTTAGAAACCCATCCCCAGTCTTTGCAGCAGCATTTTCTTTTCTTTGACATAGTTTCCTTAATGTTCTGTATGCATCAAAATCCTTTTCATTTTCTTTTACGAGCATCCTAACGAGCAGCTGCTCACGAGGAGGGACACTGCTGCATATTTTGATTGGCAGCCGATGCAGCTCTCGTTGATGCTCACTGCGGCTCTTCCTTCTTTATTTCAGAAAAGCACCTCTCAAATATTTTTGAGACTTCCGAATGTGACCCAGTCAAACGCGGGACATCGTTTCAGTTCGTGGGAGACCAGCAGCGAAAAATGCGGAACAGTCCCGCACAAATCGGGACATCTGGTCACCCCATATAAATGATGTACATATTACCCACAATGTGGGTAGTAAACATAAACTGATGCAAATTTTAAAGCAATCATTTCTTCACATCCTTACCTCTGGCTTTTTCACGCCTCTCCTCTTCCTCTCTTCTTTTGTTGCGACATTGTGACCCTGAAATGTTTTGCCTCTTCTGGCAGTACTAGTAACAAAGAGTCACAGGAGACCGTGGGGAACGGGAGGCAGGATGGCGTAACAGAATGGGAAATTTACAAGTGTAAACTGATTGGCCTCATGGGTATTTATCTAGGTTATGTTTACAGACTCCTCAGACATTTTAGAACATGTCTGTCATAGAATGGTGCAAACGCTTTTGCACACAGCGCCATGTAGGTTTGGATTGTTTTCTCCCTTAACAATAAAAACCTTTGTTTTTTGTGTTTATTGTGCTGTCTTTGACTAATATTTAAATTAGTTTGATGTTCTGAAACACCTACTGTAAGTGTGACAAATATGCAGAAAAAATCCCCGAAATCAGGAAGGGGGCAAACAAACACCTTTTCACACCGCTGTTAAAACAATCTGTGAAAAACCTTTCAGCTAGATTCAAAACAAAAAACGAGGTAAAAATCGGACAAGAAAACAGCACAAACAAAAAATGGAAGAAATGTCATAAACAAAAATATGCTCCTATATTATCTAACAATAAGGAGAATATAGTATTTCTAAGGAAATTCTGTACCTTAAGCGTGAGACATTGTAGCGTATCTTTCCTCTAGATTTTGCCATCAGGTAAAGTTCTTGTCTCCAGTCCTGTGTAAAAAGTCAGATTAGTTTTCATGCATGAAAGCTAGAATATTTCAAGACAACAACACCCAACATTGAGATATTCACTTATTTTGACTGGTAATAAAATATAAGTAAGTAATGTATTGTCAAGGCCCTACTTGCCCTTCACCATTTATCAGCTCAATACTACTTATACTGAATGTTTTTGAATTATTAAGCAAGGGTACTCACCCCTGTAAGCTAGAAAGCTGAATTTCTCCCTCTCTTTTGTAGCTTTACTTTTGGCTGAAATTTTAC
This sequence comes from Fundulus diaphanus, assembly GCA_037039145.1. Taxonomy (NCBI): domain Eukaryota; kingdom Metazoa; phylum Chordata; class Actinopteri; order Cyprinodontiformes; family Fundulidae; genus Fundulus; species Fundulus diaphanus. The sequence continues at coordinate 32,680,369 of CM073127.1, read as the reverse complement.
CTTTTGTATACGTTTAAAATGAGTAAATATTGGATGTCAGATGTTCTACAGAACTTGGTTGCCATGGAGTGGTGCATTTCTATCTTGAATCACAACACACACTACAGCATATCTGTTCTTTAAAAAACATTATTTCTTAGCTGGCTGATGAGCCATTTTACACTGAAGCCTAGAATGGACCCTCTACTAACTAAAGTTGTGCGGTCTGTTGAATGGAGCTCTACTGACTGGAGATCCAGTGAACTCATTGTCATGTTCAAGAAGGTGGCCTGAGATTATTTAGTTTTGGGATATTTTGCTGCTGGAAGCAAACGTCTGAAGCTGGGTGCACTGTAGTCATAAAGGTTGTAGCCTCTGGGTTTTGAAATGCTGCTCAGTTGGCTCTTAGGGGCCCAAGTTGTGCCAACAAAATATCCATCACACAATTCTAATAAATAATAACAACAATACATTTAATTTCTAATGCACTTTTCATCCGCAAGATCTCAAAGTGCTACAGAGTTAAAATAAGTCGAAAACAAGGTAATGGAAAGATACTCAATTAAAAACAATAAGATGAGGTTAACAATCAGGTTGTGATTAAAATTCATAGGCCTTTCTGGATAAAAAAAAGTTTTCAGGCCTGTTTTAAAAGAGTCAAGGCTCTGAATGGCCCTCAGCCTGGTAGGGAGGCTGTTCCGAGCAGAAGGCTCGATCTTCCGTGGTGGAGAGCCTGGTACTGGGGACTTGAAGGAGCAGGGGGTTTGTGGATCTGAGGGTGCGGGTGGCGGACTGTAGGGTGATGAGTTCTTGGAGGCATGTAGGTGCATGTCCATGCATCCATTTATGGGTGAGTAGCAGAATTGTATAGTTGATCCGGGATGAGACAGGAAGCCAGTGCAGTGACTGAAGGATGGGGGTGATGTACTTGTGTTTACGGGCTCTCATCAGGACCGTGGCAGTGCTGTTTTGAATGCATTGCAGCTTCTGAATGGTTTTGCCAGATATCCAGATAAAGAGCCCGTTACAGTAGTCCAGCCTTGAGGAAATGAAGGCATGGCCGACTTGTTCTGCTGCTGGGAGAGAGATGGAGTGGGAAGGAGTTTTGAAATATTGCGAAGATGATGGAATGAGGTTTTGCACATATGTTTTATGTGGGTGTTGAAGGTCAGGTGGGGCTCAAATTGAACTCCCAGGTTTGTTGCTGAGGCGGCGAGAGGAGTGAGTTGTCCGCTGAAGGTAAGTTGGGATATGGGTAAGGAGTGAACCTGATGAGGAGTACAAATGAAGAGTTCTTCTGTTTTATTGCTATTCAGCTGGAGGGTGTTACCACTCATCCATGCCTTGATTTCCTCAAGTTAGGAGGTAAGGGATGATAGGCGGTGTGGGGAGGTTTTGATATATAGTTGTGCATTATCAGCATAACAGTGGAAGGAGAGTCCGTGTTTGCTGAGGGGAAGCATATAGATGGTTAAAAGGATGGAGGCAAGGACGCCACAGGTGACACGGAGCGGCCTGGACTCACATCCTCCGATCGAGACATGTTCAGTCCTTTCTGAAAGGTAGGACGTAAACCACTGCAGTATGTGGTCTGTCAGTTGAATGATGTTATAGAGACGCTGGAGGAGGATGGTCTGGTCCACGGTGTCGAAAGCTGCTGTCAGATCCAGGAGGATGAGGAGTGATGGTGACTCTGAGTCTGCAGATATCAGAAGGTCGTTTGTCACCCTAAGCAGAGCTGTCTCTGTGCTGTGGGCTGAATGAAAGCCTGGCTAAAATTTTTCAAACAGGTTGTTATGTGTGAGGTAGTCCTGAAGCTGTACGGCAACTGTTTTCTCAGGTACCTTGGATAGAAAGCGTAAGTTTGCGAGGTTGTGCGGGTCCAGGGAGAGTTTCGTCAGGTGGGGACAGATGACAGCAGCTTTGAGGGCAGGTGGAATGTGGGTGGTTTGAAGTGAAAAGTTTACACTGATGATTGGCCTGAGGATGGAGATGTATGGTTTAAGCAGAGTAGTTGGGAAGGGGTCTAAGCAGCAGGTGGTGGGCTTCATTCCTCTGATGATTTTCTCAATGTAATGCTGCAGAACCTCAGAGAAGCAAGGGCATAGACTCCCCACAAGGTTGGTTGGAGCAGGGAGAGTGGGAGAGGAGGAGCTGGGCAACATAGCGGATGTTGACTTTAGAGCTAAAGAAGTCGATGAAGCTATTGCATCGCTCAACTGTAGCTTCAGTCGGTGAGGGTGTTTGTGGCTTCAGGAGGTGATTTATTGTGGAGAAGAGCTTCTTGGAATTTCCAGTGTTCCTATTAATGAAGTTGGAGTAAAATGTCGACCGCGCAACCTTTAGGTCCTGGCAATAGACAGTTCGATGTTCACGGAAGGCCAGTTTGTGGACAGCGAGGATAGTGTGTGTGAGTTGACGTTCCAGTGCGCGGCCAGCTGTTTTAATTTTCCGTAGTTCCAGTGTGTACCAGGGAGCAGAGCGTGTCTTAGCAGGAGCACAAGAGTTGAGAACACTGTTCAGAAAAGTGTTGTAGTGCTCCACCAACTCATCCACTGAAACAATCTGTGCTAATCTTCATAAGTCAGAAAATGGATAGAAGGAAATAGCTACTCACCTAAACTTACAGAACAAAAATGTCTAAAAACTCTAAAAGCTGTGTTGAACAAGGCTAGATAAGAACATATGTTTCCCATGTCATTATGTACAATGTATTAGATGGTAATGGAGGTGAAAAGTGTCTAAAATCAACCATTTGAAAAGTCCAGCACTTTTTGCAGTGTAGGTTGGTCCACTTGATTTACTCGAAGACCTTCATTTTTTTATGCTTGAAGACTTTTACGCATCTTTACCAGGGGGGCAATGAATTTGGAGGGTCTCTATATATTGTCATATTTGGGGTGAGGTTGGTGGTTGGACCCAAATGCAGAGAGACCAAGGCAGGGAGCGGTTATGAGAGAATTTAATGAACAAAATCCAAAAACTTACAAAAACACTGGAGAACTCAGGAGCAAAAACCAAAACGTAAACCTGGGGTGGAACACGAGGAAGCGATGAGGCAAGGTGGCAGGCAGCAGCAGTGGGCACAGGAGTAGTAACAGGAGGTAGTGCAGTTGAAAGAGGTGAAGCAGTGCGGAGCAGAGCAGAACAGAGAAACCAGCAGTGAGTGGAGAAACGAGAGGAGCTTAAATACTGTGAGGAGAGGAACAGGAACAAAGGCAGGGGAAGTTTGGTAAATTAAGCACAGGTGTGGAGAAGGAGCTGGGAGAGAAACTGAGGAGAGAGAGAGAGAGAGAGCTAGTGGCAACAGGGGGCGAGAGAGAGCAACAAAGGAAAGCAGGCAGAATGTAACTAAACAAACACATACAAAAACCCAGAACTGTGTAAACCATGACATATATTGCACAACCTCAGTCTTATTTCCATTCCTCATCATAGACCATCATACCACTCGGCCTGCAGGAATCTCCAGCAGGTGGTTGCAGCGATTCAGTCGTGAATATGACCACCGACCATAAGCCCACCTGTCACACCCCAGACTTACTTGGAATTCCACATCGATATTTTGCAGCCTGTGACTTGTATTTGAGCTTTGTTTAAATACTTGCTACTCACCTGTCTTGCTGCCTCACACCCAGATCTCATTATACATGTTTTCATTGTCTGCTCAGAGAAAGGATAGCAGAGAAGTTGAGGAGGGCTACTGACTTGTGACGTCAGATATAAAGTTGTTTACATATAAAGACAGGCTCTGAAAGCAAGACATGTTCATTAACTAAATCTATTAAATCTTCTGTTCTGAAAGTGGTTTGTGTGCTTATGGGTTGTTCAGGCTGAGATACTGGCCATAGGGGGACAAGACAAAAATACACATGGCATGCATGCTAACAGCAGTATACTCAGAACGCTTGTTTACTCGGTCACTGGGCACCAACTGTTGTGTTTGCTGTGCTGCTTTGAGAGAGACTGGATTGTTTGTACATCGTGGAGGTGAGTTTCATATATATATTTCATATCATTCTCTAAGTTATTTATGTTTTTCTCTCTTGCTCTTAGTTCTGCAACATTAGATGTTCAATTCAACTGAATTCAAAACAAACATTTGGCTAAATATTTTAAAGGGTAGTTAAAGACTATAGAACATCTCTCCCAGGTGCTTTTGTCATACAGCTTTTCATAACACCACACATCGACCAGTATCTGAAATTTGCTCATAATTTAAAAGCTTATCTATAATTTACGGATACTATTGCATATTCCAGAGATCATTTCGTACTGTGGCTCTCAAAGGCCTAACCACCCCTAAAATGACCTCTGCAGCTGACCTGGTTGCAGTGTGTACCCTTAAAACAAAACGTTGTTAAAGACCTTTTTGATTTTAAAAACATACCTTTTGTCTTCTTTGGTAGTCTACTTACGACCACATAATTATTTCCGGCTCTACTTTGCAAAGTTTTTCAAATGTGGGGAGATCTCTAGTCTACAACCCTCTTCAGATGATCTCACTGTCAGCTCTCGTTCTGGACTCGGCCATTCCAAAAACCTTTATTTGTTCTATTGTTCTATTAAATGTACATGTGGGCTTTGATTAAAAAAAAAATCATCTGTTATATTGTGTGAGGTGATCCTGAACCAAAATGTAGACAGGAGTTCAGAAGCCTCACGGTGAGCAGGATATTTTTAATAAAAAAGAAGATAAACTTAGAAACATGATCTACTGTAGGTACAGAGGACAGATGAGGAATTAGAGACCATGAGGAGGACGAGAATAATGGTGGATCTGACAAATGTGAAGAGAAGACCGGGTGGCATATGCAGGGGAAGAGAGACGAGCATGGAGAGCAGGTGAAGGCAATCCGGAGATTATGGCTGACAGGTGAGAGCAATGAAAACGGGGGAGCTAAGGGAGGACAGGAAGAAATCTAACAGCAAATAATACCAAAATAATTCAGAAAGAATTCAGAAAGAAGAGAAACCCCTAACTAAATCCACAAGATACAACTAGACACACTGAAGGACAAATAACCAAAGAAGGCATGATCTAAAAATTACAACAAAATCAAAATGCAAACTCCCAAGGATCATGACATCTTCATCTTCACAGGTGTGATAGCAAAAACAGTAAATGCTAAAATTAAATCATCATCTGCTTTAGGCAAAGCATTATTTTACATTCAAGTATTTACATGACAGAAATCCGACAATTTAAACAGGGATTCACTCGTGCAAGCTGCTCCTTCTGTAGGATGTCTTCAGAAGCCAGACGCGGAATATGGCTTCATTAATATGCCTGTCCTTGACCACTTCATTCAAGGAAATCTGCCATAAAACCGGGTAATTACAAGTTCCCTTCACTCAACACTGAAAGGAGGCAGGAGGCAAACCAACTCACTAACAGCCTTGCACACAAACACCAGTCAAAAATAAAAACACTGATTTGGTCGCCTATAAACTTCAGAGTATCTGTCACTTTACAACACAAAAGAGCGATTTTTTTTATTAATGATTTTGGTTTACAATGATTAAAATTTAGCCTTGCTTTACAACATTTTAAGCACGATAAACTAATAAGCAACAGGATTAAAAATATTATTTTTGCGCACACACTGTAGAGCACACCATCCAGTCAAAAATTAAAGGTAGAAATTAATTTAGCAGTCAGCAGAAATGACTGAAATGACAGTAAAGTTCATGATAAAAACTGAGAGAGAAAAATTTATTTAAAAAGAATTGCAGCATTTGTAAGGATAAGTGTTAAAGGGAGGCTGTAGTTCTTGGTGTGTATATTAGAATCACATGGTGGTGTTATTTTAATGAAAGAGGATGAATCAGTGGGTGAAACTTCTAAGGTTTGCTACTACAGTTTCTCAGTGTAGGCTGGTGGGATGAAATGCTGGATGGCTCCAGCCTTGTTAAAGAAAAAAAAGTCAAGTTTTGAAATGTTCAATAAGTCATTGATATCTATGCCGCTGTAGCTTTATTCTCAAAATAGCCATTTTCCAGGCTGTCCTCTCCTCTCTCACAATGAATCAAACACGAGGAAGAAACCCGTTGAATCCGCATAGGATTACAGAAAATACTGAGAAATATATATATGTATTATTACAGGCCTTTGTTTTAAATGATTATAGGGCTTATTGCAAAAAGTAGACCTAAAAACAGCTTATTGTCTAAAGTTACAAAGTCAATCATCTCACTGTCACACACACACACACACACACACACACACACACACACACACACACACACACACACACACACACACTCCCCGCTCTGCAGACAAAAACAACATCACTGTGATGGAAACTATTTAACTCCGTAAATACAAGCCTAAGTCCAGAAAGAAAACCATCACAAATGCATGTATTTAGATGGCATTTATACACACCGGGACTTTTCTTGCTTGTAAAATAGTTGTCGCAGAGGATGGGGGGGGGGGGGGGGGGGGGGTTAAGCCCCGCTCTTGTAGCGCGGTGCAATAACCAGAAAAAGGCGATCGGTTGGAAAAAAGCCAAACCAATAAAACGACTTCAAAAACAAAGTCGCTTATAATAAGCAGACTATGCAACACTGAAGGTCACATGAACAGCCCTCATGGATTGTTGGATGCTTTCATTCCACTGAGAAAAGCCAAATAAACGTCGCCTACCTGCACAGATGCTGCAGGTTTACCAATCCTTCGGGGTTTTGGAAGATCAATGGAAAAAAAACTCCCTTCAAATGGTCATGATCATCATATCACGAGTCACTCCGGCAGATACCAACGCAGCAGTTTTTTTTTGTTGTTGCCATATGTCTGTTGAGATGATATTCAGGACAGATGTCATACAAGTAAACTATTCAAGCGTTACCGTTCTATGTTTGTACGACCACAAGACGGCCGCGACGCATGAGTCTAAATTTAGTAATTCAATGTCATTTGAGGAATGCTCTATTAGCCTCCTTTCCACAGTCTCCTAGGGCTCCTTCTTCCCCAGCTGCTTGACATGATCTCCTGGTTAACTCACCTGCATTCAGTGTCATTCTCCACTTGTCCCTCAGTATTTAAGCTACTAGGTTGTCATTGTTCATCACTGGATCCTTCCATTAAACTGCCCCTTATTTCTCCTATGTTCCCCATTTTCTGCCTGTGATTCATGTCCTCTTTACATTGAGCTCCATATGCTGTAATTTTCTGTTGTTATAAAAAAATCCTTGACTTTCTCCTGCTGCTCCCGAGTTCCTTGTTTCTCAAATCAAGGCACACAGTTATTTCATTATTCTAAAACTCATAGTAAAATATAAGTAAAAAGTACTACTAAATGCAGCTTGAGTATCATTACTGGTGCTGGTACACAAATTATTTCTTTTAACTTAAGTGAAAGAAAATCTAAAACCTTTTGGACTTTCCACTCACAAGACCCACTGAATGCAGCATGATTCAAAGAAAATGGAGTACATAAGAGACACGAGTTAGGACTTCTTCTTTCCTGGGCTGTTTTTTTTATCAGCATTGACCTTTCTCGGATTACAGTCTTGTACTTTTGTACTGGAAAGTGTGATATTTGAGTGTGTGCTTTGACCATCTTTTGGTGACTGGTATATTTAGAAAGGACTGGAACTTAAATATCTGGAATTCAATTTTCATGAAATAATCCTCCTTCTCAACCAGTTAACACATTGAATGTATTATAGCTTATAACATGTCTCAGTAACAATGACATTACCCAACATTCCTTTGTTCTTTGTACCTTTTCATTATGGCTTATGTATATGTTAGCCAATTTGTAGCATTTACTCATAAGTTATAGATAACATACCAGTCACTTGCGTCTGTAGAGAAGGAAAAAGTAACTTTGGTGATAAATTGAGATCCTTTTTTCATCAGTAATTTGTTTCTCTTGTGAAACAGTGATTAACTCCCTGGTTTATTGTCTGGTTTATCTACATATATGTATACCTCTGGAAAAAGGAACAAGTCTATTGTTCTGTCATCATTGTTTTGAATTAAAGCCTCACAGAGCCTCATTGGATGCTAGCATAAAGGAGCGTTCAGCTGCCACACTAGATTATTAAAGACTAGCTTATGAAACCTGGGGAAGGCGCAGTCTTGGCTGTATGTACTGAAATTATGCATACTATCCAGTCATGATGATGCACCGGCAAAGAAGCTGACATTTATAACCCTGTAACATTATGGTACACTACTTTAAGTAACGCTCCAGTGTCGGCTTGTTCTGTGACAGTGTCATCTCTGCCATTGCTATTGCAGAGTGCCATGGATATTCTTTTTTTTGAAGTTGAAAGCTTTTGTGGCATGAACATCACTACTGATAACCTGCATATATATACTGCACATAAGTGTCACTGATGCAAAAAAAAAAGGTACTTGCTTTGTAAATGTTTCAGCATTGACCTGATAATAACTACTATGTTTTAGGCTTCGCTATGCAGGCACTCCATTTTTGACAAATTTACTCATTTGAGCATGCAAATGCATAGAGTGGCTGGCATGTCAGGAGAGTTGTGCCTGTCTTCTGAAAAACTCTCCACTCATAGGCAATCATACGCAGTTTATACCGCATTGCATTTTCAGCACGAGATGATCAGGCAATTATTAAGAGTGAAAAACAACAAACAACAAAAATACCCATAAAGGCTCTCTGTCTTGAAGTAGTGGCCCTATAGCCACACCCTTCAACCCAATATTCACAAACATACACACAATATGTAACAGGAGCACATTGTAGGTGATACATATACCTAAACACGTGACAGGAATTAATGTTTCACAAATGTGTGTTTAAAGTTTCCAAGATGACGAGGCTGATAAGAAACAGCTTGACAGCAGCTTTCAAATTTAGAGAACTTATAATTTGACTTTACTAGCCATGTTCCAATCTAATTGTCTAATAACACAGAAAGAAAATGTGAATTAGGCATTACCATCTTCTGGTTGGGAGTGTGTAAACCAGGCTACGCAAAGTGTAATTTCATCAGAAGTTGATGTTACGCATGTCTGTAATAAGCAGGAAGTAGAAGTTGCAAACTAACATGGAACACATATCTAAAAAAAGAAAAGAACAGTGGTTTTCAGGAATGTGTTGCTATTGGACAAGTTGTAATTGTTCTGTCATGTCAACTAATATTGGCGATGTTACATACAGTACAGAGATGTTAAAAAATAAATACAATTCTTTGCTATGTGGAAACAGCTGATCAATCATGAGAGATAAATGTTCACTACATCAGAATTTCTTCGGCAAATATGTTTCCATCTCCCATTTTGCGCATTAACTCTTGTTCGCAAAAAAACAACCAAAGGGAGTGAAAATTCTTTTGTGAAATTGAGGAAATTATTTCGAATTTTGCCATTTCCATTAACATTTTCTATGTGATACTTTGAAGGCAGAATTTCATACCTTTGATGAAACATTTTTGATGCATTGTCTTCGTGTTTGTAAGTTGGATTTTCAGATTTCTCAGTTGGAAAAACAAAAAGAAAAGCCCCTGAAGTCAGACCTGGCAGAGGGAACCTTAGTTTGGTATCCAGTATTGCTTCAGGTAAACATAATGTAGTAGAAGTTACTAGTATTGTTCATTAGTACATCTGATGGTTTGTATCTTATTAATCATACTGCCGTATAATATGCATCGCTGAATATGCAAGTCATTCAGATGCATTTCTGTATTATATAAAGATTTGAGTATTGAACATTTTGTAAAAGTTCAAAATGACTTGAGGTAATTTAGGGGTGGAAAAAAAAAGTTTAAGCTAGAGGCAAAGGTTTTCGTCTCTCATTGTGTCGCATTAGTCTGTTCGAAGTTTAGTGCAAATTGGCAATCTAAAAGAAACCAAATGTTTCAAGGTTACTGACAGTTCAAATAGGAAAAAGAGACACGGTGGGGACAGGGGGACTGGGCGCCTAATCAACAGTCACGATGCTGGCAGTTGTGCAACTGATGACCTAAGCAATGTCAAGGAGTGATAAAGGAAGAGGGAGCAAGATAGGCACAGACAAAGAGACAGACAAAAGTAGACAGAGAGGATGAATCCATGTATAGATCCAGGGGAAGAGGAGATTCTCCCAGGATGGGCTGTGTTTGGCCTGGTTCCCAGTGTTGATTAGTCACTGTAGTTGCTCTACATAAAACAAACCAGAACATAGCTTTCATTTACATCCTTACATCCCATTATCTTTCAACTTTACATGCTTCGTTCTGACTGCCTTTACTTGTTTCATTTGTATGTGTGTGTGGGTTTTTTCCAGGATTTAATTTTTTTTCCGAAGCTTTCACCTCTGTTCTCGTTCTATTGACCTGTGTATATTGCAGTTATTCTGAATTCGAAGAATCCTAATTTGTCAATTGATTTGGTGTTTCATTAAACATATTAAGGTAAATTCTAAGAATCTCAGTGATTTCAATCCCATGGGTAAAGTGAAGAATTGAGAAAGTGTGGTTGAATGTGCTGGCAACTATATATCAGTTTGTAAATGCTTGCAAATCTTCTAAAAGGTCACCCATGGCCGTCCACTTTATATTCAAAATATGTGCAAAAAGGTGTGGGTGAACATAGTGACATAAAAAGCACACAGATGTGCTCAAAGTCCCAAAATAACTGCAGCAGCCGCAAATTTTAAAGGGTTAAAACACATTTAGTTGTTAACGCTAGAAAGAAGAGACGCAGTGGCAGCGGAGAAAGAAAAAAATCAATGATCCATAGCACGAGAGGATTAAACATTAGTGACAGCTATAGGAACAAGTTGAGTGTGTCCACTGTAAAACGTGGACTCTGGTTTAGATAACTACAAAATTTGTTCAGAGCTCTCCCTCAGTGACTTCTTGGAGAATTCATTATTCTATTTAATTCTAGAGGAACACCTAAAGTCCGAGGTATAGAAAATAAGAATTATTATTATTTTAGAGGCACACTTGGATGCATGCCTCTTTGTTTTTTGTCTGTTACTCTGACACCACTCAGACACCAGTGACAAAGCCTGTATCTATTCCCATCTCCTGACTGATGACACTTCAGCATAGAGAAGAGATTTGCACGAGCTTTAAAGGGCTTTTGCCAGCTCTTCTGTCTGTTGTGCCATGCAGAGTTTACAGCTGAAGGGTTAGGACTATGTCTGTTGGTTTAACTAATGGTGTGCATTGCACGTTTGTGCGCGTGTGGTGATGTGTGTGGTGAGTTGTGAGGAAACAGATGGTGCACACTGTGGGGTTTGGAGGTACAAGCATACCAACAGTGGAGATTCAAACTAGGATGAACGTACAGCATAGGCTTGATTTTGCATATTTTGTTTGCATACGGTTTTTCTACACACATAATTTCCTTTGGGTACATAATAATGTAATTTTTTTGCTTCAACAGGGTTGCTTGGCAGGAATTTAAGTTTCTGTTTGCCCTAAATAACTAGATAAAAAATGAAAAAACGGAATTTTAGTACCATTCTCGACTTTGACGGTAATGTGTTTCAGTAACATGTTAGATTGGCTGTAGAGATAAACAAACAAGAATCTTTTTGTAAAACTTGGGCCTAAGGATATTGCTTTTAGACATCTCCAGTTTATCTCTAAGAACTATAACAAAATACCAGAACGGCACGGAAAAGCTGCAAACATTTAAAATTCAACAGGTTCCCTGACACAGTCCTTTTGCTCTACTCTGTTATCTGCTGCAGATGTCGCTCCCTCGCAGCCTGAATGGACGTCATATTTTCGACATCAATTGAAAACACTTGAAAGCTTGGTCGGTTGTGGTCGACCAGACAATTTTTCTGCACCTTCGTAATACATCGATGTTGTCACAGTGTTTGTTTTAAAGGAATCTTTATTGATCTTAGCTATGTCAGTTTTATTTACAACCGTAACCATGTTGTGTCGCAGCACTGTGTTAAATGTCATACAAAACTTCTTAACTGACTATTTTATCCAGTAAATATGATGCAATGTGAGTACTCTGCAAAAGGATGTGCCTGTGGGCCCAAAGTAAGAAATTGTGCTGTGGCAATTTTCTGCTCTGCACAAGCTGTAATACACAAGCCTCATTATGTATATGCACTCTTGATATAAGTATATGCATAATACATGAATAGGCACAATTACAACTCCACAATCACTTTTCTTCATGAATGTTACAGTTTTTCTCAAATACCATTGTTTTACATTGACTTTGATTTAAAGGAAGTGTTAGAAAACACTGCCTTTCCATTGAGGCTTTTTTTTTTTTTTTGCATGCTTTCTTCTCTGTAATGCTGTTGGCTGTGAGGATGTGTGTCGGTTTGAACTCGGCAACTGTAGTCATAAGAGTTGCTGACTGACACAGTTGCTGATCAAGACTAACACAACAGCAGACATGAAAGGGACAGCTGTCGTGTCCTGGGACCTGACTCTACTGTAATACAAGAACAAGCACGCGCTCTCTTACATGCATGCACACATTTGCACACTCACAAACTGCAGAGCTGTCAGTGCCAGGCAGCCAGGTAGCGCGGCATCCCTGTCGTTTGCCATTTCGCTCCCTGAATGTGAAGGGAACAGAAAGTTGTAAAATGTTGATTTGTTCTCTTTGCTTAGAATAGGTTTTTTTTTGTTTGTATTTATATTACTTAGCTATATCCATTTAATCTTTAGTAATATTTATATCTGCATCTTAGTTTTTAATGCTTGTGCCGTATTTAGTCATGGGCTGGCTACCCTGTCTGTCTGAAAGTTCCTCTAAAATTGGAAGCGTTTAAGATTAGATAAGAAAAGATAAGAATTCCTTTATTGTCCCACAAAACGCTGAATGACTCAGATTAGTGTAGGGGATAAAATAATCCTTGACTGCAACACCCCTGTCTATTATCAGCGAAATGTACAAAGTTGAGATTTTGTTACAAGACTCTAAATCAACATGGATAATAAGCATGTTCAAATCAATAAATATTAATTCATAAATATGGGAAGTTATATGTGAAGGCAAATTTTTTATTATAACAGAAAAAAGCTATTACTATGTTAGAAAACTAAACTGGTCTGTAGAGCATCGACGGATGAAATATTAACCAGCAGAAGGAGTCGCTGCAAATATCGCTCAGACTCAAGGTGAGGTTTCACATCGTTGTGATTGTGAAATATTACAGCAGTGCTTCACCATTACCCAGCTGGCCCATGCTAATGGTGCACTGGGGTGTTTTTTGTCACAGAGCTCCAAGTCACACATTACACATTTATCACGTTTTTTTCCCCACTATACCATTAAAACAGAAAGAGTTGGAAAAATGTAATAAGGCAGGGAAGAATGCAACATAAGGCCTGAATCTGAACTTTGATGAAAGAAAATTAAGGCAAAAGTAATTGATGGGTGTAAAACATCACAATGTTATGTCCTACTGGCCACTCCAGTAGAATAACCTGACTCAGGTTATTCTCTGCAATGGGATCTATTTCTTCTTTCACCTTTTCATCCTTTCTCTTCTTTGAAAACATTTTTAGTTGTATGCTTTTTTATTGGCACACAGCCTATCATTATAAAAAAGTGTATCACACTAAACGTGTTCTGTTGACACAGTACAGTGTTGCAGTAATGACTTGACTAATCTGAACACCTTTCCATGTGTTTCATTTGCTCTTGGAGATAAACTCAATTTTTGGGGTATTATCCAGTAAATAGCAGAACGTCTCCAGCTGCAAAGATACATTGCTTCCAGAGTGAAACTGTAAGCAGGCGAGTGGGTAAAAAAATAACAATAATGTGTGTGCTGTAATTCTTCTAGAACACCTGTAAGGATCTGTAAATAATCCAGGAAGAAGAATGAAAACATTATTAGGTGCAGTTTGTAAAAATAAATACACTGCTAAGGATGTTTCTGTTTTAAATGTCTGTGCAAGTGGAACTGTACTGTATGTTGCTGTTTTGTGTTGTGGGGGAAAAAAACGTAAAAATAATTAGCTAAGTGAAAAAAGTTATTAAACGTCGGGCAAGCGTACCGCAGGTTTACTGGTTGGTTCCCAGTTAGTCAGTCCACATTTTTACTGTCTGTAGTAAGTATGGGCTGGTTTCTACCAAGTCAAAATTTTTGTCTTTATTCCCGGGTTCAAGTCAAATCTATAATGACTGAACTGAATCTTCTGTCATCAGATTCTTGACTTGTAGTCTAGCTTTAACACTATATTGCTAATTGAAAATGCCCGAGAGGGCCACATTTTTTTTTATTTTCAATTAAAAGCAAAATAATTTCATTTTAAATTATTTTTACCTGTATGGAAATAAATTAGACATGGAAGATTTAAATTAAACAAAATAGAAAATGACAAATAGTTGTTGGTCCAAATGAAGAGTCTTGGTCTACTTCCAGGAACAAAATTGAGAAAATTTTTCAGAAATACTTGCTGTATTTACCCAAGTTTAATGAATGGGTGTGCTCAAGTCTGTTTTTGAGTTAAAAAAATCATTGCGTGTTTGTCCCTACTTACTATGGTATTAAAGTAAAAGTTACATTACAAAATGTTTCAAAAAGTATCCATCGTGCCAAATTGGTACTATTCTTGAATTCAGCGTCACCACAAAATTATTCCAAGGGCCATAAAGGGCCCCTGGGCCAGAGTTAGGACACCCCTTCTATAAGTAATCTACAGAGCCAAATTCAAGTCATGTACGAAATTGTATAAAATAACCTAAAGTCGTTGAACAAAAAAATCAGTTTGAGAAACATCCATGTGGTCTTTATTATAAGGCAGGAACATAAACAGACTGATAATAATTATTATTACCTCAACTATTAATGGTCCCCAAATGTCCCAGGTAAATCAAATGCATACTTTCACGGAAATTGTGTATTCTTGCAAGAACTGTGGTCTGTAGCTTATTGCCCTAATCCATTAACCTGACAAAAGCCAGCTGTATGTTGCTCCGCCTAGCTCCACTCACATACATCTGGGACACCGCCGGTAGAGAGTGATTTCTCCAACCAAATTTATGGTCTGGCCAATCAGGACGCAGGGCTGGAGTTTCATAGATGTGACGTAGTGGAGACACGACCATGATGTGAGACTGTTTTGATAGCAATGGCGGCTCGTCGAAGAAGCAAGCGTTAGCATTGATGCTGCTATTTCTTCTGTGTTGTCCAATCTACCTAATATTGTTTCATTAAAAGAACATCAGAGAACGGCTCTGAAGGCTTTTGTTGGTGGAAACCATGTTTTCGCCCTTCTCCCGACCGGATTTGGCAAGTTTTGTTTTCCGGGCCAATCATATGCAAGAATTTTTGATAAGGCCCAGCCTTCTGTAAAGGCAATTCCTATGGCGGTGTCCCAGATGTATGTGAGTGGAGCTAGGCGGAGCGACATACAGCTAGCTTTTGTCAGGTTACTAATCCATACCCATAAGCACATAAAATAAAGACTGATGGCGAGATCCGATTTTCCAGATTACTGTCAAGGCAAGGCAAGTTTATTTTTATAGCACTTTTCAGTACCAAGACTATTCAAAAGCGCTGTACATGAACAAACAAAAAAGACAAATTACAGACTAAAGCACATTGCAGTGGAATAGCAGCGGCAGGATAAGGTATAAGACAAGCTGGACTACAAACTTCAACATCAACATTCAAAGGAAACTCTAAACAAAAAGGTTTTTAGCCTTGATTTAAATTAACTCAGGGTTTCAGCTGTTTTAGAGTCCTCTGGGAGTTTGTTCCAGATATCTGGAGCATGAGAACTAAATGCTGCTTCTCCGGGTTTGGTTCTGGTTCTGGTTCTGCAGAGTAGACTTGAGTCAGAAGACCTGAGGGATCTGGAGGGTTGATACACTGACAGCAAGTCTGTGATGCATCTAGGTCAGGTTCAACTCAGGAGTCTTTTAAAGAGCAGGTCCACATGAATTCTTTAGTCGTCTCTGCAAATGAAGTACGTCTTAAATCCAAATCTTGGCTCATCTCTGTTACTGGGATCCTTGTTTAAGAACCTCTAGACCCCCCTCCCCACACACACACACAGACACACACACACTTATACAGTGTGAGTTTCTTTACGTCCATCTGGTGTGCAGTGTAACAGGAGGGAATCCATATAAACCTTTCCTCTGATTAATAGAGGAGAAATCAACATTTTAACAACCTGTCACTCTCTTTAGGGTTGTGCTTTTTAGATAGAAACACGTTCTACAAGCAACAAGTCACAGCTTCTCTCTCGATGGGATGAAGAGCCTGCTGCAGACTCCCTGTGATCACCAGCTCTACAATCAGCTTTCACACTTCACTGTTCCAAGAGGAGTGCAGCAGAGAAAAGCTTAAACTCTGCACAATAAATACTTTTACTTTAGTACTGTGAGTGGGTTGGGTGACCTTAAAGGAATGTACAGTAGTCAAGGAAACTCTAAAAATGACATTTTAGATCATATAGCAAAAGGTTAAATGATTCTGATAAATAACAATCATTTTGGAAAATTATGAAAACAGATTCATTCTGCTTGCTAACACTAACATTAAACAATTTGTTTAATTATTGACGTTTAACTTTACACTGAATACCACTAAGTTATGTTTATTGCATCTTCGGTGAAAGGAGAACTTTACGAGCAAGATAAATTCCCTTTAATTTTAGTTTTTGTATGTTTTGCATGTACAGAGTAGTTTGGGGGTGTACTTAGTTTTGCATAACATCTTCTGTTTGGCTTCCTCTTTGTTTGATAAAAATGTCATGTGGGTTGAGATTTAGAGAATTTTACAACCTAGTCATAACCAGATCATTTGAAAGTTAAAAGTCTAGAAATGGCAGAGCATGTCCTCTCTTTGTGCAACGACTTCATCTGCATAACAGAAACTATTTAGAAGTGCAGTTGTTCTTCGGAGCTGTAAAAGCATCTGGAAAGCTAAGGGAAACATTACGGCCACCAACTGAAGTGAAGCTTAGCCAGGACTCAGGCGCCCTCTGGGTCACCCAATCCTGATCGTCATTATCATTAAACATTATGACACGTTTGTATCGTGTGATGCAGCACAGCCCTGCTTATTAACAGCAATAAATTTAGCTGGTGTTTATTCTTTTGGTTGCACTACATTTGCCTAAAACATTTAAAATATACATCAGCACGTGATCAAGCTTATCCTGTTTATTTTAAAGTGAGGAGACATAGCACTTTTCATGCTTTTAAATCAACATAATAAAGAGGACATCATTAAATAATTTTTTTTTTTATAAAGTGTCTTTAGTATCATAAAAGGTATAATAATTATTGATAGAAATTAAAAATGTGATGTTATTTTAGCAGCAAAAACATGATAGTAGCATTTTCCGGCACAGTTCATCAAATCACTTCATTTATTTTTTTGAAATTTTATAGGTGTCATCAAGTTTTTTCAGCTTTTCCTTTATTTTAGTCTGTTTTCACACAATGTGCGTTATTTTTTTTAATCCGAACCGACAGAGCTGATGACACTTGGTAAACTAAAAGCACGACTGAAAGACCGCGACACAGAAAGCTTTATTAACCGCACCTGCTTTTGAGTCAGCCATGTGTGCATCATTTGATTTTATTAGTTTATGTTTTCATGCTTTTAAAACTACACAAATGTCTGCCAATGTATGAATTTAACTGTTTATACACATAAATGGTGCTGCTGTCTTGCAAAGTCCCTCTTGGAAAAGAGATTTTAAACCTCCACGAGGTTTTATCTGGATAAAGAAATGCTTATATATGTGCAGCTCTCACCGGTATTCTGGCTAGGCTCTTATAAAACATTGTTTTTATTGATTATTTATATATATATATATATATATATATATATATATATATATATATATATATTTGAGCGAAGCAGTTAGTTTATATTCAAAATCTCCGCAGAGTTTTGGGTTTGAATGACAACAAGATGAAGAGAGAGAAACTGAGAGACAGAGAGCTAAAGCGAGAGAGAGAGCGAGAGAGAGCAGTCGCAGTATTGTGAGTGACTGCCTGTGGGGTAACCAAGAACCTCACAGCTGGTTGGCCTTTGCTGTGTGCGTGAGCAAGGTGCGCAGTGAGTTAGTGTTTGTGTGGGAGCCTCTTTCATACAGGAGAGTAATCCAACAGCAGCAGCCGCAGTAGTACGCCGGAGCGTGTTCAGCCTCTGGATGTTAGCGCTGCCTCTCTCAGCTGTTGGACGGAGCCTTACTGTAGGTATCCATTCATGCATGCACAATGATGTTTGGAGTGCCTTTCTGCTGTTATTCTTTTCTTTGTTTGTTTCTTTGCTTGTTTGTTTCCTTGCAGGGGACCCGTTTAAGTAGGTTGATGTAAAATGGTCATTAAATTTGAAGATATGCTGCAATGGTTGCATAGTGGCATTTATTTGTTCCAGGAAGGTGTCAGTTCTCACAAATTGAGAAATGATGAAATATCTCAGTGTTAGCCAATTGTCTCCATTCCTTTGTCATATTCACGTATTTGCATGGAGATTTTCATACATACTTTCCATATACCTTTGCTGGGACTTTCCTCTGTGTGTTGCCTACAGCACGCATTCGCCCTCGCCAAACAAGGAGCAGGTGTTAGTATGTGTGTGTGTTTTTTTTGTTTTTGTTTTTTTGTGGCTGGGATGGCAGGATGGAGGTGCAGTGGGTGTGTCGTGTCCAGTTTCCAACGAGTGTGGAACCCGAGCTGGCTGCTGGTGTGACATGAGACTGGCCAGTCTCCTGGAAGGGAGGGGCAAAAGGGAGGGAGAGGTGAGGATGTGCTGACAAAAAAACAAGGAATAACAATAAAAGTAATAGAGGTGCTGGGTTTTTAATTTATTAAAGGTCAGAAAAATATCATGCGACTTGCACTTGTCTTTTGAGAAGCTTTCAATGGGGGACTGTTTATGTGCATCGCCTTGAGAGTCCCAAATTCCTGTTTCAGTGGGTTAGGTGTTGAACGTGCTCAGAATGAGAGAGAAACATTACTCGTTTGGCCGGGGATAGGACGACAAAAGATAAAGGAGGAAGAGGGATGAGATGTGAGAGCAGGACGGAGGCAGAGTAGCAGAAATATCACGAGAATAGAGAAGATGAGAGAGAAGAGGAAAGACTACAGCAGGTAAAAATAGAGCAGATAGCTGGAGGGTGGTGAAGAGGAAAGGTCTAATTTGCAGATGTGTGCCTGTTTGTGTTCGTCTCATCAGACAGGTGTTAGATAAGTTACTGGAGAAGCGGTTTTCATCATTTTTCAAAAATGCTCACATCACTCCCCAAAATCTCAATATAAGCCTGTTCATCCACAAACTGTAAGAGCTGAGAGCAAGGATGCCAACAGCTTGGGTCTGAATGACAAAATACATGCTCACTTCTGTACAGTGCATGTATAATGCATGCTGTTCAATTATCCTGGGTCTGGCTAATGTGTTTTAAACATTAAGAGCAGATCCAGGAACAAGTTTTATGTTGAATCTTTTTTTTTTTTTTCCCAAGTCGCTGCTGATTCAGCCTCTTCCTCATGTAAATTGAAGGTCCCACACGGTGTGTTGTTCATCCTTTTATCCATTAAAGAATGCCGTGAAGGAGCAAATACCACACTTAGGGCTGAGAAGTTATGCTATAGCAGGAGATGACTCCCCCACACATTCTATGTTAGGCTTTAAATTGAAGAATTTAAAGGAAACAGCTGCCAACAAGCAGAGCAGAGCTCAAGAATCACTGCTGCACTTGCAGCAATAGGCAGGTGTCACTATCCGCTGGGGGGAACTGAAGAGGAGACACTTGGTCTTTGCAGATGTGATTGTTTAGTTACACTTGTTGCCTGGCTGCTGGCATTGAATATATCTATTATTTTTTGAATGCCTATGAGTTGGACATGTACTGTCTGTACCCTTGTCCCAGAGCTGTTGGTTGCTAATTTTACATAAAACACACAGTTTAAGCCCTATCCTTTGTCTTGTTCCTTCTGCTACCCCTGTGAGACTATGTTTCCGAAGATCTTGTCCATTCCCATCTCTCTTATGACAAGTAATACTGGCACAGCATTGTTTGAAAACTATGCTGAATTCTGATGTAAATTTGACATGTAAATGCTGCCTTTATGCTGCATCGTGGCAAGCCTAAGTCACATGGCCAATTACGCTGCTCAAACCAGATCTGCAGTTCGGCATCACGACTCTGGAGGTTGAGACTATCTGGGGCTTTTTAGATCTCAGAAGAAGCCATGCTTTGTCACTCATTCCAGAATTGAGTCGTTGAAGTTGTTAAGTGGGGGGTGACTAATGACACATGGCAACCATCACTTTCCTGCTGCCAAACAATTTAACTCCTGGAGAAAAAGTTTAATATCTTCAAAATAACGTGATAAATAAATGTCTTTTTTAAAAGGATGGAGCATTATTTTAAATGGATGCCTATTTGTTTTTGTTTATTATCTTACTCAGTTGCAATTTTTTAAATCTGAGTATGCCATTCTTAATAATGATACAGTATTTCTTGTTGTAAATCTCTTACTGCGTTTTCTATTATTTGTTAAATTTGTTTTTTATTAATATTTTTGCCATGTGAGAATCTGCAAGCTTCCATTTGCCTGTCACTTCACCGCTAATACACCTGAATTACCCCACTGAGAGACAATAACTATTATTTCTATTCTATTCTATTTTCAAATTACTTTGTAAAATTCACAAGTGACTTTTTTATACATTCTTTCCTTGTTTTGGCTTGCAGCTCACAATATGTATGTTAATTTACATTTCCAAAACTGATAAATATGAAGACAAAACAGCGTGAAACAATCAGAGTGAGCACGAGACAGCTAAGGATGCAGCTGGACGTTTGCCAGACTGGTGTAGGAACACTGAAATCAGGCGTCAATGCATCAATGCAGAACACAATGTCCACCCACGACAGTAATGATAGAAAAATCTCAAGATCAGATTATACTTGTCAGGAGGAGGAAGTGAGGAGAAGTGTTCAGTAGTTTGGAGACTTAACAAACTGGCACCCTATGGTGAGCTTTAAAAGCACTTTTTGGTGAGCTGAGTCTGTCTGGAACTTGCTGCGAAAAAAAGAAAGTTTTGGCTGCTTTAGCTAATTATCATGATTCAACCAGTGGACATCAGAAGATGTTTTATACCAGTTAGAGAACAGCTCAAAATAAAAACACTGTAAATTATCAGATTTATGCTCTCAAACAACACCTGGGGTTGCCTCAGCGGTCCTCCTACTAACTTACTGCTGGACATTTTTACTGCACCTTTGGCATAAACTGTGCTGTTTCCTCTTCCCTCATCTCTTGGTCATTCCTTCTCTTAAATCCAACATTGATTGCCTCTTCACGTGCACTTACTTCTATGGAGCTTACATGTGTTGGCTCCACAGAAGATCTTTGCAGCATAAATGTTGACTATATCCTTTTTAGGTCTTGCCAATAAACAGCCACGCACTCATACCACATATTTAGTTTAAAAGGGTTTATTTTTTTAACAAACCAATCTACATTTACAGCCATTGAAAGTGATAGGCTTCTAGTGTTGTAAGAAGATGCTACATCATCATCATCATCATCATCATCATCATCATCTATATATCCGTTGTGTATACCTGCCTATCTGTGCATGGCCGCTGGAGGTTTCTGGACTGTGAGAGGCAGCCAAGGGACCCATATGTGCAGGGAGAACATGCAAACTCTATGCAGAAAGACCACAGTCTGAGATTTGAAACCAGGACCTTCTTGCTGCAAGGCAACAGTGCTACCAACTGCACCGCTGTACATCCGTACATGAAAGTGCAAATTAAATGATAGTTGCAAGGTGATGCCCCTAGATACTTCGACTTTTTGTGGTTGTTTTTCATGAAAAAACAAATTGTAGGAAGTGCGACTGATTAATGTTAGGAATTTCCTAATAAATAATTTTTAGTAGTAGTACTTTTAAAAGATACAAAAAATAAATCCTCTCTATTAGTGCACATCAACTTTAAATAAAGGTATATACTATGCACACTTGCGGTGCATGGCAGACTGTGGTTCTTCAACAAAAGCACAGCAGCTGCCTTTTGGGGCTTGGCCTTTACCATTGAGGTGCTGCTGAGTCAGCAAACGCAGGCCTAGTTCAAGATGTTCCTGAAGGGTAGGCAGAGGTCTTTTTTCAGGTTGGACTTGGATCAGTTAGAGAGCTGTGTCAGTGTGATTACAGACTGGCACTGATTTGTTTCTGGTTGACAGCTTTGGTTGGCAGCGGGGGGAACAGCTTGTGTGTCTGCAATGTCAGCAACACTTGATGCTCCCAGCTGAGCTTGTCACCAAATCTAAAGTTGATCTGGCTTTTTATTAAAAAAAATATTTAGACATTTTATGTAAAGAGCAAATCATCATGTAATTGTCGATGCTTCCAGTTAAATCGATGCTCGCCCTTGATGCTGCTATTCTGTTTTCGGTTTATTATCTTATTTTGTATTTCACTCTTCACCTTACACGCCTCCATGTTTACGTTTCTGATTCCACCGCCTGCGCCTCAATCTCTCTTCCCCAGTGGAAGATCTTCCCTCTTCATTATTTATGGAGGATGGCTCTGTTGTGTGGTTGTCAGGTGCAGCTGGCTTTGGGGTTGTGTTTCAAGCATTGGTTCCGATTTAATGGGAGGCGAAAATGTTTCCGACATGCCCTCTTCAGCCTGTAGTTTGTAACATGCTTGAGAAGAATTTGCCGTCAGAGGTTCAGTTCAGTCACATCATCATGTTGTCGTGTGCATTTAGCTCTTATGATCCAGTCAGAGTTTATGTGAATGTCTTGTCAGTGACTCAATGACTTTATTTATGTTTTAACCATGGTGTCACAGATTCTTTATCTACCCACCAGTAGCCCCTGACTTAGCAACACAAGCACACTGCAAATGGACACCTTTGACTTATACAACTTAATCTTCCTACTAACCACAAAAGACCCTTGGGTTCTGCTCTTATACACGTAGAGCCCAGTTTTAAGCATAAACCAAAATGGGCCCAGCCTACTGTGCTCAGTAACAAACAAAATTGGGTTGGTGTTTTGAGTATCCTGGGAGGGTAGAGCTCATAGAGTTACACAGAGAGGGCAGCTGGGGTGGAATTATGAAGTAGTCTGATGCAAAGGATTATCATAATCATATGAGTGAATTCTCAAGTGGGTCATTTAGCCAAATTGCGCACTTAAACTGTTTTCTAGTTGATAATTTAAAAGGTGAAAATAAATAATAAATAAATGAATATTGAAAATAAATAAAACAAATGATTTAAAATAAAAATGATTTAAAATAAATAAAATCCGACCATCTCTATAGTTAGTGGCTTTATGTCTGCCTCTTAACAAGTGTGTAAGGATACATCCAGTTCATGAGACATGAGAACAAAATATGACTAGATTTTACCGAAGTTTTTGGGAAAACAAAGAAACCATTTTTTTTGATAAAAAATGTAAAAAATGTTAAAACTCAGACGAGCAGCACCAGAGTCCTACTTGGGATAAAAATTTCCTTTACAAAGACACATACCTACAAAGAAATTGCACATAGATTCATAGAAAGCAGGGTAAAATTCTTCCTTTTTGCAAAAGATGAACATAATTCACGAATGTACAGGACAATAAATACGTCTACTTTGTTCCTTGATCAACATGGACTTTGTCGGCAACGACGGGACCAATAATGTTGAGCCAATAATGGTAAAACCATGTGGGAACATCTACCTTCACATATTACATGAGATAATATTGTCATAACAGTCTGTTCATCTTGCAAAGATTGCATGGCAGGAATAAATGGCTCATGGTGACAAACTTGCTATTTATCTGCCTTATCAATTCTACAGTAAGCGGTATGTCCTTAAACTGTAATACAGCATTGTGATTGGCCCGAACTGTTTTTTGGTTTGGTCAAACGATTGAAGTCGGAACAGTACAAGATGGATTCTGCTGTGTTTGTGAACTCACTGTGCAGCACTTTGTGACTCCGTGTCTGTGGTTGGACATGTACTGTCTGTACCCTTGTCCCAGAGCTGTTGGTCTGCTGTTACCAGAGGATTCTAACATAATCAATAGCTGCGTTTCCACTACAAATGTGTGCAAAACTGTCAATATTTTGCTAATGTCAAAAATAAACAATTTTGCAATTGTTGTGTTTTCATTACATAATAAATGCAATTAAAATCACACATAAATAAGTTTGTTCACGCAATAACTCAAAACATGGTGATATATTCATATTTCAGCCGTGACTCTAGCGTTTATCACCAGCCATCCGAGGAGACGTCAGCATCTTAAGAGGCATAAGAGCGAAATGCCCCTCAAACTTGGGAGCGGCTCCAGATTGCAGCGTTTTTGGGAAATTATAGTCAGCAATTTTCTATGGATTCAACACTTCCTGTCATCATCTTTTTTGTCTTTTTCGCCAGACTTTTGTGATATGAAGAAACTATTTCCATTGCATTTTTGGGAAATACACCGATTTCGATACGGTAGAAAAACCTCCTCATCCTGGCACAGAAATGTTTGTTATCGAAAAACATGTTTTTTTTTGGAAATCGGCACATTTCCATCAGGCAAATTTTGTTTCGTAATTACAATTTGCACAACTTGAAACACATCTACTCTTACAGTAGCACCATAATAATGCGGACATAGTGTTAGCATATGTTTTTAAATCAAGCTACCTAAATTTGTTTAAAAGTAGGTTTTTATATGTAAACAAACAAACAAATCATTGTGATAGATCCACACTATCAGCTGGATCAGCTCTACACCCTCAGCAGGATCCTGGAGGGGGCATGGGAGTTTGCCCAACCAGTCTACATGTGCTTTGTGGATCTGGAGAAGGCATTCGACCGTGTCCCCCGAGGGATCCTGTGGGGCGTACTCCGGGAGTATGGAGTACCGGGCCCTTTAATAAGGGCTGTCAGGTCTCTGTACGACCGGTGTCAGAGTCTGGTCCGCATTGCCGGCAGTAAGTCGGACTCGTTTCCGGTGAGAGTTGGACTCCGCCAAGGTTGCCCTTTGTCACCGATTCTGTTCATAACTTTTATGGACAGAATGTCTAGGCGCAGCCAAGGTGTTGAGGGGATCCGTTTTGGTGGCCTTAGGATTGCGTCTCTGCTATTCGCGGATGAGGTGGTCCTATTGGCTTCATCAGGGCGTGATCTACAGCTCTCACTAGAGCGGTTCGCAGCCGAGTGCGAAGCGGCCGGGATGAAAATCAGTGCCTCCAAATCCGAGACCATGGTCTTGAGCCGGAAAAGGGTAGAGTGCCTTCTCCGGGTTGGGGAGGATGTGCTGCCCCTAGTGGAGGAGTTCAAGTATCTTGGGGTCTTGTTCACAAATGAGGGGAAGATGGAGCGGGAGATCGACAGGCGGATTAGTGCGGCGTCTGCTGTGAAGCGGGCGCTGTACCGATCCGTTGTGGTGAAGAGAGAGCTGAGCCAAAAGGCGAAGCTCTCGATTTACCGGTCGATCTACGTTCCTACCCTCATCTATGGTCACGAGCTTTGAGTCGTGACCGAAAGAACGAGATCCCGGATACAAGCGGCCGAAATGAGTTTTCTCCGTAGTGTGTCTGGGCTCTCCCTTAGAGATAGGGTGAGGAGCTCAGTCATCCGGAGAGGACTCAGAGTAGAGTCGCTGCTCCTCCACGTCGAGAGGAGCCAGTTGAGGTGGCTCGGGCATCTGGTCAGGATGCCTCCTGGACGCCTCCCTGGTGAGGTGTTCCGGGCACGTCCCACCGGGAGGAGGCCCAGGGGAAGACCCAGGACACGCTGGAGGGACTATGTCTCCCGGCTGGCCTGGGAACGCCTTGGGATTCCCCCGGAGGAGCTGGCCCAAGTGGCTGGGGAGAGGGACGTCTGGGCATCCCTACTGAAGCTGCTACCCCCGGAACCCAACCCCAGATAAGCGGAAGACAACGGACGGATGGACGGAGGTCCACACTATTGTTTAGTTACCTTCTCACTATTCGTACGCATGCACATGTACTCGGGTCATCCCTGCTGCTTGTTATTTGAAGGGTTATGTAAGATTAATTTTTAAACATTATTCTTCGTGAGCCATCATTCAATTAGGAGGGATTTCCTTTACCTCACAGAAAGTACTTCTTTAATGCCATGGATGAAAAAAGAGCTATTGATTTTAATCTTGGATGAGAGGGCTGATGACATTATGAGAGGATGATCCTCTGGAAGTCAATCAGTTGAACAACATTTGTAGTAGAGCAGGCCAGACAGAAGGGATCATTTCTGAAGATGGAAGGATATATTGGCTATGGGAAATAAAGGGCAGCAACTTTGATCAAGCCATGTTTTCTTTTGAATTGTTTTTAGTGTATTCGTGATTGGTACAATAGAAACAGAGGGATTCCTTCCAGTGTGAGTTGGCAATACAAAGAAAGCTGATCACATCCGATACATAAACTGGCAAGTAAGTAAACTATAAGCACATAAGAAAGTTATGATTAGTTTTGTTTATGTGAAATAGTTTTTGCATTATTTTGGATTTGGTAAGTACATAACC
The DNA here is from genome assembly GCA_037039145.1 of Fundulus diaphanus. NCBI lineage: Eukaryota > Metazoa > Chordata > Actinopteri > Cyprinodontiformes > Fundulidae > Fundulus > Fundulus diaphanus. The sequence goes on along the minus strand of CM073127.1, from coordinate 32,653,959 downwards.
AACTGTACTCACCATTTGTTTCTTAACAAAGAACAAATCTTGGCTGAAAGGGGTTTAATTTGGGGTAAAAGGGAATAGGAATACAAAAGGATGTTGGATGAGCTCTGATTTAACTGGTCATTACAGGAGACAAATTGATATTCAGCTGTGCAGCCCTCTCATCTAGAAGATGTTTTCCCTGCAGAATCTCTGAACTGTGTTGTTTTTAAGCCATTGGCTGTAGCGCTGGAAAAGCCCGACTCAGGAGCCGTCTCAGAGCTGTGGTGTATTTTTAATTACAGCAGTCTTGTAGTGCTTCTGCAGCTACCTAAACCATTACATAAGCAAAAGCAAAGACTCTAAGCTACCAGTTACCGGAAAGAAAATCCTAACAATTTTAAACAATTGTATTTAGCTGTTCTTTAGTCTTAAAATATCATGTAATTGGTGAAATTGGTACATGTACATTACCTATGTAATGAAGGTAAACGGCACATTGTTGCATTCCTTGGTATAGTTTTTAACTTTGATAGCATCAGATTTTTTGTGGTTAATTACATGAAATAAGGGTAAACATTGCTTCCTGACAGGAAGATACAAGAAATATTTTTTGTGTCATGTTTTTCTCAGAAGTATAGACCAGACTCCTTTGTCAAGCTTCAAGTTGCAGCTGAATAGATTTTTCAGAGTGACACTGAACAAATGGACTCTTTTCCTTTTCACGCACTGTCATCTTACCCCTTAATCAGGCCATTACTTTCAATTTCGACCACGCTGGGCTGCCTCTCTACACTTCTCATTCATGATCATGGACCAGTTTCAGACTGGTGTATTACAATATGAGCTGTAAAATCATCTCTTACGATCTGAATTAATGGAACAGAAGAGGAAGAAATTATTTCTTCCTCTATGTTCACAGAATGTGCCTTAGATAAAATGCTTTCCCTTCGAATGTCAAGTTGGAATGGCAATTTTATGTGTTGATGCACTCTGTTGACTCATTTGTGCTAGTTCCAACAGATATGAGTTTTACCTGTCATTGTACCTGCTACGTAAGAAGAATAATTATCTCAGCCTGGGGCTGGAGTGGGATGAAGTTTGCAATTTATACAGTAGACTGCTTGGCAGTTATTAGGAAAAGAGCACACCAAAGAAACCTCATTATTTAGTTGAGTGGCTCTTGTCATATTACAGAGGGCCGACCTGCACATACTGAAGAGCAATTATACTCTTATAGCTGCATATACTGGCATATTCTGTTTAATCAGGATGGATAAATGGACTCCACTGAAATTTTAAAGTTCCGTTTGATGCAAAAGATAATTTTCAATCATTTTCAAACTCTGCTCTACTAAAGCATTCACATGTTTTGAGCTTCTTTACATTTTGCCTCATTACAACCAGCACCATTGTGTTTTACTGGGCCTTATAAGACAGACCAACATAGAGAGTTTGTGTATGTTAAAACTGAAGTTTGATAGGGTTACATGGCTTTGCAAATAAAAATCTGACATGTTATATTGAATTAACTTATCTTCATGAATTATCTCCACCTGGTAATAATAGTTACGCTAATATTACCAGGTGAAGTTTTCTCTGGTTAGTACTTCTTTTTCTTTTCTTGGTTACTTTCTCTTCCCTCTCGCTGGGCAAAGAGTATGGCTGGTCCTCCTTTTCAACAGATAACGCCAAATAGAATGATCTACGGTCGTCTTTGCTTGTTTTTTACTCCACCAACAGCAAGTTTTCACATAGAAAACAGGTGAAACGTGAATGACTGACAAGTTTGTCCCCTTCTCTTTACTGTCATCACATGGCGACGCAACATGGCGTCTCCCGGTGTTTGCACCAACACTTATGTATTTATAAACTACTAACTCTAAGCTATGAGAACGCTTTCATTTTTGATGTAGTTGTTATTAGACTTTGGCAGAATATGTAAAGCAATACTTTATTTTTGCTAATTAAAAGCCAAATTAGATACTTGTTGTTCCTTTAAGGTAATTGTGCCTGTGTTTTAATGTTGCTTTTGGAGTAATGGCTTCTTCCTCTCTGAGTCTCTCTTCGGCCCATGTTGGGTTTATTTCTTTGTGGATAATGGGTCTCTTTGACCCATTTTAGTTAACTTTAGGCCCGTTTACACTACACTTTTCTAACCGAGCCGAGACCAGTCCGAGCTCGGTAACCGAGATAACTCTTGTGTGTAAACGGTCAGCAGACTGAACCGGACCGCGTTAAACATAACCGGACCGCGCTAACTGCAGACCAGCTCTTGAGTAGGTCTCGGCCTGGTTTTATTTCTGGCCCAGTTTTTTGATAAAGAGCGCATGAGCAGACCGCGTCATCTCCTTACAGTCAGCTGACTGTCCGCGGGTTTTCCGGCAGTCTGGCTGCACGTCCCGATTCACACTCCATTCAGACAAATTTCAGACATTCATAATAATACTAGCTTCCTTACCGTGCCACACGGTTTCCAGTGATGAATCTGCTTAGCAGCGCAATGAACCTCAGCGTCTGTCGTTTCCTGCGTCTGTAAATCCTTATTAGACGTTTGTTTGTCTCATCCACTTCCCAAAAAGCCAACTTTCTCAAGTAAATTCACCAATGGTTGCCTTCTTCCCCTGACTCTCCGCAAACACCGAAATATCACAATATCAAGCATAACTTCCTGAATGTTACGGGCGCCGCATTGTTTTGTTTTGCTGCTACCGCCTTCAATCCCAGAGAGCGGTAGTACCACAGATCGCCACTAGGGGGCGAGGAGCAACCAAGGAACCGAGATAAGCTTTGTGTGTAAACGGGTCGGCTTGTCTTGGATAACTGATCCAAACTCGGACTGGTCTCGGCATGGCTCGGTTTTTAGGTGTAGTGTAAACGGGGCTATTGTTATAAGGTCTTTTTGCTTTGTTCTGGGGTAACATCTGTTGGACTCAAAATCTTTTTCCTTTGTCGCCGGTCTATGGCTTGACATTCCCTTGGTGTTCATACTTGTTTAAGTTTTATGAGCAGATGACACCTTCAGCCATCTGGAACCTGTTCCCAAAGATGAACCAGACTCTGAAGGCTGGTATTGTGCCTGATTTCTTTTCATTTTCTGATGTTGTCACACAGTGAAGCAGGTTGTTTGAGGAATTGCCTTAAAATCTATCAACATGTGTGTCTCCAATTAATTCAAACATTGCGAAGTAAGATATTAGACTTACTGACCCTGACTTCATCATCAGGGCTTTCCATAGTTGTTTAAAGATACAATACTGTGATATTAGTGTATGTAAACCTCTGACTTTAAAGAAAGGAATGATACATTCTCGCTCTCATAAATCTCGCATTTTGCAAATAGAAATATTTTTGGCAGTCATAGTTTACATAAAACAGAAAAGGTAAAGTCGGATTTAATGTCAGACAGTGAAAAAGGCTCATGCGTCTTTTTTTTTTACAGTGTACCTTGACATCTGGTTTAACTGTGGGTACCCTAAATAAACTTCAGTGAAGCCAGTTGATTTATTTTCCACTCCACAATTATGAACCACTTTATGTTAGTCTGTCACATAAAATCCCTATAAAATACATTGATATTTGAGGTTGTAACATTACAAAATGCCAAAGATGTCAAGGTGCACGAGCAATTTTGCAAGGTACTGTATAATATTTGTTTTCAAATGCAAGCTTAAAACAATGTCCAGGCATGTAAGTTGATTTTGTAACACAATAGAGTCAAAAGATGGATTGAAAGTGACAGAGACAGACGGTTAGTCTACTGGAGACGGCTCACTGGTCACAGAAGCAATGACGGATGAAAGTTGCTGACACCTTCGCCATCTGTACCCAAGGCTGACTCAGTCAGTAACCGGTACTTTTAGGTGCAAAATATGCAGGTATTTGTTGCCATTTGTAAGGAAGATAATTGATATCACATTTTGTTGATGCATATTTTAGGCGCTATGAGTTGCTTTCTTAAAAACAAAAACAAAGGGAAGAATCTGTAAAAATGTACCACATTTTGTTGTTTGAAACTGATTTTTACTTGGTCTTCTCATATAAAATATAGGAGAAGAATTTGAAGACATATACAGCTGGAAACAACCTCAGCCTCCTTCTACACTGTTTTCCTCCCCCGTATGTTCTAAATTTAGTCTGAGTACAAGAAAATACATTTCTAGCAATGTATTAGGCCTCACTGGCAAACCTCAAGAGCCTTTTCTACAGTATGTGATTGTGATTTCAGTGTCTGCGTGCATTACCGTTCACTTCTGTGGTTTGAAGGAAGAATTCTGGGTCAGCGCTGTTTTCATGGCAGATTTTGACTACATTAAAATGAATGCACTCTAATGCACTTTAGCTCAAGTACTTTCAATTAAATATTTTTTTTTTGGTTACATAGTTTAAATCTGTGTGGTACGTGTTAACTTGAAAACTAAAATACTTTTTTGATGAACACCTTCAAAACTCGTGCATCATGGCTTGCCTGGAGTCCCAGGGGATGCAAATAAAACTAATTAGATGAACAGATTAGCCCATGACAAATCATAGTCCCGACTGCCAATTTTGAAAAAAACACAGTGTTTCCATTTGAGCTCTTATAGATTGTCTTCAAAAGACATTAATTAGAAGTTAGTTTCAGGATTGGGCATCGGTTGCGAGCCAGACCCACAACAATGCAATCCAATTTTCTTCCAGACACATAACCCCGGGATAGCAAAGCTGCATCATCATTACTATTAGCTCAGCAGCATGATTTAGATAGCAACCATCCATCACCCTGTCAGCAAATGAAACTTCTAAAGAGCATCTGACAGCATCCTTGAAAGTGACAACAGAGCCTCTCTTCGCCGCTGTAATACTGAGAACTGGTGAGAGCTTGAATAAGGGGTTTGTTTGATCTGTGTTTCATTGATTCATTCATTGTTACAGGCCTAGCTATAGCACTACAAGACTCTTTCATTACAGATCATAAGACCTATATACAGGTTCATCTCAGCAAAGTAAGATATCATGGAGCAGTCTGTTTATTTCAGAAATTCTGTTCAAAGCCTGAAACTCCTTGGTTTTACAAATTCATTACACACAGTGATAGTTTTGAAATGTGTATTTTCTGTTAATCTTTATGTCTTACAGCTATTAAAACCCCAAAATTCAATTTATTATTGAGTATTACATAAGGCCAGTGAAAAGAAAAGCACATTTTCAATCCATGGTCACGATAGGGGGGTGAATAGTATCCAAGCACTTTTGTATAAAGTTGAGTGGAGGGAACAAGTATGTTAGACAAAAGGTGCACAAGCTACAGGGGTAATCACAGCGCTGAGGATTGTGAACAAAAACTCGTTTAGGGATGATTCAGAAGGCATGAACTAAAGTAGTAGTCAGAGATCTGAAAGCCACCACGTGCAGATGCATCTGACAACTTCAGAAGCTCCTTCTCTGGGTCATGGAGGGAGAAAAACAACAAATGGACCATCAAAATGTCCAAAGTCATTTTTTCTGATAAAAGCATAATTTGCATTTTATTTAGAAATCAGGGTTTGAAAGTCTGGAGAAGACACTTTATACATCCCTCTGCTGACAAGCTTCATGGAGATGGGGATTTCACTTTCCAGCAGAATTTGGCACGTGATCACATATACTGTTCACTATATGAAAATGATTTTCACAAAGCTGACATTCATTTACCGTATTTAAAATCCAGTTATTGTATGAGGTTACTTCTGTTTTAAGACATTGTAATAGTACTTGTTTTTTCTTGGAAAATTTTGTGTCTGTCCACAAATTACAAGCTATGTTACAAGTGAGTTTCCAGAACTGCTGCTCTATACACACAAGTGCAATCAGATGCCAAAGCATTATGGGCTGTGTTGAATACTTTTATTAATAATTGTATTTATTCTTAAGAAAAGCAATACGCAGCATTTTTGGAAAGACAAGGTTTTAGAAAAAATAAGGATTTTTATAGTAAAAGGTTAAAAAAAGATATTTCATGTGATAATATAAAGTGCTGTGACTAAAAAAAAGATATTCTTTGTTAATGAGAAAACAGAAATAGGTTCAGGTTATTCAGATAGGGAATGGAAATTACCTGCCATCACTGTAAGAAATGAGAATCTGGCTGCATACCATGCCCAGGGCTAAGTACAGACCTTCTCCTGGTATGATATACTGCCAGGAAAGAAATATATGTCCAGTATTTGGTCTTTCTTACAGAAAGAAGCAACACTAGTATGTCAGTCTTGACATCAACAGAACACAGGCAACCTAAAATAATCAGAGGTGGTGTCTGACTGGCCTGGCCATTGTCGCTCAGAGACCAGGAGGCATCCTTGTCAGCAAGGCGTCCTGAGAAGAGAGCCACCAGTCGCTATTCAGACTCAGCGTGAACAAGAAACTGAGCGATATTAGTGGTCAGACGGCAAACCTGATCATATCCTGTTTGCCACATTGATCTTTCTCTTCTCCCTTTGTATAGACTGACTAAAATGTCATGTGGCAATTTCCAGTTTGTGATTACATCAGGGACTAGACGTTAAAAAAAACAACAACAGGTGCAGAGCAATAAGTTACTCCGTCTACCATCTGTTATTGATTTGATGCAAAATAAAGTCTCTCTATACAACCACTAAAGCTAAAGCTGTTAGGCAGATCATACTACAGTATTGTGCATGGTGACCTTTGGGATTTCTGCTGTACATTAAAACCTAATTATGGGGTTGAGAGCATCAATAAAGTTAAAGCCGTTGGACTTAATTGTTTGGCTTTTTAACAGGTCTCTGAGCTCTGCGGCTTCTTGCTACTGTAAATTATATTCACGTAATCTGATAATACATCTTTAGAAAACTTACTTAGACACCATATGTTACATGGTGTGTTCAATATTTGTCTTCTGCAGGAAAAGGAAGGTACTAATTTTTCTAGAGATTACAGTAATAAGACTGAAGTTCAATGCTAAACCTAAATCCAGGTTTTTTCTTGAAAGAATGATTTATTTTGTAGAAAAGGGAACTGATATTTATAGACATTTCAAAGACATTATCTTGGATTGAGTTTGAAGGGTTTTCTGACTAGGAGAACTCTGGCAACTCTCCAAGGATTATTTACACGCGGTATAACACGGTCTGCTGGCTGAAGTCATCTGGTTCAGTGGCTCACAAAGCAATGGGGAAAGCCTGATTGTGACAAAAACATTGTGCATAATTCTTCATAAATTCATGCTTGAATAAATTACATCAAGGGCTACAGTAATCTTTAAAAACAAAGTTAAAGGGCATGTGTCATCATTTCTTAAGTTGTGCCCAGACTTGCAACAATATTTTTATATTCACTTCCATGTTCAAAGTCGAGAAATATGTACAAACTGCATGACATTGGTGCACAACAGACTGGCCACCCAAAACAAAAACAGTGACAGGAAAGATTTATAAGACTATTTTTCCTGTGGAGAGGAAGAATGTAGGAGAAATATTGTCTGAGAGCAGTAGCTTGAAGACCTAACAGACTGCGTCCTAAATCCAGAGATTTAAAAGCACTCTGTGGTGAACCCAGTCTGCCTGCAAGTAAAAAAAAAACTAAAGTCTGTGGAGCATTCAGGTGTATTTTCCAATTTTTGCTTGGTTTCCAATCACCATTGTTACTCTGACCTTTAAGCTTTTCTCAAACAAGTTGTTTCACCAAAATACTTTATATTAACTGCTTGTGCGGTGGCTGTGTAAAACATAGCAGAAGTCAATGGAAGCAGCAGAAAGTCTCACATTTCTACATATAACTAGTTCATGTTAAGGTTGACCAATACCTAAAACCTATCTAGCAACATAAATATATGTCTCTTGAATCACTGTATACATTTTCAAGGTGACAATGCGTTATTAAACAGTGATTCACAATCTGACTGTTCTGTTGAGAACAGGTTAAAAACAACAAACAACGATAATGTTGTCCTCTCACAACAACCAACAGTAGAAGTTACTGTTAGCCAGCTCAACTCCAAAACAGAGCTTAAGCACCTGTTTGGTTTTTGCAGTTTGAAACAGTGGTTAGCTGCCAAAAAACAACTAATAACCAGGGAAAATACAAAAACAAAAAAATAAATCCCCATGACCAATAATCCGAGCCACTGAAACTGAACCGAGCACAAAACTAGTAATGCCTAAACAGGGAAAGGCAACCAAGAGCACATTGGCCACACATCAGACCGTTGTCCCTTCGGCAGAGATTAGAGGGGCTTTTAAAACTGATGACATGATTAATTAAAGAAAGCACACTATACAGGCTGTTTTCATCAAAAATAAATTCAATACAATATGGAAATTTATTTAGATATTTAAAGCATAACGTGTTTTAGCAACTGTTTGAGATAAAGTCTGATATACAGTTGTAGAGAGAACAGCGCAGAGACTCCAATAAAAGCTCTTTTAAAATTATTCACCCTTTGTCCGTAGCATTATTACTGACAAAGTCTGTCGTCATTCTCATTTGAATAATTTCCTCTGTAGAAAACTAAATGTAACGTTCTGTTGTGGTTCAGGTTATTTTTTCAGTTTAGCCACTTTTCTGTCTTAGGATTTATTTGTTTTCTTGTTTTGTATTGGATTTATGCTTAGCCTGTTTTAGTCTTTGTTATTAGTTTTTATTTCAGCTCGTGTCTGTTTAGTCTTTGTCTTTCTACCTTGGGTTCTACCTTAGGTTTATTGTCTTTTAGTCTGTATGCTCCTTTTATCACCTCCACCTGGTTTGGTTAATTAGTCCCGCCCTGCTCTCCTGTTCCGTTCGCCTATTTAAGCCCGCCTTAGTTTTCTGTTTGTTGCCAGGACGCATGGGCGTAGGTTTGTATAGGGACCATAGGGACATGTCCCTACCAAAATTTTGGACCGACCTAATTGTCCCTACCAATAATTCGATGTGAATAACATGTTTATAATTTACAATACAGCGTTGTTACAGCAGTCGCTTATTTTCCTCTCGCAGCTCCGCTGCTTGGCGGCGCCTGCTCCTGCAGCTCCGTCTGCCAGCCTGCGTGTCCAGTCGGTCTTTCCTGTCGCTTTAACTTAGCAGCGCACGTAACTGTGTTGTGTGCTGTTTAACTCCACTCTCATTGGTTGTTCTGCCTTAAGTCCCGCGCTCTCTCTCCCTGGTTGGCTGTTTTCTAGTGCGTGCATGTGCGTGCATGCTTGCAGCGCGAAATTTAAATTTAATTCACGCTAGAATACTGCGGTTACTACAACGAATATTAGACTACGAAACTAGTCCCAATTAAAAATTTTATATTATCTATGCTATAACAGGCGATAGAAGAAGCAGGAGAGAGTAGTTTTGATTTGTGGAACTTAAGAAATGTAAGTAACCAACGTTAGCATCTTAAAATAATATTTCATTCTGAAGTATAATACATTTTATCAACAAAAAACTTTTTATTTTATAAAACTAAATATTCTGTGTCAGGCAGGAGTTCTGAAGACTGCTGGAAAAATCGACAAGCAAAGAATGTAAGCTTCCAAATAATCCCTTTAAGGCGGTTCAGATATAAATAGCAGGTGTTATTCGTTTTATAGAGTAGCCTATAACAACACGAGATGGTGCCTAAACATTGCTATTTTTTGTTTAGAAAGCATAATTAGGGTTCCACATAATAATAGTGCTATTTAATTGACTATTTCTACTTTTAGAAATAGGATAAAGTACAAACAGAGGAACACATTGGTTTGATTTTCCATATATTTCCACACAGTCAATAAGTAAATTAGTACAAACATTAGTGTCTGGTAAAAATGCTTGAATCTGGCTGTTTATTTTGGATATTATTACATTACGGATAAGATGGTGTTATATTTTCTTTTAATAATTGTTAAACGTGATTTTATATTTGAATAAACTTAGGCTCATGCTTAGTGTTGTGATTGTAGATGATGACACCAAAAAAGAAAAGAGACATAAGGAGCTATTTCAACACTCAGACAGTAAGTATCATAGGATGATATAAAAGGTTGTGTTACATTTAATCCTTTAATACTAAAAACACACTTGTATAATAGTAACATTATATGATTAAAGGAAACACAGATATCCAGTAATAATGATGCAGGGCAGCTTGGAGGTGAAGCAGCTGGGCCTTCAGTGCTTCTGGTGATGTCTAATTGATTTTAATTACAAATTAAGGAGCAGCTTTTTATTTATATACAATATATATAGTGCTTATCAAATTTATTTTAATGTAGCAGAAAATGCTGCTTTTCTCTTTAAACGAAATGTCCCCTGATGCTCACGTCAAGTATAAAAAAATAGGGGCATGCATATTGCGTAGGACCAATGACATCAAACCAATGAAACTTGAGACCAGTAGTGTCCCTACCAAAGTTGAAATCAAACCCGCCTCCGCCCAAGTCTCCAGAGGGGGTTCTGGAGAACCCGCCTCCGCCCAAGTCTCCAGAGGGGGTTCTGGAGAACCCGCCTCCGCCCAAGTCTCCAGAGGGGGTTCTGGAGAACCCGCCTCCGCCCAAGTCTCCAGAGGGGGTTCTGGAGAGCCCGCCTCCGCCCGTCAGCAACAAGTCGACCCAGGAGGGGCAGCCGCCGTCCGGCGTGGACGTGTCGACCCAGGAGGGTCAGCCGCCGTCCGGCGTGGACGTGTCGACCCAGGAGGGTCAGCCGCCGTCCGGCGTGGACGTCTCGACCCAGGAGGGTCAGCCGCCGTCCGGCGTGGACGTCTCGACCCAGGAGGGTCAGCCGCCGTCCGGCGTGGACGTCTCGACCCAGGAGGGTCAGCCGCCGTCCGGCGTGGACGTCTCGACCCAGGAGGGTCAGCCGCCGGTCCACGACGTCTCGACCCAGGTGGGTCCGCCCAAGCCCCGAGGTCTGACCCAGGCGGGTCCGTCGCCGACTTGCGACGTGGGGACTCAGGGGGGTCTGCCACTGGTCCACGACGCGGTAACCCAGGGAGGTCCGGCCCTGCTCCGTGGTGCTTGGATCCAGGAGGGTCTTGGTGGCCGTGTCTTCTGTCGGGGCAGAGGAGGATTTAGAGATCTTCGGGCTCCTCTTCGGATTGGTCGCCCCCTTGGGCCTAGTAGGGGGTCCAAGACATCCAGGTCCCAGAAGGATCCAAGAACCTACAGGCTCCCCCAGAGGCGCCTACCTCCACTCTCTAAACCTGACAGCCAGCTCTCGGAGTTCCTGTTCTGGCTGTCACTTCCAGAGACTGTCCAGATACTTATGAGGCTTTTCTTTTTTAAGGGACTGGTTTCATCCTCAGAAGCCTGTAGCCCGGTGCCTCCCGAAGCCTGTAGCCCGGTGCCTCCCGAAGCCTGTAGCCCGGTGCCTCCCGTTGCCTGTAGCCCGGTGCCTCCCGTTGCCTGTAGCCCGGTGCCTCCCGTTGCCTGTAGCCCGGTGCCTCCCGTTGCCTGTAGCCCGGTGCCTCCCGTTGGCTGTAGCCCGGTGCCTCCCGTTGGCTGTAGCCCGGTGCCTCCCGTTGGCTGTAGCCCGGTGCCTCCCGTTGGCTGTAGCCCGGGGCCTCCCGATGCTAAACTCCTGTCAAGTTTTTGTTTTGTCATCAGGGGGGGCCTGGACCATCGAGGCCTTCGCCCACCAAGGGGCCTGGACCGTCGTCGCCTCCGCCCTCGTAGGGCCCTGCTCTGTTGCCGACCGCCGGACTTCCTGACCCGCCGGGGCCGTTTCCCGGGACGACCGCCGGACTTCCTGACCCGCCGGGGCAGTTACCAGGGACGACCGCCGGACTTCCTGACCCGCCGGGGCCGTTTCCCGGGACGACCGCCGGACTTCCTGACCCGCCGGGGCCGTTTCCCGGGACGACCGCCGGACTTCCTGACCCGCCGGGGCCGTTTCCCGGGACGACCGCCGGACATCCTGACCCGCCGGGGCCGTTCCCCGGACGACCGCCGGACATCCGGCCACTTTGACTATTTGGGATTCTGTTTAGTTTGGATTCGCCCTTAGAGGGTTGTTTTCTGTTTTGGGACTTGTGTTTTGGATATTGTTTTTCTTTTTCAGATTCTGACCCTCCAGCCTGTGGCCCCCTCCACCCGCCCGGTCGGACTTTTATTTTGTTTTCTTTGTACTTTTAGAGACGGTTAAGGGCGTCTGGAATCCGCCCTTGAGGGAGGGGCTCTGTAACGTTCTGTTGTGGTTCAGGTTATTTTTTCAGTTTAGCCACTTTTCTGTCTTAGGATTTATTTGTTTTCTTGTTTTGTATTGGATTTATGCTTAGCCTGTTTTAGTCTTTGTTATTAGTTTTTATTTCAGCTCGTGTCTGTTTAGTCTTTGTCTTTCTACCTTGGGTTCTACCTTAGGTTTATTGTCTTTTAGTCTGTATGCTCCTTTTATCACCTCCACCTGGTTTGGTTAATTAGTCCCGCCCTGCTCTCCTGTTCCGTTCGCCTATTTAAGCCCGCCTTAGTTTTCTGTTTGTTGCCAGGACGTCTTGTGTTATCCTCACCTGCAACCTACTCGGTAAGAGCGCTTCACCCTTGTCTGTTTTAGTTTAGCCTGCCTGGCAGTTTTGCCCGGTCAGTTTTCTGCTCGCCTGTTTTTGGAGTTTGTTTATGGTCCCTTTTGATTCTGTTGCTTGCCTGAAGCCAGCTCTTTTTGCCTCCAGGATTTTTTGTTAATAAACCCCTTTTTAAGCATCAGTTCTGTGTCCGGCTAACATTTGGGTTCTTCCTTTACAAATCATTACACTAAAGGCAAATTTTGCAAATTGTTTACCGGCTACCGGCTTCTCCATATGGTGCCTTGACGTCTTAGGGAGTTTGTCAGCTTCAGCCAGGCAGCAGCTCACAGTGTTGTCAAACTTTTCTTTCTCCCTTTTAGGATTATCTACCATACTGCATCTTTGCTCTCTTGGATCTTGTCAAGTCATTGAAATTGTTCCACAGTCACCTGGGTCTTATTTAATAGGCTAACTTTCTTGGGATGGGCAGGGAAGGAGCGAGTGGAAAATGTATTCAGAAACATTTCGCTCCCAGCGAATTAGACGCAGATGGGGAAAGATCGGTATGAAAACCTATATTAACATTAGTGATTGCCATTCTAAAATCTTAGATAGCTTATACAGTGTCTTCAGATGACAATATATCACCCAACCCCAGTCCATGCTTTACTTCACCACAGTAATTTGACTGTCAAACATTACACTGAGGACACTGTTGGTTGTGCAACTTAGACTCAGTCAGCAGAATTCACACTACATGTCATTTGGGCCTAAAACGTTGCTTCAAGCTAAAGTTAGCGATGTGGTGGTTGGCAAATCAAAGTCAATCTGTTGTTCATTTAGCTCAGACACTGAGTATAGATGAATCACTGCTGTAGCAAATTATTAGGGGGGGGGGGACCCCACAAAATATATTTTAAATGGTGCTTGAATTAATTAGTAGTCATCTGATAATAATAATAAACAACAATAATACATATATACAATAATATACAATAATAATACATATTATATACAATAATACATATTATATACAATTGTTGTATGTACAATTATTATTACAGCACTCACAACAATTAGAAGTTGTGAGTGCTGCTCCGTCTTCCCTCACCATGTGACAATGAACCCTTGGGCAAGGAACTTAACTTCAAGTTGTCTACTGGTCTGTGTATCAGTCTTTCAACGTGTCCAGGATATGAGGCTCCTTTTATGTAAAACCTTTTTCAGTGTTCAACATGACTAGAAAAGTACTGCAAAAGTTCTTTCAGTTTACCTGAGAAACTTTTGTTCACAAACAGCTCCCAGCGTCGTCTTAATTATCTGATGGCTGACTCTGCCAAAGTTGTCTTAGCTTGGCCATTAGTTGTAGTGTGTCCTCATCCTTCTGCCTTTGTTTTGTTCCTTCCCTTGAAGGAAAGCCTCCAGTTGTTAGATAATTATGGGACAACCCTCTTCACTTTTCACAAATTTCACCCAGCTTTCCCGTGTTGCAGAATCTTTGGGAGAAGTAAAAATGCTCATTCTATCCTTTATGATAGGCTCGTCTGTTCAACCCATTAGAAAGTTCTTTAGTAATTACCAATATAACCTTATTTTTTCTGTGCAGAACAATGTTTTGCTGTACCACAAGACATGTTCTGATTCCATCTGCTTAAGGCAATGCTTTTCTGTTTTAGAGTGATAGATGAAATGGCTCATTTGTGCCAGAAATGTGTGTTTTAAATGACTTGCCCTACAAGTCAAAAGTTTGGACTTCTCATCCAATGGTTTGTCTTTATTTTTATTACTACCTCTGAGAACCCTTTCAAGACAGTTGGAAAACCTTTTCAGGTGACTAACCTCATGAAGCTCATCGAGAGACGGCCAAGAGTGACCAAAGCAAAGAGGGATATTTAGAAAAAGCTAAAATATACAGGATGTTTGAGTTATTTCACTATTTTGGATTTAATATATAATTATATGTACTTTTGATCCATTGTTTTGATGTCTTGGCTATGTATCTCTGCAGTGCAGAAAGTCATATAAATAAATGAAAGCCATTGAATGACAAAGTGAGTTCATACGTTTGACTGGTAGTGTACACACTTCAATTTTATTAAAAGATAAAAAAACAAAAACAAATGAAAGGCATATTGTGGGTTATTTACTTCTCCTACTTTCAATGGCTCAATCAATTAGTCTATTACTTATTTAATCATGCTAGTATGCTTTGACTTTAACATTTTCTAACATTGAGTCCAGTGTTGACTTGGCTTCCTTTAAGTTCCACTTCTCTGACTCGGAATAATTCATTCATGGTCATTCGTAAGTTTATTTCTCTCTATCCAGCCAAGTCAGATTGATAATGTGTAGCGCTCTACGTTCTGCACATTATCAATATGGGACTGCTGCCATCAAATCCATTTGGGGAAAGGAGGGACATTCAGTAGAACTTTCCGAGCTGATTGGTAGAAGCAAAGCCTAGTCACCCGCCTAACAAAGGTTGGTTTTAGCCAATCATGGCATCAAATGAAAATGTTGTAAGTAGCAGGTGCAATGAGAAACCACAAGGTAAATTAGTCAAGGTGCTTTTTGCTGTTCTTCTTTCAAAGAAGAAATTGGGGATTCTGACAAAACAGATGTGATAGAAGCAGCTTCTCAGGCTGGTTCGGCTGTGGGCTTGACGGCTATAGCTTTCATCACAGCTGGTATGTTCCGCTTTAAACCATAATACTGCAACGATATTGGCTCAAACTGGTTTTGGTACGGTCCCAAACAGGTGAGGTGGGAGTGGGAAAAGATGGATTCTTGTATGTTTGCGAATGCACAAATGCTGAGAGCATTCAGCTTGCAGGCAAGGTTGATCTTTCTCTACTGTGGCATTAGTAGTCAGTTCAGGGCAGAACTCTACCCAGGGGATTGGACAGACAGAGATAGATTCGCTGTCCTGACTGGGTCCCAGTGGAAAGCCCAAACAAAATGACCGATTCAAGAATCAGAATCTGCCAGTGCAGATTTCAAAAATATTCTATAATCTTTAAAAGCTTAGTTTTCTTTACCAGAGTTCTACATTTAAGTTTTAGTAGGATGTTAGTCTGTTTAATCTGTTTGCTTGTTTTATTTAATCCTGCACCTGTTTTTTGCTCAAACAAGCTTGGTGTAAGCAAATCAATTTCAAATCTTGCCCACATGTTATGTTCGTGCACTGTTTACAAAGAAATATACATGTAAATTATTAGAATACTATTAATACTTGTGGAGTTTGATATAACGTTTTATAGTTGTCTTGTTCAACCGTTCTCATTTTGTCACTGTTTAGCCAGCAGTTGTTGGTTACATTTAAAGTCTGATGGGGTTAGATGATGCAAGAATCTTTCAATAGAACTGCATTTTCTGCTTACGCACACAGTGAACCAGGAAGCCAAAGGTCAGGAACTTACTTGCTCTCTCAAACCCAAGTTTATCCCATCCAGTCACACAGCTGTTGCTTCTGTGTGTCCTTGAATGTTCACCTTGTTGACTGAGCTGGTACACTTTCCATAGAAATGCCTTTCACTCTCCTCTTCAGATATACATAGATTTTTTTTTTTTTTGGTGAACAAGAAGTGTTATTGCAAATATAGTTTGTATGTTTTAGTGTGTAATAGGAATGTGTGGGGAGAATACACAAATAATAGTTTGTATAATAATGATTGAAATTGCTATATAAATCTGTTGTGACTGATGATCAGCAATTGTTGTCAAATACATTTTTATATGACATACTATAATAAAAAAGCGGCAGATTGATCTAAGTCTGACTATAAGGTACCAATAACATTCCTGACCAGAAATAAAAAGACAATGTCAATGTACTGTTTTGTTCTATTTGTACCTTTTTGCACAAAAAATACATCATTAACAGCTTCTTATATGTGAATATCTATCCATCCACTTTCTAACACACTTATCCCTATTGGGGTCACGAGGGGTGCTGATGCCTATCTCCAGCTGTCAATGGGCGAGAGGCAGGGTTCACCCTGTCGCCAGTCTATCGTGTGGCAACCCAGAGACAAACAACCATTCTCACACACACCTAAGGAGAATTTAGAGAGGCCAATTAACAGTCATGTTTTTTGGACTGTGGGAAGAAGCCAGAGTACCAGGAGAAAACCCATGCATGCACAGGGAGAACATGCAAACTCCATGCAGAAAGAGCCAGGGCAAGGGTAGAACTTGAACCCAGGACCTTCTTGCTGCATGGCAACAGTGCTACCCACTACACCACTGTGCAGGCCTATATGTGAATATTCTTGCTAAATTTTTTCATTACACAAAAAAATGAAAGTCAAAAATAGTCAAGTTACCATATACGTAGATAGATTCATTACCAATCATAGACTGATGCATTAAATTAATTTTTTAATTCTCACTTTTTTAAACCGAACAAGAAAATCGTTGCTTTGCAAGATACATATAAATCTAATTTTATACAGCATTGCACTTTTTTTGTTTTTATCATCTTTTAAAAAATGGATATTCATATTAAGTTGATATTAATTTAAACTTATGGATCTTTACGCATGGAAATAATAGTCTACCCAAAGTTCTTTAATGGAGCTATAAGTAAAATATTTACCGTAAAATCAACCTAAATCATTCTCCCCTGTCACCCAGGATGAAAGTAACATTCCCTATAAACAATCGGTCCTCTCCATCAACAATGTCTTTGTCACGTTTTTCTCCTTTCAAACCTAGAGGTACAGTCTGGAACTACTTCGCTTCAGAGTGTAGCCCGTGTTTACTTCCTGGTTCCTGAGTCAGTCCTATGAGAGTTCCCAGGGTTCCCAAAACAGAGCGCGTTATTTGGTATGTTATCTTGGCAAAAGAGCTGCAGCCTGCAAACATGGAAGCCAGTAAGAGAAGCAAACCAGAAATTGAATGGAATACAACACCATATGCCTGTGGAAGTAAAAATTCAATGGAGTTTCACAGCGGCATGATCGTTTTTTACATAGTAGGTCTCCGTGAAATGCATTGTATATGTGTTGTTCCGCTTTTAACCACTAGGGGCCATTGTTATTTATTGTTCCTTTAACTCTGTTATTATCACAGGGACATTTATTATCAGATATTCAGTTAGGAAATCTTCGGAAAATGACAACTTTGAAACAAAACAATTCATTTCGTTTCATGTTTTGATAGCATCCTCAATGTCTTATTATTTTCTCATCATTGGTTTCCTAACTGTGTCTCTCTGTATCTTCTACTTACATGAAAAATTATTTTGCAGTTTCTTTGCTTATCCCCTACCAAGCTGAAGACAGCCTAAGCTGTGACCACCACATCTTGTGAAATATGACACCAGTGCTCACCAAAGGGCTACCTGATGAGGAACAAAGAGGCAAAAAAGTGGGGAATCAAATTTGCAAAGACTTTAATAATGACCAATGTTGTAGTGGATCCCAGAGGGTGGCTCAGTTCCAAATAAGCCATTGGGGGATTCATTATCAAAATGTAGCACTGACCTCAGGCCTTCAGCATGATAAGCAAAAAGAGATGGCACTATTCAAGAGTCCCAGGTGGCTAGCTTTCCACAAGAGCTTACATTCCCTCAGCTGCTCAATAGAAGTATATCTGGCAGCTCATAATAAAGACTTCGCAAACATAAATTTTTCAATCCATGGAGTGGCTTTGCACTTATCAGAGTGCAAAGCTATCATGGAAAATATTTTATTTAACACTTGAACACAGGCAGAATGTCAAATAAGCAACTCCTTGAATAATGCTTAAGCGTATTACCTAAGTTGACATTTCATGTTATTTTGGGACCATTCTTTTTTTATCTATTTATTTTTTATTTGTCTTCACAGAACTGATTGGGTATTTGCAGTTTTGAAAGGATTCCTGGGAGCTTTTCAGCTGGTGAAGTGTCAGGATATATGTGAAGATTTGAATTACTAAAAAAAGTGCCCTCACTCTAAAAACTTTTAAAAACAGTTGAAAACAACCCAATAATCTTTTTATGTATGCAAATGTACAAATATGGACCGATCCAGGTGTGGGTGTATTTAATTCAAAATGGTTGGGTTTTTGCTGAGATTGGCTGGGTTTCAACGCATAAATTGGGGTAAACTGGACGCTGTATAATATTGACGCTACCCGTGAATTGGTTGAAAATGAGAATTCATGAAGTGGACTACTGAAGAAGCAATACTCGGGTAAAAAGAGTGATTTGTATTTTTGTTTAATTTCTGCTATAAGAAAAATCACCAAATTAGAAAAAGATAAGGACATCAACATCAAACAGATAGATCTGGATAGCAAAATTCATATTATCGTCTTTGTTCTCCTCAGTGCATCTCTGATCAAAACTTAAATTATATAATGCATTTTAAAACAGTTGAAAAATAAAATTCTGAAATACAGTTTTTAGGAAAACATAAAACTAAAAATAAGTGTTGTCTCCTAGCCTGACTATACTATGTTACTAATACTTTGTGTGTGTTGCATAGCTATCTCTAGACGGTGCCATTTACTTAGCAGGTAAATAGCTAAGGTAATTCTAAATGACCGAACAATTTTCACACAATATTTGGTTAAAAAACAACATAACTTCTGTTGTAACAACATGAACCCAGTAGTAGGTCATAAAAAAATAACCATGGCGTCAGTTGTGTGTCAGTTGTACCTTATTGTAGGTGAAAGCTCAAATATTATGTTTGTGTGCTAACCCATATGTTTTGTATGTCTTTCAAATTATTTGTGAAGTTTATATTTTGGAAAAGACTATAGTATTTAAATAACTTGGACTTCTTATGTTCACAGGGCATCAACATAGTTGGGCCCAGTAATGCAGAGTCTCAGCTTCAGCTGCCTTGTCCAGCCATGTACCAATTGGATATTGTGTTGAAGAAAGGGAAAAACCTCGCCATTCGTGACCGAACAGGTAGGACATCTGTTTGGTTCTGTGATATATTATGTGATTTGGGGTCAATGTGGAGAGACATTGGAAAGACCTTCATCAAGCCTTCTTATCTGGCCCAAGGACAGCAACTATCGTCTGTCGTCAAAATCGAATCAATAGAATCGATAGAATCAATAGAAGCAAAAAAAGGAATATGCTGTGGCTTGATGGGTTGAGTAGTTGTCTGACAATCAGAAGGTTGTGGGTTCGATTCCAGCTTCCCCTTGCCACATGTTGATGTGCCCCTGGGCAAGGCACTTGACCCCAAGTTACCTACCGAGCTGTGTCTCGGTGTATAAATGTGTGCACGTTAGTGAGAGCAACTTGGTGAATGTGGCTGTAGTGTACAGTGCTTTGCGTGGTCAGCATGACTGGAAAAGCACTTTATAAGTTAAGTCCATTTACATTCCCATATGAAAATAAGTCTTTCACAGGTTTGGTCTCCAGACATTGTTAAGCTGTCAGATTTTTTTTTACTGTAAACAAAAGCCTATTTACTTTCCTGAGCCTTATAATAGTGACTTCCCAGAGATTGTGAAAACAATTGATTTATCTGTAAAGCTTCTTCTCAATGCATAAATTTGTCCCTATGCAATATGACCAGAAATTAGGTAAAATAACTTATTGATGGGGCTTTTTTGTTGAGTGGTTCAACAGCACAGTAGAAAGCTATCAGACGTCAGACTTTTACTCTTGCCTTTTGGTTTTGTCATTACATTTGTCACTAACAGTTGGTTTCAAGAGCTCTAAAATGTTGATAAGTCTGAAAAATAACTACAGTGTTTGCATTGTTGTGTTCCACTATTTTTGCTGGTTCATTACTGGGGTGAAACATTTTGTGTATCCTTCCACATGCGTCTGCAAATAGTTTTCCATATTTCAGGCTCATTCCTCCAGACAGAACTGGTGTAACTGACTCTGGTCTGTAGGCGTCCTTCTATGCACACATCTTTTTGTCTTTACGGACCAGCTGTCCATGAAACACAATGTTCCTTCCTCATGGTCCCATCTATATTGTAAAGTGAACCAGTCTCTCCTTCAGCAAAACGCTAACACAACATGATACTGCCACCTCCGTACCTCACAGTTAGGATGGTGTTCTGAGGCTTGAAAGCTTCTTGCTTTGGCCTCCAAATGTAAAAGTGATTTATGGCCCAATACTTACGTAAAAAAAACTTTTTACGTAGCATTTTTCAACTCTACAGTTGTAAGCTGACCGCAGCCTCCAAGCCTTATTCAAATGAATGGCAGTTGGCATAGCAGTTGCTTGAAACTAAAACGGGACTGACAGCTTGACCTATTTTAGCTTCATACGGCAATCAGAGGAACTCTTGGTGGCACTCATACAGCATTTAATTTTTTGTTTCCAGACGGTCAGTTGATGCTTAAATATAAATAAAAGAGAAATGAGGCAAAGACATAATGACAAAATTCATTCAAGCAAAACACTGAAAATTTCAGACCCGTTATCCCAATATACATGCTTTATTCACAACTGGAGCAAAAAGCGACATGCTTATAAAAAGTGAGAGGACTTGATGTTCTGTAAAATCTTCATCTTCTCTTGTTTAGATCCAAATAACCTGCATTTTTCAATATGCCAGCATATAGAGCAAGACAGTAAGCCAATTGACAGCAGCTTAATTGTTTAAAGGTTTGGCATGAGAAAAGGCCAAAGGCGGGACATAATTTGACAAAACCGAATAACTGAATATCTAAAATGTAAATGGCTTGCTTACATGATTATGAATGCACTTGAATAACAAAGACAGATACTAAATGATGTATCTAAATGTGTCTGTCAGGATCTTTTTCTTCTTTTTAAAATCTACACCTAAATCTCATAAAACTGGCTTGAGAGCTCGCAAAAAAGTGTCATAAAAAGGAGTAGACAAAATGTGGCAGGTGGGGAATTATAGCCACGGCCAGTTATCTGGAGAATGAACATAAACAGAGAGTGAGTGACTCATAGTCGTTCTGTTTGTAGCTAAAGGTAATACTAGCTGACAAGCACCTTTTTTGAAATCTACCTTACCCCTTATCAGCATTATCCTGTTGTTTCCCAAGAGCCCCAACCCTGTCTGAGCTGTCATATCTTGGATGAAAACACATTACCCTCTGTGTGGCCCCATGTTTGCAGTAAACCATCACAAGATGAAACTTGTCACTAGTTCTTCAGTCTTGCTGTTCATTTGTGTATATGTGTGGGTGGCTGAGAATGTAAAGCTGTGGTGTCTAACCGTTTTTTATTGGAGGTCCTCCTGCTTGCACCTGTAAAAAAGCTGACCACCCAAAACATAAAATAAATGTAGCTTCCTCAGTTTTTGACAATCAATCCGTTGGAAAGAAGGTTTCATCACAAAATTTTCCATTCTCTTATGGATTAGAAATGTAGAGGTCCATTAGTCAGGATTCCTTTTAAGGAGAAATCAAGAGTGACAAAGTGTGTGTGAAGGGGCATATTGTATGAAGCCAAGTGTCGGGTTACTATTCATAAATTCAGCAGATTGAAGGGTCTGGTTTTGTAAATCACTGCATCACTGCATCTTTGCTCTTTCCTGTTAATTCTCTGTATCTTGGAGACTACACCAGTGAGAAATATATGATAAAATTCACAATATGGGTTTGTAGAATCTACTTTCCAGCTTTAATGTATTTCATCTGGATTTTATGAACAAGACAAAAAAATAGCACATTATCAGAATCAGAATTAGCATAATATGGCTGACTGACAGCCATAAAGTGGAAATATATAAACTTTAGAGGAACAAAAATAAATGATAAAAGGAACGGTACGTAGATGTAAGTATATATAATTTTTAAAGATGGAAAACATAATTAATGTACACTATATTCCGGAAAGTATTCGCTAACCCATCCACACAATGGAAATCAGTTGTTCGAATCCTTTCCAGGCATGCAGATGGTGTCTCAAAACATCTGTTAGAGAATGGGTCATTCAGTGAATTCCAGCGTGGTTCTGCGATAGGACACCACCTGTGTAGAGAATCCCGTCATAAAATTTCCTCAATCCTAACAGCTATAAAATCAACCGTCAGTAGTTTTATAACAAAGTGGAAGTGATTGGGAACAACGGCAACTCAGCTACTAAGTGGTAAGCCACATCAACTGAAGGAGCGGGAGCAGCGAACGCTAAGGCACATAGTGCACAGGGTTCGGCAACTTTCTGCAGAGTCAATCGTTACAGACATCCAATGTGGCCTTCAGATTAACTCAGGGATAGTGCGTAAAGAGCTTCATGGAATGGGTTTTCACGACCGAGCACCTGCAGCCAACCCGTTCATCACCCAGTGCAATGCAAAGCATTGGATGCAGCGGTGTAAGGCGCATCGCCTCTGAGCTCTAGAGCAGTGGAGGCGCATTCTCTGGAGTGACGTATCGTGCTTCGCCATCTGGCAATCTGATGGAAGACTTTCGGCTACCAGGAGAATGGTATTTGTCTGACTGCATTGTGCCACATGTGAGGTTTAGTGGAGGGGGAATTCTGCTGTGTGCTTGTTTTTCAGGAGCTGGGCTTGGCACCTTAGTTCAAGTGAAAGGAACTCAGAATTGGGGGTGTCAGTGCCAATGGTCCTTATGCAGGAGAAGATGCACCCCAGTCGAATTTTTTTTACACATCAAAAAAGTGTGGTGTGCATATGTATTATGCTCTGTTTAGTCTGATGCTTCTAAATAAAAGTAGAAAGGACTTGATTTGTAAATAAGACCTACCCATTTTTACTTTACTATCAGAAAAGACAGCAATTTGTTAATGGCCAGAGCTTGCATTCACAAAAAATGTCAGAGTCCTCTCAGGCCTTGTACACACGTAGCAGGACATATTTGTTTTTATGAAAAAAACAATATCTCCCCCACATTGTTTTTAAAAATAGGATCGCACACACAGGATCGTTTTTGGAATAGTTTTCATCCACACAATCCTGTGTAAATTCACCACTGACCATTGTTTCAAACATGCCAGACACATAGGGGACAGTGTACCGCAAAGCTAAACCATTGTCAGCCAGTCACTTCAATATAAAGGCGATGTTGAACAGCTACAATGAACAAATAACACCGACATAAACAACATAAACTCATAAACACATGTGCAAACAGGAAGCGGAAACTAACAAGGAGTGTGCACGCACATCGCCGTTACGTGAGCGCGTCATAATGATTGGCATGTGGGACAACCAGTAGATAAGGTAATCCCCTGAACTTGAAGCCGAAAAACAGCAACCTACCCTGTTGCTGTAGTGGCTCATCGAAGAAGACATAGTGCATAATCACCAAAGAGGCAGATATTGTACAGGGCTGCTGCTGAATATATTTGCATGGACCAAATCCTTGTTTACACTGTAAATAAAGTTTTGCATGTGCCAAAACCATGTTTGTTTTGAAACATGATCTATTGTAGTATGGGGTGATTCTTTATTTGTCCAACAGTAGTAAAATTATATTGTATCATTAGAAAATTTGACTGGCAAAGGGAGGCACACAGTTGCACAGTAAAGATAAGCGTTTATAATAAAAAGTACATGACTGAATCAAAAGTACACACTTATATAAAGGTTATTGATACGTGTTTTGGCAAACAAACAAGGGGCAGCCTAAATTAAAAATGAGAGCAGAATTGTCCCCTATTTATTGGTTTTGCCCTACTAAAGGAAATGAAGGTTAAGTGTGTCATAATGTAATTGATCATGTTTTTTCTCTTAATCAAAAATAATCCTTTGCCTTCAAAAATGTTTGACACAGTATCAAAAATTATATTATCGAGTATGGAGTATTTTTCTAAGTATCGATATGGGTGATAACTGTACTTAACACAGTTTAAAGGAGCAATAAGCAAAATTTCATTATTTTAGATAGAAAGAACAAAAATTGTTTTGTGAAAAGTTAAAGATATCTTTTTAGATGGACTATGGTATGACGGCACGCACCATTTCTCTGTGTTGTTCTCCAGTCTCGTGTTTACAAAGCCGGGCCGACCGCGTGTGCATGTACGGCCATGTGATCAGATGCCATTCAGGGCTTAGCCCCTCCCCTTAAAATGCTACTAGCATGTCCACCCACAGACGATCAGGACCCATTATTGCCACACACACACAAAAGCTCTTTGGCAAATAAGTTGTCAGATAAGGAAAGAGACAAAACCAGGATTAACATTGGCTTCGTGTTTCCAAGGTGTAGAGCATTTGGAGAGCAGAAGCAGCTCCCGTTTGATCCGGAGCTAGCTTTTCTCCTCCAGACTGGTGAGTAACAGCATTAAAGGGGAAGTCCGGTCAACAAGGAAAAATCAGGGTATCATTAGCTATAACTAAAACTAATACATTTGTGGTTATTTAATGAACTTATCTTTAATCAATAAGAAAATAAAAACATAAATTGTCGTCTGAATCACTGTGTATGGGGGCTGACATGACTGCCCAAATATGGGCAGTAAGGGGCGTTTGACATCACATCCTGCGACGTGGAAGAGCGGAAGCGGCGACAGCATTTCTCTCCGCTTTCCTTGCAAAGTCAATAGGAGCCGTTCTACACAGCTGCGATCATCAATAATTATTTCGGATTTCCAGAGGACTTCACCGCTGACATTCCCAAGAGCTATTGCTGAAGCAACAATGCCCACGTGCATGGCCATCGGATGTTCCAACACAACTGGTAAAAGTGGAAAAAACATTGCTTATTTCAACACAGTCACTTCAGCGATCTCTCCTCCGCTGTGTGTGTGTGTGTGTGTGTATGTGTGTGTGTGCGCGCGCTCAGCTGCAGCGCCGGTGCAAAGCCGTGCTCAGTCCAGCATGTGCTGGAATGCTCTTATATTTTAATACTTATACTATAATAATCAGCTAACTTAAGTCACTTCAACGATCTCTCCTCCGCTGTGTGTGTGTGTGTGTGTGTGTGTGTGCGCGCTCCGCGCAGCACGGTGGAGCGCGCACACACACACACACACACACGCGCGTGTATAGATATATACTGTAGGACACGACTGAGTTTGATCTTGGAAAATAGTGCGCCGTGACAAACAGAGCGTTGAAACTTGCTCAACAGCGGGTCCGCCGAGTGACGTCAAAAAATGGGAGGTGACAGTACTATTCTTGACCAAGATGGATTCCTCCACATAAACATGATTAAATGAGAATTATTATTAATTAAAAAAACTTATAATTTTTTGCACAGTATGTAGTAGTTTTATATTTAAAGTACTTTCAGCAGTTTGAATTCTGATTTTGACCGGACTTCTCTTTTAAGTAAAATGCTGTTTTTTTTTTTTTTGGTGTTACAGTCTTGTTAGACTTGTTTTGCTATGTTGATTTGATTCCATGTGCTGCTACAATTGTGGCATGTGGGTTAATTTTTGAAGTTTGATCCTCACTGCCCACCGTGATCCTCGTGTACATTCTGATAATTCTCTTTTTGACAAAAAATGTAAAATTTGAAGCAGATAAATGGGATTTGGATGGTATAGAGAGGCGTGGCTTGCCACACATCTTGTTTCAGTCTACAGACACTGCTCAACACCTAGTGGTGAAATATCACCTATTGCTCCTTTAAGTCCAATTAAAGATAATACCTAAAAGGGCTTACATCTATAGTTGCAGCGAAAGGTATTGCTAGAATGAATACTACGCATGTATGGGACACTTTTAAGATTTTTGTAAAAAACATTCTTCACAATTATGCGCTTGTTTGTGTTGGTCTATCGCATTAAATCCTATCAGAATACATTGAAGTTGGTGGTTGTGATGTGGAGCACGGAAAGGTTAAAAGATAAAGGGTTAAGGATACTTTAAAAATGCATTTAAAACCCAAAACATTTTAAGCTATAAAAGCTTTGTTGCATTCTGAATAGTATGAATTTGCTTCAAATATTTGGGTTATGCAGTCATTCTTGGTGATTTCTTTTTGCACTGCATATACATTAAAACAAAAAGCTGCTTAATCTCTGTACTTTATGTTGAGCACACAAACCATTGTCGTAGTTTGTCATATTTTTCTTAAGTTCTTATTTTCCCCCCGTATTTTTGATAAACTGAATAAGCACTTATTGATTTAAACGTGGTGGTGGCTAGTGATAAAAGTCTGCCCATGCACTAGAGGTCGGAGATTACCACAGAACAATAACTCTACTTGAACATAAATCCTTCTATGGTCTGTTGCCTGCTGCTCGATCTCTAGGTCCGGTCTGTTCAGTCCAAGTTCCTTTGTTTGCTTTTTATTCCAGCAAAATCCTCGTGAAATTATTATTTTGTAAATAAATGACCAAATTTACTTTCACCGTGCCATTGTCTTGTCTTTTTGTTGTTGCCTCACTCTTCCATTTGCATTCCTATGTTTGAGTGGCATTAGTGCTCGTAGACTAGTTGCCAGGGGTATGACTATGATTGACAGGTATGATAAACTAATTTGATTGGATGAAGAATGACACAAAAAGCACCTATTGGCCACGGGCTCAGAAAGCTAGGCCCCAAGGAGAATCTTTAAGGAACCGGCATTGAGTCACATTTAAGCCAAAAACTTACAAAGACTCATGCACACTCAGTTGTCGGGGCCCCCTTGGCTTTGAAACATTAAAATTAGGAGACCTACACAAAGAACTAACCCTAAACAAACCTAAGGTGGAACAGGAATGTTGAAAATCAAAAGTCAGACACATTGTATGAGAGAACAGATGTAATAATTACTTTTTATTTTACAATTTATGTTTACTGTGTCCATACTTTTTTGCTGCAATTTTGATGGAGGCAGCACACTAGTGCTTCCCGTTGACAAGCCGCTACTGCTCTAATGCGTATTTCCTCTCAGTTCAGGCTTTTTAAAATTGTTATGATTTTGTCAGTGAGCAAATATAAATTTCTCATTTGTGCCAAAAAAAATCTCATGCACAACGTATTAGATGGTGATTGTTGAAGGGCTGCATATTGGGTGTGCAAACGTAGTGCATTTGCCTATGATTAAAGGAAGATCAGAGAGCTGGCACCCCTTACATTTAGTTTTATTCTTAGTCAACTTCATATCCATCCAGATGGAAGATGCTGAAACTCACAGAGTCAAGGATGAGAGTCGTTATTGAAAATGGAAGAAACTATCCGATGTACCTGCCTGGTGTACAGTGATAGAAGAGACTGTTGTGGCTCACCAATCAGTCTAGAGAACTATTAAACTATTTGATTTAAGGTATGTCTCTCATTTAAAGATGAGAACCATGAGACCAATGATGAATATAAAACAGGTTCAATAAAACATGGTCACAATTGTGTTCATACAGAGAAGAAGCACACTGTGAGTTCTTTCGTTCTCTCTCTGACTCTGAAGTAGGTAAAATGCCAGCATCTGACGATAGAGTGCCTTGATCATCACTGCCTCACCTAAAACATCCTTTCTAGAAGACTGCATTCTGGGTAATGGGAAACCCTAGAGCTGCAACCATTAATCAGTCCTGACACTACATGAAGCATGCGCGCACACACACACACACAAGTTAGGACAGCGCCTTGACTTCCATTAATTTTCAGGCTTTTCTATGGCCTTACCCTAACCCTAACCTTTACCAGTATATACCAAACCCTAACCTAATCCTAATTCACACCTTAGTCCTAAACCTAACCCCTAGCCCAGAAAAAAATGAGGACCAAAGAAAGGTCTTGCAGAGACCTTTCTTTGGTCCTCACACACGCAGAGTTTGTATTTGCAGTGGCACACAGCTTAAAGTGTATGTGTGAATCTGTTCCTGGTTTGCTCGAGCATGACTGAAGGTGTTATGGGGGTCTTTGCTGCTTTTTCTCATCTCCTGTACTCCCTTTCCTGACAAGCATAAGTGAATGTCCACTATGGTATGGTTCTTAATAAGATATTTAGACAGGTAATGTGTTGGTGTAGGTTCTCCCACAGTTTTCTATTCAACCACCATCCATCCATCCATCCATCCATTATCTATACTCGTTCATCCATGTAGGGTTCTGAGGCTGGTGCCTATCTCCAGCAGTCATTGGCCAAGAGGTGGTGCACTATGGAGGACTGACTCTGACATATTCAAAAATAAATATATATTTAAATAAGTATTTATTTCTGTATTTATTTCTAGATTTATTTCAGAATATGTCAGTCAGTCCTCCATAGTGCACATCCCGAACAGTTGTTCAGGTCATCACAGCACTATTCGACTACTAGTGCTGGGTAAATAGGTTCACCGAAGGTGAGAGGTGATATGAACATTTTTTTTTATAAATTATAGTCACTGACAGTCCTCTCTTTTAGTAATAGGTTTTGGGTCAATGGATGAGATAAAATCTAGAATTTGTTACAGAATATTAATGTCCGTCCGTCCGTCCGTCTTCTTCCGCTTATCCGGGGTCGGGTCGCGGGGGTAGCTCCTCACCCTATCTCTAAGGGAGAGCCCAGACACACTACGGAGAAAACTCATTTCAGCCGCTTGTATCCGGGATCTCGTTCTTTCGGTCACGACCCAAAGCTCGTGACCATAGATGAGGGTGGGAACGTAGATCGACCGGTAAATCGAGAGCTTCGCCTTTTGGCTCAGCTCTCTCTTCACCACAACGGATCGGTACAGCGCCCGCTTCACAGCAGACGCTGCACCAATCCGCCTGTCGATCTCCCGCTCCATCCTCCCCTCATTCGTGAACAAGACCCCAAGATACTTGAACTCCTCCACTAGGGGCAGCACATCCTCCCCAACCCGGAGAAGGCACTCTACCCTTTTCCGGTTCAAGACCATGGTCTCGGATTTGGAGGCACTGATTTTCATCCCGGCCGCTTCGCACTCGGCTGCGAACCGCTCCAGTGAGAGCTGTAGATCACGCCCTGATGAAGCCAATAGGACCACGTCATCCGCGAATAGCAGAGACGCAATCCTAAGGCCACCAAAACGGATCCCCTCAACACCTTGGCTGCGCCTAGAAATTCTGTCCATAAAAGTTATGAACAGAATCGGTGACAATGGGCAGCCTTGGCGGAGTCCAACTCTCACCGGAAACGAGTCCGACTTACTGCCGGCAATGCGGACCAAACTCTGACACCGGTCGTACAGAGACCTGACAGCCCTTATTAAAGGGCCCGGTACTCCATACTCCCGGAGTACCCCCACAGGATCCCTCGGGGGACACGGTCGAATGCCTTCTCCAGATCCACAAAGCACATGTAGACTGGTTGGGCAAACTCCCATGCCCCCTCCAGAATCCTGCTGAGGGTGTAGAGCTGGTCCAGTGAATATTAATGTTATTAATTTAATTTAAGCAGCAGACAGAGACATGGCTTCGATTCCAACTCATGGCAGCCATCATAAGCTGTGTTTTTTTCTCTCTCTCGGGTTTAGAGGTGGAAACAGCGCCTCCCAAAAAAGCATTACACCTATCCCAAATTTTTTTCAATTGGGTCATTGTTACTAAGTGATCGAAGTTTAATTTTCAAAGTAAAACACAATCTTGGGGTTTTCTTTAGCTGTGACAACATCCTGGGGGGCAGATTACATGTGCAACTGCACTGACCGGCCTGCTAATAGCATCTCTTTACCCTCGTCTGCTCTGCTATCCACCCCACATACAGTTGTGCGAATGACACCACTTCCATCAGGGAGACGATTCAAGATCATTAAATCAAAAACTAACAGACTTAAAAACAGCTTCTTTCCCAAAGCTCTACGGGTTATCACTCCCTGTTGAGAATAAACCGCCAGCACTGTTCAGACTGTTACATGTTACAAACACACTACTGGTTACAAGGTTCCTCATCTGTCTCTCGCTTGAAAAAGTGTATTCGCGCACTTCAATCTCTCAGGGACTGTTTGGTTAGATATCCATGCAAATTGTACAATTGTGCAACTAAATTTATTGCCGTAGTCCGTGAGACACACACCCTGTCTACTTTTAAGACTACGCTGAATAATCATACATGATAGGAGAATAAAGATAAAAAGAGATACAGAAGCTGGCAGCTATACAGCTTTAATGTGGGATATCAATGGAAAGTTAAGTGGAAGGAAAATCACTCGCCTATAGAGTGGAAGCCCCCCTGGTAAGGAGAAACCCTGGTAAGGAATAAGCCTTTAGGGGCCTGAGTGCTTCTGCAAGTAAGCTTTAATCCGACTCTGAAATGCCCTCATGTTCAGTTCCAGAGGCGTGCTGCGTTGGTGGGTCATGTGACCTGGCATGCTGGTAGGAGCGTAGCTCAGGGGGCCCTGAGCTTGGAACCCGATGATAACTGCTTGCAGTTCTAGTTTTATTTAAGATTCTTATATAGATCTTGGAAGTAGTTTTTCATTTACATATTCATTGAATAAATGCTTCATCTTGTTGTTTCTTCATATTTGAATTTAAACAACCTGGCTATTTTTAAAACATTTTGTTTTTCAACCGTATTACATCCAAATTACAGCTATCCGCTTTCATATCATTAGGAAGTAAATTCTGACGGAAGTTCAAGTTCTGGACGTAAATATCATGGAAGGCTGCCCTTGATCAAAAATGTTCAGTTGGGGTTGAAATAAAATAAGAGTGCAAATAAGGGTGGGCCAAAATTCCTCCAATGAAAAACAATGATTACCAGCAATCAGAAACGCTTGATGGCAGTTGCTGCCATCAAAGAGTGGCATTACTTTTTCATAAATGGTCAGGTTAGTTTGGAAAATCTCCTCCCCCCCCCCCCCCCCCAACAGATTAAACCATTATTTTAAAAATCCTTTTTGCATTTTGTGGGGTTATCTTTGTCTTTTAATACAATTTATTTGGTGATCTGAACAATGTAAGGGTGGAAAAAGAAAACATGTAACAAGGCAAATACTATTTTATGGCACTGTACATAATGTTTACTAACTTATTTACTTGTTTAAATCATTTTTATTGTCAGATTTTTTTCATCGTCCATATTGACATCTAAAAATACAGTAAGAGAGTAGCTTTGTCATCCAAAGGTATTTTTAGAAGATCATGTCACAATTTCCTCTGAAATGTAATTACCTGCTAATATATTATTAATAAATGATTTAGACATAGTTTTTCTTGCCTGCGCTGACAAAGAACTATTGCTCATGAATGGAGAATGAGTGGTGCAGATTGATGATGACAGTAGGGAAGTTAAATATTTAACAGTTTGACTCATTAATGAGAAAAAGGAACAGTAGCATATGGGATCATGTTTCACCCTGTAGTCATGAATGAGCATAATATTTAACTCTCTTAGCAGAAGCTTTAACTAAGAGTGTTTTTTAAAATGGACTGATTTACGTAATCTGAGCATTTGTGTTTCACAGCTTTACCTGCAGCAGGGGATGCCTCTTCCCAACAAATATGTTATCAAAATGTTGGGGTCTTGATTTAAAGCATTTAGGAGTTTTGTATTTTGGTTTTGCTTTTAGTGGTTTCTAGTTTCATGCTGAGCAAATTTGTGTCTTATATCAAAATGTGTTTAATGATCTGAAACGTCTAGGTGTGATAAATAGAGGGAAATGCTTTTTCACAGCTCTGTCCTTACACTAAAACAGACCACCTAACTGATCGTAATGAGTTGCTCTGGTTCTGTGTGAAACAGCTGCATCCCCACATTACACTCAGCGATAAAACGTGTGTGTCTGTAAATACATCAAGCAGTCACTGCAGTAGATTTCAAATTATGCTTATATTCAATCCACCATTACATTTAAATCCCAACCCAATAATTTATGCCACTCATTTTGCCAGTTTCAATATGGCCTCCAAATCTGCTTGTCCTGATTTCTAGCTTTTATGCAACAATGCTCATTTTTGTCCAGATCTGGACAGGATTTTGTTTTTTTTCTCCTTTTCCGCACTCTCATTTGAATATTATATAAACTCAACACAAAAACCACAATTGTTTTTTTGGTTTTTTTTGCTATGCCAACTTAGAGAACGTTAGCTTTATAAGTTTCATATTAGATTTTTCTGAAAAGTCCATTTTCTTTATTCCTCTAAGACAGTTTTTAAGTCTTGATTATTAAGGGCTTTATACGTAAGAAAGAGAATTTTAATTCCCTTCTGGCTGTAACAGGGATCCAATGAAGGGAAGCGAAAATAGGAGAAATTTGATCTCTCTTGTTAATTTTCATCAAAACCCTTGTTGCAGCATTTTGGGTGAGCTGAAGGCTTTGATCTGTGTTTTGTGGACTACCTGGTCGTAAAGAATTACAATAGTCCAGCCTTGAAGTAACAAATGCATGGACTAGTTTTTCAGCGTCACTCCTGGACATAATATATTTTATTTTGGCAATATTCTGGAGGTGAAAGATGAAAATCCTGGAAATAAAATAGGATTTAAATGATATGTACTTGTGAAGGATAACGCCAAGATTCTTTACCTTATCATTGGAAGCAAAATAAAAAATTTTAAATACCTGACAAGAGTATGAGGGAAAGTTTGGAAGAATTCAAGCTCCAACAGAGGGGTCCCACGAAGGTAGGGTGGGTAGGTCAGATGCCAGAAAACAGCCTGGATAGATAGCGGCTCCAGGCAGGTCAGAAACTGTTTACTTTTTATACCAGCTTGGGTTTTTGCTTCAGCTTCTCTCTCGCTTCCAGAAATTGGATTGTCAGCCAGTTGCTATCTGCCTAGGTGAGTTACTGTGAAGCTGTTGAATGTTTGGCTATTCGTCTTAACAGAATGCAGCACTGAACTGCCAGCAATCCCAAAAAAAACCCAAAAAAAAAACAAGGATCTATATAGAAAACATATTAGAATGTTCCAGTGAATGAAAATGTGATATAATCTTTTTCAGTTTGTTGACTTAATTGGACACAGCCTTTTGTTTCCGCGTGCTGCCGGTCATTCAGTCATGGTCCATCCGTCTTCTTCATCTCTCCATTCTCTCCTTTAAAAACTGCTGACTCAGCTCTCACCTGCGCACAGAAGTCAATTTTTTTTCTATGTCTACATACAGTAGATAACTGTTACGAAAAAAAATGAGTCCACAATTGTTTTCAAACCCTTTGTTTACTTTTTAGAGAGGACAGAGCTCTTCAACTTACAATAAGAACTAGCTGGAAGCAAACATGAAAAAGAGTGCATGTATATGTTGTTAGGATAAGTAAAATACAATGTGGAAGTATGCTATGTTTTGAACATAGCAGAAAAATATCGTGCATATTTAAGTTTGACAAAATGATATAAACATTTTATCAATACAAAAAAATATATTTTTTGACAATTCCAAGAGCACAGTCTCTGGAAATTAAAAACTTATTTTGTTCAATTTAACTTTACCCGAAGGCATTTTTCAACAGTTTTTGTCAAAATTGTAAATTTCTTTTTGAATTGTGTATGCATACATGGGCTCAAGGTCAGTTTTGGTGCATTTCTTAGTGCTACAGTGCATTACCACAGATTTATTACATAAGGTCATACATCAATACACTCTTGTACGAGTAGAATTACCCACTATTTCACCTATTCCTTAGGAGAATTTTTTTTTGTATAAAATGTCTAAATAATTCGAAGACATCTGGGAAATATTTTGAAGGTATTTGATAGAAAAAAAGTTTTTATTAGATGTCTAAATGTTGACCTGATTTAGCTGAGATTGACTAGTGAAAAATAAAGGAGTCACAGCAGTCAGGCTCGGAACCCTTAATTACTACTCAATTACTATAATATTGTCACCTTCCTCACATAATGGCCTACTAATTTTTTCCAGGCTTTTCAGACGATACACAAAATAATACGCAATAAGTTATGAGGTTGATTTAGGGGGAAAAAAACAACTTAGGCCATTCTTTTTGGAAGGTGATGATATGTAGCTCAGTTTTGCTTGGTCTGAAGCTAGACACAATGCATTGGTCTAAATCAAGTACATGTATGGTTTCGATGTTAAAATTTCAAGTCTGGTGTTCACTGGGTGGTTGTAAGAATGTTGATTTAATCGTAGCAAATGGTTTCCCTTGCCTAAGGAACAATGGTGAAACTAACAGAGCAAGTCAAGGAAAGAGAAATCACTAGTAATTATTTCCACAGCAGGAATCTGCTGTTAATATAGTATGCATTGTCAAAATGTATGAGCACATTAGTGGTGGAGTGCACTTGGTTTTGTTTCAGCTACATAAGAATATTCATAATCCAAACAAACCCTACAGGTAACACCATCTTTGGGACAAGATGATGACTTAATGGTCTCATAAAGAAACCAGATCTGACTAACCTATTGCATAATATTTGAGTATTTGCTTTGCAGTATTTACTCATGCTGAATTTGATGTCTGGTACTGCTTTCGCAAAATAAAACTATCTAGAAAACAGAGTTTTCTACACGGTTCTGTTTTTGTAAACTGGGATCCCTGTTGGTGCTTTTACCAGCACTGTTACATCATCCCTGGGGCTCAGGTGTCTGGAACGGCAGTCAGCTTTACCAGCAAATAGACACAGAGAGCGGTTTTTATGGCCAATGCCTATTAGGCGTTCAGAAGAGATAAATGTGGGGTTGATTATGTTCTCTGCTGCTGTCGAGAAGACAGAGAGCCACTCAGAAAAAGAGGTCGACCGCGGGTTTTCAGATGTGTGTTTGTACCACACCCAAGGCAAAGCTGCCCGCTGTGCTCTCTGCTGTGTGCTCTTATAAACAGATTTATTTATATTCTTCGCTACTGTCACACTAATTTGTGCTTGGTTTCAGTAGCAGTCATACAAAACTGAAGGAGTGACACCTGAAATGGATGGCATATTGTGTTTATCTGGCCTTTTTTTTTCTCAGTTACATTTTTATAATATGCTACTTATTCACGTTTCTTAGCTTATGTTGTTGAGGTGTGGATAATCATACATAAAACTAACCTGGATCCTGAGGTCCTCAGTTTAAATGGTGCCAGAAATGTAAAATTTTATCTCTTACAAGTTGACCATTGAAATTACCAACCAGAGGAATAATAAAAGCAGATGCCTGGTGACTTAGGCAGTGGAAATGAGCTGTTAATTTAAAGGCATACTATGCAACATTTTTCAGTTAATTAATGTGTTCCATACCGTTTTGGATGATTAAATGAGTCATTTCAGGTTGAACAAAGGTTTTCTGGGCCGCCCTGGGGGTCTGTGGGGGAAATACCGCACTTGCAATGCAAGAGCCGTCGGCCCGCACACACAGAAGTCTCGCTTTACGGCGAGAACTCCATGTGTTTTTGCCCTGCCATTCACTATATGCATGCGCGAAAGCAACAACAAAGAACCGCGTGTTAACGTCAAATAAACATGCAAGCATATCGAGTTTTATTATTATTTTTTTTTTTTTTTATGTTGGCGAGACGCTACCGCGGCGGCTTGGCGAGGCGGCGGCGGCGGCTTGGCGAGGCGGCGGCTTGGCGAGGCGGCGGCTTGGCCGCCTCGCCAAGATAGCGCTGCGGGAAGCTTGATGTTCATACCTTCACTGTGTTAGTCATTGTTTGTACTGCCGTTTTTTCCACTTTTCGTTGCGTTCGCCTGTCTGCTAAGCTCAAAACAACCGCGCCTGTCTTGACGGAGAAACCAGAACAGCTGAGCATCTTTACGACAGTGCACTTTTACTTTCGCCCTCTGGGGGGAGCCTCGCTGGAAAATCAACCCCGGTTGCATAGTATACCTTTAAGTGGAGCTATTTAAAGCGTCTTTGGGAATTGCGAAATAAAGAGCAAAGTGTATTAGATTTTATGCTGGGACTATTTCATGTTCATTGGATATAGAAATGGGAAGGTAGAAGAAGAAAAAAAGAAGAGAAACAGATTAGACAAAATGCTAAAAGGGAGAAAATGTGAAAAAAAAGAGGAGAGGAGAGGGAGAGAGCAACATAACATCCTCAGTAAAACCAACAGATAAAGTATTACAGGTACAAACAACCAACACCTTGATACCATCACGGAAGTATATACAGTATTATTTAATACGAGATGTATAAAGTGACAGCTAAATATAATAATAGAGGTTTTCTGTATAGAAGTGAATCTGTAAGCACCTGAATCCAAACACCTGTAGTGCGCTTGTAAGGTTATTCTATAAGAAAAATGCTCAATAGCGGTTGTGAGGAGCCAAAGACCCGCCCCCCAGAGCACTGAATCAGACGTCAGGGGGAACCAGAACCCCAGATGCCCGGAACCCATCCCACAAACCCTGAGATACTACCTCTCCCACACCCTGCCCTCCATACCTAAGCCCTATCCCCATATTCCAGGGGAGAGCAACAGCGGCAGCCCCAGTCGACCCCCGGGACCCAACGCCCAGACCCCGACCAGGTGGCCCGTTCCTACTGTGAGTTGCAAGGCTATACTGAAATAATAGATTTATATCTATCAATAAATTGCAGAAACAATAACATATTTAATCACACGGAGGAATGTAAACCTGTATGCCAACTGAAAAAGTATTCAAATTAGTAAAAATCCCATGTCTGTGTGCCTGTGACTGCAGAACGATTTACGATTTACGAGTTATGTGACACACACCCTCCCTCGTGTGCTTGGCCGGTGGCACTGTGAAGTGATTAGAACAGCAGTGCTTAATGAGGTAATTCATATAATTAATCAGTGCTAGATAACACAAGTGTAACTATAATTGAATTTTAAAGAGGAAACTATAAAGATAAATATTTTACTACAGGATAACTGTTGTCACATGAGACATCCAGACAAGATGAGAAAAGAAAAAGCTGAAAATGTGATCACGCTCTGTCTTTTGGTTTTGTTTTTATTTTTTGCTTCATTGCGGCCTTTTGGGCAACTATGTAGTATTCAGGCTGGAAGGAGAAGCATGTCAAAAGGGAGAGGATGTAAACTTGTAAAGTCACATCTCCATTATGCTCAGTGGCTGGTAGGACTGTGCTAAGTCAAGTGCCTTCCATGGAGAGCTCTGCATCTCAGTACAGTTGCATGATTTACAAGAGTATGAAGCGCAAAGTGGCTGGCTTTCGTACATATTTTTTACAAAGTACAAAGACTCAAATTAATTAGTCACTTTTTGTGATTAGAAGCAGGGTCAACATCATTTGTGAGAGACAGAGCAGCTGCTGTAAAACAAGGTTTTACTATTTTAGAACAAGGACAAAATCATTACTGAATTGAGATTTTGAACTGGCGTTACTATCCTGCGTTAGCATTTAGCACAATTAGCACAGTAAGTCACGGTGAAGAAAAGTCTCTTCCTATGAAGATTGTAAGTCCTTACTTAAACTCACAAGACTGCCAACCTTTCCAAATCGACTTGCTGTTTTACCAGTCTAATAAAACTACCCAAAGCCATCCTTTTCACACACAAAAAGTCACACCTACAAAGAGTAAAAGACTACACACCTACAAAACTTCGAAGGAGTGCAATTCTGAGCTCTCGCTAAAGTCCAGCAATGTATCTGAAAAAGCACAAACCTTTTGGGTTTCCTTTGATCTCATATATGAAAACATTGTGTTAATAGAGGTAAAAAAGCTAACTGTGAGTCTTCCTCTAACAGCAACAGCTTCAACACGAATGTAGATTTGTGATTAATCGGCCGGCCGGTCTCTGGTCAGGGCCGATCAAGCTGAAAATCTTGACAGAAAATCTCTCAGCACATCTCTTGCAAAGATGTCTGGATTCATGCATTTAAAGCAAAGCTTCTTTTTTTTTTTTACTCATAATTTGCATAATATCCTCAATATCCTTTTCGAAAGGTAATTAGTGGTGTTTCTGGTGGAAGCAGCTTCAGGAAATGTGAGCTCT
Source organism: Fundulus diaphanus (assembly GCA_037039145.1). Classification (NCBI taxonomy): domain Eukaryota; kingdom Metazoa; phylum Chordata; class Actinopteri; order Cyprinodontiformes; family Fundulidae; genus Fundulus; species Fundulus diaphanus. Next base: position 32,615,956 of record CM073127.1, on the reverse strand, counting down.
GTCGGACAGTGTGTTGAATCTGAATATTACAACTGAATTTTTAAAGAGGTCATAAAATATTCAAGATATTGAGAACATTACACAAATCAAACTTATGTTGCTAATCCATCTTAAACCTTCTTAGTCCTTTTACTTTTTTAAACCACGGCTATAAAATCTGATCCATGAAACCCAGAAGCATCAGTGCTAACTGAAGACCAAAAACCATTTAATATAACTGAACCTCTACACCTACAGCATTTATCCCTGCAAATTCATAAATCAGTGATATAGGCCTTCTTTATGTACTTTTTGTTCCCAGTCTTGCCTCACGCAGAACTTCTATTCTATCCTCTTATGCCTCAGAAGTGGACAAAAAGCCCCTGGTACCATAATCTATATGTAACGCTCGTGTCAATCATTGTTCATTTCTGTAGAGCTTATTGATCTTATAATATATATGTCTTATTGATCCAACCACCCAGCATGCCTTCGGGTGGTGAGTGCATTACTAATTTAATTTCTTAGAGAAGTCTCACCAAAGGTGAGAAAGCGTAAAAGTTTTGAAAAAAAAATGACATAAGTGGATAGCATTGGTTGTTTTCCAAGAAAGTGCTTACTTTTCCTCCTCTCCTCTGTGCTGGACCCTCTCCCGCTCATTTTCAGCCATCACCCTCCTACACCGGCAGCCTTTTCCATTTCATACTCTTCAGCCTATGTGTGTTATGGCCCCCATAAAGCTGGCACGGTGGGATGCAGAGCTTCTGAGTCAGTGATGTGTGTCTGGGTGATATGGACCCACTGAGGCACAGAAAGACAGCAATATGCGGGAAAAGACTCCTTTTAGGTGACACAGTCTTCCTGTTGAGATGTGGTTTGGGACCATTTTTCTTTGACTTAAAAGAGATCAACCGTGTCTTTGTTCTTTAACAAAAAAATCGTGTTAGTATTTATGGAATTCTCTCACGTTTTTCCCAAAGAAGCTGTAATTTTTGACTCTAATTGTTTTCTCTTTTTTTTGTAGAATTACTTTCCTGCAGCTTTAGCTGTCTTTCAGAGACCTGTCAAGGGTAACACAATGTTGAAGGGAAAATATGTGTGAATGTAGTAGATTTTGCGGGAGAGCACACGTGTGCATGTGTGTGAGAGGTTTTCTAAATGTGAGGAAATGGCCTCCAATTCCCAGCAGGCCCCTGTGTGCACATATGTTGTTCACACATCAAAGCTTTGCTGGCAGCACAACATCGGTGGTTTTTATTTAAACAAAACAGACATCGTGTTCTTTTTTTTTATGACTACAAAATACTTTTACACATTCAGAGTCTTCGACGGTATAAAAATGTGAATCCTTGACATTGCTGTTCTTTTTACCGACTTTAATAAGTGTTATGCCAGAAGATGGTTGAATATGCTTATTATTATTATTAATTATAATTTGGCATTATAATTTAAATAATAAATCATTCAACTCAAAATTCCGCTACAACAAAATATAGTTCAAATGGTGGTGATGTTAGCTATAAGCTTGTAAGTATTTATACCATTAATGCATTAGTTAATTTGCTGTTATGAACTCATTTATGCTGGGATAAATGATCGGGTCGGACTTGTGACCGACGAGGTTTATCCGGCAGGCTATGAGAACCCCAATGTAACTGCAATTAGAGTTTAAATCCTTATTCGTCTATCACCATCCAATGATATTGTCTCTGTATTAATGTCAGATGTTAACTCCAAAGGAGGTTAGCTCTGATTTCTGAATAACCATACAACTATGAATTAGACTGGACACAAAACCAACTCTATTCCGCAGTGGTGTTTTATTGAACCAAAAGCAATTCCCTGTTACAGTAATTCTCTGATTCAACGACTTTGGAAATCTTACTCACTACTAACTAACACGCAAAATATATATGAAGATAAAAGAATAAACAAAACAAACAAAACGAAAGGAAAGAAAAACAAATGGATTAAAATGAGCGGTTGCAACTCTTAGTTCAGCTCACGGTTGTTTAAACCACATTCAGAACATCGGCATTTGACATAGCATTGACAGACAGAACAGCTTTGAGAGTCCTACCGGACGCTTTGATGCCTTACAAAGCTATCAGCTAAGCTACCTACAGTGCAGTCATCCGACACCCTCCCAAGATGGCGACTATGATGACGTATGCTCTGCAAATTTGCGTGAAGCGTGAGGGGAGGTCTTAATGATGTCACCGCGCTTACGCTAAGGTGAGGTGGTACCTCGCTCCGAGAGGGAGTGGTTTACGCTCTGGTTCAAAGAGAAACCGCGAACTAAGATTCAAACAAAGCGATCAAATTCTCTGATAAGGAGAAGCAAAAGAAAAGGGGGAAAAGCATGGAGGAAGATGAAAAGAACTGAAACAATGACCCACGGCGGGGTTATAGATAAACCACAATCAACACAGCAGAATCAAATGTAAAATGCATGCACATACAAAGAAAATATTCAGCAAAATAATTCCAACTTCGTCGTGGAATAAAAGCATTAACCTAAGCCTACAAATTTCTACGTCTGCCCAGGCACTTCTAAACACCCTGTTGGTGAGACAGAAATAAAAGGGGAGAACCCGTTACTTTGAGGTGCCTCGGGGCTGGTCCGGAGTGAAAGTCCCGGCTTCGGTCCGGAGCGCTCTGGATCACGCGACGTCCTGAACGCGTCTTGACGACCGCAGGGTCCGCAGGCTGCAGCGGGGACCAGACTGAGAGAGTTCCTTCGTCTTTCTCTCTCTCTCTGGGCTCCTAGACGCTTGTTGGGCCAAACAACGCGTCGTCCTCTCTCGATCACTGGGAGATAAGGCGGCTTCCAGTATTTGATCAGAGGGAATTAAAGGTACCTTTTTGAGTCGACCTCCTGTCTGTACAGGGAATAGTTTTGCTTCGAAAAAATCTCGGTCCAGCGAGAAACTCGAGCACGTGGCGTGGGATTTTCCCAACGGAGTTAAACAGCTGTGTGTCTTCTCGGTTGGCAGGGCGCCAGGGAAGAAGATCGATTGCGAGGTGCAACCGAGTTTTATCAACTTTACCCTAGCAACGTTATCGGTTGCTAGGGCGCCGGCCATTTTGGGCCGCGTTGCATGATGGGAGTTGGTGGCCATTTTGACCACCATGCATCATGGGAAATGCAGTCTGTCACGTCCTGACATGGCACAACATAAGCAACACCAAGGAATTGTGTGGGAGTAAGATATTTCCTAATTAATGATGGAGCAAGACACTATCATAATCAGATGAGACGGATGTGAACAATGAGACATCCTGGCTTTGGAGTGTAATAAAAAAAAGACTCTAATGCTCATTGTTTTTTGTCTGCATGTCCAATACCTCGCAAAACATATTCACACCGCTTAAACTTTTCCGCATTTGATCCTGCTGAAAACACAAACTTCAGCGTTTTTTTTTTTATTGGGATTTGATATTAGAGACAAGCCCAAAATAATATCGTTGTGAAGTGGAAGGAGTATGATGCACAGTTTATGAACTGTATGTTAAAGTTTGTATGAGATGCATGGTTGCTTTGTAAATTTGTGATATTGTGTATGTGAAGTGACAACTAGGCCAAAATGTTGCATATACTCTCTATCTTATAGGATGTCTTTTATCTTGACGTTTTCCTCCTTCCTCCCTTGTTAGTTTTTTTTGTTTATTATTTAATTTTAGGTCATTTATACCTGTTTACAGGAGGACAAAAAATGGAAATCAGCGTAGGCTGTAACTGGGTGCATTTACAGAATCAGCTTAATTCACCAAGTTTGTGCATGCACACAAATAATTTAACTTCAGTTCACCTTTGCTTTCAATACATTTGTGTTGTTAAAAATCCTTAATGCACAATCTCACTTTCCAGCAAATAAAATAAGGAAAATTAAATGAAATGTTTTACAAATAAAAATCCCGCCTAAGTCAGTGGTTTGTAGAGACAAAGGTATTGCTACAGCTATAGTCTCTGATGATATTCATCTACCAAGTTTGCATGTTTTCATTGTGAAATGAGTCTGATGCCATATAATTTGATAGAGGGTGCCTGTTTTTGAGAATAACAAGTTGTGGCACAGAGTTTTAATTCGATTTCTGTCTGGACTTAGACTGGTCCCTTCTAACATATGAATGCTTTGATCTAAAACAGTCTATTAAAGCTCTGGCTGTATGTTTAGGGCTGTTGTCCTGCTGGAAATCCTAATTTGTTTCACCTTCTAACAGGTTCTCATTCATGCACCACTTTGTCTTAACACAACGTCCCATTATGATACAATGTTTGTGGTTGTACTGTGGTAGCCATTCTGTGGCTGCTGCAGATTTGCCATCTTATTTGTGCAAATCAAAACCACTGTTTTGATTTGCACAAATAGGAGTCTCCAGTGGGACTCCTTTTAAGCAAGTACAAGGTCTTAAAAAAAACTCCTGTACATACTAAGCCTGTTGTGTCTGTGTGTCATGTTAACTGTGTACATCTTAAGCCGCTGTCTGCCACAAAGGTAATTTCACCTTGGGAACACATGGTGACAGTAAAAGATTCTTGACTCAAACATATTTTGTTTAGTTAATCTGTTTTTTCCCTCTTTTGTGATGGTGGCTGTACTCATATGTGCATGTACAGTCACCTTATGTGAGCCATTCTGAAAACATTTGGGATTAATCACGTTCCCCTCTTATGAGTCTGCAACAGCACAGTACCAAATCCATAAACTTTAATGTTTCCGGCTCTGAATGCAAACGGTTTCATTAAGAACCCCCACCCCCAGTTGGGTTGTTTTTATTCAAATGCAGTAACTATTTCATCTATTTCACCCAAACAGCTTTCTGAGAAGCTCAATAAATGCTCTTTGTCTGTCAGTCCAGAATAGATCTATTCTGTCGTGCTACAATCATCCTTGGCGAATATGTTCAACAGAAAAAGCAGGGATCAGATAGGCAGGAATACTTCATTTCCCCCTTCTGGTTCTGCATGATAAATGTTCATTCATAGAAAGCAATTTTCTCTTCCTAACTGTGTTTTCATCTGTGCTGCCGGGTAAACGGGAGCTTCACGCGTCACAGACTTTGAGGCAATACTGCCATCTAGTGGTCAAAAACAGGTATTTTCTTTTTACTGAATCAGTTAGTGCATTATTATTATTAATGCTGATATAACAATCCTACTACTACTACTATTAATTAATAATAATCATAATAATAACCTAAGAATAATTTTATTATTTGAGTACTTTACAAGGTATCAAAATCGTATAAGACTAATTTTAAAGGATTATTTAAATGTGAATGGTTCTTGTGAAAGAGGAAACGAGGTTCTGTATGGCAGGTTTTCAAAAGGATAATTCATTGTAGTTAAGTTGGGGAAAATGTGTTGGCGTCCATGGTTTTATTTCTGTGCAGTAGATGAAAATGATGTGTGCTGCGTGGTTTATGAATTTAGCTGATGTAGAACTGAGTGGCATCAGACTCCAAGGTGGCAGATGGAGATAGTTTAGAATTAAAAGGAAAGGACTGAGCTCATTAACCTTTGGGGAGCGCTGCTAGATGGAGGTGAAAAGGAGAAGGTGGAGTTACAGAAGTAAATGAACTGTTGTCTGTTGTCCGGTGCTGAACAGAGCAGAGCCAGAGATGTTTGGTGGGGAATCCAGGCAAGTGATGAGTGAACCTGTGGTTATAGTTTTTTGTTTAACCCTTTCTGATATAAAAGATTCTACAAGAATAATTAGTTTTGCCCACCTTGTGTTAAGAGCTACTCTGCGGTGGCCCTTTTATTAGTCTGCTCTAATGTCTTGCCCTTTTAAAAAAAAATGTTTAAGCATTTCACATGGTTTTGTTTGCGTTTCCCCTCACAGTTCTCCTTCCTGTTTGCTTCTTTCATCTCCAGGGACCAGCGATCCATATGTGAAGTTTAAAATCGGAGGGAAGGAAGTGTTCAGAAGCAAGACGATCCATAAAAATCTAAACCCAGTGTGGGATGAGAGAGTCAGCCTTTTGGTGGAAACGCTCAGGGAGCCGCTATATGTCAAGGTAAGTCTGTCTTTGAACTTCAGATGCTACTATGCCCAGACTTACACATTAATGTATTGTAAATAGTTTGTTTAGGGTTGAAGGTTTTTAACAGATTAATAGGACATCCTGAATGTATTACCAGGACATCCCAGTGTGGATTTTTAGGTGTTTTGGATAATAATTCTTGTAAATAAATCACCCTGTATCACACTTTGCATTTATCTGTTTATTTTTTTTTGACTTGATTGCCTGTCTGACATTTGTTCACAGAGTAAGTAGATATAAGTAAAGAATTGATAAAGATAAAAAAAAAAACACAATCAAGGCACCAGCATCACTTAATTAGCAAAAAAGAAAAAGACTAATATATTTGTGGTCTTTTTTTTTAAACAACTGTTCAGTAATAAATTGAAATTCTTAGGGTTTTCATTCCATAAGTGTGTTTTCACGATTGTGTTTTTATTTAATGAAAACAACTCTTTCCATAGACTTTGAGATGATATGTTTAGTTCACTTTTTGATAATTCTTCCATGATTCCTGCATCTTCCAGTGTCTGATGAAGTGTGAAGGTCTATCCCTCTAAAACCGGACTTGAAATCCCACAAACACTGATCTCGGAGAATTGTCTGATGTTTTCAGACATGAGTTTCTGTTTACTGCACTATTTTAATCACGTTATGAAATGCAGAAACTACGACCTATGGCTCTCCTCTTTTAGACTTTATTGCAACAATTAGACGAGTTACAGCTTATCGTTACTTGAACAGGATTTGAGAAATGAGAGCATTGTTAGCTTGAATTTTGATAAAAAACGTCCACATTTTGCTATTGTGTTTGGGATAACTGTGTAAAGTCTCAAATTATGTGGCCGTCATATCCTCACATAGCTTGATGAAAGAAAATTGTGTCTGACATTAAAAGTTACAGGATATTTATGATTTTCTCCTCAAAGTGGTTGTGTCTCTCTCTGCAGGTGTTTGACTATGACTTTGGACTTCAGGATGATTTCATGGGCTCAGCTTATCTCCATTTGGAGTCACTGGAACATCAGAGGTCCATTTGTGTCTTTTTTTCCCCCTCATCCTTTAAGTTATCATTTCTTTAAGCTGTTGTCATTAGTTTTTGTCACATCAGATTATATTTCCTGTATACACTGACTAATACCTTGGTGATAGGCAAGTCATATCAAACCTTAAAGAGACGTACGTTCTAGTATGTTTTTCAAATATTACTCAATTTCTTGTTGTGCTAACAGATTTTTAGACATTTGTAGTCTATAACATTAAAGCTACAAACTTACACACTACAATTATTTTTGTAAAATGACATTTATTTGCATTCACTTCCTTTAGTTTTAGATAAAATCACGTGAAACCAATTGCCTTCATAAGTAGCCTGGCTAAATAAACTCCATCTTTTGCAATCCAATCTCAGTATAAATGCATATTTTCTGTGAAATCTCCAGAGTTTTGTTAGAGAACATTGGGACAGATCAGGGATAACGGTTAGGGTAAGTTTAAAGCCACATTAGTTTATAAAACAACATCATCAGATGCACTCTGCGAGATCTGAACGTCTGACAACAGACTGTCGGATCCGTCATCAGAAAATGGAAAGAGTTGTGTCATAGATGCAGATCTTCCAACATACTGCTGTCCACCTAAACTGACAGACAGGACAACGACAACATTGACCAGAGAAGCAGCCAAGAGGCCCTTGGTTACTCTGGAGGAGCTGCAGAGATGTGGCACTCTGCTGATAGGACAGCTATTGGGCAGTAAAGCTGCAAATGTAGCCTTTATGGTGGTGCATCAAGGAGAAAACCATTGTTGAATAAAAATTGTAAGAAGACACATTGGCAGTTGCCACAAGCCATGCATAGGTAAGTAAGTAATGTAGACACAGGTATACTTGACATGTACATATATAAACCTGCTCTCTATGAGGGCTGCAAGGACAAAATGACATAATCCAGTTTTTGAATTCCTGGTTTGGGTGTTCTTGCAGCTTGGTCTTGACAAATCATCTGGACAGAACCTGTTTCTTGTGTGATATCTGCATTAGGAGGGAACTATGAGGACTTCCAAAGAGTTCTGTATATAAGTCCCTTAACAGGGTTATAGGTGTGTTATAGGTCCTGGCTGGAAATAAGATGTTCTTGTTTTTGCCAGCTGGATTAAAAGACCAGATTTCTCTGTTCTTGTGGAATATGTAGTGGCATTAAGATGACGTATGCAAGATGGTGCTCTGATCTAATTAGACATAAATTAAACTTTTCGGCCTACATTTTAAAAAACAACAACATTGTACATCATCTTTAGCAGAACTATCAGATCGTAGGTAGTTGAGAGGAATGGATGGAGATAAGTGCAGGCAAATCCCTTTAGAAAACTTGTCATATTCTACGTTGACTTGACACTGGAGCTGCTACTCACTGTCAGAACTGGCAGGAAAACAAACTTAAACATGCATCAAGTGAATCATTTAGATCAAATCAAATTAATGTGTCATAATGATCCAGTCAAAGTTCAGACCTACATCCCATTGGAAACCTGTTGGAAAACTTGAAAAGTCATCTTCACAGACTCCCCATTCAACATGAACTTGAGCTATTTGGAAGGATGGCCTAAACTTTCAGTTTGTAGATGTGCAAAAACTGATAAAGAATACAAATGGGGCTTAATACAAGTGTAGGCCATGCTTTTAAGATACTTGTGTAAAAATATATTTAAAAAAGAAACCCTGTATCATTTTTTTTTCACTGCACAAAAAAATCAAAGTACATTATATTACAGGTTGTGGTTGTAGCGTGACATAACTTGGAAAGTTTAAGACGTATAAATGCTTTCCCACGTCTCTGCATCCTGACTGACGTAATTATCTTGTGCAAAGAGAGTCAGTGGCTGCCCTCTTGTGGTAGACTTTTTAAATTTAAACCCTCAAAACACATTTTGCTTGACATTTAATTTCTCAAGGCTTTGTGTTTCATACTGTGGTGATAATTAAATCATTTATTTCTGAAGGAAAAAAAAAAAGAAAAATGTCAACACATTTCCCTGATGGAGCAAGACTAAATCTTGGTTCAGGCTCATTTACCAGCCAACATTTAGACTTAATATTCCAGAAAGATCCCAGCTGTTAGAGCTGCCGTCTTGTCCTGTGTATCTGAAAGGAGTCATGGTGATAGTTAGAAGCCACTGTAATAAACAGCGGAAATTTAGGTATGCCAACTAGGTTTGCTGGCTTGAGACCACTTTCATGACTCACTGTGACGTTTAATTGGACTATGGATGCATCTTGGTCTGTCAGCATTTTTCTTTACGTGAAAAGTCTAACTGTCTGCTGTGAAGATGTCATGGCCTCAAGTATTAGAGACAGACATTTAGCTTTTTTACCCCACAAACTTTACTGCATCAGTGCTGTTAGACTGTTCTTCAAATGTCTCTAGGATGTACTGAAATTCTTGATCATTTGAGAAGTTTCAAAGTGAGAATGTTATGTTAAATATCAGCTTTTTATCCACATCTGATGTTGACCTTTCAGTATTTGGAGGTTGTAACAATGTTATTGATCCATATCTTCAATATCTTAAACCCGTTGCTGTTTAGTTTGCATTTTTGCCTTTTGACAGGTTGCTCCATCTTAGAACGTCTCTCCTCAAAGTTCTTGATTTGATAAATGGTTGATTTGGGTCTAATCTTATTAGCAGCAATCAGTCTTGCCTGTGAAAGTCGTTTTGATCCAAACTAATGATGACTGGACAATTCTTTAGCCGCACGTTTGTGAAAATAAAATCATTTGAAACACGGCCTCTTTTTAGTGCAGCCATTTAACTTTTCTAACTCAGCCAGAATGACAGAGTGATATCAGCTTTATTCTCGTTAACACCTTAGCCTAAGTTAATCATGAGACGGTAAAAAGGAAGCTGGCCTTTTTGTATGTTTTGCTGTAAACTTTTATACATTTTTCAAAAATTATATAGATAGTTATTTTTTTATATATCAACGTCAAACCTTCAGCTGTGACTTTAGACATGGCCCAAATCCCTCCACATTTGTTCATCCATTTTTTCCCCGTTTAAAATGGGTCACCATGAATGATGAGATCAGTCAAACCTCTGTTTTTCTGCTGCAAGACTTGCTTTAATGATAACATGAGAATGCTTGAATCTTCATTTGAGTGCTTTTTAAGTTATTTCCACAGTTCTGGGTGTTTGTATGGGAGTTTTAAAATGTTTGCAGATGCTCTTACTGTATATTTTTCATGGTAAAGTTTTGCATGTGAACACGTTGGCCTCTCCATCCTTGTAGGACGCTGGATGTGACACTGGACCTGAAGGACCCACAGTACCCTGAACATAACCTGGGAAGCCTGGACCTTTCTGTCACTCTGTCACCAAAGGAGGGGGACATCCGGGATGCGGTAAAACATTCATGTCAAATCTGTGGGGATTATTTAATTATCAGATTTTCTTCCCTTACGCAACAGATGTCCTCCCTGTTTTCTGGATTATACGGCAAATCTTCACCACCGACTAGAAATAAACCCCCCTAAAAGTGCAAGTGCATTGCAAAAGTATTTGTCGTTTTGTCTTCTTTCAACCACAAATGTACCAATATCATTTTTGGGATTAATGTGATCAACACAAAATGGCATATAAATATTGAATCACGAGGATAATCCAAGGCGGCTCTCAAAATAATTTAATTTAAGAGTGTTGCATGCATTTATATAAAGTCATCTTTGTTCTGATACTCTCTTTACCCTGATGGCCATAAATAAAATCCAGTGTAACCAAAAGTCAGTGAATTAGTGAGTAGATTGAAATTTAATCTCAGTATAAATATATCTATTCTATGAAGGCCTCAGATGGTTACTGGATAATACAAGCCAACAAGCAGTGTCATGAAGACTAAGGAACACAGCAGATGGGTCAGGGATAAAGTTGTGGAGAAGTTTAAAGTAGGGTTGGGGTTTAAAACGATATCCCGACCTTTAAGCGTGTCACCAAGCTCTGTACAAGCACCTGAAAATGGATCAACGCTGCACACGCTGAAGGCGAAGCGTGGTGGCGGCAGGATGATGTTCTGGGAATGCTTTCTCACCAGCTGGGACGTGACGGTGGGTCAGAGTCGATGGGAAGATGGATGGAGCTAAACACAGGGCAATACTGGGTGAAAACCTTTCAGGATTTGATAGAATTGAGGCCACGATGGAGATTCACCGTCCAGCAGAACAGCTGGCATGCATCCAAAGTTAAAATCATGTTGAATTCTCATTCCACGTTGTAATTATGTGCTATTTTGCGTTGGCCTATTAATTGAAAGAAAAATTCAATTGAGTCTGTAGTTGAAACAAGACAAAATAAATGTGCAAAGGTTCAGGTGGTATACATTTTTCCCCCCCAGAAGCTCTATAGACTACCAGAACTACATAAGTTAAATGTTCCTGAAAAAAATCCATAAACTTGGCTGTTAGCTACATCAGAAGCACATGAAGGTAACGTTGAACTGGAACGTGCTGGCTTGCTTCAGCCACAGTTTCTGGAAACTTTACAAGTCAGCAAAAACAAAGGCAGAAACACAAGAGCAGTTCATTTGTTGTGCAGAAAAGTTGCATGTTCAAAGAGTAGAAGATCTTCTTCCCTAATTATTTTTGGCTCGTGCCTCTGTGGAAATGCTCAGTGACTCGGAGTTGCATTTATTTCTGTTCAATTATTTGTTTGGTTAATTGGATTCTAACATGTTCTGCTCCAATCAGGGCAGAGCCATGAGGGACATATTTTATTCCTTTTGATCTGATGTCTTAATTCTGTTGCTTATTCGGGGCTCTGGTTCACAGAGCCCCCATTTGACAAAACAAATCAACCCTATTTAGGTTAAGCATCATTTTGGATATCTCCTACTGTGAAAAGAATAAGGTTGGACCGATCTCTGTTGCCATCTAGTGGTGTGAGAAAGAACCAGACGATTTAGATTTTCAACATAAAAAATGTTCAATCATGAATCAGCATGAAGTTGCTGATTTGTGAGCCATCATTGTGCAAAAGTCTTGAGCCACTCTTAATTGTTTTTTTTTTTTTTTTGTATTTTGCTTTTAAAAAAGTGATCTTCAGAAGTTTCGATTTGTGAGTCTTTGAGGTGCATGATCAGATTACATGGAAACTTTTGTCTAGTGATTTATTCATTTATTTATTTATTGTAACCCAAATCACACAGAAGAATCCATCGGTACAAAAGAGCACTAAAGAGGAAGCCTTACACAAGTATTCACACTGTTTTGTATCTATGCATAACAGACAACCTGGCAAATCGCAATGAAATCTTTAAATTACAAAATATAGAAATACATCCATAAATTTAATTTGTATAGTTTTAGGTGTTTCATATATATCTAAGGATTTAAAGGTGTACTAAATTGTTTTTCACAAACATAAACTTTAACTTCTTCTAATAAGAAAGACATTGTGGAATCTGTGCTGTTTTTTTTAATACTTGAGTATAGATTTTAAAATAAATTGTAAAATCTGGTAAAGAGCCGACCAACTAATTTTGAATTGGTATAGCTTGAATAATAACTCTGGATTATGATTAAAAAAAAACTGACACGATAAATAACTGATTAGACATAATTAGGCGCTTGAGTTTAGAGACAGTTTAGGTGGTCTGTTGATACAGTGAAGTCCAAAAGTATTCACATCCCTGGCAGATTTAGATTTTTAAATGTTTTCATTCAACCAAGACGCTTGTTTCTGATGAAAATTAAAACAGCCATCGCTCAAGATACATGTAAAAGTAACATAAAATTATTTTTCATTAAAAATTATTTACACCCTTTTCAGTGAAAATTTAAAAAATCCCAAACATTGAGGTTTGAAAATCTCCTTTTTTAAGTCCCCTCAGGGATTCCCTGTAAGATTCAAGTCATTGTTCTGGCTGGGCCGCTCCAGTATGTTAATATCACTTTCAGTCAGAAGAAGCATTTTGGTGAAATTAAACCTAAATCTGCCGAGCGTACGATTAAATTTAGGCTAAACTGTATCAACATACATGAAAAAATCTAAGACTTATCAATGTGATGTGCATAATAACTGAATATATGATTTTAATCAGTCAGGCTACACTATCGTTTGTAAACATATGTTAGCTTGTCTGTAAGTGAGTTCTTACAACATTTGGGACAAGTGAAGCTGTCCAACTGAACAAATCAAATTTCGAGTAATACGGATTTTATGAAAGCGGATTTAACTGGATCGGTTTGTTTTGATTTGGCTCAGTCAAAGCAAACTTAACTGAATTAAAACTGAATTAAAGGTGAAGCTGCTGCTAAAGCAAGAAGCCAAAAAAACCCACAAATCCAGTACATATCTAGTGTGAGGCAGAAACAAACAGTTTATACGGTGAACATCAAGAATGTGCCTTTGACTATAAACAGAGGGAAACTGATATTGTGAGGGAGGAAACAAGTAGAACAAAACTAGAACCATGTGTTCAGGGAGAGCCGGCTAAAACGACTGAAACAAGCCGGCGAATAGGCGGAGGAAATCTGACATGAATACAGAACAAGAGAAGAAGCAACAAGTTTGAACATCTGCGTGATCCCAACACGATCTCAGTCTGAGCCACAAGGGACATTATTTTGGAAACAAAGTCAGACCAAAGAAAACCACAACAAAACGCAGGACCGTGACAAAACGAACAAGTCTGGGGAAATATTCTAAGTGGCAGATGAACTTTAGCAGAACAAGATTTATCTTATATATGACAAAAAGGAAGGGGCATGTCCTGAGAATGCTTTATCTGTTTACTGCTTTATGCACAAGATGAGAAATGGTCTCAATGAAAATGATTCAACTACTTTACTGATATAAAGTTAAAAATGGTCAGACAGGGTGAAGAAAGTGGTTATTTTGTTTTTGATTATTGTTTTGATGCCAATGTAGGCTTTCTATGTCTAATTCACAACTAAAGTTTCCTCAAGAACTTTATAAAACTATCAGATCCAGTTTATATACAGATAAAATAGGTCCAATAATATAAACAGGCACAAATATTCAAACTAGATCCTAGTTACATAACAAAGGAGTCGAGTTCGGTTTATTATACAAATTGCTTAAACCTTTTCTCCAACTAAGGAAACCCAGAGTCATTAATGTTGCAGCGATCCCTCAGATGTAGAGTGCAGATGACGCATGATGAGGAACAAGAAGCATCATGGTTGAACCTGTTGTGTGTTCTTGTACACTTAAGGTTAGATTTATATAATTTTAGTAGATCATTTTTGAGGCAGTGGCTGTAGACCCGGGCTCCATCTGAATAAGTTTACCTCTAATATCAGCTCCTAGCTCTTGTTCCTTGACCTTTCATGAGGTCAACAGTAAGAACTCTGTCGTGGGGAGGAAGCTATGGACTGCTGTGCTGATTTCAGACAGCCTCTCCCTCAGACGTAATTATGCGTCAGTAAAAGACGTTGTGAGGTTCCTTAGGCTAAAATATCCATGACAGGAAGCATACAGGCTCCTTTTCCTACCTCCTTCCTTACTGACTGCACTGTCCGGACAGCACTTATCATGGCGACCACTGATGCACCTTCGCTTAGGCAAAAGACTCCTTACCCTATACGGGTATTCAGTTAGGCCCTTGCTGCTGCACACATGATTTTTCCAACAGGCTGCAAAATATATGAAGCAAACCCCACGGATTCGGGGGGTCTGTTTAAGATGCAAAGCTTAAGTTTTTTTTTTTTGCCATGATTGCATAACAATGGTATCGAAAGTCAGATGTAAGAAAAAACAATACAATAACAACAGAGTGGTCTGTGCTATTTGGAGACCAATTTAAGCTTAATGAAAAAAAAAGTTAAAGCAGGAACACTGGGTCTTGATTTGTCATTCTGTGCAATTTATAATTTATCTGATTAGTGCAGAACAAGAACAGCGTAGGAAAGAAACACACAATAAAACATAAAAATATATCATAGACTGCACCTCAACATCATTGAAACAGCATTATTATCAGTGCGACGCGGAGTTTTCTTCAAGAGAAAATTGAGAATTTTTCTTAAGGATCACGGAAGGACATGAAGAAGTTAGCTAGGGATCAGGACGAGTTGATCATTTCGGGAGACCGTCTCAAATGAAGCTTGTTTTCATATTAACTCTTTACTTGCCTGATGCACAGTTTTCCATTTATGTTCATATGATGTATTCCTCCTATTCTAGCAAAACATAGGGATGAGAGTTGGCTCGTGACTTTTGCGCAGTATTGGGGATATTTCTTTCATTTGACAGCTTTTTTGTGATGCTTATGTTGTGAAAAAAACCTAATAACAAGAGCCAAAACTGACTGTGAGAATAAACGTTTTGTGACCACGCATTCATTTTCTATTAAATGCCATAAAAAATAACAAACCCTTGGCAGTGAAGAACTTAAATCTCAGCAATTTTTTTCATAAGAAAAGACCAAGAGTTATGAAACATAACAAGGAGATATAAAGATAAAGTGTGTTCCTTTTTCATCCGTAAGGCTCGTCAAAAGGTATTCCTGGTTGCTGGGCAATATTTTCATATTAAAGTGATGAAATGAACCAAAGAGCTGTTTTTAGTTTTATTCGGATTTAGCAATAGAAATGAGCATTAAAAAAGTATAAATGAAGATAGAAATGCTGTAGGAATGGCACAGATTCGATTTGTTGTTTACTTAATGCGAACATGTGTGTCTTTGCATGCCTGGTTATATAACTACATCACTACACCATGTAATAACTCTGCTAATACGCCCTCTGCCTACATAACTTGCATGATGGGAAAACACCCCACTTTCCTCATCTAACTCTCACTTTGCTTCAGGCGAGGGCTCTGATCTGAACTTTGTGCACACCATGCCCTTTACCCTTCACAAGAGGACAGTAGGAGGCGCTCTGTAACCGCTTTGTCTCATTTACAGACCATGCTTTTGAGAAGAAACTGGAAACGATCTAGTAAGGTAAACCTTAAACAACATGTAACTCGCCAACCCTCCGATTCTGCTGTGACTCCACTACCGACCGCACTTGCACCTCGCCTATCCTTCCTCACTGGTGTTCTGGTACATGGATGGAGTCTCCCCGGCCCTATCCCTCCCATCCTCCTTTTCTTCCTTCCACGATGGTTTCAGCATCCATTTTTTTTCCTCAGTTTCTATCGTCACCCGCTTATTTTCCACAAGCTGCAATATACTACCCACGAGCTGCACAAACAGAGGGCATGCACACGTTGTGGTATTTGGTTGCTTGTGCAACAAAATGTTGGCCGTCATGAGGTGAGCACACATCAAGGGTGGAAGGATTCCTGAAATTGTCGTATATTACTTTATTTTACTACAGCACTTTGCTGAAACACGGCTTGTTTTTCTGTGACGAAAGGGAATGATTTGATGTTGACAAATAACTTCTCACATCATTACACTAAAATTAGACACGGGCATGTAAAGCCAAAGGAATTATTGAATGCGTACCAAACTGCAGGACCTAAGGGTTTACCTGTTTTACTTTTTTTTTACTTAAAAATAATTACCATACTGACCCATAGTAAAAAAAACAATTTGCTTTTTTTTGTGACACTGGAATGTTTCAGATCCAAAATATTTTAGTATCACATCGACATAACCTGAGTAAATACAAAAAGCAGTTTTCAAATAATGGTTTAATTTACTTGGGGAGACAGGCTATCCAAACCAACGTGTCTCCGTGTGAAAAAGTGATCACTCCCTAAACCCAGTCACTGGGTTGTGTCGCTCACGGCAGGAACTGCCATCAAGCATCTGTTAGAAGTGGCAGCTTTTCTTTTACTTTGCTCTGGAGGATTTTGACCAACTCTTTTTTTACAGAACTGCTTCAATTCAGACACATTGGCAAGTTTTTGACCCTGAATAGTCTGTTTATGGTTTAAAGAGTTTGTGTTGCGTCGTCCAGGTCCTGGAGAAACAAAGCAGCCCCAGACAATCCCACCACCACCACCACGTTTCACTGCTAGTATGTTGTTTCTTCTGAAATGTGGTGTTAGTTTTATGTAAGATGCAACAGGGTGCACACCTTCCTGCAAGATTCCACTTTTGTCTCATCCACCCTCAGAACATTTTCCCAAAAGTGTCGAGGATCTTTTAGATATTTATTTGGCAAATACTCCTTTTGGCTTCAGGAGTATTTCATGGCTGCCATTTTTGCCCAGTTTCTTTCCTAATGTTGAGTCAGGACCATTGACCTGCAGTGTGGCATGTAGTGATTTAGATGAGGTTCTGACTTCTTTTCCGAC
This sequence comes from Fundulus diaphanus, assembly GCA_037039145.1. NCBI lineage: Eukaryota > Metazoa > Chordata > Actinopteri > Cyprinodontiformes > Fundulidae > Fundulus > Fundulus diaphanus. Next base: position 32,598,680 of record CM073127.1, on the reverse strand, counting down.
CTGGTTGGGTTGTAGAGATGCACTCGGAGTAATCCTGCTATGCTGGTCACTCCATTTACAGATATCTGCTCTCCCTATGATTTGCTAGATTCTCAAAGCCTTAAAAATGGCTTTGACTTTGTTTCTGATAGTGGGATAGGTGTGCTGCTTTTTGAGAACTGTTAGTATTTCCTGCTTCTGCAGGTCAGCCAGTAAGACGGCCTGGGTATGGCTGGTAAAACCGAACCGAAACAATGTGACCGACCACATTAATCCATGATTTAAAACGAGAGGCTGTTACTTTTTCACATAGAGCCATGTTGGTATGCATAGGTATTTTCCCCTTTAATAAAAAATTATAACAATTGAAGACTGCGTTTTTTATTTACTGTGATTGTATTTGTCTGATGTTAAAGTCTGTTGGTGCGACAGAAGAGAAAAAAAACAGAAAACATCTGTAATGGTCAAATAGTTTTTCACTGTACTGCGGTTAAAATTGTGCAGGGTTTCTGCTGAACATCTCTGCAAGTATGTGTGCTTCTTCACCTTTGATGTGCGCGATATATTGCAGACTCTGTGTAAGAAAATAAAGCAGTTTATTTGTATTTAAGACTGTTGAAGAGTCTTGCCCGGCCAAAACAGCTGGGACTTTTAGGTGATTTTAGGTATTGCATTCTTGAACTTTTTTCTATCAGTTGCATATATAGTTTTGACATTATTTTCTGTATTGTATATGGCCATACTTAGAATAAAGTGCTGCATTTTAATGTTTTTTGTGTGGCTTTTGACTGATGTCAGGTTAAACATGAAGCATGCTGATTCAGACTCCTCCTCTTATTATTTGCTTGTGCATGAATCCTGTAAACTGTTCCTTTGTCAGCCTTATTTAGCAATACTGTTCAAGACAATTTTGTGCTCAAAATTGGACCGGCTTCATTTTGCCCACGTTAAGCTTCTTTTAAGGTGTCATGTGACCAAGAAGAAAAGGTGAATTTTCAAACCTGATGATGAGTCCTTTCCAGCTGCTCCTTTATTTAGGGCCTACCACAGCAAATCATTCAAACTTGCACAGAGACTCAACAGACATTTTAACACCATTGATACCAGGGTCCGCTGCTTTAAAGCCACAGCCTTAGCCCACTACACCACCATAGACGGATGCTGTGTTTGCAAACTTAATTGCGTGTTTACTACATCCCCTGAATCGAGGTGAATGTCTTTAAAACTCATGTTATAAATGTTTGCTCAGTATGCCAGGTTGGATTTGAGCAAAAAAAAAAACTTCTGTGGAGTGGTTTTCCAAATATTTTGAAGCATCAGAACTGGGCCACTCCACCTGTGTCTAGGGAATTAGCTGAAACAAGAGACTTTGCACTGCTGCTTTCTGCCTCCCTGTCTGTGTGCTGGACTGCACAGAGGTCACGGGTATTTTCAAGCAGCCCAGTTTCAACTATTTTTACTTTTACAAGTGTCAAAGCAACTCTCGGTTTCACTCTGGGGTTTGTACCTGGTGGGAGTGGTGTCCTTGTGGAGAGAGAGCTGGCCGTTTGCATCTTGGAGAGGCCTTAAAGGTTGGAGGTTCAATACTCAGTCTTTCACTCTGGGACCCTGAGCAACACTGTTGACCACAGATTGCTCCGTGTGCGCCACTCATTGCTGGCAGCACACTCCTCCCTAAGGGATGGGTTAAATGCAGAGAGTAATTTCCTCTCTGCGGGACTATAAGGGAAATCTTTATTTGAATTCTGTCATGTTGCAATGCATTATTGAGATTTTGTATGAAAGTCCAACAAAGCATGGTGTGTAATAAAAAAAAGGACCATTATAAATGGTTTTCTGAATTTAACAAATAAATATCTGAAAATCTGGCTTCCTGGTCAGAACATTGCAGGTCCCCTTTCCACTGCAATTACAGCTACAGATGTTTAGGAGTACATCTCTACCAGATTTGCACATCTAAAGGCTGATTCCTTTTTTTTTTTGCCTACCCTTCTTTGCGTTATACTGTATCTCAAACTCACTCCGATTGAATGGAGAGCACCTGTAAACATTAACTGATTAGTTTTGCCACGGATTTGCAATTGGATTTGGGTCCGGACTTTGACTAGACCAGTTTGACACATGAAGATGCTTTTCTCTTAACGACTCCATTGTGGAATCAGCTTCATGTCTGGCCTGTCACCCACTTGGAAGGTGGACCCTCACACCAATCTCAAGTCGTTTGCAGCCTCTAAAATATTTTGTGTTTTTTTTTTTTTCCATGATTACTCTGTGTTTAGCTTAATCCATCTTTTAAGATGGATTAAGCTGATCTTTTAAATTCCGATCAGCTTCCCACTTCCTGCTGAAAAAACCCATCCTCACAGCATGAGGCTGCCGCCACTACGATTCAATGTGGGATTGCTGTGCAGGATCACACAATGGTTGTCACCTGAAAGCAATTGGTTGGCATGCATCAAATATGTATGACTAGATGTGGGCTAAATGGAAATGCACGACACACTTTTTAAGTTCTTATTTGTTAAAATTTGGAAAACCATGCATCCTTTTCCTTCAGATTCACATTTATGTGCTTGTTTGTGTTGGTCCATCAGATAAAATCCTAATAAAATGCACCAAAGTTTGTGGTTGCAACATGACAAAGTGTAAATAAAAAAGCTTATGGGGTATGAATACTTTTGTGAAACGTGTTCTGCTAGCCCGAACGGTGACCTCATCATTAACATACAGCAGCAATAGAGCAGAATTAATGGAAGATGTGGGAGTTACTGCATGGCAAGATGACTTCATTACAGGGAGCTCTTCGCAACTGTTTAATGTCTGGAGAATGGAAATTAAGAGGCTCTGTCTCCAGATCAAAGGCCTGCACTCACGAGGCAGGGTTTGTTCATAGTTTAATGAAATTCACCCGCAAAACAAAAGCTATGCTAATAAACTCTGCCTAACGAGGAAGGAGGAGAGGGAGCGAGAGACGGAGGGAGGATTTGTATTTGCTTGACAAATAAATAGCCAAGATTTTGTTTCACTGAAGAATGCTGTCATGATTCAAAGAGAGGTTAAATAGGCCTTTAAGAGCTAAAAAACATCAGAGGGAGAAACAGACGCGGGGAAACTAGAAGAATCAGTCTGGATTTCAGTTTACAACACTTTTAGAATAACAAATGTAACATCAGATATGTTCTTTAAACCAGATCTTGACAAGATTGTCAGCAAACGTTTTAAACCATATCTACACATAGGTTTAATGTTGGCACCACACAAAAGGCCAGAACAATGCCATGTGATATTCATAATAGCACAGTCTGTAAGCAGATATCTCTAATTTCCCAGTAAAAAAATATATTTCAGATTTTACATTCTACTGCATGGTACCAAAATGTTTCGACTGCTAGGATTTTACTAAATAGTAGCTATTTAGTCATTTACTAACTTAGTTACTGCATAATGTGACGTGAGGAGATTACAACTGAAAAATAAAGTCTGACTAATTTTTCCGTTTCGTTCCTGTTTGAGATCTTTTGCTTTGTTGTTCTGTGAATTTATTTGAATCTGGTTTTATCCCTGAAGTGTAGAAAAAGGCCCAGCATTTTTGGTTTTGGGGTTATGTTTTTCCATACCGTGTTTGCCCACTGTGCGTCTGTTCCATCCATGTGCTGATAAGGGATTCTCTTTTGTGAAAATAACTCCTTATTGGTGCGTATGTGTGTTGCTGCAGTATCAGAGTATGAGGCTGTCGGATGTGCACAGAAAAGCCCAGCTCTGGCGAGGTATTGTCAGCGTCAGTCTGATAGAAGGTCGCAACCTGCAGCCGATGGACGCCAACGGCCTCAGCGATCCCTACGTCAAGTTCAGGATGGGTCATCAAAAGTACAAGAGCAAGGTAAAGGCATAGTAACTCAACATGTCCAACACATAAATGATTTCATCTTATATAATAGTAATATTAATAAAGCTTTAAAGATGTAATTTTAACTAAATAAAGACATATTTATTTTTAAAGCTGGGTTGCATGAATTTCCCAATGAAGCCTGTCCTTGGACTACTTTTTTAGACACTTTGGTCAACTATTAAACAGAAATATCTTGTGCTCATTTGAATATTAGTGAAAATAAAATCAGCTCACATTTCATGGTAAATACAAAAGTTTTTTTTTTTTAGTAGTACTTAAATTTTCCTTTTCCCTGCTTAATCCCTCTTATGCTTCTACTTCTCATTAGTACTTCTCATAAAACATTTTTTGTTTGTTTGAAAGGCAAAAAAAAGTAAACCTTCTGTTTCCTTCTTGAACAACAAAAAACTGTTTTTTTCTGCTTACTTATAATACCCTTTTGGATCAAATACTCTGGAAAAACTATAACTTAAATGGATAAAATACATAACATTTACAGTTAAGCCCCACATGTAGGTTTAAGGCAATCTTTTATTTTTACCAACATATTTCTTCTGACTGGAAATGATATGAAGACTTTGGAAGTATAAGGAGAGACGATTGAGTAAAAACTACAGTGCAAGTATTTGTAGCTCATTTTTTGCATATTTTGTCATATTGCACCTCCAAACATGCCAAGATTTTGGAGTTATTGAATCAGGGTTAAAGGTTAGGGTGATGAGAATGAGGGCTTCATACCTAAAAGATTTGAAGCTCATCTCTGGTTGAAGCATTCAGAAAGCTGCTCAGCATTTATACTAGTTTCTCGAATAGTGGAAGGTATTACAGGTTGCGCAAGAGCAGCCTTGCCTTTTTTGTCCAGAAAATACGCGCCTTCTAAATCCTTCTAAATGTGATAACAGCACCCCCTGCTGTTTGGTCTGTACCTGGAGTTAATAGTATAACTAGGAAGACGTCTGTAGGAGAATAATATTAATAATATTAATTCTAAAAAAGAAGCATAAAACTTTATGTAGCTGATGTTTGTCTTTAGTATTAATCGGTTGATATTATTGTTGCCGTATTTTCAGCTCATCTATTTTGAGTCTCTTAATTTTATTAATGATGAGGTTCGTGGCTAGTTAAAAGTAACATTTTCCGTCTTTAGAGAGAGAGAAGGAGCTGTGTCCACAGGCAGTGAACATTTTTGTTTCATCCTGTGTTCTGACTACAGGTTTGAGTCAGGCTAAAAACCTTTTGTATTGTTAATATTGTGCAGTATGGAAAGTGTGGCAATGTTGAAATATTTTAGTTTTGGGAAACCATTGTCATGTAATGTATTGAACTGTTATACATTTTAAAAGGGATTCTGTGTCATTTCAGAGTGGTGGCTTTAACACATTAAAACAGAAAACAACAAAAGTTACATGACTTATTTTGTTGGACTGGGGGACGATGCACATTCTTAATTCTTCAAAGGGGGGCACAATACAAAAAATTTGAGAACCACTTATTTATACAGATTTGATATTGTATTGCCAATTTTTTCCACTGAAAATTGAAAATACTTTAAATAACTGGCATGGTAGTGGTTTGTTGAAGACCCAAATTATAACAGTGCAAAGGCTTGAGGGACGTCGTATTTAATGATGAAACTGAGAACTCACAGAACACACGGGAAACAGACAGGAACCAGGGCGACAGCAACAGACAGGGAAAGAGTTTAAATACTGCGTAATTGTGACATGGGAATGGGGTGAGTATAATCAGCTAAATGAATGGCAGCTGAGTGGGAAGGAAAGCTAAGGAGCTGAGGAGATTAGACTAATGGCGTCACAGAAACATGGAATAACTTGAAGAACAACGAGCACGAAGTAAACACAACCACCTGCAGAATTTACAGAAATAATTTAACATACCCAAATTACAGAACAAATGTTGATCACAAAGTCCATGGGATCTTCACAATAGTGGTTGACATATTTTAATGAAATGTAAATAAAAGCAAATTATTTATCAACTGGATTTATTGTTTTACCATATTTTGGGTGATGCCCGTCTCGTCTGCCATCAGAAACCAATTTTATTGTTTCAGTGAATTTAGTCATTTTATATCTAAATCCATCAGGTCATGCAGGATTTAGAGCTTAAGGGGGGGGGGGTTCTTAACAGCCTTTAGTTGCAAAATAAGTGGGTCTGGAGGAGAAACCAAATATATCCATTTGTTGTTTTATTCAGACAATTCCCAAAACACTAAACCCTCAGTGGAGAGAGCAGTTTGACTTCCACCTGTATGAAGAGCAGGGAGGCTACGTGGACATCACAGTCTGGGACAGAGATGCTGGCAAGAAGGATGACTTCATGGGCAGGTACAGAAGTCTTCATCAGTCATTTATTTATCTATTCCAGCAGGTGCACCTCAGTAAAATCTGGTACGAATTATACTTTTGGGGCTTTTTCATGTATTATTAGTCTTACACAAAAAGATGTCTCACAGCCAGAAGGGCTATTTATCATTGGAATCTAGAGTGGCTGTTTTTTCTCTTTTACTGAACTGCTCATCTTTTAATCCTTGTTCAGGTTGAATTATTGCAGTGCATAGCGTAAGTGTGCAAATTTAAACCCACTTTAGCAAACCTTTGCTTTGAAGGGCATGCCAGAAACCAAGTCATGTCATTTTTATTGGCCTGCCTTTTTAACACTAGATGCATTAAGTCTGTGCCAGAAAATCAATTCAGTTGAGAGGATGCTCTTAAGTGCCTACTAAAAGTGATCAAATACGTCAGCTTTCCCTAAGTTGTCTTCTGTTGCTTACGTCCTCCACACAAGATTTTTTTCTCTCTGTTTTTAGGCTCTTGTAATTGCCCCATCACTGCAAGGACCAAACATCAACTTCTCAGTGAAATCATTAAACACAAACAAGCATGGCTTGTACAGTATGTTCAACTTTCTCACTCATGTTTTATTTCAGGTGCACCATCGACCTGTCGCTTCTCAGTAAAGAACACACGTACAAGCTGGACCTGCCACTGGAGGAAGGAGAAGGTGTTCTAGTGCTACTGGTCACACTCACCGCGTCCGCCGCAGTTTCTATCTCAGATCTGTCCGTCAACATGTTGGACGATCCTCACGAGAGGCACCAGATTATGCAAAGATATGTGAGTTTAGGCTGGGAAAGATGGAAGTGTGTGTTGTGACTGGCTTGTATTAAGATTGTTTTTTTTTAATCATTTTATATTTATTTATTACTTCTATCAACCCTAACATAACTAGAGGCAATGTCTTTCTTTTAAAACAGAAAACATTAAAATTTTTTCAAGTGGTAGTTTTTTTTTTTTTTTGTGGCAAAATGGCCTTATGCCCAGGGTGGCATACCACATGGGGGCGTCTGCAGAAAAAAAGCTACCTCTCATGGAACGGGATTTCTATTGATTATGTGCAAGTCTATTCATTATAATGGATGCTGTCTTGAGGTATGCAGTTTAAGCACTGTTAGATAATATTGATAAAGCTGAAGTTGGTATTTGCTTTGAAGTCAATGATTTGATGTTAGACTAGAAGGCTGTCTTTATTTAAGATAGATAGATAGATAGATAGATAGATAGATAGATAGATAGATAGATAGATAGATAGATAGATAGATAGATAGATAGATAGATAGATAGGCTGATATTTGACATTTGAAGGAAGCGCCAACAGAGGAGGGGTCGATGAACAATTAGGAAACAAAAGGACCCCAAAGTTTAGAGAGATCAAGAAAAAAAAGTTTTGAGTAAATGTTGAGGAATTGTGCAGACTTTTACAGCTGGTTTGGTAAATGCAAGTTGTGCAAGTTTAGCTGTTAGAATTGAACATGTGTTGTTTTTTACTTTGTTGTAATTAAGCTTACCTTGCTAGAAATTAATAGAGTAGGGAAAAAAACGACACGTAGAAAGAAAATCTTTAGGATCCATCCGCTCTAATACAATGGTTTTAAGTCTTTGTCTTAGTCGTATTCACCCATCACCTCTTGATCCCCTCAGCCTTTGCTACAAAGCTCGCATTAAAAGGTCTGATTCCCTGACAGCCATCATCTCTTCACAATGACCAATGTGACCCATGAAGACTGCTGAAATATGTGATGCTGTGAGATTGGGTGTGTTCACATCCGTTAGGCTTTGTCTGTGTTGGAGATATTGCAGGACTTGATTGGGTTTCAGCGACCGATACCTCCCTGCCGGTGTGTATTTAGACCTTCCAACGTGTGGCCAAACACCAGTGCAGCGACCTACATACACGGCCGTGGCGGTGCCTTGCCGGCTAGCCACAGGAGGTCGTCCGCTTGGCTCGCCGCTGCAGAGACCACCTCGAATCAGAAGGTGGAGCTCTAGGACCGGGACAGAACCACACTGTGCCTCTCCACAAAATGAAGGTGGAGGGAATAAGCGCACAAGTGTGTGTGTTTTGATTGAATGTGTGTAACGGGAGCGAGAGGTAAAGGGTGAGGGTTGCATCGGGAAGGGAAGGCGTGCAAAATGAAAAGAAAAAGCTATTTCACCTCTCTCACAACTCGCGCGGACCCCGTTTTTCTGCCCTACCAAAGGCGGCACATTTTACTTCCTTCAACTGCCTTCTTTGCCTGCCGCCTTCTCTCTCCAGCTCTCCCCATTTCTGTCCCACTCTCAGAGCAACCTCGGCTCTTTGTCTGCCTCTGTCGTGGCCTTCCTTTGAGATGAAGGGATGGAGAGATAGAGGGAGGGGGAAGAAAGTAGGGGGTTGCAGATGGAGGGGCACAGTAAGGTCAGTTTGAAGACTTGAATGGCCTCTGCCTATTAACATATTCCTTTTCCCCAGACTGGCAGTCTTTCAGTTGGAGAATTTAATAAAGATGTACCTTATCAAAGAGCTCTGGTTAGACCAAGTACCACCACTAATATATAACAGTGCTGCTGAAAGCCCACTAATCTCCCCAGTGTGCACGTGTGTGCATGTGTACTGTACGTGCGTGTGGAGACACCATTACTGACTAATATTTATCAGCCTAGAATCAGCTGTGCAGCACAAAGCAACCACTGCTGCTAATCACAAGTGAACATTCGCATGCGGGCACATCCAAAAACAGTAGCTACCTACTGTGTGTCAGCCATATCTCGTCAAAAGGAATGCGGCTGTGGGGAGAATCAATGCGGTGTTATCGCCACGGCTATAAAGAGCAGATAGATTTACAAAGTACAGTGAAGCAGAAAATGCAGGCTAATGATGAAAACACACATTTGGAAGGTTTTAATTGAAAGCGGGGGGGGGGGGGAGCAGGAGGCAATTTTCTACAATGTGTTTTTACGTTGTAGTGTTTTTAGACCCAGAAATGTCCCTGTCACTCACGGGGAAAAATATTCAAACCCACAAATATTCCAGCCCTCCCACGCATGGTGTGCAACGTCACACCATGCGTGTGACAGAGAGAGGATTCTGTTACACAGCTCTGCGGCTTGACTGGACCGTGCTACCGTATTCAAACAAAGACAAAACGATGACTGAGTGGACGTTTAAAATTATCTTCAGCTTCTCATGTTAGCGATTAGCTGAGTTAGCATCACTAACCGAGCTAACTCTACTAGCTCCTATAGAGTTAGTAGAGTAAGAAACAAAACATGTTTGCTGTGTTATTTTCAGCTTCCTGGCGGCTATCTGTTAAAAGTCTCCCTCCCGGTTTAAAAGCAGCACATACCCAGCATGCCAAGACAATAGTTCCCTTTGTAGAAACTTCTCCTGACTTCATTTTTACACATTTCAGCAATACTGAAAACAGTTAACTAAGTCTTCTGCAGTCAGGAACAAGCTCCATACCAAAGAGCGTTGTGGACATCAGACCTGGTAGCACTCGGGGTGCGGTCTATATATAAGTGTGCATTTTAGTGCTGGTTTACATGCACATATGCACAGCTAATATGCTTGAAGTCATCTTACACCAGGTACAGTACTGGCGTAGCTGCATTAGATGTCCTGCTGCTCATTGTAACCTTTCCTTCATCCCTAATTAGTTGTTCTTCAGAGCTAGAGAAGGACACAGAAAGAGAGGTAAAAAGAGAAAAAGAGATTTATGCAATGTGATGGCAAAGGAGCATGCACACTAATGGCTCTTAATGGGCCTGAGGTGGCCATGAGATGGGTGGATGAGACAAGGAGGACGGGATGACCTCCGCTGAAGTGTTGGCACTCCAGCACCCATGTACACGTACGTGTCGGCAGTACCTCTCCTACCCACTCTGGTGCACTTTTCTAAGAGGAAGTGAAAGGACACAACCTGGGCAGGAAGTGAGAACCAGTAAGAGGCTGTACTGAAGTGCATGACGAGCAGCGAGCAGCTTTCACTGAGACCCTCGGCACACAGGGATCCTGATTTAAATGAGTTAGGAATCAGTCAGGAAAATGGGTTACAATATGCTTCATCCACCATTTGATCAAATACACCAGGAACTGATGGGGCGCAGGGCAGACGGCGTGAGCGGGTTTCTGAAATGCAGCGGTGATGAAATGTGACATAATGCAGAAATGACAGTGAGTCAGAGGACTGTGCCAGTTCTGATTCATTTGTGTGTTTATTCGTCTGCGCAGAGTGACAGAGACAGAAAGAAGATGTCATGGTGACGGGCTGTCAGTCACACAGGGGGCAAGGGGTTCATCTTATGAAAGCCAACCCTATCCATAATGTGTCCTCTGTCTTCTGTTCATCCCTCCTTTTCATTCTGGCCGTCTCCCCATCATTCCACCTGTACACAGACGCGAGGAGGAATGAGCGCGGCTGTTGGTCCTTTCATCTGTCCATCCTCCTACCTGTGACCTGCCCAGTCAGTCTATTGCTGTCGGTCTCCTCTGATGAGGATTTGAATCCTTGTGGAGGATGGGTGTGCTCTCCCTTTAGCAATCATGGATTGAGGCCGAACTCTGGATGTGCCCTTGGGAAGCAGGCATGGGGGGGGGGGAGGGATGAAGAGCTGAGGAATGGTTGGAGGGTTAAAAAAAATTAAAAGATTTTCAATGAGTGTATTAATTGGAAAACTGATGCTCTACTAAGAAGTCATATAGACATCTAATCTTCTGTTTGTCCTAATATATACAAAATGCATTAACTTTACTCTTTGCTGCATATTTTGGTCCAAACACATTAAAAAGACATCATAACATATTATGCTTCTTTTTGAATAGTTTTGATCGCCGTGTTGCCTCTCTTGTGGCCCTTCTTTGCTGCGTCTCACTGGGGCTGTATCTTCTGAGGAATCATGCCTCAAACTTGATATTTGTCCCTCTTTTCTTTTTTTTTTTTGCACGCGTCTCCTTTCCACAGTCGTTCCCTCTCTTTTTTCTCTCCCCCTTTTCACACACTCTTCCCCCTCTCATCTCCTTTAGAGAGCTTTTTGGACAATGATATCGCTGGAAACAGGCAGAGTCTGACAGAGTTGGTAATAATGAATTAAGTCTGTAGCCTGGCCCTGACTCTGAAATTTAAATTATAATTACTCCTGTGGGGATGGAAGGGGTTATTGCCAGAGAGAGAGAAATAAATTGAAGTGAAGTGCGTTTTCACTCTACTTTTATGACGCGCCGGCACGCCACTCAGTTTGGCCTCAGTTAAGTTTTTTTTTTTTTTTTTAAATGATTGTTTATACCCGAGTGCTTGGATGTCAACGAATCCCAGGTTCAGGACTATTTGTATGTGCCTCATGGGCAGGCCCTGATCTCAGCAGGTTTTTCCTTTTATGTACCATATTTACCAGGTACAGCGCCTGCCGCTTTTTCACATTTCGTCACATTACAACCACAAACCTAAATTTGTTTTGGAGTAGGGATTGAACAGTGCTCTGTGTGATGTTCAAAGCTTGGGTTATTGTTTTTATAGCCTAAACCTGCTTTAAACCTATGTGCAACTTTATCTCAGACATGTCCGCCGTTTGTGTTCCCGATGCAAATTCCTCCAAAATCTACGCATGTTTGGAGGTGTAATGTGCTTTGAGTGGTCAGTATGACTGCAAACGTGCTATATAAGTTCAGTCTATTTACCATTAACCATTGTAATGTGACAAAATGTGCAAAAATTGGGCTACAAATACTTACACTGTAGTTTTTACTGAATCGTCTCTCCTAATACTTCTTATCAAAACCTGTTTTTCGTCTCTGGGCTTCATTGCATCTCTCAAGGTTATTCTGGGCTTGTGCTATAACGACTATATCGACTATAATTTTATTAGAGCTCTTCCAAATGAGGTAGAAGAACAAAGTACTAAAAGAAACACCACAGAACATACCAGTTATCTATAGGTGCTTCAGTATTCTGGAGTGGTTTTCTCTGAAACTGGCATCAAACCTTTGAAGTTGACACATTATAGACGTTTCTGCTGTATTATCTTGTGTGGTGTGTGTGTGTGTGTGTGTGTGTGTGTGTGTGTGTGTGTGTGTGTGCATGTGTGTGTCCGGCGTTTGTGGAATGCAGATAACTTGTGTAATGTTGATTTTGGCGCTGAGCACCATTTTTGCTTATGAATTTTTGGGAGTAAACTTATAGACTCATCTCCCTCACCCTGATCCCAAAATTCACTTTATTTAAAAAAGTACAAATTGGAAACCCATGAGGGTGAGAATTCTTTTACATTTTTTTTTTTGATTTTTGTCGAATTAAATTCTACCGATTGTCCTTTTGTCAGCCTCGGCCACAAATGCCAGCTCTACATTTTCAAATAAAGACCCCCATAAAGGACATATTCTACCCTTTCCTCTCTTAATGAAATGTCAGGTTGTTGACCTGCCTATCACTTCGATGCTTTTAGCCGTCCTCTTTGACTCCTCACCTCTGCTCTTGTGATGCTGCAGAGCCTCTGGAGGTCACTCCACAACTTGAAAGATGTCGGCGTGGTGCAGGTGAAGGTCATCAGAGCTGAGGGACTCATGGCGGCAGATGTCACAGGTAAGTCGGTGACCTGAAGTACAAACGGTGCAATTATAAAATAGATTTTTTTTTCTGTGTGATTCTGCTATTAGTTGATTGCATGATTTTCGCTGTAAAGGTATTCACACCCTTTGAGCGTTTTCAGATTTTATGTTAGGACCACAGAGTATTTTATTGGGATAGAACAAGACAAAGTAATGCATAGCTGTGTATTTTTTTATGTTTTTTTTTTAATGCATTGTATTGTCTTTTGTTTTGATCCCACCTAAGTCAATTCCCAAGCTCAAGCAAATGGACTTACTTGGGAACAATTTTCAAGACTTGCTACAAATTTTCAATTGGATTTAGGTTTGAACTTTGACTAGACCATTCTAACACACACAAAGGTCTTGTTTAAACCCTTTCCATCTTAGCTCTATTTATATGTAACACCTCTGCCCTGGTCTCCTGGCTTTTTAGCCTCTAACAGGTTTACCTGCAGGGTTGCTCTGAATTTAGCTCCAGCCACATTCCCATAAACTTTGATCATTTTCCCTCTCCATCCTGAAAAGAAACAACAGCACAACATGAAGCTGCCGCCACCATGTTTCACAGTGGGCCTGCCAGTTGGGGTGAACGGCTGTGTCCTGGCAGATTTGTAGTTGTGCCATACTGTTTTCCTTTTCATATGATTAATTAACCAGTGCGCTGTGAGATGTTGAAACTTGGTATAGTGTTCTATAACCTAACCCTACTTTAAACTCTTCTACAACTTTTTCCTTGCAGTGTCTGCTGTGGTCCTTGGTCTTTATGATGCTGTTTGTTCACTAATGTCCTCTAAAAACATCTGAGGCCTTCAAGGAACAGATGGATTTATACTAGTATTAAATAACACACAGACTGACTGTATTTATTAATTAGGGGACGTCTGTAGGCAGTTGGTTGCACTGGATTTTATTAATGGGGTTCAGAGTAAAGGAGGCTGAATAGAAAGAGTTAAAAAGTTAAAAGCAAGTTATTTTCCATTCTCATTAACATTTATGTGTTCTTTTACATTTGTCTGCGCCATAAAATCCTAATATTATACATTGAAGTTTGTGCCTGTAACATCACCAAGTGAAACAAACTTTAGGGAAAATGCATTTCTTAATTCTTAGCAAATAGCTCGCCACAAATCCAAGCTTAAAGATAAAGTCAGGGTGTCATTTTCTTTAGGGGGGTAATCGCAAATGTGGATCCTAAGCGAAAGCTAAAGCCTACTTTGTGCATTGCCATAAATTTATCTGTGCATTTCAAACAAAGATGCAAGCTTCCTGTTTGAATAATAGAGAAAAAGTACACATTTTGAACCAACAAATCTTTCTTGTCCCTCCTCCTGTGCTTTCTCTGCTTGCTCTCCCTGAATCCTCTCTCCTCCATTAATTCTTACTTTTAATTAGGTCTACAGTGGACAGGCCTAGTTTTTCACTCTGTATTTTCTGGTAGAGAGACGTGTGTGTGTGTGTGTGTGTGTAAGAGGGAGATAGAGTTTTTCTCCATTTGAAACATCCACAGTCCCATTAGCAAATACAGAGTGGAGCTTGTTGATTTGGGTTACAGCGGGGAGCGACAGGAGCAGTCAGAGTGCAGGGCTAATGGCTCTCTGGTTCATGGGTTTCACTCGAAGCATAAATGTGCTCCGTGACACTGTTGCAAAGCTCATCATTCACTCTGAGGTTTATGGATTCTTTTATAAACTAACAGTTAAACTGGGGGGGAAAAAAAATATCCGTTGGCTATTTAGTATTGCAGAAAACATGTATGATGAGTTTCCGTTGCCTACAATTTTCTGAAATCGGATGATAAGCCTGCCTTCACTGGACGTTTGTGTTCCTAATTTACCATAAAATTTAAATAATAATAAAAAAAAACTTGATCAATGAAAAACAAAAATGATTACATCGTCTTGTGCCTAGCATTTTCTAATCTAAGATGATTTTAAATGTTCTTTGAGAGGCTCAGGATCTGAAACAATGTGGACTTTAAAAATGCAAAAAGCACCCGGTGAACCAGTTTTGTGCCAATCTTGAATTGTGGTCAGGGGCCACACAAAATCATTCTGAGGGCAGCAAATGGCCCGCAGGCCTCACTTTGGTCACTCTGGCCCTAGAGAATGTAAAATTTATCATGAGTCTTAAAATGTCCTAAAATCTGACAAGGTCTTCCAACCCAGTATGTTTAAAGAGAAACAGAGTTTATCAGTTTAACACATTTACTACGTATATGTGTTGCCATCTCCAACAGCCTGATTGAACCGCAGACATGTCTCAGCATCTCATAGAGAATAGTTTTCTCTTAAATAGCTTTCTATTAAATAGTTTCTTTTGTTTCATGTGAATCCAGTTTAAACACCTCCAACACCTCAAATAGCATACATAGTGTCTTCCTCGCTGACTTCCACAACAGAAAGTGTTGTTTTTAGCACGTTGCCTTCACCGATCGTAAAAAGATCAGATGTTTGAGTCCACTGGCCAGTCGCCGGTCAGGGCTAATATAAGCAGAAGTTTGGTCTCTGGCCTATTTCTCTGTTCGTTTTTTAAATTAAACTTTTAGATCTTGGTTCTCAGAGCCAAAGAGATTTTACGTTCAGACAGTTCCATCTGAGAAATTATTGAAAATATACATTCAGAAAACTAAAGTTGATGTATTTCTTTAGGCTCCCCAAAGTGCATTCTCCTCCACCGAGTCGATAGATGAATACAGGGAGTGAACTCATAGGCAAAAGGGGGCTATTTCGAAATGGCTTATTTCAGTTTTGAGTCTAATACGCTGCGTGTGTGCGTGCATGTGTGTCTTTGTGCGTGTCACTGACAGAAACAATCGCTCTGTAAGAGCCCCATAAGAGCCCTCACCACACGAACACCCCTTTTTAACAACCCAGACCAAGAGAGGGTCAGGAGCAAGGTGAGAAAGGAACAGAAGAACAGACAAACAGACAGACAGAGGCAGGAGGGCAGACGGAGAGAGGAGGTCAGTCAGACAGAGAGAGTTCACCATCTAGCTCCCATTCAGGCTCCTCTCCCTCCTCTTTTTTTGCTCCCTCCTCCTCCTCCTCTCTCCCTCTTCTCTCTGGCCATCTCTCTCTAATTGGAGTGTTTTTGTGGAGTAGCTCCACTCCAGCCCAAGTAGGATAACTGAAAATAGTCTCTAAAACCAACAATCCCTTTTGTGTGCCAGCTCTTGTCCCTCTGAGTGGATGCTATACTGTTAGAACATTTCAGTAGCGGCCCACACGCGCGCACACACACACACACACACACACACACACACACACACACACACACACACGCACGCACGCACGCACACACAGATACCTGCAGCAGGAGCTTCATCCGCATATCTGTGTGCTAAGCTTCTTTTTCCGGCAGAAATTAAAGGAAATCTTCGACTCATTAGTATTTTAAACCAAACATAAGGAGTCTTCCAAAAGCATTCGAACCCCTGATACACGTGTTTTGTGAATTTGTCTTCAACCCATCAGAGTCAATGCTACCAAAGTATTTTAGGATGAATCTCCATCAGCTTTTCCCTTCTAAATACTAAACGTTTTGTTTTTTTTCCCCCCATTCTTCCGTACAGAGTAGTTTAATCTCAGTCAATGTGGACAGAGAGCATATAAAAATGTTTGGCCTAGACTTTGACTGGGCCATCCAAACATACAACCGTTCTTTGTTCTAAACCACTCCATCGTAGCTTTGACTTCAACCCCTCCATCCCTCAAATTATTTTAGCCTATAACGGGTTATCTTCCAGTCTCAGTCTGTGTTTAGTGCCATCATTCTTCTCACCTACTCTAACCAGCTCCCTTGTTCTGGGACAGAGAGCCACCCCATCACAAAAATGCTGCCACTGCCATATTTCACAGTTAAGGTCTGGCATCGTGCTGAAAAGTGAACCTCTGGCCCAGTCTTAATACTTTTACAGCTTCTCACTAGTTTCTACTACTTCCTTTCCTAGGATTTCCCTGTATTTAGCTCCATCCATCATCCCTAAAATTGTAATCATTTTCAGCTCCACAGCAATATGCCCCCATCACCTTGTTTCACAGCAGAGGTGGTGTGTTTAGAAAGATGTAGTGTCTTCTTGCATGTAGATGTAAACGCTCAGGTCTAATCTCATGGGACGTTCCACATGTTTGCTGCGTCCCCTACTTGGCTTGTGGAAGTCCCCAAACAGGACTTCTTATGACTTTATTTTAGTAATGTTTTTTTTCTTGCCTCTCTATAATAAAGGATTTATGCAGTGGTCAAATTAAACTCAAGGGGGGTTTTCTACCTAGTTGAGAAGGGGCTCCTGGAGACAGTTGGTTACATTGGATTTTATTAAGTGGTATAAAGGGGCTGAATACAAATGCAAGCAACACTTTTTCATTGGCAAAAATATAAGAAACCACATTTTCCCATTAATTTACAACTATGCAGTACTATTTGTTGTCCTATCACATAAAATCTCAAAAACATACAGCAATTCTGGTTCAAACATGACAAAATGTGCGAATGAATACTTTTCCAAAGCCCTATAATATTAATTGTGATACACTGGTGTGTTTCCTCTCCCACTTGAAACTTCTCTAAGCTTTCTGAGGGGCAATTACTGTTTTCCTCCTCGCCTTTCTGCTGCGATCCTCCTCCAGCTCACCTCAAAGTGCTCTGAAATTAATTTAAGTCCACTCCTTTCCTGCCAGCGTCTCAGAGATGGGACCCAAAGGGGGCGGGAGGAGCTTTACCCGGACATTACCTGGACGGCGCTGAGTGGCGCTCAAACCTGAGCGTGTAATTGGTTCAGACAGCTGCCTCTGGTGCTTGGCAGCCAATAAGGTGAAAGTTCATCACCCATAACAACTGGCGCCCCGCGACAACGCGTGAACTGCGTCATTAAAGACAGAATATTAGAGGGAAACGTGGGGGCAACGGAGTGGGGGATAACGCACTGCAGAAATCATTTCTGTATCCAAATTTGGGTGATTGCATTTAAATTAAATTAGTTGCTTGATTTGTTGGGGGGGGGGGTTAACATTAATACTCTGGGATTGATTGTGGAAGACTAAAACTGATGATTTTCTGCAAAATCAAATTTAAACTGCTATCAAAATACATAAGTTTGAAGTGCTTTTTTCTGCACACAGAATCTAATGGAAAAAGCATGTTATTTTAATCCAGGACATGCGGTTAAAATACAGCAAAGAAAGTTTATACGCCGAGGCTCTGAAAACTAGGCTCTTGAGTACCCCGCCTTTTTGTCGATTTTAATGTATCTTGTTTTCAGTCGCAGAAGTAAGAGCTGCCAATATCAACTTGAGACCGCTGGGATCAATAGAGCACCACAAACAGATATAAAAGGCAACACCTACGCCTCAGCATTGATCACAGTGACATTTACTTTGCACACCCACTAAATGTCCTGCCCTTGTCACAACATTTGAAGAAAATCACACCAATCGATCACGCTCACTGACACACGCCTCCCATTACTCACACCGAGCCACAGTCTTTTGGGGGTGGGTGGGGGGGGGGGGGCTTTTAACTCAGTCCCAAAGTTATTGAGTTTGATTATGCAACATAGCTGATCATCTAATATTTTATTGTTGTGGGTTTCTATTTAAACTTGCTGACCTTGCCTTTTCATGTGTTAATAAATGAAAAGCAAAATGAATCCTGACGGGTTTTTTTAATGAAGCATGATGATCAAAGTCAAAAATCAACAGTTATTTTCAGTGAGAGACAATCGAAGGGAGGCGGGCAGGCAGACGTGGAGAGCTGGTCTCATTTCTTTTTAACTCGGTATGAAGACTCCTTAATATAAAACGCTTGTAAACAAATGGAGAATATGATGGGGGATTACCGGCTTTTATAATTGCTCTACTGCGGGCTATTCTCAGGAGGAAGAAAAGTAGTAAATTCTGAATCAAATGTTTTGGTTTAATTCATTTAATTATTAACTGAATAAAATAAGTAGTGAGATGGGTGATAAATGTGTTTATTGCTTGCCAAACAAAATAAATAAGCCTACCAAACGACCTCTGAGTCTGTCAGTTTTCTAGGTTTTGAATACATTTTTATTTGGTTTCAACTCATATCGACATTTCAAAAGAAAATAAAAAGGCAGAAATGATAGGATTTTTTTTTCTCTTTGAGCTGCTCTTTCATGATTTAATTCTTATACTGTTTTTTCTTTCCTTTTTTTAATTTTTCTAATGCATCTGTATCATCACTATTCCGCTTGCTCATTTTAAAATCACAGATTATGGACCAGACGTGTTTCTTATATCCCACACTTGGCCCTCTTTGTCTTCTGCCCTAAAGTTTTCCACTTCGACCTCTGTGTTTCTGCTTTTTAAGTTTTTCCTCTTTCTATCCCCCTCCTCACGGCTGCCCAGGGCGCAGTTGTCCTGCAACTTGTCTTCTGGTACTCCATGTTTCCAGAAGCAGCTTGCAACTGATTTAAAGATATCTAATGTACTCAAAACTGGGGTTGAAGAATGAAAGAATCATATTATACCAGTCCTCGTAAATCCTGATTGTTTGATATTTCCTCTAGGAAGACGGCCTGTTGAGGTTCTGTGTATCATATGTGACTATAAAGAATATTTGATTCACTGAATCTGCTGGATCCTAAAAGAAAAAAAAAACCTCCAAGTTTGTAAACTTTTTATGATTAAACTTTTTCAGTTTATGTTTTCTTTTAAATCTGCCACGTTTCTGTACTTTATTTAAACTTGACAGGTAAAAGCGATCCATTTTGCGTGGTGGAGCTGAGCAACGATCGACTACAGACACACACCATCTACAAAAATCTAAACCCAGAGTGGAACAAGGTCTTCACTTTGTGAGTGGCTTTCACAATGATACTTTGTTTTACTATTTATTTATTCACAACATATTTTAATTGCATCTTCTTAAATCAATTGTGAATAAATATTAAGAATATTATTCATTGCCCTTAGGAGTCTTTTTTTTTGCATATGCTAATCTAAATTATGGTTAAAACAATGGATTATGGAAACAATAATATTAACGGATTTTGCTCAAAGAATACGGGTGTTTATTAATCATAAACATATTAACTCTGTAAATGAATGGAAAATGAAATGAGGTAAAATAAATCTAAAAGAAAAAAATATTTTTACTGACATTAATGTTGATTTCGACCCAATAGATTGGCTGTACAGTGTATAATATTGATGTAGATTTCTTTTCATAATTGTTAGTAAAAAGTTGATTTCATGTTTTGTTTTTTTGCAAATGTTATAATTTTAGCCAAGGGATTTATATACTCATAATATAAATAGATGTATAAATATGCTGTGCAGTATCATACAGGAAGTATTTATGAGTTGTTTTTAAAAATATATTTCATTTTTTTTCCCCCAAAATGATTGTGAATTTGTAGTATTTGTTATGGTGTTGGATATTTTTGTGCTTTTTTCATCCCTTCTGTAAACTTGTGAGGTAAAACCGCTTCCGCACCGCTTTGAGTCCTAAGCTTCCTCATGTCCCCGTCTTTGTGTGTGGTCCAGCAACGTCAAGGACATCCACTCGGTGCTTGAGGTTACCGTTTACGACGAGGACCGAGACAGAAGTGCCGACTTTCTTGGGAAAGTGGCTATCCCTTTGCTAAATGTGAGTCAAAGGCAAGATTCCTGTTTGTGTTTCGTTTTCCTCCTCCTCCCTTGGGGATAATACAGAGAGTACATAAAGCCGTGGAACACAGAGAATAAAAAAAACAGAGGAGGATATAAAAAGCAGGGGTTATTTTCGCAACTCCACTGATGACACTGTTATTCTTTCTCAAAGTAGAAAACTTGACAGGAAGCGGGAATAAATGGAAGAGCTGAGTAAAAAGAAAGGTATAGATTGATAGCTGAGAGGATATAAAGTAAGTGGATGAAAGATGTGATGAAAATGATGCTGATAGACAGTAAGATCTGACTTGGAGGTGAAAGAAGGATGCCTCTTATATTTGGTAAAAATATAGATAGCCTGTGCGCGCAGTATATCTGTGCTTTGCTGTAACAGGATGATTCCCCAGGATAGTTAATTTCTGTTTGACAGAGCCGAGCTGCAGTGGGTAATGAACAGGTACTTGTCAGAGTTGCCACAGTTGTTTTGGGTTCCCTGTCAGCGCCAGCAGCTGGGGTTCAAAGGTGGCCCGGGGAGCCGATTCAGCCGGGTATTGCCAGACAGACGCCTGTCATGTCCCTCTCCCACAGATCCAAAATGGAGAACGCAAAGCCTACGTCTTGAAAAGCAAGGAGCTGACAGGGCCAACAAAAGGGGTCATCTTTCTCGAAATAGACGTGATTTTTAATGCTGTAAGTCTTTCTTTTGCTTTTTTTTTAAATCTCCTCCCTGCTTTTTTTCCCTTTTACCTCCCACCCCTTATTATCCGCTCACTCTCATCCTCCTCTTGTTCTCCCCAGCATTTGCCCCCTTCTATATTGCTGTTGTCTTTATTCTGTTTGTCCCCCCCCCCCTCCCTCGTTCCTATCTCATCCGTCGTCCCTCGTCCTCGTTTTGGCTTTAATTATCGAAGACTCCCTCTCAGCAGCCTTTGTTCGCCCATTCACCATCGCCGTGTGTGTCCTACAGCGGCCATCTTACAGCTCTGTCTCCTGCTCTCCCTCTCCCTCTCTCTCTCTCTCTCTCTAGCCTCTGACATGGGGCACGCTCTATATGCATGTGCTGCTATGCTGTCCTCAGCGCCTTTAAAAATAAACAAGACATTGCTCCTCATTATCACGTTTGTGAGACTTTGTGCTTGCTGTACTGTCCAGGTGAAGGCTGGTCTCAGGACGTTGACCCCCGTCGAACAAAAGTATATTGAGGAGGAGCCTAAAGTGTCCAAACAGGTACATCTGCAGCCAGTGTTTATCATCTGCCACTCCTCCTCTTTTTTTTCCTATCTGCATCCCCCCCACCCTGTCCGACTCCCTATTTTGCTTAAACGTCTAAAGCAGAAACTAACGACACCGCTGAGTGGCATTCTGTAAAGCAAAACAACTGTGTAGGCAAGATACAACAGGATGATTGAAGGAAAAACAGCATTTGTTTTTTTTTTTTTTGTTGTTGTTTCTTTTTTCCTCCTCCCACCTCCCCCCCCCCCCTTTTTCTCATCTCTTCCCCCTCGTATCCACTCTGAATGGTGAATAGAAATGTCAAGCTGTCAGCTCTGGGGTGCATAAGTAGATTGGCCATCCTTATAGTTGGCCCTCTTTGCCACTGCTGCTTTGCACTTCATTGTCACGCGGCTCAGTGTGGCGGCACCACAAAGGGATGAATGATAGGGGCTGGCCCGCATCAGATGTGTCATATGAGTGACCGTTCGGGCTCAGCAGTCAATGTTACGGCCACGCACAGCCGAGCGCGGACCCGGGCCTCGTCCCGACGCAGCACAGCGCGCATCCTTTTTGTAAGTCCTCCATCCTGCCCCAACCGCCCCCCTTTCCTCGCTGATTCTGCCTCCGCTGCTGCTCCTTTCTCTCGGCTCACTGTGTGCTTTTCCCCCTCTTGTCCCCATCCCTGTTTCACCCCTGACTCATAGAGATGACCCATGTCAGCGTCTCTCAATGATGATGTCATTGGCTGGTATGGAGGGACTGCCCTGTGAGGGGTCTTTTGTGTGGCAGCAGCTCCCCTGTAGTTGCTGCATTCACACACCAAAAGACAAAAAAGAATTAAATAAAAATGGTGTGGTGGGATGACGCAGGTGCCGTCTACCATGCTCATAATTGAGTCCAATTATGACGCTGGACTCAATTAATGAATAGTCCAGTTTTACGTGCTTCCCAAAACTAAAGGGTGAATTTAACACAAAATAACTTTAAAAGCTTAGACTTTTTCACAATTCTTTGTATTTTAACTTAAAAGTATTTTATTAGTATGATAAATAATAGGCTGACAATATAGTGCATATTTGTGAAGCGGAAGAAATTTTTTTTCAGAAATAGAAATTGAAAAATTGGGTCAGCATTTGTACTCCCCCCCCCCCCCCCCCCACCCCACCCCTTTTTCTTTAAGACCCCTAAATAAAATCAAGTGTAACCAACTACCCTCAGAAACCCGGTCATTCCTAAGTAGGGCCCACCTCTGTGTGATTTATTTTGATAGAAACACAGAGAAATTCATTGAACAAACAGCATCATGGAGACATAAAAGCACACCAGACAGGTTTCTGCAAAGACCAGAAACCAGAAAACGGCTAAAACATGACTGTCAAATTGCCAGAGTGGAGCAATCAAGAGCCACATGGTAACTGTGGAGGAGCTGCAGAAGTAGAGAGCTCATGTGGGAGAATCCGGAGACAGGACAACTACTAGTCATGCACTTCTCACATCTGGCCCTAATTCTGGCAAAAAAAAATGGAAAAAGTTTTGGGGGCATGAATACTTTTGCAGGACACTGTAAAACATAAATGACTTGCAATTTTACTGTCCTCAGAGTCTGGTTATTTAGCTGGAAGAACATAGCGTCATACCTATTTTTTTCTTTTTTTTAATAATTATTTTATGTTTTGAAAAACAAAATTCCTTAAGTACATGTGCTTAGGTAGAGACACATTAAATAGATAAACAGTTTTTTACTGCATGAGAAGACAAACGTCCAAGGTGGGTATTTTTTTGTTCTTTTTTGAGTGAGGGATCTGGAGAGGCAGTATCTCCTTTGGGAACAATTTCTCCTGGTGGTGACCTGATTGGGTAGTTTCCTGTTCCTGCTGCTGTCATGCTATTCCCTGAATGGCTGGAAACCCAAGAGGATGGCAGCGGCGCCTCGTCTCTTGTTTCTAGAACAACAGTTTGAGAGTAACAAGGGAGGCGGACTTATGTTGTTGCAGAATGTTAATAGTAAATAAGAACTTTGTTTTTTTTTTACGTTATATGCCCTGAAATATAATTTTTAATGCAAACTGGGGTCAAACCGGTCAATCTTGAGCTGTAGTTGAAGAGTTTAGGTTATTTTACAAGTAGCCTGACAGATGACACACTAAGAGTTTGGATATTAGGGAGCACAATTCTGCTGAATTGAAATCCTATTTACTCATGAATGAAAGATGCTGAAGTAAACATCCATAATCCTTTGTGTTACTTGGAAAAGTCATAGAAAATGTAGAGAGTATTTTAGTGTCCAGCTTCCTTTTCTCTCCCACCAAATGTTATTGTTTAAATAAATGCTTTATGGAGTATTCACAATGAACTGTTGTTCTTTTCCTGTTTCATGGTGCTTTTTTTTGACACTAAGACTTCATTTTTTCTAAAGCATTCATTTGTTTTACTTTCCCTCAGTTGCTCCTGCGCAACTTTAACCGAGTCAGGCGCTGCATCATGTTCCTGATCAACACAGGCTGCTACATCAACAGCTGCTTCGAATGGGAATCTCCACAGAGAAGCATCTGTGCTTTTGTGGTAGGTGTGGGAGCACCTGCGGTTACATTTTTTATTTTTTTTTTTACACTGAACGTACAAAAACAGAGCAGAGGAATAAAAAACAGGGATGTTCTCAGATGTTCTTAGCACAATTTCTGTAGAGATTAGACTGTTTTGACACTTACTTGCTGGTAAGGATTTCGAGGATTGCCACGTGTACTTGAGACAGTTTGAAAATTATTTTGTTGGACCATCTACAAAGTAAATGCAACTACAAGCAGTTCCTGCACAGAAGAAGTGACCAATTATCTCTCGTCTCAACTGCTAGTCTCCTGCACATCTCTTTTGCTCTCCTCTGTCATATGCGTCTGGTATTAAAAAGTGAAACATAATTGGACAGCAGAGCTATCAGTAGAGGACATTTGACTGCAGGGCAGTGAAAGACTGCTTCAAGGTTCCTAACCTAAAAGATGACAGAGCAGGCATTTAGTCCCGTCTGCTTTATGCACCCTGACTTAAGTAGCGACAGGACAGGTGGGCCCACCCTGACCCACCTTTACCACGGGAGCACCCTGCTGCAGACATTAGCTCCATTTGGCCGTTTGACACCAGTTTAATCCTGACAGAGGCTGTATGTGTGCATGTGTTTGTACAGCAGATTACACTGTCATCATAAGACTTGAGTCAGAAGAGATGTAGTATTGATCAGTTAATGTTTTCCATTATATTCTCTGCATTATGTGTGTGTATGTGTGTGTTCTTGTACTTGCAACTGAGTGAGAACATATTTTTCATATTTTACCACCAAATCAAAGACATTGATGTAAAGTTAGGTCCTTTTTTGTAGTTCTAACCATTTTTGGGGGCTAGGGGTCAGGTTTGGTACTAAGGTGTGAATTAGGTTGGGGCAAGGCCATAGAAAGGTTTGAAAGTTAATGTAATTCAATATGCACTCAGTGCATAAAATAAGTATGTAAAACAAGTGTGTGTACTTGTACTTGCAGCTAAGTGAGAACATTGTTTGCTTTTTTGGGCCTCAATTTTTTTCTTGGTCAGGAGTTAGGTTTAGGATTAAGGTCCAGTTAGGTTTTGTTTAGGGTTAGGTATGTAATTGGTAAACGTTAGGTTTACCAATGTTTAAGGTGGGGCTCCTTCCATGATGCACCGTGACCCACTGATCACCCACATTAGGTGTTTTATTGTTTTTCTTTTGTGTCTGGTGTTGCCTTTGTTATTTATTAATAAGTGTTTTTAGAGTTCCTATGTTCTACTAGACAGCAATTAAATAAAAGAAAGTATATATTGCTCATACAAATGAAAAAAGATGTTTTCTTTGTAAAACACAAAAATATATATTATATTGATTTTTAAACAAAAATGAAAACTTTTTTTCCAAGTAATTAAATAGTTAATAAATGAAAAAAGTAATACCTGTGTGGCCGGGGCAACGTTTCGACCCGTGAGGGTCTTATTCAGGCCAAGAAAGAGCACAACAACAAAAAAGAGAGCTGGGTAGCTGTGACAAACAGAGATGTTGTCTCTTCAAAGGTTCAAGCAAGAATGAGCTCTCACTCCTGCTCTGCTCGTTTTATACTCAGCCCACCCTCCCATGTCTTTAGGCTGCTTTTGGAATGAGTATTTTTAACCCTGTTTTAATAAATAGTGTTTTTATACAACAATGAAATGTTTGAATATTTTTGGTTCACATATTTCTAAAGATCAAACGAAACTTTAACTCATAATAATTGCTAAATCATTTTCAGAAATAATGTTGAAATTTTAATCGAAGTTTAATTTTTAACCCAGTTTTTAAACAACAATGAAATGTTTTTCAGTTTATTTGGTTTACATATTCCCAATGATGAAGTTACACCCTGAATCATGATAATTGCCAATAATTTGTTTCTGAAAATTTCATGTTAAAATTTTTTAATACATTTAAAAAATGATAATACATGTTTTCCCATCAATTCAACATTTTAACAACTACCCAATCCAAATTCAAATTTAGCATTCTCACAGTCCAATTAGGGTTAGGGTTAGGCAATAAATCAGTAATTACATTAATTATACTTGATGTTTAGTCCAAATGGCTCTTTAGTATCCAGCCAATATATCCACTGCCTTGGGGTTAGGGTCAGGGTAAGGCAATAGAAAGGCTTGAAAATAAATGGGAATCTATGGAAGTCAAGGCACAGTCCTCACTTTGTACTGTATACAAGCATGGGTGTATGAGGGGGCCAGAAGCACATGTTTGCTTTTCATTTCAGACACGCACTGATCTCAGATTTTGTGTATTGATTTGTATAACTTTGACTTGTCAATTTCAGCATGTTCTCTTTGGGGACAATAACTAGCATAATAGGTTTCTACTTTTTACATAAATTGAAAATGGAATAGTGTTGACCAAATATTTTCAGACTAACTAAGGCCTAGTCCACACATAGCAGGATATCTGGGAAAAAATGAGACATTTTTATGCGGCTATGCCTTTCAGCCACACATAAAAAGCGTTCTACATCACTTAAAATGAATGATCCTAAAAACTGCGGCCAAAGTGAAGATTTATAAACGCTCCGGTTTTGAGACTGTGTGTGTACACGAAAAGACGGATATTAACGTCCGGCGCATCACGGTCTGCGAATAAATATTGATGCGCTGCGTCACACATGTGCAACGCTTGTTTATACACTTGGCCATACGGTGGAGTTAAAAACGATTCCCAGTTGACATTGTCTTGTGTTTTATTAAAGCTAGGGTCGCCGGTTTTTCCAGAAGTTTCCCCAAATCCCTTTCTGAATAACTGTGCATGCGCAAGACTCGCTTACCTCGCTCTTCAGCTCTTCAGGGGGATCACGTCTTAAAAATCTCCCAAAACCTTATTACTTTCTACTGTGGCGTCCTGTTCTTCTCATAAACATGAATGCGGTTTGCTTCTTGCGACTCTCAGCCATGTTCAAAGTCTATGGTGAGAGCAGCGGAGCTACAATGAACGGCTAACCGCTAAGCTAACTGCAGCCAGCAAGCGGAAACTATGAAGGAACGGGCACGGACAATGGCGTTACGTGAACGCATCAGATTGATTGGCATGTGGGACAACCAGTAGATATGGCGATGCCGCCAGAACTTGAGGGACAGAGGGGAATGAAAGCAAGAACAAAACTCTGAAACCCATGCCATTCAGACCGAGGGGTATGGATTGGTTAGAGCCCTGCAGCTCCCACAGAAAACGATTTTTAACCTCTTTTTTGTGAATACATAATGTATTTACTACTTTCAGGGTGGAAGGACCATTTTACCCAGTATTACAAAAAGTTTCAACTATAGCTTTAACTTTATATTCTAATATGGTGTTTAAAAGAAGCTCAACTTCTTTATCTGTTCTCAAGATCGAACCTCCCAGCGCCATGATACATTCCTAACAGGAAGTGGTTGTTTTGAAGGATTGTGATTGGCTGGCACAAGTTTTAGTTTTGCAGTACACTGCCCCCTATGTGTCTGGCATATTAAAAATACACTCATATTTCTGCGGGTTTGTGTGCATGAAAACCTTTCTAAAAAACCTCCCGTGTGTATGGTATTATTTTTTATAAACGGTTTAGGGGAGATATTTGTTTTTTTAAACCCTGCTACATGTGAACTACACCTAAAATTAGACAAATATTTCTTATACCAGTGCAGAGTTACAGAGCTGTCTGCTTCACTGAAAATCTACAAATACAGTAAATCTTGCAGGTCATTGCACAAATGTATCGGTGCAAATAAATTAAACTAAAAAGACTGTCGCCATATTTCATTTATTCCTTAACAATACAGATTTTAGCTCCATTCCTTAGTTTTGTCACGTAGCAATAATATTATAGTTAGCCCTAATCACTACATATTGAATAATTTCCCACAAGATCATTTCAAAAATGAATAACATTTTGTCCAAACTAATACTTGAAAAGAGAACAGTCTGATATACTGTCATGTTATAAACTGTTAAATCCTTCATTCATATATTGTAACTATCCAGGAGCCCCAAGCAAGATTTCTATATCTGAGAAAGCAGTTGGTGTTCCACAGCAGTTAAATAGGAATAAACTATTATTTTAAAACAAAGACTCAATGATTAAGAAGTTTACATTTTAAACTGTCTTCGGCTTGTCATGTTAGCAATTAGCACTATTAATTTGCATGTGGTTACTATTGCTAAGTGTGTTTCGTCTGTAAAGTTAGTAGACCTCTGCCTTATCTGTGGCATTTCTAAAAGGTTCCCAACACGACCCAATCCAAAGTGTTGCACAACAGATTGAACTTAGCTGTAATAATATCAGCTTCTTGTTTTCTGCTGAAATCTGTGCTGCAGTGGCTTGAATAAACAGACGATATGTTTCCTTTATCGAATCAACTTACAGTGTTTGAACAGCTTTCTCTAGCTTGATTTTTAAGGACCTCTCAAATACTGAAAATAAAGTTTACGCACACCGAAGACTGTCATTGTCAGCGTGACATCATATCACTTCATCATATTGTTTGGAAAAGAGGTGTAATTTATTGTTTTCAACCATAGTCTATTCTTTTTCTTGTGGCCTTGCCAGGATTCTTTGTCACTTATCTCTTAGGGGAAGGTAAAGAGGTCAGACAAATTAAATTATCTAGAAATTCTCCAAAAATCAAAGCTGTTTTTTTGTTTTGTTTTAAACATCAGTTTAAATGGTTAAAGAAGAGGAAAGGGTACAGCTTTGAAAAATTCAAGCTTTGTGTGAACTCCCGCGAAGCTGTTCAGCCTTCAAACCTGCACAGTTTCAAAGGCAAGGTGCACAGCATTCCTGATTAACAGACTATTCTTATTGTGCTCACTTTTACCCAGAGTATTCAGATGACGACAAAGGGTGTATCTAGGCCAAGGACAAAGTGTTTTATAGTTTATAGTAATTCTGAAATTTAGGTGTCATTGCCCCCCTTCCTCCTCCCCAGCTCCACCCCTATCCTTTAGGGAGTCTGCTAGCATAGGAATATGCACTTAGCTAAAAGCATCGGAGTATTTAGGGCCTCTTCTCCACACAGGTATTCCCTCCTTCTCCTTCCCTTCCTTCATCTCATTTCTTCCTTACTTTGAGAGGCCTCTTAATCACTTCACTCATCTCTTTAAGTGGGTTTTTATGGGGGCCATCTGGCCAAGGTGGTGCATTCATGAAGGTGTGCTGCTGCGTGTGATTATGTCCGTGTGTGCACACACATGTGCGTTCCTGCCTGCAGACAGATGTTACGCCTAACTTTCTGTGGACAATTTGGTCTCAAAACTTACAAATGTGCGCACTTTATCAGACTTAAGCCAGCCTGAGGGGGATATATTTGAGACCTTTTTGTTATATTTTTTGCTCAGGTTTTTCTTTTTTCCTTACCAAAATGTAGATGTCATAACATGTCACAGCAGAACACTCCCTCTACACAAAAAGAAAATGTTTAAATTTTGCTTCACAGTCTCCTTTTGCCCATTCCAGGAATGTCAGCTGCATGTACACATCCCCCATTAGTGCCAGCTGTGATTAGTGTGGGTTTATGTGTGCATGTGTGAGAAAGAGAGACACTGCATTTTCTCTCTCTCTCTCTCTCTCTCTCTCTCTCTCTCTCTCTCTCTCTCTCTCTCTCTCTCTCTCTCTCTCTCTCTCTCTCTCTCTCTCACCCACACTGCTGTCACCCACCCATCCTGACAGTGAATCAGCCACCGTGGCAGCTTTGCCTGAGGCGTTGGCACAATGGACGCTACTGGAGTTACCTCCTGTCCTGCATGATGGGTGGTGTCTTTGTGTGTGTGTATGTGGATGGTGTCTCCATTCCCTGTCTCGGGGTTAAGCGTCTGCTTCCGTTCTCCACACCTGCGAGCAGACTATCTCTCCCTCCTATCCGTCCATCCGTCCATGCCCGTTCTTCTTTATCTCCAACCCCCCCTTCCTTTCGCCTTGCCTTGCAGAACGTTAAGGCCATTGTCGGGCCGAGCGGTGTTGGGTTCTGTTCTCCCGCTGCTGCCAGCTCTCCCCTGCGGCCCCTGCAAGACAAGGCTGTTATTGCCCGAGGGACCGCAGGCCTCGGCAGCTCTTCCTCCAAACAAATTTGCTGTAACTTTATCTGCAATTGGGCCCTGAATTGGGAGCAAATAGAGGCAGCTTTGTGACGCTCAGGGAAGGGCGAGGGCAGTGAGCTGGGGGTTGTTGGGGAGGCAGGGGAAATGATACCGGGCTCTTTTATGTCAGGCAAAGTAGGACTCTTATCAGGAAGAGAGCCCAGACAAGGGAGCTACTTCTGGAGGAAACTGGAGCACCTATCACCTGCTTTGCATTTAGATAAAAATTCACCCAGCTGAAATAAAAAAAAAGGGGGGGGGGGAAAGCAAAGACAGGTACAGAAGCAACCATTTGAGTGTGTACGTGTGTTTTCACATGTCTGGCTCCGACACCGTAGCAATGAGCGGTACACACCAACCACTCTGGGTCTCTTTAAATTGCTCCTTTGACTTCTGTTCAAAGAACCTCTCTAACTTTTAAAAGTTTTAAAGTCAAGGGTTCGTCTTTGCCCACAGCAAGGGGCAGCTTTGAAAGATATACTTTCACATTTTGCTGCTCGCTTGATTTGCAAAAAATATAAAAAGAATGATAGTTGAAATATTGTGGCGTGACTGATGGGGAAAACCAAGTCAGGGTTTAATCACTGGAGATGAAGACTCAACAGAAATTGAGATCCTTTTGTAAAGGAGTCAGGGCATGAGTACATCTAATAGGTACTGTCGAAGAGCTTTCTTTTTGAGGACATATGCTTTGTTTTATTTTACCATGTCCTAACAAGATTGGACAGATTTTTCATTAGATCAACAGATATTGTACTTTATTCTGCAGCTGAGCAGCAGGGGGCAGTCTAGCACCACTGAATAATAAGTAAGTCTGGTCACAAGCAGGCCACCCCCTCCCCTCTTGATGTTCACCCGAACTTAACAGGACTTCGAGTTGGTGTCTGGCAACACTTAGTGCCAGCATGGATATTGATGTAAGAGAGATAAAGGGGGAACTCTGAAATCCAAACTTCAGTTTCAGTCCACTGAGACTGAGCAGGGGGAAAGTTAGCCCGGTGTGTGGTTAATGTAAGCCAAAGCACTGAATATTACCCTCCCACAGTGCTGCAGCAGAACGCCGTCAGGACGCGGACTCTGTTTTCTAACCAGAAATAAAACTTTTAAAATCCCCACACTAAGCACTTGAATACATTAGTTTGACTTTTTGTTTCCTTAATGTTTTCAATAGAGCTTCCTTTGTTGTTGTTTTTCTAATATTTTTTAAAACCACCGATGAGCATAACTGAAATGAAATCCAACTCCAAAGACATGGCAAAATAATTTATTATTTCGGGGTATTAATATGTTTGCTAAAAAAATAAAAAGATAAGACACCATGGTGTTACTTTAATATGTCTGCTTTAATTATTTGAGCCATTTGATTTTCAGATTCATCTCAGATGTAAAAGTTTGCCCAGTTCAAATTTAGGCTTTAACTGCTGATAAACTGTTTTAGCAGATTTGACAGTGGAGAAAAATGCCCTTTTTACAATGTTTTATGATATAATAAAAGTCTTTTTTTTTTTAAATGAGCGTTTACAGAGCACTGAACTAAAAGATACACTGTTTTATGATAGATTAGACTTGTTGGTTAAAGATAAACTGCTACTCTTTTATTTCTGACTTGCTTTTAATCATCCATCACTCCTGCCGTCAGTCGTGGAGATAAAATCAAATCTATCAGTGAAAAAAAAAATACATAACTAAAATAAATACATAATATGAAACACATCATCCTTGTTGATTTAGAAAACAAATAGGAAAAATAGCTAGTAATTAACATTCATATTTATTTACATAAATCCAAACCTAGACTAATTGGACACTGTTATAAATGCAATAACTTGTTTATAGGAAAAGAAGCAAAAGCAAAACATGCAGTGGACGTTTACGATACCAAACCACCAGTAGCATAAATCAGAACAAGACGAGCGAGACATCCTTTGCGTGCGCTTTTGTGTGTATGTGTGTCTGTGAGATATCCAGTACGGGCCATAATCATATGGGTTTTTGGACCACACAGAGTAATCTACCGATGACTCCCATAGTCTACATCTGGAACTTCCATCATAATCCTCCTCCTGTTTTTCCATTTGATCCCGTGTGTTTTTGGACTTGTCCCCCCCCCGCCTTTTTACTGGTCACTGACATTCACAGCGGGTGACCCTTCCCACCACTCCTATCTCTCTAGGCGGCGAGCTTCCTATCAGGTGTAGTGAGCAGCAGCGGGGTGGGGGGGCGTCGTTGACGGTGGTGGCTGCGATTGCCCAGTCCTGTTGGAAAGGTCCAGGCACCGCAGGGCCCCCGGTGTCCAGCCGGTGGGCACAAAGCAGGGGCCGACCACTGCTGAGTCCGGGTGTCTGGTTTCCCTTGCTGCCCGTCAAAACTTCGCCTTCAGCCGCTTCAGTCAAATGGAGGAAGAAGGGGGGATGACAAGTTAAACAACCCAAGGCAGATAGAAAAGAAAAGAAGAGGTTTTAAAACAGAGACGAGCATAAAAGAAAGTTTTGAGGATTTTTATAAACCTCTTCAGAATGTAGAATTAATTTTCCCAGCGAGTGATTAGATAACCAGAAAATATATTTACACAGCAGGATGTGTACGGTATATTTATAACAGTGAACTTAAAAGGAGTGACTGTGGATCTGCATAAAGATGTTTGCTGTTATTTATAGAATCTACGAGAATAGGTTTAAAAGGAGCGAGCTCCTTTGTTTGTTCAACTGAAGTCAAGTTTTAGCACCTCTGCTGCACATTGTGTTGTCAGAGATTGTTTCAGAGTTTATTACGCTTACAGAACATTACAGTCTGACTGCAGATGAATTTGAAAGTAAATTTACAAGAAATGTAGAAGTGCTTTGCAGAGTTTCTCTGTAAGAGATTTTTTTTAATGCTTTCACTGTTGTTAGTGCTTTTAGGATGCACAAAAAATTTGAGTTGTTTTGCCTTTTGTTGAACAAATAATGAATTATTAAACTGTTTGTTTCTCCTGCACAGCTGTTTTAAGAACAAGTCTGTGTGTGAGAGAGAGAGACACTGAGTGTGATTTCAAGCCTTTTGGGGGATTTTTAAGTTCCAGCAACCAGACTGCTCAGGTTTTTTTAAAGAAGGAATTAAAACTTAGAGGGAATTTCATGATGTGCTGGACGTGTTTAATGTTTAATTTAGTCTGTTATTTTTCACTCTGGATCTTCAGTGTCTTTTAGTTAATTTTGCATGAAGTGTTTATTTTTTTTGATTATAAAGTTTGGATGCCAGGCATTCCAAGTTTTCTGAACGAGAATAGTTCGCCACGGCACGCAGCGTGCCTTTCTGCAATTCAGCATTCCACCAACTCCGCGAAGAACCTCACATTCACGCTAACCTTCGGCTGCAAGAGCAATGAAGGGCTCGCAAACAATCCCGTGCACACTCTGAAATAAAGCAGTTTGATTGCTTTAAGCTTCATCTTTCCCCTGTTTTTCGACTAACAGGGCAGATTAATTGCTACACAGACCAATAAATCTGCTTTATACAGTAATAGTCTCAATTTTACCAGTCTTGAAAGTTTCCTGTCAGAGCTGATTGCTAAACAGGGATGCATTTACACGCAGAGTAATTAATTTCAAATCTTCTTTTGCTCCTTATTTTGAAATAATGGATTTGTTGTGCTTAAATTTGATAAATATGTTTGGCTGGAGGACATTAAGCATTAGGCACGGCTTGCATTTTCAGCCTTCGTTTATAATTGCCGCCAAGATTTTATCAGTCGTGAGAAATCTCCATGCGCTTTAAACATGATACTATTTGAAAGGATAAATATGCTTTTGTGTGCGTTTGTCTCTGACGGATGTTGTTCCCACACAATAACCCATCTCGGTTTTTTTTAAAGTAACAATTGAAACAAAGCTGCCTCACTATTCGCACAATGCTGCCGCTTGAAAATATCAAGCCATGAGCATTTGCAATTTCGCTTTCCCACAGATATCTCCTCCAACGGCCACAGAAATCTGCTGTTGGAGGCTGGAGAAGCCTTACAAAAACCAGAATACAGGGTTTAGGGGAAGGTTAATTTTCAGATGGTACTCTTCTTGTTTGGTGATGAGAGGGGAGGTATAGAGGTTATGGTTTTGGCAGATGGGTGCAGAGGAGGTTAGAGACAGGGCATACGAGTCTTTTGGAAGCAGGAGAAGAGGGTATTGGGGCTTGGAGTGACAGGGTTAGGTACTCGGGGTGTGTGGGGTCATATTCTAGAGTTTGGGGCTGAGCTCGAACGGGTCAGCTTTGATGAGCTGCGTCTGAAATGGTAGACGACCTTGGGCTCTGGGATGATTGGCACAAAGGAAAGAGGCCATGACGGCTCAAGCCCATCCTCGTTCCTTTGCTGGAGACCAACAAATGTTAGTAAATGTTAGGTCCTCAGTTTTTATTGCCTTTTTAAAAAAAAATCTATCCTCCTTTTTGTTTCTACATATGATTGTGTATTATCGCCAAATGCACATGTAACCATCTCAGGGCGACCGACAATGTCGGCTATTAAACGTTTGCTCCCTTATCGCACAGTGTTCTGATTTTTAAAAATGTTTCTTTGCCAACAGATTTTCATCATTGTTGTCTGGAACTTTGAGCTTTATATGATTCCTCTGGCGTTGCTCCTACCGCTGGCCTGGAACTACATTCTCATCGCATCGGGGAAGGATACGAGGCAAGATGTTGTGAGTAAACCTCAGCTCTGTTTGGCTCTGTCTCTCTTCTGCCTTTCTCACACACACACACACAAAAAATTTGAAGATGATATTACAATTTATTTCCGACTTTCCTGCCAATTCATATATTTCTAGACTTTACACCAATAAGGTGAATTTAATATGTCAAAATTTTAAATGATTGAAAGCATAATAATTAGTGTAGCTGTATAAATGCAAGTAACACACATTTCATAAGGAATTTCTCAGCTCACCTTTTGAATAGAAGCGGCTTCCAAACTCAGAATCAGAATTTGAATATTTATTTCTTAAGCGTCTCTGCCAGTTTTTGTTAATGAAAAAAACCCAATTTTGCCAAACAAGGAGCCTGCATTTCTCCACCGCATCCCACATTTCTCACTTTGCCTTCTTTGAGGCAAAGAGAAGGCAGAAATAATAGGCTGTCACCTTGAGCTATGTTACGCCACTTACCTGGTAGTATATTTATTTAATTCATTTTATTTTTTTATCTCTTATACCAATTAAATGATGTCAAAGCAATGTCATGGAGAAACAGACATGTTTTAATCATGGCCAGGCATATTTCGAGAGCACAGACTGAAAACGAGTGAGAGAGCTGGACTATGGAGTGAGCGTGAACAATGAAGTGATTAATTTTAATAAGTGCCTTCTTCCAAGACTCAGTTGGAAATAACCCGTTAACAGACTTCAATTTTTTCTTTTCTTTTTTTACAGCCTTCCCTTCTGTATGTATATTTAGCTTTTCCTAAGGAATCTTTGGATTAGATTAGATTGGATTTGGAAGCTCGTATTAAATTCTGTCATTATATTAAACCAAAACTAATAGATGTCGGTCATTGTAATGTTATACATACGAGTGGAATTAGATTTGAACTGATCATGACATACACCACGGATCTATAAATCTTCAGAGCTAAGAGTTTCTAAGCCTCTGACACTATATTTGTCCATTTAAAAAAATGGACAAATAAATAAATTGAGGAAAATGAGACAAATGCAATTCTTACATATCTTGATAATAGCCTATAAACATAATTCAGAGTTGTTGTTTTGCTCATATTCAAAAAAGAAAGTTCTCTGCAAGTAAATGTGCACAGATTGCCTGTATGACTGTGAGCCCTTAATGTAAGCGGGTGCTATTTCTTACCTGTAGATGGCGACATTGCTTGACAAAATAAATTCACAAAAATTAGTAGAAAACGAAACAAGTAAATCACACTCTCCTTTTAGAGAAATGCGGCTTGATGAATTGGACTCCCACATGCTTTACCCTACACATCTTCACCAACAAGAGGCAAGAGAGACTATACAGGATTTCACTGTGGATACACTCACAAACATTTGAAAATAGGAAAATCTCTGCCACCAGCTTTTAGCTACAGAGTTTTTAAAAATATTTGTTTAACATTTTTTCTCCAGATGCCATACTTTTTGTGTTACACAAAATTTCTGTGGTTATCCTTTACCTCTAAAACGTTATTTTCAACGCATTCAGCTTGTTGGACCTTCAGGTGACTTTCTGTACCCGCTACTAACGCAAGCCATCAAGGTTGCACTTATTTTTCTTCTGCTGCTAAAGATTCATGACTGGTTCTCTTTCTGTTGAATCTCTTCTTGTACAAGTGGTCAGTCAGATTAAAGCTGTAGTGTGGTTTAACTCTATAGATGTGTTAGTGCTGGGTGCCGATGCTGTGTGGGGAAAGGAGAGCGGAGAAGCTTTCTCCGTCTGTAGATGAGACAGTTGGAGTAAAACTACTGGGGAAAAGTCAATGCCCTAACCTTGTAGTATGCTGTATGTGCAGTCGGTAAATGTCTAGGTTAATCTGGTACACCGTTTTACCGAATGTTTTTTGCTATGTTGTTGGTTTGCAGGCTTAAATTGTTTGGTTTGTTTCCGTACAATCGACAACAGTGATTTAACCACAAGACAAGTGTTGATTACATCTAATTGCAAAAATCACTCGCATGCATTGACGCATGTGCTTCAACTGTGTGGGAAAACAGTGTATAGATACAAAGAAAAGGTTTTTTTTAGTCATAGTTAAAACTTGTGCAAATTTGTGTCTAATTTCTGATTACTGAAATACATAAAGGTTGGGTTGTGCCTGCTCCGTGGTCCTGTCTGTGTCTCGGATCTGTGTTGTGTGCTGCTTTGGTGTGAAGGTGTTGGCGGTACCAAAAAAGGCTGACCCCTGTGCTTGGTAATGGAGCCTCTTCCTCCCCCTTTGTGGCCTTTGTTGTTGTGTTGTTTTGTTTTGTTTGTCACTGTTCTGGCTCTATCCGCCATCTTTGCCTCCACCTGTCGAGGCCTGTCCATTTTAATTGGTCAGTTATGCCATTAGGTCGATGAAGTTAATCACGCATTAAGAGGAATATCGGGCAAATGTGACCTAACACTGCAAGGCAAGCAGACCCACCATACTCTTTGCCCCAAGTGGCCAGAACAGAACCCACACACACAAATCAAATACATAAAGGCTATTTTCTCTTGTCTCAGTTCCTTGTGTCCAATGAGACTTGTACATATAGTAAAAGTGAAATTTATTGTGTTTGTTCTTAAATTCTCACACGGACAGACTTGAGCTCACACTTTTAGACAGTAAATATCCCCTGAATCCTGTCTCTGTTTGTTTTGAACTCTCCCAATCTTTGGAGTGCAGGGCATGCGTTGGAGGATTGATCCCACCGAGAGCATAAAATATCTGCGGTTCTTTGCTTCCCTTTCTGTTCAACTGGTTTCCCTCTTCTGAGTCTTTATAAAGCCAAAGTTCTGGCCAACTCACTGTCTTCCTCCAGCTCTTGGCAGAGAACCAGCAAGACTACAAAAGAAACAGGAGAAAATGCTTTCTAATTACCTTTAACAACACACTAAATTTAACCATTGTGCAGAACTGAGCAAGGGTCAGTATCCGGTGCACAGCAGTCTGGGGTGAGGGTAAAGCGAAAGGAATCTCTGCTGAGCCCACTCTCAGGCAGAGAGGGAAAGAGTAGAGGAAAAATGAGTGAAAACTAAAAAAAAAAAAAAAACATACACTTGAGTCAAGAATTTTTAAAAGAACCAGCCTTGATTCATTTGAAAGGTTCAACAGGCAGACCTTTAGCTGGTTTTACACTGCAGCCAAAAGTCGGCCTGTCTGTTGCAAGAAAACCAAGTGTTCTCTACATGCAGCAGTTCACCATTCAGGGTCACGGACTGTTGTGTGGTTACATGCTGCTTTGTAAACAGATCCCAGATCAGCACTTCTTACCCTAGCCCCAACCTTGACCAGAACCTGCTAAGCAGTCAGAACGTCCTTAAAAACAGCGATTAAAGTCGGCACTGCACCAGTGAGGTCCCCGACCTCTTCTCTTATCTTGTAGCACTCTGACCCGCAGGCGCTGATTCTTTAACACCGCTAGCTGACCTGTGTGTCAAAGTGGAACATGCACACTGAAACAAACAAGAGATCGTGGTATGCTTTCAAATCTATGCAGAAGCTTTTATTTTATCATTCAAAACCTGATAATGTATTATGAGTGAATACATGACTTGTCAGCATTTGTGTGGTGTCTATTTTTTTTGAGGAGGTGGAAGGAATTTTAATGGCTCGAATGTCCTTCTCTTACTCTCATTTGGAGACTTGGAACAACTCAAAGCTCACATTGAGAGATTGACCAATGGACTTAATCAACCGGGGCACTGGCAGATTTCTGGAAGAAGGGGAAGGTTACAAAATATATTCAAACGTGCATGCAAGGCTGATGTAACTTTTATGAAGGTAAATCTTAATCTAAAATATTTGTGCATTGTGACTTACAGATGTGTAAACTTTTTTTGTACTTGTGAAAGATGGGAAAAAATGTAATTCCAAATTTCTTTTAGCATTTCTTTCTGGGACTTCAAATTCACTCTTACAATGCACATGTACTTTAGATTCAAATTTACCTTCATAAACCTTTCCATATTTTGTCTCAATGCAACAATAAACCGCTGTGTATTTATTAGGGTTGTCCATGTTTGACCAGGGCAGCACGATACCAGAAAAATAAGTGACATGCAAAATAGTTGGTGAATGTCCTGATGATAAAATGACTTGTGATAAATAAACAAATTCTTTGGTCTATAGCGTTGAAACAACTCTGCTTCGGGTCTATTGCGGCCACATACCCCAGATAGGGAGTAGCGTGGCATTAATATAATTAGCTGATGATTATTGCTGTCCAAGCAGTTCTCTGCAATAAAACGCTGGGCATAATTATGAAGTTAAAGGAAAAGTATCCAAAATGTTGTAGTAAGCCTTTACTCAAACACTTTTGTGGCACACGTTTGTATCCATTTGCAGAACCACCTATTGCAGCAATTCCTGCTTTTTCCTCCCGCTCTGTCATAAAGGCCAGATTTGTGGGGTGCACGGCCGATAGGTGTCACACTGAGAGATATTTCTTCCTGAGCGGTGGATAACTTCAACTCCCCCCTAGTCAAGTGGTCATGGGTTTAAATGGAAATGCCTTGTACAGTAAGTTTGCAGTTGGGCAAAGCCCTAGCCTGACCTGTGTTTCCCCCACAGTCACGATGATACTTTTTGTTCACCATGTTCTCCAACAAACCTTGTTAAATACAAATGATCTCTCTTTACACATTTGGTGAGTTCTGAAAGCAACTAACTAAAGCTGGATGTTGTTTGGAAAAGAAGAGGCTTGAATACAGACACAGAATTTTCAATCTTTTAAGGATTTCCCCATAACTTCTCATTTATGTGCTACCTTGTGTTGGTCCGTCACATGAAATCCTGATAATAATAAACTGAAGCGTGTGTGATGTTTGTGACGCTACTAAATGTGACAAAGTTCAGGCGTTATGAGTATTTCTGGCAGGTACTGTACATGCATAACTATTGCATGTG
Source organism: Fundulus diaphanus (assembly GCA_037039145.1). Taxonomy (NCBI): domain Eukaryota; kingdom Metazoa; phylum Chordata; class Actinopteri; order Cyprinodontiformes; family Fundulidae; genus Fundulus; species Fundulus diaphanus. Next base: position 32,558,856 of record CM073127.1, on the reverse strand, counting down.
TTTTGTAGCCATTTAGCTTACCTAAGGGTATATGACAGGTCCCGAGTATAACAGGCAGGGACACATCCCAACAGATATCCCTCCTCTCTGTTCTCTTGGCCCAGAAACGCCCTTAACCAGATGTTGTAAAGGTGTTAGTTTCAGGGCAGGCTGTTTCAGAGGGTACATATGGAACATGGTGATGTCTCTTTCCGCCGCAGGATGACGGGCAATTAGGCCTCGTCACACTGGAGGGCCATCCTCTTTATCCCATGCTTCAGACCATTACATTGATTCACCCAATGGATCTGCCAGCCCATTACGGAAGAGGAGACCCTAATGGCCTAAAGATACTTCACACTTAGAAACGTGCCTTCGGCTGGTGGGGAAGCTGGCTACTTTACGTTCATTCTACATCCTAGGTGTTTATGTATAAGTAGTATTTTCTTTAAGAATACATTTGATTGATTATAAGAGATATCTGCCCCAAAATAAAGAAGTGGGATCTCAACAATTGGTTATTGCGATTTCATCTTTATTCTGTATTGTGTGAAGTGATCCAAGTAACTGTGGTTAATGTGTTAAAATAACATTGAGTAATTTATTTCCAAGGTAGGTAAAACATTAAACTTTTTTAACCTTTTAAACATTTTAGAGCAATACTTCATTGCAATGTTTTTTTTCTCGATTTTGTGTCTCAAACAGCTTCTCGGTGTCTCTGAACGTCCTGCATCTTGACATCTGCCCTCATTAAGCGGAGTGCAGAAACACAGGTAGAGGAGAGTAAATATCAGGAAAGCTGGAAGAAAAGGGAAACTGCTGCCTATTATACCACATATCTCCTTTAGGAAGTCACACCTTCAGTTTTCCCCCATAAGAACGCAACTCTGGAAAGACAAGGAGAATGAGGAGAGGAGATGGAGTGGGAGCAGGAGACAGAAAAAGACAGAGAAGCCTTTTCTGAGAGAGAGAGATGACGAGAAGGAAGCAGTGGTGGATGGCAGGCACTCCTCCGTGTGGAGTCAGACATGGCAGTTGGTGACAGGTGACAAAATCAAAAGGTCATGTCACTTTTAACTGGGAGCGCCTGTGCCCCACTGATTTCCCCCGTGCCGCCCCGGCATCAGCACGGCTCATCTCTGCTCCTCTCGCTGCCTCTCCGTCTCTGCTAAACTGGCAGCTAGGATGGCAGGCTGGCAGGCAGAAAGACAGGCAACGGGCAGAGTTTGAAGCGGGACGGGAGCATCAGGGACGCCGATGCAGAATCCTCCCTGTCTCCCTTTTCATCATCTTGCCTTCTCCCCTCCCCCGTTTGTCTAACTCTTCGTCACACTGAACCTTTGGAAGTATCTGTGCTCTTTGCAAACAACGTCAGCAGTTCAGGGTTTATGCTTAAAGTGCTTGTTGTTGTGTCGTCTGTGTGGCACATCCTCTGTTGGTGTTTGTGAGCTTTTTCAGATTCAGATCCCGAGCTAAAGCCTACAGACATGTATAGTTGTGTGAAATGAACTAATAATCAAACAGGCCACGAGTTATAACACCTTTTTGGCAAATTTACAAGATAAAGACCTTGAGGTGCCTACAAAGGAAGAAACATATTGCTATAGAGCTTGACCCATCAGAATCATATGGCCAATTTACATATGGTTTTTGTACAGCTTTGATCTGCTTATTCCGATTTTCCTTTAAGAATTATAATTTAGGAAGATAGAAGGACAGCATTGAAAATAGTGTTTTTGTAGCATTTCCTCCACGAGTGGTAATTCATTATTCATGTTGAGAGCAGAGGTGATGTTGAATGTGTGATAAAGCACTTGCTGTAAAACAGGATTTTACTATTTCAAAAGACAATATTGTCTAAATGGATGAGTGATATATCAAACTATCTTTAGCAGCTTGTCTTAGCCATTAGCAACGTGAATCTGGCTTGTATTACTATAACATTAGTACAGCAGTGTCTGTGTGTCCTGTACATTCAGGAGATTGTAGATCCTTCCCTTGACTGTAAGATAGGCAAAATACTTCCTACATTTCCAAATCCAGCATGCAGATAGACCGAAGTTTAACACTCGAAACAATGAAACAGAGCAACTATGCTGTACTGTTGCTGTACTATGCTGTACTGTGTTCATCGGGGAGTTATTAGTAATTATTCTCGTTCTCCTTCAAATCAAATCAAACCCTTATTTTTATATGCATAGTAAAGAAACACATTTTCCTGTACAATGAAATTCTTACTTTTCTGTCCACACTGGATGCCAAGAGAATAAGGAAAATAGTATGAGTAAGCATGCTGGAAAAAACAATACAGCTTGAATAAACTGCAAACGTGTCTCAAAAAGTTGTGGTAAGATTTAGCTTCCATTTAATGTAAATCTGTCATGCTATCGCTGTCGAGATATTACAAACCTTTCATTAATAAAAGGTTCCTTTTATATTTGTCCTATTTTTAAACATCTCCCTTAATTGTTGCTCAAAGTAACTAACTCCCAGTCTTCTCCCCACAGTAACTGCATCCATACCAAATAGTGTTGCCGTTTGCTGTTCAGCAACATACTGGATTTCTACTTTCTGAACAGGTGGTCATTGGTTTCTCAGTGCATCTGTAGTTATCACATTACCTCAAACTCATCTTTGCATCATGCTGCTCACTGAATAGCTGCTCAGTCTACGGTTGCATATTTAAAATAAGCTCTAAAACAATAACACATGAAAATATGGATTATCAAATCTTTGCTACGGTGGTTTTCTATTTCAGAATATGCAGCTACCCTTATTACCCCCTACCACCAGCCTGCAGCTCCAGTAGCACCACAGCCTCAACCCCATCTAGCCCCCCACTGGGTGAGCCCTGGCTCGGGCAGTGCAGAAGGAAGGGCCCCCCTCTGAGGGCCACGGCTCTGACAGCTTGTGAACCCCCCCACCATGTGAGTCAGCCTGGCTCAGTCTTATCAGACACACACTGCTCTAGTCTGTGGAAACTGTAGTGTAGGCAACGCACACAGACACACACATATACTCACTTATGGACAGTGCATACCAAATAGGGCCTTGAGATCCCCCTGCCAGCCACCACGCCAAGCCTCAGCAGCTGGAGAGGTTAAAACCCCCTCACATATCAAAGAGGAAAAACAGCAGGAGGACGGAAGGAAGGAGAGATATAGGAATGGGAGAAAAAAAAAAAAAAGCAGGGAAAAGTATATCTTCGTGTTCACCTGGATGTCTGCCTCCGCGTCAATTCCCCCTGCGGCTGTCATTGAGAAGGTGAGGAAGGGAACGAGTGGAACTCAGTCCGGCCCGGGAGGAGAACGAGGTGTGAGCTCAGAGGTGTTTCTGCGGAAGGGTGAAAATGATGCTGTTACCAGTTCAGGTTGTCGAATTTAACTTTCTCTCTCCTGAGCCTCTATAAGCACTTGGTGCATTGATCCAGACAGGTTATGCTCAGTTTAGATTAAAAAAAAAGATCTACTGGAGACAAAGTTGTTTTCCTTTGGTATGTTTTAACTAATCCAAATTGAGATTTTTACATGTCCGGTCAGGCAGTGTAGCATTAAAAACTGCTATCTTAATGCCCATGAGAGCCCAACAGATTTTACTTTCACAAGTGGAGCATTACTGCTTTGACTATAGTACTCCACTTGATTTACAGTATATATGCATAAAGCTTTATTAGATTTTATTCTAGGACTATTTCATGTTCAGTGGACACAAAAATGGAAAGGTAGAAGAGAAAAAAATTAGATGAAATGCCGAAAAAGGGAGAAAATGTGAGAAAAATAGAAGAGCGTAAAAGTAGAGAACAAGATAATATCCTCGGAGTCTGCTTCTACACCGGCAAAGAGAGATATAAAAAAAAAGCAAAACAAACTGATAAAGTATTACAGGTACAACCGCTTGATACCATCACTGAAAAATCCAGTCAGATCGATCTGACGTGGACACAGAAACTGTGTCAAGACTAATAAAATTCAACAAAAGATCTCTACTGATTAATACTGAGAATTTGTTTGCTTTTCCAATTCATGAGGATAGTTTTCTTTGCGATATATAAAGCAGTGAAAGCCATGCAAACGGATTTCTTTCCAAAGTGCTAGTTCCTTGAAATATATGTTCCCGGTATTCAATACCTTTACTTTACTCCTTGTACTGAAACAGCAATTTCCCTCTGGGATTATTAAAGTATTTCTGATTCTGATTCTGTACTCTTCCACTAAGGAAATCTATCATATTAGTTTTTAGTTGGATGTCAGGATTATTCCAGATGGGCGTACGGCTTCATGGGATAAGTGATGACTGTCATTTTAAGAAACTCCCACCATGCTATCAGAGAAGAGCTGATGTTGATATTTTTAAAGCATGCATGCCGTTTTATATTTGAGCTAATAAATGGTAAATCAGAAATCTTGATATCATCACATATTTTCCATTCAGTATCTAGCCAGGGGTCATCTAAGGGATTGTGTTTTAACCATTTTGAGATGTATTGTAGCCTATTTGCTAGGAAGTATTGATGGAAGTTAGGCAGATCTAGTCCTTCTTTATCTTTAGTCTTTCTGTAGCATATTTAAGCTGATACAGGGGAGTTATTTTTTGCTTTTTAATATATTCATTTAATTCTAATTTTGCTTTACAGATTTTATCCAACTCTTCCACTTCCTGGGAGGCCTCTAGTAACTTGATGGTTTCTTGATTCTTGAATCTTTTTGTTTTCTATCTTCTTTTTATGAGATGAGAATGAAATTATTTTACCTCTCATCACAGCTTTCCCTGCCTCCCAGAGGATAGATGTCCCTATCCTCTGGGTAGATCATTGTACTCCAAGTATGAAGCCCAATCTTCTTTAAAATATTTGATAAATTCTTCATCTTTAAGCAACAATGTATTAAATCTCCAGATTTTGTTTTGTGGGGTTATTTTATTTATTTATTAGGGCTAAAGAAACAGGAGCATGATCACTGACAGCAATAGGAATAAGAAAAATAAATAGTCTAAACAAGAGTAGGAATGATGGACATTTGAAAAGAAAATATATCCCTTACTGTCAGGATGAAGAGATCGCCATGCATAGCAAGGACCATAATCACTGATGTATTGCTTGACTACATTTGATGATTGCCAACTGCGCTGAGTCTGTTGTATTGGACCTGTCTATTTCCTCATCTAGACCAAAATGGAGTCCCCTCCCAACAACAGAGAGCAACCCAGGTGTTTTGAAAGTGCATGGAATAGTTTGTGAAAGAATGAGGGGTCATCAACATTTCGGCCATATATACTGTTATGAAGTAACTTCTATGGGACATACATCCACTAGGTGGCGATAGTAGTTGACGGGAGTGGTAGAAGAAGTGTGTTGGTGTTCCAGAACAAATGTTCTGTTGAGCGTCATTCATCAGGAAGCAGCCAAGAGGTCAATGATAATCCTTAACAGCGCTGCAGCGACAAACTGCGCTGCAGCTGTTGACAGGACAAATACTAGTTATTGAGTCCATAAATCTCTCCATCCCCACAGTAAAGCATAGAGGTGGCAACATCCTGCTGTGAGGATCGCTTTTTCAGATTTGTATTCGCAAAAACTTTTGAAAACCATTTATCTTTTTTTTCCTACCATTTCACAGTTATCACATTAAAACACACGGAAGTCTGTTGCCTTTATGCACCAAACGTGGGAAAGAATTCACCGTAACACTTTTGAGTTCTGCAAGCTGAAAATGACAGTAATAACCCGCTGCAAACTTGAGCCAACGCTCTCTTGTCCTTGAACACACACTAGGGGTGCTGTTGCGACGTTGATGTCATGCAAGCAGATGCCTAAATGGCAGCAGCTGAAAAAACGTATTTTTGCACTGGTTCTCTCTAGTTAGTGGCAGGTCGCAACACAAAAGATGGCACATACAAAAGGTGAGGAAATGCTGCGCCACATCTTTATTCATCTGGTTCATTGGTGCATAACTAACACTGTATTCACAAACAAAACACACATGCAGAAAAGCAGACGTTTTTCCAGTGAGCAGGTAACACAATTTCTTTGGACCTGAAGTTATGAATTAAGTTTCCTTGCTCGTTGACAGTATATTGGCCTCAAAGGAGATGCAAGTGAACGAGAAGAGTCCTAATCGTGCAGCAAGGCATGCACTCCAAAACAGCTTTTTTTTGGGTCCAACCCTGGGCCAGCTAGATGCCTTCACACTTTTCAGAGCCCTTAAAATTCTCAATGTCATTTTATTCACTCACATTATCAGCATCTTAATCTATGTGTTTATGGGGCACAGTTTAATACCCAGCATCATCCTGGTATCATTCGTATGGGACTGAATATGGTAATCTAGGACTCACTATTTATCGAACTGACAGGAGCAGCTCTGCGGGCCATGCGATCCTGTCGACAGAGAGACTTTTTGATGCCGCCGCGCCGTAATGATAGTTATTCAAACAACATTATAATAAATAGGCAAATGATACAATACACCAAAGAGGTCTTGGAAAGAGGAAGAACTGAGGCGAATGGAGGAAGAGAGGAATTCAGAGAGCAAATAAAAGATGTTTGAAATTCATCGGCTGTGCAGAGGTAATTTATACCCTCCCTTACTGAAACGCCAGTGCGCATTTAGCCGTGGCAATCTTCAGGGCAGATGACATGCTCCGTGTCGTTTTATTTATTAATTTTACACTGCGTCTCATTGCAGGAAACATGACTTCTATCTGTAACCAGAGGCAATAGAAGGGAGCGAGCAGAGCAGCGAGCAGAGGGAGACAAACGACTCTATCACTCTCCCTGTCTCTGTAGGTCATGCTTCTCCAGCTCGCTCGCGCTTATTCCTTTGTTTAAAGTTCGGAGCATGTGCCAGGCGTGCCCTGGTAAAGCCTCTGTGTGGAGGACTCTATTATGCTGCTATGTTGGCATGCGTGAATGGATTCGAGGGGAATTGTGATGTCTTTTTAAACAGTTATAGTTCATTTGTTTTGAAATGCCACAAGGCTTTCATTTTACAGACTCGTGTAAACATCTTTCGCCTTTGCTGAGTGCAAGGATTCCTGCTTTGGTGTTGGGATAATATGGTGCTGGGTGTATTCTGTATCAATAAAGAGACTGTCAAATGTGAACAGCTCATGCTTATTTGTCTGAAGGAGGATGTTCACAGTTCACAGCGAAGCTGGAGCGACCACTTCCTCTTCTGTCACTACAGAAATGTGGAGTTTTGTACGTACGTGCACAGCTCTTTACCCAAGCGATCCAGAGCTATTGATAGAACACACTCAAAAACACTCGCACTATTGATTTTACCCTCTCAACTGTGCTGTTCTGAACTCCTCTTTGTTTGTGTGGGAAGCTGCATTTACATAAGAGGCTTATGTCAGCTGCCGCACAGTTTCCCCCCATATTCCGGGGAAAAACAAAAAGGACAAAGGCCATTGTCTCGTTAAGTAATGATTTTTGTATGACTCCAAAGTAGTTTGTGCTGTATCTGGAGGTGGAAAGGGTTGTGGTGAAGTCGGGGCCTGATCAAAGTATAAAGGGAGGTTGGGGCTCTGTAACGAAACAAAGAGCAGATGAATTCTGGGGTTGACCGGTGCGTTTGACTCATAGTATCAGTGTTTGCTTTTTTAATTTGGAGGGACAGTTTTGCCTTGTAACTGATGTTTGACTGACAGAAAAAGGGTGAATACAGTTCAGTGGTGACCTTTGCTTTTTGGACAATACTGAAATTGTTAATGCTCACAGAGAAACCTAGGTCGTCTGTATCCTTGAACGCTAATTATGGTTTCAGAGTCACCGATCAGAGATCTGGCCAGTTTTCAATCGCCAAATTTTTGTTACTATTTGGCCTGCCACTACTGATTTTACGCAATTGTGATTAATTCTTTAAAATATTACCTTGAAGGAGACATTACGCCACAGTCAATTAATTCGTTTTTAGCATCTTATGTTAGCTATTGGCACAGAAAGCGGGATTAGCATGGCTAACAGACGTCTCTGTATTCTCATGATAATATCGACCCATTTACTTCCAAGAGACTGCAAAAAATGTAAAAAACTCAAAGCTCAAAATAATATGTTCAGTCTTCCTTATATTGGGGTAAGCGGCTAGGGCTCAATTAATGCCCTCAGCAATTTGTCATAAAGTACCAAGGCGAGTATAAATCTACATCCTGTACGTTCACGGAAAAGTCAAGCATGAAATGATCAAAACTGCAAAAGTATGAAATGACTGTGGACCAGAATGACAAGCACCCTCTGAAGTGGAGCTGTTGTGTCAGGTCGAAAGAAGAGTAAAAATGTCTCTGCGGGAAATACGGTTTCCTTTAAAATGTTTTGTAGACATTTTGTGCTGCTTTGACTGTTTTTATTGATGCACATATTTGCCAGCCTTGAGTCTCTCATCCTACAGTAACAACTTCCACATCAAAGAGTGTTGTGATTTGATAGCCCTGGTAGTGCTGATGTATGGAGCGTTTACTGATCAAAAAGATCAAATTATCCGTTTCTAAGCATGAGTCACCGGGCAGAGCCAGTCAAGGAGAAAATCCTGTGATTCTGGTCACCAGATATGCTTGGTTATGTTTCTGTTTACTCCTGAGTACAAAGACTAGTGTTGGTTCTAATGTCTGAATTTTTGTTCATTTGAATGCCTCTTAACATGAATGTAAACTTCTGCTGCTTAATAACATCCATATACCATTGTTGTGCTGCATAGCATTTATTGTTCTGAATTTGTGCACACGATTGTGTTTAAAGGCAAGTCATTTTTCTTCTTGTTGTACAATGTGTCTCGCGGTGTCTTGGGGCTTCAGAGCAACCCCAGCTCCAGTTTTATCGGTTGTGCTTCACTGAAGCAAATAGTTGGCGTTCTTTGTGACTTTCTCCCTGGGCTTAAGGCCCCTTTCCCGCCCTCTTTTCTCTCACGGAGCATCTTTCTGCGAGAGCACAAACACAGTGGAATGGCTCAACGTTTGGACATTGAAGGTAGAGTTTGCGGACCAGTGCAAAAGGTTAAGGAGGTCAGTGGAGACCGAGCAGCGTCAGAAGATTGAATGTTGTAACATCTGAAAGTGTTTCGTTTTTTTATCGCAATGTGATTTAAGTAGATGAATAGACTTTAATCCTCGGCCCTTTGAAATTCAAAGTCGGAGCATTTGCTTGCACTTCCAGAAGTGTCAACATGTTTGAACAACAGAATGGTTCTAAAATTAAATTTCTCCTTCTGAATCAATCTGAAGACTGATGACTTTTTAGCACCCAGAAATCCAATAGTTGTGCTATCTGCAGGCTCTCCATACTCATTAACAAACTCTAGACAGACATAAGCATAACCAATCAGCTTTAATGTGCCTCTTTGGCTGTTCAGATTGTGTTTATCGGATGTTTATCTAATGTTTTTAATGTTTCTTTTTCCTTGTTTTTCTCATTCCGCTGCATTTGTCAGCAAGCTGTGGAGGACCTGCTGGAAGATGAGGATGAGGATTTTGACAAAGATGACAAGGTAATTATGTCCCATGTCTGAGACAGACACACACACACACACACACACACACACACACACACACACACACACACACACACACACCGCCTCAGGAGGGGTTGACACTGCTTCACAGACCAGAAGCGCAAACAGACTAACGAAATGACTGTTTTTCCCCCCTCCCGTCTCCTCCCCCTGTTCAGTTATTCTCATCGCCTGAGGCACAAACACATGTTCACAGATTGTACAACCTTTTAACCTTTTTTAAAGTTTTCTCTGTGGGTACCTGCGTGGCACATTCCTCGCCTTTGCACTTCGCGGTTCGTCTTAGTTTGGTCTTCTGAAGTAGTTGCTGCACTATCCTTAGATTTTCCTTTGTGAACCCCTGCGTTGCATTTGCATTTATAACATTAGGCTTCACGCCCTTCTTTCTGGGAACACGCACCTATTTTAAAGTGCTTAGCTAGCTGTTTAGGTCCGTTCTCTGTGCCTTTATGTTGCAGTAAAACAGCATCTGTCCTTGTCGAGACAGTATCAGGTAACAACAGGTGGCTGCTTTACGGCCTCCGCTCGTTACACTGTAGGAACAGCTACTGAAACAAATGCCACTGGATAGGGCCTGAAAAACGTCCACTTGGGACTTGTATTCCCCCCAAAACCTGTTATTTTATAATTTTGTATGTTTTATATGTTCTGATTTCAGTTTTGTATGTCAATTTTGATTTCATTTTTTTCATTTTCCTTTGATACTACAATAAGATGCGTCCTAGTGGTGTGAAACAACAGCCGTACGAAGGATTAATTTAATTCTAAGTCTCTCTTTATTAGTTTTCTAATTTAGAGAACCACAAACAAGGCCCTGCAAAAGAATTCTCCCCCCTTGAACATTTTTCCCATTATGTCACATTACAGCATCATAATTCAAAGCATTTTAACAGGCGTTAATATGATACACCAACACAAACCCCAAAATTGAGAGGTCGAAGCAAAACCTTTTCAAGACTTGTTACAATAACGAATGGTGTGCACCCAATAATCCTCAATAATCAAGGGAAACTCTTAATTGGCATTACAGCAATCAAAACTCTTCTCATAGTTGTTGACCACTTTTATCATGTTTCCACTGATATTTAAAAGATTTGTCTTTGGTCATGAGCTCCAAGTCTTTGAAGTTGAAAAGGCTGCAACTTGTAATGACACTAAACTTCAGTCTGTTCCGCTTCATACTGTTACAATTAATTAATATCACAAGGAGCATGTTGATAACACTAAAAGATTACTTAAAATTTAAACCTGCGACGGTTATTAATAATCAAATCAAATCATTTTATTCATATATGGCAAATTTACAGCACACGTCATCTTAAGGCAGTTTAAAGAGTAAATTCAATCAAATCATAATGTAGGTCTTAATTTTACAATAGACACAATAGTAAATATTTAGCGCATTCGTTAGCTAAATTGGGCTTCATTGAGCCAAACTCCAACCACTAGATGATGCTGAAGTACTTCCAGTGCGATCCTTGGTATGTGTTGAATATCCATCAACAGGCACTAGTGGAATACGTGTTGCACCTTGGGTGTGTGTGGTTTGAGGCAAATTTCTCTACACGGGGATCAGTCACAGTTTCCACAGCTTTATGACAACAATGGATTTATTTCTGTCACTCCTCCCAGATAATGAGCATCCCCACAGTATTATCCTGCCACCACCATATGGGGATGCACATCTTCAGGTTGTCTGTCTTCCAGTAATCACTTAAAAGGGTAGGAATACTTTTATAGGGAACTGTATCTGATATGCACACCGATCACTGCAGTTCACAGGATAGAAAACTGTGATATAATACTTTCCGTTATAGTCTTTTGTGAGTTTCCCCTCCCATAAGAGCACGTGTAGTTTAATTAAACCCATCCTTTAGCAGTCACTCTGCAGACGAGAGTTTTGAAGGAAAGCGTTAAAAACACATTTATAGTGCAGATGGTCAAATAGTCATTCCACTAGTTAGTCAGCCAGGCTGCCAGTTTGGTGATGAACATTCAAAGATATGTGAGAATTACATCCTCTCCCACGATGATGCAAGAGAAAAAAGTTTCATGATTGTGAAGTTCAGAGGCTGTGATGTGCCGAGAGGGAGCGGGTAAAGCTACGAACAGAAGATATGCAGCAGACAACCTTGAACCCTTTTCATTTTTTCTTACCACTTCTTTACATCTGTCCTCCTTCATTGGATTTCCTCCCTCCTCTCGGGGTTAGAAATGAAAATATAGGCATTTGGAAAGCTACAGATTATATAAAAATGCTTTTTGGGACTTTTATATTGAAATGAGGCGCTGAGGCAGCTTGTGTGGCTGCAGTCAGATTTGGTCCCAAACTGATTATTCCAAATAAAAAAAAAATAAAAAAAAGCCTTGCTCTCTGTTCACAGAGGGCTGGGGCGCTGGATAGCACAGCTGCCACAAAAGCTACAATTTACCAACTCTGGCTTCATACATTTTGATCTATCTCTTTCCTCCACTGTTAGCATTTCATTGAAGCTGTAAGGTGGTTGAAAGGGGCACATTTGACTTTTTTCTGTGCATACGTCCCTCCTCCCTCACCCTCTCCTCTTGCTCTTCCTTCGCTTGCCTCCCCCTCTGCTTCTTTCTTTTTTTCCTGTGACACACATTCTCTCCCTTCCCTTTGCACAACCTCCAACCTGGTTAAGTGCAGAACAAATAGCAGTTTCAGGGCTAGGCAAACTTATCTTTTGCAGTGAATGCGAGCCACAGCTTCAGATGGTATGAGTAAGTATGCAGGACGGGTCAAAGGAGGCCTCTTTTATGGCACAGACTTATGGGAGAGACCTCGAAGAGTAGAGGGAGCAAGAGAGAGGCGGAAAAAAGATTAATAAATGTGCCAAGGCCTCATTTTAATTGAACTTGAAGCATATGTTGCAAGTATGTACAATCTGTCCCAGATGTTCACTACGGCCATGCGCATAGCTCTTCCCAGTGCACCACAAGGCAGCTATTAGCGGGATAACCTTTGCTCCAGAGGCTAAATTGGGTATTACATGGACAAAAAGTAGAGCACCTGTTTTTCATTGCTGTGTGGACCCCTTGCAGGCTTTATGCCTTAGTCTACCACATGTGTTTTGACTTAGCAGATTGTTGGGCAGACGTGAAAAGTGTCTTTCTCGTGCGCGAGCACTGATATTAGTCACTTAATCTCAATGAAAGTCCGGCATGGCAGCTAATTGATTGGGAAGGCTGAGTTGTCGACGCTAAACGGGCAGGCACATGAAGGGTGAAAGAAAGGCAGACGTGAACACATTTTTCGTATCACTCCTCCTGCCTAATTTCCTGCCGTAAATTCACGTGAGTGCTGACTTTACAGCAGGGGAGGTTGCTTCATTTCTCTCATCCTCATGCACCAGGTTAAATTTGGTCCATAATTCCACTATTAAGGCTTTAAAAGCCCTGGAGGAGTAAACATTGCCCTGTTCATACCCTTAAAATGTTTCACTTTTTTTCACATTCCAGAAGCTTCATTGCACTTTGTTGAGAGCTCATGTGATAGACCAACACAGGGTGATGCATAATTGAGAAGTGGAAGGAAAAGGCTAAACTGTTTTCAAACATTTTTACAGATGAAACTGAAAAATGTGGTATGCATTTGTATTCAGCGTTGCTGAGTCAATACTTTGTTGAGCCACCCTTTGCTGCAGACACAGTTCCAGGTCTTATGTGAGCATGTCTTTACCTGCAATGTGCATAAAGACATGGGATTTTTGCATATTCTTCTTTGCGTAACAGCTCAGGTTCAGTCAGATTGTATTGACAGCTTCTGTGAACACCAATTTCAAGATTTGCCACAGATTGTAAAGAGAATTTAGGTTTGGACTTGGCCACTCTAACACATGTTACTGTGTCTGCCAGGTGTCGGTACAGATTCTAGTCATCTAAGTCATGGCGACTGCAACTATTACTATTAATTGGTCAGCCAAATTGCAACGACGACTGTACCAAATCAAAAGGAAAGTCGACAGTGAGCAGCCAGGCCAGAATCATGACAGTTCTAACATGTTTTCTTCTGATATCATAGTTCTATCCACCTTTTCATCACGCCTGTCCTGCTTTCTCATTCCTGATGCTTCCACCGCTACGTTTCACAGTGTAGTTTTTCCAGATGAGCAAATAGACCAGAAAGTTCAGTTAGGTCCCATCTGACCAAGTCCACCTCCATCCACATGTTTGCTGTGCCCGCTACTTGGTTTGTGGCAGACTGCAACAGCTCACTTGCAACTGCTTACAATGGAGGTTATTTACGGGTATCACACTCATCAGACTTTAATGATAAATAAATAAAAATAAAAGCTGGCATTCTTTAGCTTCAGCTTCAAACATCTACACTACAGTACCCCGTGTTAGTCTATTGAATGAAATCCCAACAAGCTATAATTAAGTTTGTGTCTGCAATATAACAAAATGTGAAAAAGATTAAGAGGAGTAAATACTTTTGCAAGGCACTGTAATAACAGGTCTCCCCTGGGGGTTATATAAAAAGCTCTGCATTGACACTGACTTAGAGATGTTATCTGGCGTAGAACTATAAAAACTCCATCTTGAAATACAGCTTGAGCAGAGTTAGATTGAAACCTTCCATTCGTATATTTACAGGCTGCTGGCTACACTGCCTTCCATGTGTAATCTAGCCCATTATGTCTACTCTCACCTGTAGGCTCGATGTCCAGAGCGGGTTGGATGCAATCACCTTTAGGCCATGCGTGTGTGTGTGTGTGTGTGTGTGTGAGTTTGTGTGTGTCTGAATGTGTCTGTTTGTGTGAGTGTCTAACATGCATGTGTGTGCAGCTCAGCTTCCTCCCACAGGGGGGCTTACTGGGAAAATAGGGAGAGATAGAGTGAATGAGAGAGAGAGAGAGACCGGGAGTGAAGGAGTGAGGAGATTACCCTCACACGGTTGACTGGTCACTGAAGCGCTTGTGCTCCGCTCAGCTAGGCTCCACTAGCCTCAGGAGGACCTGACACAGATAAGATACACACTGCAATCATGTCCTGCTCAGGGGCTTACTGCCTAGTGCACCGCCTCTCTCTTTTTTTCCAGTGTGTATATCTATCAATATCTCTCTTACGCACATGTCTACAAAAAAAGTGCCTTCATCTCCAATTTCTTGCTAAATTTGCCCTCAGAGAGTGAACATGTAGGCTCATTATTCCAAAACTTTTGCACTTTGTTGAGAAAAGGTTCTGACTAAGGTCCTGTTGGCTTAACCTTTTAGCATTATTAAGGACACTACTGATTGCAGCATAAATTAGCATTATTTTTGCAATGTAAGCACATCTACTTAACATAGGTTTTATGAATTAAGGTATAGCAGAAAGCCTAAATATGCATTGTTTTCAGCTACCTTATGTAATAAAACTATATTATGTAACAAATTTGAGGATAGCTATGATTCTTCCTTCAGACGTTGAATATTAAACAGGACTTAGGAGGGGAACAGAACCTGTTGCAGCCATTGTTTCTTGACGCAGCAATGGGACTTGTGAAGAAATGAGCATGACTTCTTGGTCAGCAGTGTCTCTCTATATGGAACAGCACCCAATTCAGTTAGTTTCAACATGTCTTCTCAAGGCACTTTACAAAACCAGTCCATTCCAATCATACAGACAGACTGGCTAAAAAGTTTGCTGTCTAAGGAAATCCAGTTGATCGTATCGAGTCAATGACCGACATTCAATAGCTTAACTGTGTTTCCATCCAATTCTCATGCAAATTTTGAGCAAACTTTTAAAATATCGCAAAAAAGAAAATGCGCATCAGACATGTTTCCATCTACTGGTTTCTAGCAAATTAACCATGCGACCACCGTAATGTTGTCACACGCTGGCTGTAATAAACAGGAAGCAGCAGTTGCTAACTAGCAAGTTGTGAAATTTAGTGAGTTAATTCGAATTATGTCATTTCCATCAACCCCTTCTAACGCAATACTTCAAAATGCGCATTAAAAGACGTTGATGGAAATGCGACTATTGAGTCTATTATACAATATGCTGGACTGGCCAATGGTTGGCACCAGTGGTGAAATTGCTAAAGAAACCATGAGATTCTTTAACTGAGAACTGGTGGTTAAGGTATAAAAGAAGAAGCCCTTGGATATAAATTTTACCTATTTTTTAATTTGTTGAAAATTGCAGTTTTGAAATCATGATTTCATTTACTAAGAGAAAAAAAACAATCCAAGCTAGCAAAGGTGTAATTGTCCCTGATGTTAAATCAAGAATTAATCGTAATTAACCACATTTTGGTTTCATTTCTCTCGCCACAACAAGGCTTAATTGATGCCTGACCCACAGAATCAAAATCAATAAATCACTTAAGCAGAACCTGTCTGACAACAGGAAGTTGGCTAGAAGAACTGAAACAGTAACACATCATAGCCTCGATCAAAAGGAATTTAAAAACAGAAGAGAAATAAAATCATTAACATCTACAGTATCAGTATCAGTCTGGAAATGGGTAGAGTGCCTTCTCAGGGTCGGGGAGGATGTCCTGCCACAAGTGGAGGAGTTAAAGTATCTCGGGGTCTTGTTCACAAATGAGGGAAAAATGGAACTAGAGATCAATAGGCGGATTGGTGCTGCGTCTGCAGTGAAGCGGAGGCTATACCGGTCTGTCGTGGTGAAGAGAGAGCTGAGTCAAAAGGAGAAGCTCTCGATTTACCGGTCGATCTACGTTCCTACCCTCATCTATGGTCACGAGCTTTGGGTCGTGACCGAAAGAACGAGATCCCGGATACAAGCGGCTGAAATGAGTTTTCTCCGTAGTGTGTCTGGGCTCTCCCTTAGAGATAGGGTGAGGAGCTCAGTCATCCGGGGAGGACTCAGAGTAGAGCCGCTGCTCCTCCACGTCGAGAGGAGCCAGTTGAGGTGGCTCGGGCATCTGGTTAGGATGCCTCCTGGACGCCTCCCTGGTGAGGTGTTCAGGGTACGTCCCACTGGGAGGAGACCCAGAGGGAGACCCAGGACACGCTGGAAAGACTATGCTTCTCGGCTGACCTGGGAGCGCCTTGGGATTCCCCTGGAGGAGATGGCCTAAGTAGCTGGGTAAAAAAAGGAAGTCTGGGCCTCCTGCTACCCCCACGGCCCGATCCCGGATAAGCAGTAGAAAAGAAGAAGAAGTAGTCTGGAGGTTTCAAAGACATTTGTCAAGCTATGGGACTCCAGCGAACCACAGCTCGACCCAAATGGACCCAAGAACGCACTGATGAGTCACCCAGAGGATCAAATCTCAGATTAACATTAAAAACTCTGCCGGCCTCACTTACCTCAGTTAATATTTGAGTTCATGACTCAGCAATAAGAAAGAGAGGGGGCAGAACATTCTTCAATGCAAGAGATCCAAGATCAAAACCACTGCTGACAATAAGAACACAAAGTCCTATCTCACATTTGACTTTTTGAAAAATATTCTTTTATCATTCTCAGTTATTAAACTGCGCAATGATACTAAGCACAACAGCAGGTCCAACTCTGGACTGGATTTAGGGCCATTTGGCGATCTCCAACTTTGGAAGCCAGTATTTTAATTTCAATGGTCGTTCTTGTTGCATTTCTGAATAATAACTTGGAAAATTAAATTTCTGAGCCTAAGGGCCATTTGCTGCATCTCTTGTGTGCATTGTTGTTGTTAGGCCTGTTCATTTACATCTGAATCTGTCAAGATGCATGGTACTATCAGGTCTAAACAGGCATTAGTAGACAATGCTGCTGCACATGCATAAGTCAAATGTTTTGTCTTTAATGCTTGCCTGCTTTTTGAAAATGACTTCAGTCCAAAAGCTTTTTTGGATGGGTTTTTCAGCTCATGTCTGTTTATTTTCTGTCCCTTTTTGTATCATTAAGCAGTTGTCACACTCTCAACTATAAAAAGGTGAACTTTTTGAGTACATGAAAAAAAATGGATACATCTGGACAGGTTCTCAGACCCATCTTTAGGTGCTGTGAAGCACTTTCCCGAGGCCCAGAACTCCTCTCTTAGTCCCAGTCACAGCAGTGTGCAGATTGTTGAGACAGGGACATGGCATAATGTAATTGGACTAAGGAGAGTACTGGGAATTATATCACTGGGATAAAAAACGTGACTGAAATGTTGCTTTGGGGAGGCTATTGAGCTTGTGATTCAGTAGGTTTGTCCTCAGGAATCCTGGGAGTTTTAACTGCTGGGAAAGAAGGGAAGAGAGAAGAAAAAAAAGTCTGTTTTTTCTTCATGCCACCAATGAAGGATGAAGAGTGTCGTGCTGTAAAAGATGCTTTTGACTTCTCGGTTTCATTTTTCTTCTCACGTCATTGTCTCTTTTCCTGCAGTTCAGCAGAGATGCTGGTAGGAACTGCATTTTAATCATGGTTGGCTTATAGAGGAAGGAATTAAAGTATCTTTACACAATGCAAACCACACTGAAATGTTTGCATTTCCCTTTTATTGCACACATACATCTGCTGGATCATTTCTCTCTATCTCTCTTCACCCCAGATGCTTATCTTCGTCTGTGATTCTTCTTCTGATTGCTTCTTCAATCTAAACGTCACTATTCTCACGCTTTATGACTGTTTTTCTTTTTAACTTGGTCCTTTTTTTTGCTTTCATCAGAATAAATACAGATTAAGTTGCAATCAGCTCTGTTTTAAAAGAGGGAGATTTTGGTAAATCATTTTCTCAACATACAGTTGCTGAAAAAAATATTAACTTCCTGTGAACTGTACAAAAGGTTTTGTCACATTACAACTGCAGTATCTATATTCTAGTAGCAGTTTAACTTGGTGAAAGTGATGGATTACTACACCACGATTTGTGAAATAGAAGGAAAAAGAAACATTGTTTTTGGATTTTTTTTTTTTATTTTTACAAACAAATTTGAGGATGTGGCATACATTTATATTCATGCCCCTCTACTCCAATAATATAATAACCGTGAATAAAATCCAGTGCTGTCTTCAGAAGTCACATACTTAGTAAACATAGTCGACCTGTGGGTAATCTAATCTCAGTGTGAATCCAGCTGTTCTGGGAAGGCCTCACACGCGAGTTAGAGAATGTGAACAATCAGCATCATGAAGACCAAGGACCACAGCAGACCATTCTGGGATAACATTGTGGAGAAGGTTAAAGCAGGGTTAGGTTTTAAGACATGGCTGTCCAAACTCTGGAGGAGCTGCAGAGATTCACAGCTCAGGTGGGAGAATCCATCAGCAGGACAGCTATTAACTCATGCTCTCACATATCTCGCCTATATTGAAGAGTGGCAAGAAGAAAATAACTTGAAAGAAAGTCTTGTGAAATGCTGTTAGTTTGCCGTGAGCAGTGTAGGGAACATAGAAAACATGGAAGAAGGGGTTCTGGTCAGATGAGATCAAACTTTAACATTTTTACCTTATATTTTTACTTGCCGAAGAGCAAAGCTCCACATGAACCCGAAGACACCTTCGCTATAGCAAGAATTGGTATCACACTGCGGGGATGCTTTCCTTCCGCTGCTTTTGATTTAAAGATGGACGCTGCAAATTATGAGGCAATCCTGGAAGAAAATGACATAGAAGTTGTAAATATCTTGACCTTTCAGCAGGATACAGACACCAAACATGCAGCTCGAGCGACAATGAAATAGTTTGGATGAAGGCCTATTCCTGTGTTAGAATGGCCTAGTCCAAGTCCAGACCTAAATCCTATTGAGAATCTAAGCCAAGACTTGAAAATGAAAGCTTACAGCAACTCTCTGTCTCCAAAACAATTAGGAAAGATTTTCAGATATCATATAGCATTATTGACTAACCCCCAAATTCCACGTCCTCCGTGAGCGCTCCGTTCTGTTCACGTACGTGAACGTCCATCCGATGGAGCAACTACGTTGTTATTTTAATTAATGAGAACCATTCCACATTCTACATGACTTCTCTGAACGTCACCAATCAGAGAGCGCACACACTCTCTGTCGTTCACTATCAAAATACGGAACAAGTCCAATTTTCTGCTCCGTTCTGGTCTGTTCGACTCCAGTAAGGTCAAACTCCACAATTGCAAATGTATCAACATCCGGTTTGTCAAAGTAAAATTGGGTAATGAGAGATCGGTAACTACCGTATTTTTTGGACTATAAGTCGCTCCGCTTGAAGGCTTGAAGTTCCCCCCCATGCTTCCCTGAAGCCATTGTCAGAAGGAAAGCAGTTTTCTTAGACAAGGACCCAATGTCTGCCTCTACCAAGGGTTCAAAGGGAGAAGACCACAGGGCAGCCAACACCAAAGACAGATCCCACACCAGCACCACAGGTCAGCTGGGAGGATGCAACCTTCGGGCCACCCTTAGGAACAATGACACATGCCTGTGGTGGCCAATGGTGTACCCATTGCTACCGGTGTCAGGTGATTATATAAACTCACCAGTATCTCCGGGGGTCACGCCTGACTTTGTTGACATTAGTTCTCGACCTGCGCATGTGCGGTGATGATCATTGAGTGCTTTAAGCACAGTAGGGATGAAATAGAACCACGGAGTAACCGCGGATGCAGTAGGCATTGCTTTTCACTGACTCACGGAGATAGCCTGGAACGCAGCGGAGAATGTGGAATTTGGGGGGTAATGTTAGCTGTTGCATACCACACTTTGTGAAAACATTTGAAAATCACAAATCATTTCCTTCCATTTCACAGTCATGCACTATTTTGTGCTGGTTTGTCACATAAATCCAGTGAAAAAATATTTTTTGCAAGGCACAGTACTAGGGGTGTCCCGATACCAGCTTTTTCCAGACCGAGTACAAGTACGAGTACTTCAGTTTAGTTACTTGCCGATTCCAAGTACCGATACTGAGTACTTAATTGGTGTTTATATATCACAAATGACTTAACAATATCACCCACCACTGAAAACAACTGACCATTAAGGGCGATGAATTTGGTTAGAGTGTCAGTTATAGTTTCTCCTTCTTTTTCTCAGGGTCAGCAAAAAACTTCTTGGTGTATAGCTGCACTACAGGTATAGAGTGTTATCTAGCCTTTGTGTTGCAGCGTAGCCCAGCCCAGGAGGACATTGGTATTGGTTCAGAGTATCGGGTTGCTTTTACAGGTACGAGTATAAGTACTTGACGCTGGTATCAGGCCCGATACCGATACCAGTACCGGTACTGGCGCTCCACTACTTTTTGCCCATCAGATTGTTTTGAAATATAAGCAAAGGTGAGTACCACAGAATGAGTCTGCAAATCAAAACTAAAGCTGTGTCTTCTAAATGGTTAAAGTGTCGGTCAGATTTGGGGAGAACAATGTATAAGATCCAACATCCACACTGTGTAAAGCTAATATTTTATTCCCTTTGGCTTGTAAAGAGAAAATTTCACTCTAATCTATCCACAAGGACCCCAAACAAGGCCCCTGGGAGGACAGCCATGATAAAAACCATATCCTCGAGGATATATTGGCATCCTGGCACTTTGAGTGGATAAGAGTGATGGTGGTAAGTTAACATGTGTGTGGCTCTGGCACGGATTCCTGCTGGTGTGTGTCGCTGTCTTCCGATTTGCCCAATTAGCTCATCGTCTGTCGGACGGCCTCCGTTTGCCGTCCTCGTCAGTACCTGTCTTCTGTCTCTGTCTCAGTTTGATGTCCTTCGCACTGCACGTTTGGCCCCCTAGCCCAATTCAAGGGCCATGCTTGTGCCTGCTCTTCTAGGTGATGGGGAAGATAAGTGAGCTCCAGCATGACAGGCGGCTCATGTCTGTCTTTTTTGTGTGACGTCCCTGTAGTCCTGCTGATCTTCTCTAACATGGGGCGATAGCCATCGATGGAGGTTTGACTGTGTGTTTGTTTACTCTGTTTGGAACCTTTGGTTCTTAGCCGATAAAAGGTGAGACTGGAGAGCCACTTGAATGCATTTGTGATTTTAATATAGAAGATCACTCAAATAACAACGGTTTACTGTATTTTATTGACCAATATATTGTCTTTAAGTTTAAAAGGAGTAATAACATGATTCTCACTTAAAAAACTGTGGTTTGTAAACTTTAAGCAACTAGAAATGAGCTTGAAATAACCAAAAACCAGAGTGTGTATAGAATTCCTTGTAAAAGCATCCATGCACCTGAAGCTTTTTCACATTTCCTTTCTCTTAAACCCATTAAATGTTCATGTATTTTATTGGTGGCTTATGAAATAGACAGAAATAAATTGTATAATTTGAAGTTAGAGGAAAATTATGCATGTTTTTTTTTTTTCAAAAATAACATCTAAAAGGTTTGCTGAGCATTTACATTCAACTCCCTTTACTCTTGTGTCCCTAAATAAAATTAATTCAACCAGCTGGCTTTGGATGAAGTTAAAAGGAAGCCATACCAGGTCCTGTTTTGCAGTTTGCATTAAGCTTTTCGTAGGTAACACAGCAACGGTGTAGAAGAAGCTGCTCTGGTAACAGGAGATCAAAACTGAACTTTCTGGCGTACATGCATAACAAAACGTTGTGTGTCCAACCTTCGTTGAAATTACATCACAGCATCACATCACATCTTTGGGGCATGTCTTACCGCTTTGCATATCAGGAGACTGAAATTTTTCCCATTCTTTGCCAAGCCCATAGCTCAAGCTCAGATGGATTGAAACCAACTTTGAACATTAAATTTTACGTCTTGCCAAAACTTCTCAATGTTTCTTAGTTCAGCCATTCAAATGCATGGCTATGCTTTAATCCAAACCATTACAATTCAGCAATGGCTGTATGTTTAGAGTCATTATGCTGCTGAAAGGCCTTCTCCTCAGCCTCAAGTCTTTTGGAGCCTTTTGGGAAAGCATCGCCATAGCATAATGCTGCCACCACCGGGAGGTTTCACCACGAGGAATGTTTCTGCAGGATGATGTGCAATGTTTGTTTCCCCAACATAAATAACATTTTGCATATAGATCAAACATCTTAATTTTGGTTTCATCTGACCAGAGCACTTTCTCGCTCATATTTGCCGTGTCTTCAACATGGCTTGTGGCAAACTCCGCATTAAACCTCAGAAGTCTTTCTTTTAACTTCATCTGAAAGAAATTGGTTGCCTTGGACTTTATTTAACATTTAGTTATCATAAACGCGGCTGAATTTAAATGCTCCACCTCTTTCAGATTGTATTCATGAAAACAAAATAAAACCATGCAGCCGTTTCCACCTCAGAATGAAAAGCTACCATGATATAAAATCCACATGGAGTGGCAAAGTTTTAAAAAGTTCAAGCATTATGAATACTTTTGCAAGGTACCCTGTATGTGTGAGTGTTTGTTGGTTAGTTTTTTTTTGGGGGGGGGGGAGACTTCAGCAAGGTTGTGGGTGCTTTTTTGTTAGAGTTGCTTTAGGAACAGCAAAACTACTTCGTATCATCACTGCAAATCCCAAAGCTCATTATGCCTGACGCAAGAACATCTACTCTCCCAAGTGTTATTGTTCTTAATCACACTCACAGACAAGTGGCTGAACCAGCTGAACTTTTCCATTGATGAAGTATGCATCAAAGGATTGCACGGTACGCTCCCTGTACTGTAGGTGAGGTGTTTTCCTTTTTTCCCCTTTTTTTTTGTCGTGCTCCCATCCACCCAAAAGTAAGTCTCTGTGAGACACTCGCTGCACAGGATGTTGGAGATGGCATACACTCAGCTCTCCCGGTCTCTCATTGGACAGAATGTGGAGCACAACACTTGACAGCGGTGTCGTCTGATTTTTGAAAGTCAGACATGTAAGAAGGCAGCCGCCACCTTTTCTTTTAACAAGAGTCATAAATCTGTAATGAGCACGGAGAGGATGCATATTTTATTTACTTTTTGAAGAAGTGATCCCCTCACTTTGTGGCTGTGCACTCTCATTCGTATTGTTTTCTTTCTAAAACAAAGTTTTAAGGCTGTGTATTTTTACATCTGTCTCTACTGCTTGTGTCTCTCTGAGGGCGCATATGCAAGAAAAGGCACGCCAAAGTTTGCCGGTTTTGTACAGTGAAGTGATGAATCACATTTTATTAAACCCCATTTAATTCCATACAAGACAAATATGCCTTATTTGTTGTGAACAATTTTGCAAGCACCTTTCCTCAACCTACCAAAGCTCGAAACTACCCTCACTGTGGGATGACTAAAATAGATTTCAGCTAGGTCGGGCAGTAACATATGTTTTAAGGCCAGACACGGAGACACAGACAGACTGACAAGATAGAAGTGGATGAGGTGGAGTGGCTAAAATCAGGCCAACAGCGGACAAGAGTAATAATGTCCCATTCATCACCCTCTGCCACGCTGGATCCCGGGAAGGACGGGGGAAGGAGAGAGCAGGAGCAGGGGAACAGAGGTGAGGCGGGGTGGGTTGTCGGGTGGCGTGCAGCGGAAAGGGGTGATATGGTAAGGGGTGATCGGGAGATCGTTTGTGTGTGTGAGCCTGACCTTGAGCCTGATAGAGTAGCTGGCGTGGTGGAGGTGATGAGAGGCTCCACAGGGAGATGGGTAAAGATGATCGGTGGCGAGCAACCTCCTGCCAACTAGACACATTAGCGACACGCGCACTCATAACACTAGAAACTTCTCTCTTTAGGGTACGAAGCAGAGGTCAAACTGAAAAGAAGTTCGCACCATCACTGACTTTTCTTTTTTAACTCCACTCTCACTGTTTTTTTTTTTTACATATGTGTATATTTATCCTCGCTGTGGGACTTGACTGGGTGAAGAGACTAATTAGCACCGTGAAGCTTTGCGTGTGTCTGGCCCACCTTCAGCTGACAGTCTTAACTAGAGTTTGACTTTGGCTTTATGGGAGCAACCTTTAGCACATGTATGGGTCTTTTGTTTTGATCCATGCATCCTATAAACACAGAAACAGCCCCGAAACGCACCCTAACCTGACAGATGTTTATTTAGTCTTTAAGAGTGGGCTGTACGGTGCCGTAAAAAGGCCAAAATTAGGGCTATTATGGCATTTCTCTGTGTGAGAGGACGTGCTGTGCATTTCAATGCTCCAGTTAAACGGATATGTGTTTTGACAAAGAGAGAGGGAGGGCAATAGATGTATGGGATAAATTATGTATTAAAAAAAAAAAAAACTTGGAACATCTGCTTCCTTCATGTGGCCCTGGCAAGGTGCCAGGTTGCCTGGTTTTATCCGAGGCTTTTTGACACAGACTCTTAGTTCATGTCGTCATTTCCTGGTAAAAGAGAGATGCTCTTTTAGGTCAATTCCCAGATTTTTTTAAATACCTCTAAAAGGCCTTTATTAAACTCCCCAGTTATAAAATGCGTGGCTCCTCCGGAAAGTTTGCAACGCTTGGAATATTCACCATTGAGACACTATTGCTGAAACCATTCAAACTATTGGTTGCCATAAAAAGATAAAAAACACTGCCAGGATATTTCAGTCATAAAAAAGATAGACTATGCCTGAAAAAAAAAATCAAAAAAAGAAAAGAAAAACAAAACGCAAGGATGCCCTTTTGTAAAAGTAGAAAAAAAAAGATTTGTGTTGCTTTTCATCAAAAATGACATCATAGAGATTTGTATAGCTTTTTTATTTCTCTTGTGTCAAAGCAGATTATTTTTATTTTTTTGCTAGCATTTTTATACATTTGTTTATACTATAGGGAAGTTAATAAGCTTCTACTAAACTATACTTTAATAAGTCCCTGGAACATATTTATTATTTTCCTAATTCACTAACTAAACTCGAAATTACGTTATTAGTATAACTATGTTACTTGCATGTGGAAATATATTTTATAATCCTTTTAATCAGAATATACCTTCATGTAAAAACATTACATTTGACACATCCAGTGGAGCGGTAATATATGCTGTTTAATTTTGACTTGTCTCTAGTTCTTGTACAGGTTTTGGAAATTTAATTTGTGTCACCCCTGTAGTATTCCCTGCTTTTCCAATTGTTTTTTTTTTCTCCTCCCTTCTCCTGGGGTGGAAATGAGAGGAATACTGACTCTCTCTGCAGTTACAAAATCAACAACACCGCTTTCAGATGCCCTCTGGGAGCTACATATTAGCATGCTGTCACATTTTATATGACATTTCAATTTTTACTGTGCTGCCAGACTGAGCGATGCAAAACAAAGAAAAACAGGTGCAATTTTAGCACAGCAGCAATGATCAGCAGTCACTTGTGGTTCAGACTCATTTCCTGGTGTGATGGGGTGCAATGTCGCTACTTTATAACTGTTGGGTTTATCATTTTTATGGCACAACCCGGCAGGGGGAAGAGTGTGATCGGGAGGTTAAAATGGTCTCAACTGCCTCTCTTGTTCCCCCCCCAGTGGATATAGGACAGATATTTGAGTCCCTAGTAATAGACTGAGTTCTGTCTGACCTCTCTCTTGTTTAGCTCTAGGCCTTGGGTCATCCTGGAACAAACTGTCTTTGCAAAGTTTAGAACTGTTCATCTCATACTTTTGGATAGAAGTGTGCTTTTCCATGAGGGCATCTCACCAAAAAAAGGATTCAAGCACTCAGGGGCACCCTGCATCGTTCTTTTGTTAAATATTTAACCAAGTGTTTCAAGGAGTTTACCACAATGTTTACCACACAAGTGCGATGTGGTTAGCCTGAATTGCCTGCTTCTTTGTAGGTGTTTGAGAGTGAGAGTCCCTGGGCTCTCCTTGGTATCACTGAGGGTAATTTCTCCCTAACACAAGCAAACAACTCGAACCGCTTTAACGAGCATTCTCGCTGCTTCGCCGGGGAGCGCTCGGCAGGGATCTCACATCGCACGCCTCGCATCCAAACAATGACGCAAACTTTCGACATAACCGCAAAAGATGCATTTATTGTCTCTAAATGCCACACATGCAATTAAAACATGCAACTCTCGCCCAACAAAAGGACATCAGCTCGCAGAGTATTTCTGCTCCCAGCCTGATGAGAGTTAATTGATGTCAAAGAGTTTCTTCCCTGTGCAAACACATTTTCATTCACGTTCACAAACTGTCTTAATGCAGTTTCTATCTAATAACGTGATGTTTTGCTGACTTTAGCCTGAGCTCACATCACAGCCCGCGCGCCCCTTAGAAATACATTATCAAACAAATGGTTGCACGAGGACCCAAATTTATCTTGCACCAACACAAAGTAAGTAACGGATGTGGGGGGACAAAATCTACAAAATCTTATTGTTTGAAAACTTCTGCATATGAGCACATTTCCATAGCAACAACTTATGTTGAAACTTTTAAAATCTTCGGGACTAGTTGCAGAGGTGTTTGCTTTTATTGTCTACATGCAAAGGTAGTTTGAGCTTCCTGTGTATAAAAGTTTAAAAGCACAAACATATCTTTTATGTAGTTATCCTAGGGATGTCCAGAGTGTGACATGAGGGCCATTTGCATCCCTTCGGAATGATTTTGTGCGGCCCTCGACCACAATTTAAGGATAGCATAAACACTGTTTGGTGGTTGATGCAGATACATGTTTTAAAAGAAATGTTAGCATGCATTTTTTGCAAATTGGAGGTGTTTCAATAAAGGTACAGAGATTCAAATCTTAAAAAGGAAAGTGTAAAGTGCAACACAAAGTATTTATTTTTTATCAGCCATGTTTTTTGGTTTTTAAATTATTTTGATGGTAAGTAAGATTACAAACATCTAGTGAGTTTCAGTGAAAAGCGGATTTTAGTGCATCCATTTAATAAAAAGCAAAGCAAGAGTGAGCTACAGTCTATTCTTGAGGCTCTGTTGTTGTTTTTTTAAACAGACAAATGTGCAAGACCCTTTTTATGTTTTGAAGCTGGAACATTTTCATCTCCCTTTTCTGCAGATTTTAGACTACTTTGCTTGTTTAATTAAACTATTGTGTGTTTAGTTTATTGTTAAGCAGGTAAAAATGCTAAAATAAATAAAATTCTAATAGTTTTTGCAATTTATATACATCTTTATAAATGAAAAACTTTTGTAGCCCCTGGCCCTCATGTCAAAAAGTTTGGACACCCTTTACAGTTGATAACTATTCAGATGAAGCCACAGTTCAATTAGATGGGTTTAATACATTGTCCACATTTCAAAAAAAAAAAAAAAAAAAAATACATTGTCCACATCATCACCCCTCAGAATGTAGAAAGTTTCTGGTGGTTGCATTTGAAACATCCTTAAGGCATAACGGTTAAATTCATTGTTACTTGTATAGCAGCAAATTACAGCAAATATCATCTGATGGCCTTTTACAAGGAGGTCCAGTACATAAGTTACTTCATATGAAATCCAAATTATTCCAAATTAAGTAATTACAATGCATTCGAACACTACATGGGACAGCTTCTCATTCAAAGTACTGGCCCGGGGTCCCTGTGGACACATTGGTCCTGCTCCTGAGATAAGAAATCAGTCAAGACGGGAAAATCACTATGTGAACCCGTGGTCCAAAACCACTGAACCTATGACAAAGTTTAGTGCACTTGTGATGGATCTGGTCCTGACGACGTGTGATTACGTGGCTGACAAAACTCACACCTCCGCCTCAAATACTTCACATCTTTTAAAATAATAAAGACAGCACAACCTTAAACTGTGTCTAACTTTGTTCCAGTCTGGTGTCTATGTGCTATGGGTCATTACAATGCCCTATGTTTAAACTTGCTCAGCAGAGAAAGAGGCCTTACTTTGAAAGGTTGAGGGTTTGTCCAGTGTGTGGTGGGATGTGGTACTATTTGTAGAGTCACACGGCACGACCAGGTGTGCAGATCAACCTTATCTCATAGCTGTAGGGTGTGTGTGTGTTTGTGTGGATATTGGGTTCCATTATAAGAACAGGTTGCCTGACTCCATATGTGCGCAGTGTGCAGGGAAGCTGGGAAAACAATGTTCTCCGTGGCCCTCAGTGTTATTGCTACCTCCCGCCTCCCTGAACTGTGTTTGAAGACAGGAAATAGGATTCAGACCTCAGTCCGAAGGGCATGTGGCAATGGTTTATATGGCGAGGACCTCTGACCTATCGTCTCCGCACCCACCCAGTCTCTCACACCACTCCCATGGCCCTAAAACATTCTCCCCCGAGTCCGGGCTCAAAAATAATGTGTTCTGACCCAGCCCGGCTTGGCCCGACCTAACCAAGCCCAGTACAATAGACACTTCGTCCTGAGATTTGTTTGAGCGCAGAATGAAAAACAGATGGACCTGAAAGAAAGGACCAGGAGAAGCAGGAGAGCGGGTGGGGGGAATATGAGGGAGTGTTGTAAAATATTTTCGAAGAAAAATAACCCAGAGAGGTTGTCTAATCATATGTATTTGTGTGTGGTTTTGCAGGGGAGGCCATGTGGTCTCCCTGGCTGCTCCATGGTTCATTTTTCAGATTATCTGATCCTGGATGGAGAGCAAAAAAGAAAAGGTTTGGGGGTGGGGGGTGGGGGCAGACTGGGTCTCAATGGGAGGGTTGCGGTGAGGTGGCTGGACTCAAAGACCTAAATGTGGTGAAGGCCTCTGAGGTCTTGAAGTTTCATGTCTTTGACTGCTGCACTGTCTTTTGTGGGTATTCAGACAGGAATTACTCGGCGCTTTACTTCTCTAATCTTCCAGACCAAATCCATCTTCCTCAATAACGCTGATTTGGCTTTGCTAACAAAAGGCAAAGTGGTCTTAGACCTTTTGTGTGTGCATGTTTTTTTTTCTTAATTTTTTTTACTTAAGTGGTTCATCAAGTCACAGATCCAGAACTTGCTGGAGGAGCTACAGTACATATCTGTTCTGGTTGGGAAAGTCCCTGGATGAGCAGACCGAGCAGAAGTGTGTTGCTGGGGAGAGTAATGTCTGGGTAGCGATGGATGGATGGATGGATGATCAGACACCTACAGAGCCCTCAAGACTATCCATTCCCCCTGAATCTTTGGATTTTGTCACACTACAGCCACAACCTTCAGGTGATTTTAAAGAAACGGAAGGCTAATAACGCGTGGTTCTTGAAATCTTTATTACAACTTGGACTGTCCAGTGGGTTGCACTTTTGTTAGTTCAACATAAAGAACCATATAATTATGGAGTGGGAAGAAAACAATACATTGCTTAAGAGATTTTCACAAATAAAGATCTGAAAAGAGCAGCTTGCGTTCCTATGCAGCCAACCCTAAGCCAACACTGTCTGAATCTGTCTGCATTTAATGTTGCAAGTTATGGGTCTAACAGCTTTCCACATGTAGAGACGGAAATCTTTTCCATTTCTGAGTCTTACAAATAAGAGTTAGGTCTGTGATATCTGTGATAGGCCTCAATTTAAACCATCCCACCCTGGCTCTGGTTGTATATTGAGAGTTGCTTTCCTGCGTTTTGCAGCTTCTAACAGGTGTTCTTCCAACCTGGTCCTGTCATTTTCTGCACCCATCTTCCCACCAAATGGGACCAACCTCACTGTCATGATGCCTGCCACCACTATGTGTTAACGCGGGGATGTTGTGTTAAGCATGATGTGCAGTGTTAGTACCAGTGTTTTATGACACAGAATGTGTTTTTGCATTTAGGCTAGAAAACTCATGTATGTGCGTATCTCTGCAGCTCCTCCAAAGTTACCACGACTACATTAATGCTCTCCCTGTCCGGGCCTGTACATTTTGATCAGCTTTAGTACTTTACTTTTGGCATACTCAAAAAATACTTTCATACTTTCTGTTTTCACATGACAGGTTGATTGAACTGTTTGGGATGTTCAGAGTTCGGGACATTGTTTTATAACCTAACCTTGTTTTAAACATCTCCATAACTTGGACCCTCACCTGTGTGATGTCTTTCTTGGTTTTCATGATGTTGTTCGTTCTCTAACAAACCTTTAAGGCCTTCACTGAACAGTTGCATTATACTGAGTTTAGGCTGAGGCTAACCCTATTTACTATTTTGGATACCCCTATAGTTTGCTTTAGGGGTATCCGATATGAAGGGATGGGTTGAATGCACAACCCCACTTTTAAGATTTTTATTTGTAAAAGGATTTGAAAGGCATGCATCATTTTCCTTCCCTTCAGAGGTATGTGCTCCCTTGGTTTGGTCTATCACATTAAAGCTGGTTGTTGAAATGTGGCCAAATGTGAAAAGGTTCAAGGGGAATAACTACTCTTGCTACATTGTGCACTGAAATGATTACTTTTCATGAGATTTGTGCATCCCAGATTCTTGCTCCGTTAGCTATAAAAAGGTTTTCATGTCTTTGTTTTCTTCTCGTAGGTATTTTTTTGTGTATGCGTGTGCTTAAAAACATCTGACATCCAATAGATGTCCCACAGGATATTTTGTAAACCTTTTTTACGGCTGGTTCTGTTAATTTCTGATTCCCGAGCATGCCGAGCAAGCACACCCAGCAACAGAGAGTCCGTGTCTTGATGTCTCCCCTCAGCCACGAGCTTTGGGTCGCCTCATTGTGTCCAGATCTGTCCCGTCACTCAGCAGGGAGCTTGTTGACTGTTGCATGTCTTCTGATACTCTTCAGTTTGTTTCAGTTTGATGGTACAGGAGATACATGAAACAGGCTGCCTATGTTATTTTTTTCCCCTTGCTCCAGAGATATTCAAAGTTCACAATAGGAGGAGCCTTTCATGATGGTTGACTGCGTTAATAAGGATGATAATGATGTCACAGCTGGTGACATCACCGCAGCATGCCAGCCAGCAGAACAAAAGAGGACTCTGCCTGGTCGTCCTAGCCGCCTTGGCAGGACCAAAAAGAGAGAAAAAGAGGGAGGGGGAGGCGAAAGACTGATGTATCCATTTGGCTTTCAGTTTAATTCTGCCTCTTTATTCACATATTCAAATTTTTCCTGTGAGTATTTGTAAGGAGGGAAACATTTTGATTTGTTCTGCCAACTTTATATCTTTATTACTGCCTGGAATGAAAGCGCTCCGTCACTTCAGGCAGGATATCCAGTGATTTGGCTCCCAACTCCAAATCAAAGCTGTTTAAAGTGCATTGTTCTCAGAGAGAGATGCCTGTGCCCAGCCTCTGTCTTCTCTCTCCTCTTTCTCCTCTGCTTCTGTCTCTATTCTGTCCATCTGCATCTCTCCCCCTCCCTCATCCTCGCTTTCTTCTTCACTTGCCTACATCTCTATCTGTCCTCTTGCAGGACTCTGAGAGAAAGGGCTTTGTGAACAAGCTTTATGCCATTCAGGACGTGTGCATCAGCGTGCAGAATGCACTGGATGAAGTGGCCTCCTATGGCGAGAGGATAAAGAAGTGAGTCGAAAGCCTGCTCTTCGGCACCGGGCCCACTTCCCTTTGCTTCGCTCCACATGTCCTGGTTCTCCTCCCACATTGCCAGACCGCTCTGCCTTCCCATGCCAGGCTAGCTTACTGTAACTCAATGCTTGACTCTCACTTAGGCCTGCATGACCTTTAAGTACATCATATATGCACATCCCTTCATGCCCATACATACAACTGTTTCTTTACCGCACACCAGTTCATCAAGCAAACAAGCTTCTTCTGACATTCATAAAAAAAAACATTAAGTAAAAAAGATTGTTTATCTATCAGCAACCAAACTGTGACAAAGTTCACTTTGTGTTGAGTTCTAGATGGTTTTCACCAACAATGGTTGATCTGTAAATTATTTTCACAAGTATTATGGTTTCCTAAGTCCTCAGAATGACACTTCTGAGGATGCTTAGTTGGAAATGAACCTTTACAATGTCTCCTAATTGAAATCTCTCTCATTCTTCTTATTTTACAGCACATTTAACTGGACCGTGCCTTTTTTAAGCTGGTTAGCGATTGTAGCTTTTGTTGTGGCCACAGTCGTCATCTACTTCATCCCACTGCGGTTCATCGTGCTGGCCTGGGGTGAGCTAAAGGCAGTTATCTGCATCGACTTTAATTACTTATGTAAAATTGCACTCAAAACTGTACACACTCTTCTGTAAATGTCATGGTTCTGTCATTTTTGAGTTTGTGGGGGGACATAGTATTTCACAATGATTTTCCACTTGCACTTGTAGTGAAAAACAAAGTTATATAAGAAGAAAAAAATGCTTATAAACTGCAATTATTTTGTTATGTAAATGTAAGAATTTGACTAAGTCTGTAGTCACCTGGAAAGGATTTTAACACAAGAACTGTCCTCACGCTGTGATTGATTTGAAGATCTTTTGGAAGCCAGAGCAGGGAAATATTGCCAGTTTCAGTTGTGGTATGCTGATAAACCCGAAACTGAAATAAAGTTTTGCACTCTTTACAGTTTATTTTATTACCAATAGCTTCAGTTGTTTTTCAGTTGAGCTGTGCAGGATATGTGACACATTGCATGGGGACAGAGTTTTAAAATGATTCACGCTGGACACCCTTGTGCAAATGGCAGGTTTAAACTAGGTTGTGCACACTTTTGAGAGCCGCTGTATGCATTCAAAACAATTCTGGTAAATGGAAATAAAGCTTCCCTGTTTGCTTAAAGAAGTTTTGATGAACTAAACGTGTTCTGTATATTTTATTATTGGCTCATATGAAGCTGTTCGTTCCCAATTCCTCTCCTCTATACCCGTCTCCATTTCTTTCCTTCAACAGGGGTGAACAAGTTCACAAAGAAGCTGCGAGACCCTTACACCATTGACAACAACGAGCTGCTGGACTATCTGTCCAGAGTGCCCTCAGATGTACAAGTGGTGGGTTAACCTTTTGTTTTGAAGTGGCTTCGAAGCCTAACCTTCCATTTAATTAGCCCGGCGAAATCCTTTGAACTTTTTCTTTTTACATTTTGCTATGCTACAACTGCAAACTTCAATGCATTTTATTGGGATACAATGTGCTCAACACAAACTGGAACCTAATTGTGGAGTGGAGAAAAAAAAATAAAGTTTCAAACTTGCTTTTACCAATAAAAATCAGCGCAACCCAAACAACCATTGGCTTTCAATTAGTAAATAGTGATCCACCTGTTTCTGGTTCTTGCTGCAAAGCACCAGTGACAAATCCAGACCTAAAAACTGGAAATATGTGGCGAGACCAAAAAAAACATGAGGTTCACAGATGAAAAGCATGCTTTGTCTTGCTTCCACCTCACAGTTATGCTCTACTTGAGTGGACGGGACTCATCCTGCATTCCACTTACCTCTGAACTCGAAACTGGCCAGTCGGAGATTACATCATCTCTGCCGTTTTGGACAGTCTGTGGTGCAACGTGGCGTTGGTGGATTGAGCGAGATATGATGTCCCAGATGTGCTCAATGGGATTCAGGTCTGGGGTAGTCCATAGCATCAATGCCTTCATGTTGTAGGAACTGCTGACACACTCCAGCTACATGAGGTCTGGCATTGTCTTGCGTTAGGAGGAACGTAGGGCCAACCGTACCAGCATATGGTCTCACAACGGGTCTGAGGATCTCATCCCTGTACCTAATGGCAGTCAGACTACCTCTGGCGAGCACATGGAGGGCTTTACGCCCCCCCCCCCCCCCCCCCCAAAAGAAATGCCACCCCACACCATGACTGACCCACTGCCAAACCGGTCCTGCTGGAGGATGTTGCAGGCATCAGCACGTTCTCAAAACAAATAAAATGTAACTTTAAAACACCTCGTGAGACTCAGGTTGGCTGTATTTATATGCTGCTAAAAAAAATAATGGGAAGACTTAAACAACACAATGTAACTCCAAGTCAAACACATTTCTGTGAAATCAAACTCTTCAATCATGACAATCAAAGTGACAGTCAGTTTCACCTGCTGTTGTGCAAATGGAACAGACACCAGGTGGAAACTAGAGGCAATTAGCAAGACCCCCAATAAAGGAGAGGTTCTGCAGGTGGTGACCACAGACCACTTCTCAGCTCCTCTGCTTTCTGGCGGATGTTTTGGTCGCTTTTTTTTAAGCAGTGCTAAACTGTTCAACTGAACATGAAATGTTAAACAACAATAGGTGGAGATTCTTCTCTGCTCGTTTAGCCACCATGAGCACTGTTGTTAAAATAATAATGATAATAACACTGTTCAACCCGATGTTTTGTGCATTTAAACAGCGCTAAAACATCCCGTCTTTTGAACGCTGAAATGTAGTATGTGTACGACTGACTAAATGTTACATAAGTAATAAAGAAGTGCTAAAAATAGTCAAAGTACAAATTTTTACTCAACGTTGCTGTGAGTATCATGAATGTGGAAGTCGGGTAATTAATTAATTAATTTCAACTTTAGGGGCTGTTCCAGTTGAAATTTCCCACTCTGAGGACAATTGGTACGCAGCATTTATGGAGAGAGGTCATTCTAAAAAGGGGCTAAAACAATATTGACACTCTTTTAAGCTTTTTATTGTAAAGTAATTTGAAAACCTTTATGTGTAATTTTGAACACTGCATAAAGTTTTGGTTTTGATACAACAAAAAGCGAAAATATTCTCAGGTTATAAATACTTTTTCAAGCCACTCTTGTGATTTTCTGTCTGTTTTCTCCTTCCAGCCTCTGCTTCACATTGTTTCACTTCTTCTCTTTCTCTTCGTGTGAAAAACACGATTCTTTGTTTTAGCCATCCCACCATCTAATGAAATTAATGTAAAGCAGTGTTTTTTGGAGTGTTTTTCCATTAAAAGCTTCCCACACTAATTTAATTTCCTCTTACAAGGCTGGAGCTGTGTTGTAAGATAACAAGGTTAAGTGAGTTTAGAGTTCAGCATATAACCATGTTGATTGAGTCCATACATATATACTCTCCCACAATTACAGCTGGCTGTTGTTTTTCAGCAGCGCTGGTAATTGGAGCGGATTATAAATCAACATCTTAAACGACACCCTGGGGTTTTGCTCCGACGTTTAGCATGAGATCAGATTAACTTTGAGACTCGGGGATTCAGACAATTGCACAATGTACAGTAAATGTACACCAAAATGTCTGTGCCCAATAACTATCCCACGCTGTGCTGCGCAAGACAAAGTGCAGTTTAAACAGCAATTAAACTGCAGCTCGTGGTGGCTCTACCCTGGCCCAATGGTGTCCACTATGGTAGTTAATGTCAGGCGGTGATATGGACGGAGGGAGGCTCAGGCTCAATGACCTGGGGCCTCTGATAGGAACAGTCCCCCGCCACATCAGCGCTGACACACTTCCTCTTTGATTGCTCATTGCCCACATCTTTCATCTTTACAGGGTCATAATCCTTGCCCCCTGCACACCCCACGTTCACTCCCCCTTTCTGCCCTTGCACAGATCTGTAGTTTACAGGGCACTGCTGCAGCAGTCCATTGACTTAAATGAGAGCAGGCTGTCCCCTCTGGTGGAGTGCAACCACCTTACGCACCTGAAGCCTGCGGGTGTGTAGCGATGAAAAGGCCCGAGCCCGGCAGGTACAAGCCCTTTACAAGGCTCCTAATGAGGGCCTGCTGGCTGGGGAGGGTGGGGGGCAGATGTACTGCTCTGGTCCGGTGGCTGTACCCCTGGAGTTGTACCTACTGTAAAAGCGATACTGGAAGTGCTACTGCATGTTTCGTAATGAAGCTATGGGAAGGGAAATTGTTGCCAGGTGTCACCTGACAATAGAACGCAAAATCAGAAATGGGGGCAATGGGACAAGGAGCAAGAAAGGTTGATTATGTGTTTGAAATGATCGTGGGTTTCAAGGAGATTTAAACACTGAAATGTGTAGTAATTTATTTTGGTGGGGGGGTGAAGGTAGGTACCCTTCTCTGCGGTCATTGTCTGTAAATGGACCAGAACGTTCTTCTTTGCTTCAGGTGGTGGGTTCATCTTGTTGCCCGCCCCTCACCTTACTGGGTCAAAAACAGCAGTGGGCATGAAAGCCCTTGAGGCTTTCGGGTGATGGTGGGATCCAAATGGAGCGTCCCCTCACGGGCACGTTTCTGTGCCGCCTGCTGGCATGGGTGCAGAGGTCCACTATGCCTGACACCCTGGATGACTAATGAAGTGCTATTTCAGGGCCCTGGCGTGACCTCACACACATACAGAATCACACTCACAAGTTCTCCCAGCTGCCGTGGACCTAAGGTGGGTCGGGGGAATTTCGGCGCACCGTTCCACATCATTTAGAGGTGTTTCAGTGCAAGCAGAACTGATGAGGTTCTAATGAGTTTATATACAGAGGGCAGTCACACTGGGCTATCATAACTTAAATAGCTTTACAGCATTACAAAAACTGGGAATTTGCTGCTGAATCGTTTGCAGTGTAGTTCTTCTACTTCCCCGTATTACATGTGAAATAAAAGAAGCTTTTAACTTTAAACTTTATTGCCACTTTTAAGGGATAGTTCACGGTTTTTAAAATGAGCATCTGATAAAAGGTTACAGTCAATTATGATATTCCTTGGTGTGACTGATACTCCTGGAGTTTTCATTTAGGATAAATCAAAGTTAGTCGGTAGTAAAGGCTAACACCTAGCCCAGGAGGGACGTCTGTCATGTTAAAACAACTAAACTCTGAAAATGTCAGCCATTACCTACACCCACTGGGACTAACTGATCTGGATTTATACTAAATGAAAATGTCAAAACAATTATCTACCGCAGGTAAGGCGTTAGCTCTGTTTAACCTTTTAACAGAACCTAGCTTACAAAAGTCCTGAAGCACCTCTTTCAGTTATTTAAACTCTAAAAAGCAACTGAGTCAGAGTACCAGGCAAAAGTCACTGTGAGACATATTTTAAAGGTAAAGTCTGTGATTTTTTCTGGAAGTCTCCCCAATAATAATTTTTCAATAACTCCGCATGCGCAAGACCGTCTTATTTTGTTCTTCCGCTCCTCAGGGGGATCTCATGAAATAATCTCTCAAATCCACTCTGGTCTTATTTCTTTCTACTGAGGCCTTCCTCTTCTCATAAACTTGTACGCGATTTGCTTCTTGCGACTCTCAGCCATTTTAAAAGTATACGGTGAGAGCAGTGGAGCTACCATGAACAGCTAGCATTAAAGCTAACCGCTAAGCTAACCACATACATAAACACTAGATTTGCTCACATGCACAGCCAGCAAGCGGAAACTAGCAAGGAACGAGCACGCACACTGCCATTAAGTGAGCGCGTCAGAATGATTGGCATGTGGGACAAGCAATAGCTGTGATTTCCCCGGAACTTGAGGGATAGATGGGGGTGAGGGAAGGACCAATCCTCCAAGTTTTACAGGGATGCAGCTCAAATTTTTTGACCTCCTTTTTCTGAATACATAATGTGTCGACTACTGTCAGGATGGAAGGACCATTTCACCCAGCATAACAAAAAGTGTTTCTGAACAGGATTACCATCTATAGATTTAAATCCTTGTTTGTTTATATAAGCTGCAGTTATTTTTACTATCTGAAAGGTTTCTGTTACATTCACCAAATCCCTCCAGGAGCAGCCATTTGACAGGCAGCCATGATGCATTGGACATTTATGCGAGAATACCACCTCTTCCTCTCCTAATGTCAGTTTCTGGTGTTCGGTTTTTCATATTTCACCAGCCTATGCTATGATTCTGATCACTATCAGCAACATCTTCCGTTTCTTTTTAAACAAGGCCGAGCTGAAAAACAGAGTGCAGAGTATTCCCTACCTGGCGTTTGGGACGTGCCCATGCCTCTAGTATGTTTTATGACACCATTAGGAATGTAAGCTAGGGAGAGCATAAGTAGGGCCAAGGCAATTAGCATGCCAAGTGGCCCTTTATGATAGCAGTAAAGAAGCTAGTTCAAATCCCCAATACAAAAATAAGCATGAATTCCAATTTAGGGCCTAATGAACAGCAGGGAGTCTGGTTAATATTTTTAGGCACCATTTATGTTTGCAATGAAACCTCAGTGGACGTGGAGGAAATAAAAGCAGGATAGTTAAGGGTTGAAACCCTGCCAGATATCATCAGTCACTTCCAGCAAAAGTGTCTTTCCCCTTCACTTTGCCCTTCCCCACTTTGGAGACATTTCGCCAAAAAAATGGGCAATTAGTCTCTATTCAACATTTGTCTTGTCACAGCAATTAATAGGAAGGATTCTCCATTTTCTCTGTGAGCCATTTCCTGTTTTGTTTGTTTATTGGCTTATGTCACCTTGGCATGCCATTTCTTTGAATGCAACACAATAGCTTTGTGTGCTGAATCCTGGGTCTGCACACATTAGTATTCACCCTCAACCATTTTAAAAACCCTCATGCTCTATTAGGTGTTACCTGTTATAAAAGCAGCCGATTTTTGTCTTCTCTTAAAAAAAGTATCTCGTATGATTAAATTACTTTTTTTTTTTTTTATTTGCTTACTTGCCTATCTGCTTTTTTTCCCCCTCTACTCACTGTCACCCACCTTGCACGTCTGGCCACACTGGCATAATCAAAACACTGTCGAAGGTTCAATGTGAGAGGGAGAAAGAAAATGAGAGACAAGTGAGGAGAGGCGGGGAGGAGCAGGTCCCGGGATGCTTTATGGGTAGCACTGTTAAACGAGGCACGACGCGCGGTACACGGCACCCCTTCAGCAGAGCACACTTCAAAGCCTGTTTTTGCACTTGTACTGTCAACATTTGGGGAGAGGGAACGGAGTGAGGGTGGAGGAGCAGCCTTTGAGCTGCGTTGGGTCTTAACACACCTCTTCTCCTGTCTGTTTTCTCTTTAAGCTCCCCGCCTGTGTTCCAAATTGGTTATGTGCTTGCTGCATTACCTGACTTTTTGCTTCTTACCCAATTCAGTCATCTTTTTATGTTGCTAACGTCCCCCTTTCTCCGCGCCCACTCTGACTTTTTCCTGTTTTTTATCATTTTTACTTTAACTAGCTCCTATTGTCTGCGTTGGTGGGGTTTCACCGTGTGTGTGGGTTTGTGTGTGCGTGTGGTATTAGGTAAGGTGAGCATGGAGCCAAGGGTGTAACATAAGGCAGGCCTGTCACCTGTGAAGCTGAATTGAACCCGAAACGCATGGGCCCCGTGTCTCCCTGGCTGGCAGCTCTTCACAGAGAAAACTCGTGTTTGATTGAAATCTTTTTTCCCCCGCTCCATTTCTTTTTGTTGATCCCCTTTGCTGCTCTACATGAGAAGGAAAAGCTGTACTTTCTACTGACAAGCAAACTTTTCTTTGTTTGCATGCGCTTTCTTGTTTTGTTTGGACAGGAACCTCACCATGCAGAATTAAACTGCTATGCAGCTTTTTTATTTTCTTCTTTTTCTTTTTTTTTTTTGCTGCTGTAGGCGTTTGGCCGTGTAAATGGGGCCAATAACATGAAGTGATCCTGCACCGTACCTGCCCTAGTTTTGGTTTTATGTTTGATTGTTTAAAAGCATTATTTTACTGAGATTAAATGTATTTATTATTAGCAGATACAGGTGCATCTCAACAAATAATATAAAAAAGATATATATATTTTTTTTATAATAGTTAAATTCAATAAGTGAAACACATATACTGTATAGGATTATCACAAAAACAGCGAGGGATTTCAAGCATTAACTACTGTTAATTTAGATATTTATAGCTTATAGCAAATGAAAACCCAAAATTTAAGTTAGTTCCTGAGAAAATTAGAATTTTAGATAAGCAAATAAAAAGGGAATTTTGAATACAGGAAGGTTATGTTATGGTTAGAAGCAGACAGTCACGGACCCACTCCACAAAGAGAGTAGTCCACAAAGGGTCATTTCTACAGATGCTGGCTGTATCTAAATATATTAATTGAGTGGAAAGGCTGAGTGGAAGGAAAAAGGGTGTTAGAAAATGGGGCGTAATCAACCAGGAAAACTAAAGCTTTGAGGGGACTGTGGAGCAAAACCCATTTAATTAATTAGGGGGAGATTCATAAAGTGTGGGCTGCGGCTGGAGTCAGTGCTTCAAGACATGCTGGTTTAATTTAGGAACAGCATTCTGT
This sequence comes from Fundulus diaphanus, assembly GCA_037039145.1. Taxonomy (NCBI): domain Eukaryota; kingdom Metazoa; phylum Chordata; class Actinopteri; order Cyprinodontiformes; family Fundulidae; genus Fundulus; species Fundulus diaphanus. The sequence continues at coordinate 32,518,643 of CM073127.1, read as the reverse complement.
TCCTGAATAAAACAGGGCTGGGCTGGTCTTTCTAGCACTTGACTTACTTGAAGAACAGGGACTTTTATGTGTCAGTAGGTAACTTTAAATCAAAGACTACAAAAATTACATGTGGGGTCCCACAAGGTCCCATCTTAGGGCCCCTCCTATTCAATATCTACATGCTCCCCTTAGCTCAGATTATAACAAACAACAAGATCAGTTACCGTAACTATGCAGACGACACACAGCTATACATTACAATGTCACTAGTGACCATAGACCTATTAGAATATTGGCTAGATGCATAGAACAAATCAATACATGTATGTGCCATAACTTTCTTCAGCTGAATAAAAACAAAACAGAAGTAATCATTTTTGGTCCAAAGGAGGATTGATCAAGAGTTAGAGCACAGCTTCAGTTACTACAGCTAGAAACCACAGATCAGAGCCGAAATCTCGGGGTTGTGTTGGACTCAGACCTGAACTTTATTTTTAGTCGAATTGATTACTTCCACGGTGTCCTTAGAGATCTGCCTTAAAAGTCAGACAGCTGCAGTTGATCCAGAACGCTCCTGCTCAAATCCTCACTAAAACTAAGAAAGTAGACCACATCACCCCAGTTCTAAAGTCCTTACACTAGCTCCCTGTATCTCAGAGAATAGACTTTAAAATACGTCTGTTAGTCTATAAATCACCACAAATAGCACCAAAATACATCACAGATTTGCTGTCAGTATCAACCCTCTAGACTCGTCAGGTCTTTTATTTCAAGCCTACTCTGCATACCCAGAACCAAACACAGAGAAGCTCTGGAACAAACTTCCAGAAGACTGTAAAAGTGCTGAAAGCCTGAGTTCTTTTAAATCAAGATTAAAAACTCATTTGTTCAGGATTGCCTTTGACTGTTCTTGTTAAAATGTTAAATGAAACATCATTAGTTTAAGTTTGTTGTCCAACTGTTTTTAAAATCATTAATATTTGCTTTTAGTTTCCATTTTCCTATGTTTTATTTTGATTCAATTTTCCTACATTTTATTCCAACTGTTTTTTTTTTACTTGCTATTATTCTGTTTTTATTTTCCTATGTTTTAATCATGTAAAGCACATGCAATGTCCTTTTACTGTAATGTGCTATAAAAATAAATGTGCCTCGCCTTGCTTATTAGGCACCTGCCTGCACTACTAAAAATACCAATACCTGGTTTATTGATCATGGTAACCCTGTGTTTGTTTGGCTAACAAACCGAAAAGGAAGATGAAAGACACCAGACCCAGCAGTACAAATATGTCACGCTGTGTTTAATGAATCTAGAAATGAGTTTGCCTTTTTGATGTCAGTTACTTTAATAATTTATCTTTTCAATGATCCAACTTTATTAGGATGCACCCGTATGTGCTGGCATTTTGTTGCTGATGCCTATTACTTTTGTATGGATCAAGCACAGTCACTGAACACAATAATGAAGGCCATAACAACACCTTACCATTTAGTTTTTCTACTTGTTGTCTTCATGTGGTCTGGTTTTGTCGGTAGAGCTAAAAAAGAATCCACACCCACAGTACAGAATCTGGATTTGCTGTCAGCAGAGACATCCCCTCCCAGGTCACCATATCGCTCGCTGTTTTCACGTTGTTGCTTCATTAAGGAATAAACAGAATAATCTGGGAGACACGAGAATTTAAAAAAAATAAAATAAAAATGCCACTGTTAAATGTTGAAAAAGGTTGAGAAATAGTGTTTTTAATGGTAAATAAAGGTTCAAGTGTCCAGTTATTTGTGAAAATAAGTGCTTTTCAATGTTAAATTTTAATATCGGTGCAACCTACACTGCTCGCAACCCATCTACAGAGGCCTCTGTCCTCGAAGTGGCCATCCAGGGTTCAAGCTCTGGCCCGTGGACCTTTGCCACATGTCTTCCCCCACTCTCTCAACCCGATTTCCATCAGCCTACTTTCAATTAAAGGCCAGCAGTGCCACAAAAAAAAAAAAAAAAAAAAAAAAAAATATATATATATATATATAGATAGATAGATAGATAGATAGATAGATAGATAGATAGATAGATAGATAGATAGATAGATAGATAGATAGATAGATAGATAGATAGATAGATAGATAGATAGATAGATAGATAGATAGATAGATAGATAGATAGATAGATAGATAGATAGATATATTACGTAGTAGTGCTAGATGCAGGGAGTCCCTTCTCTTTTCATCGCTGGTCTGTCTTTCTTCATCTTTTTTGTCTTTAAGTGCTGTACGGGTCTCACTTCCTCATTGTATAGTGCATTTGTACAGCTGTCCAGTTGGATAGGCTGGTTTGCTGTGGACAGTGAGGGGGATCCAGGAAGCATTGTGAGGTGTGGAGAACCACACATAGTGGGTTAACCGTTCTTTAAGCACCCCAACAAGACATTGAACACCACTGTGAGGCAGTGGAAGATAAATACCCCATTGTTTGCGTGAACTTGACATTTTTGGAATTTTTGACAAGTCCATTTCTTTGCGACAATGAAGGCGTGGAGCTTGTTTATGCGTACTGCGTGTAAGAGTTGTGCATTTGAGAACCGGAAGGCTTCACTGAACCAAGATAGTACAAGAGAGCCGATAAAGGCTTGTTCCCAGCCAGTGCTGAGACGTCCTTGTTCTCGTCCACAGTAGATAGAGCCACCATGAGACAAAACGGAGAAACCGTATTGATGTGAGTTTGCTGTCTGCCTGAAGAATCAGAGAAGGTGTCAGTCAGTCAGACAAACAGAGTAGCCTGTAGTACGTCAACTTAGGAGAGATTTCTCAGACGATGGCGGCTCTTTGGTGCAGAGTCTGTTAAGTCTGGGTTTTCTGTTTTTTTTCTATTAGTATTCTGATTCAGTGGCTACTGCTTGTCAATGTCTTGAATCTATGTGAGATAGCTGCTGAATGTGTACGGATGTCTGAAAAGCGAATGGTTGCTGGTGACAGCCTTTAGTTGTTCACCCACTGCGGCGGCTGCGTTGATGTACAGTACCCATCACTTTCAGGTCAGGACAGTTTTTATCTAGGATCTAAGTTTTACATCAGTTGGGGAATCATGTCAGGCTGGGAAAAACGTGTAACTCTCTCCACTGACAGTGTTGAACTTCAACAAGGTGTGAAGTCATATAGTTTTCAAAATTGATTTATCTAAAATTGATTTATCTTTTTAAGTTAAGCAGTGGGGCTTTGTGGAATACCACAATAAAATAACTATATTTTGTTTAAACTGAAAGGATTCCAGCTCCGAACTCTTTTCCATCAAAATTTGGCTTTCGGTTATCCAATATCCATCTTCCCATTATGTTTGACCAGCTTCCCTGTCCTTGTGTGCTCAAAGTGGTTTGCTGTGGCAGGTTTTCCCCACACATAGCGTTTTGAATATAGGCCAAAAATGTACATTTTGGTCTCATCTGACCAGAGCACCGTGTTTATATGTGTTTGCCTCTAATGGTGAATTGCTGTTCTTGTAAAGCACCAATGGAGAATGTGACCACTGGACCATAAACGGCGATGGGGATTAAACAAACATTGGATCAAACCGTTTCCTTCAACTCGTTTTAGAATCAGTCATTTGAGTTATGTGATTATTTGTTTAAGCTCTATTTAAAGTTACACCCATCTATTTGGTTCAAAATTGTGGATGAAGACCCATAAATACAGACACAGCACACATGATCTGTGCAAAATCTATTCCTGAGTTTGAACTGCTAACACACAAACAAGTTTCTGGTAGTGAAGTTGGTATTAAGAGTTTAACAGTCCTGATTCAGGCTCCCACAAAAAATCCACTATTTAGGTGTAAAGGTTTTGTTTTACTTCCTTTGCAGAGTCGGTAATTTGGATTGATGTGCATTTGTTTGAATTAGTGATCTTAAAGTTGCATATGACTGGATATACTTCTGAGAGACATCAATCTGCTAATTACTTCCCAAGTCTGCACTGAGTGCTTTAAATGTTTCCATTGTGTTGTATTGGCTCATCAACTGAGCGCTGACACACAAACCAGTGCTGGCACAGAGAGGCCAGCAGCTGCATTCATTTGTGATCATGAGGAGGAAATGGAAAAGCCTTTGCAAATTAAATGCTATTTCTAAACTAGATTAATAATCTGTCTGGGTATACTTGCATTTTTAGCACACATAGGGTTTTGACATTGTGCAGATTTAAGTAAGCCTGCTGTCATTTGGCAATTATATTGAGTGAATTCTTTTTTTTTTTCTTTGTAAATAGACAGGAGTTTTGGTCTCACTGTTTCTTTGATGTTTTAGGTTTTGGGTGAGTTATGATTACCAAACTTACTTGCATTTGCTAAATGCCAGAATAATTAGAGATTTTAAAGAAGTTTTATATTCTTCAAATAGAGTTTACATACATTTTTTCAGTGGGTTACGGTGAATAGTCTTTTAAATTGATTGCAAGACTACAGTCAAATGTTTTGGGTATCTTTACACAAAAGTCCCACAATAGTTTGAATTTTGTCCCACTTGTACTAACTGAGCTGGTGTAACTAAGTCAGGCTGTGTATGCCGCTTTGCTCACACACGCCTTTTCGGTTCGACTCATATTTTCTGTGGGGATGAGATCGGGCTTTTTAAATGGCCAATCCAAAACATTGAATTTGTTGTCTTTAAGCCTTTAATAACTAATTGACTCTATGCTTAATCCATCTTCCATCTGAAACACGGATTCACACCAAAGCTTTAAAATCCCACCTTGTGTCTTAAAATGTGGCGTTCATATTTTCACACTATGTTTTTTCCTCACAATGCCATTTTTTATTTGTGGGCACCAGTCCCTTCTACAGACAATCCCCCCACAGCCTGATGCTGCCATCTCTGCACAGTTGGTGTTATCAGGCTTCCCTCTGTCCCCCTGTCAATATTACAATGGTAATTTTTGCCAAACATTTCTATTTTAGTTTCATCCCACCATAACATGTGTTAAATATATTAAAGACCTTTGCCCCTGAGTTACGTAATTTGGAAACTATTAGCGCCGGCCTGTCTGAGTGGCCGTTCAGTGCTGGTGCCGGACACCTCTTATTGTGGACAGTGATGCTTCTTACCAGCATGGTCATTTCTTTTTGTTCTAGGGTTGATATGCTCATTTTGTACCAAAGCACGTTCATCTCTGTGAAACAAAACCCATCCCATACCCTTCCTGTATCATACGATGGCTGGATATTTCCTTGGCATTCCCACTTGCACGATAAATACAGTATTTGTTTGAACAGAAGAGTGAGGAACCTTCAGCTATCTGGAAATTGCACCCAAGAAGGAACGAGACTTTTGGAGGTCCACAATTGTCTTTCTGACATATTAGTTGATTTCTTTAGATTGTTCCATGTGCTCATGTCAAGGTGTGTGTAAAGTTCTCAGTTTAAAGTATTGAAACAAAAAACATTAAAAAAGCACTAAAATTATCTCTCATTGTTCTGGGATTAAGCAAATCAGAATAATTTTGAAAACCCATATTGCCGTAAAACAAGAAGAGTCTAGTTTAAACTGTAGCGGCATCATTCAGTCTGTCAGCGTCAGAGAAATAACCCAAAGCCCAACTCTGCAGAGTCCTTCGTGTTCACATAAGCCTGTAAAGCAGAACTGTGGGTCCAGGCTGTGGAAGCACATATAGAAGAAGGAACATCAGTCGTTTTAAGGAGAAAGAAAGCTCTCACAGATGTGCTATTTAACAGCGTTGCTACCGGCAGACAGATGAGGAGGATGACAATTTGTATGTTGTGCAATAAATAGTTCATACAGTTCATACACATACAAAAAAATCAGGGTTAGATCAGATTAGATTTAGCTCTAATTTGGTGTCTTGTGATGTAACTCCAGATTTATATGCAGGGCATACTGCCGTCTGCAGCCTGTGTCCTTCCTATCTTTCTCTGATGGGATGACTGTTGGCTGTCCAGTGTCTCCCACGGGTCCTCTCCCTGTTCTTTGTTTGTCTGTCTGATCCCTTCCTGTAGGCCACTGTTGCACATCTGCGTGTGTGTTTTTGTTGCACGAGCATATATGGACCTTTTGCTCTCAACTGTGCTCTCCTTCAGTGCTTTTTGCGCGCATGCTCGCCTTCATCTGTGCGTGCGCGCCTGTAATCAGTGTGTAATCCCTTCCCCGAGGCGGCCGTTCCACACAGCTGGACCGGAGCCTCTGGAGGGTCTCCGTGCTATTCAAGCATCCTTTGCTCTCTCCACCTGACCGAGTGCTGTGTGTGTGTGTGTGTGTGTGTGTGTGTGTGTGTGTGTGTGTGTGTGTTTTAACAGGTGCAGTACCAACAGCTGAAACCGGATTCCAATCCCAGTCCAAATAAAAGGAAGAAAAACAACCCCGGGTAGATCACTCCGTCCGCCCACGGACTCCTCTCTTCTTCATTTTTCTCCCGCTGGTCTGACACTGGACACGGAGGAGCAAAGTCTTGGCTGAACCATCCTTCTTCTATTTATATCCTGTCTTGTTTTGTTGAACTTAATTTCTCCCTTCAGCAGACTTTACAGTTTCCTTAAATATAATGCTATTTGAGGAAAGACTTTAAGAAACCTTTAAATTGTCGTTCTTATTATTTAGGCTTGCTTTTGATACATCAAGTCTTTTTTTTTTATATCAGCCATGTCCGCTGCTGTGCCCTTCCCTCTGGAAGTCTGTGTGCTTGCCACAATAGTCAAATACATACAGTTAAAATATATATAGATGATTAGTTACATTTATGTTAATATAGATATAAGTGCAGGTTGACATTTAGCTTGTACTATATGGCTTTGAAACCCTTTTGGTAAAATGTTTCTACTTTCTAATCGTTTTTTTATACTAATGCACCCTTGTTCCTATCTCCTCCTGAATGTGTTAATGATTTCATGTTGGCTGGCAGTAGACTGGATTGGTACCGCCTAAATCAGCAAGCTTACACGATCAGCAAACTTCGTCGATGGCTAAGAGATATGTAACTTTACAAACAAGTGCATCTCAGTAAATTAGAATATTATTGAAAAGTTGTCCGGACCCAGTACACACACACACACACACACACACACACACACACACACACACACACACACACACACACACACACACACACACAGATGTATCCAGGATTCGGGCTTCAGCTGTTTGCCTTCTGTGTTACGGCCACTCCAGAACCAGAGATGACGTCAGAAGAATCTTACCTAGCAAAGGAGTGTATTTTAGCTCAGCAGCCCAAAGTACTCGTCTTAGTTAAAGGTATGTTTAACATAGACATGAAGGTTCTGGAGTCTGAAGGAAGAGTGGAGAGGCACTGAGTCCAAGCTGCTTGAGTTTCCACAGCCGGTGATGATGTGGTGAGCCATGTCATCTGCTAGCGTTGTCTGCTGGGCTTGATCAGGTCCAAATTCAGAGCAGATGTCTATCAGGACATTCTATGGAGACGCTGATTTTATTTTCCAGCAGGACTTGCCCACCCCGCCAAAAGTACCAATAACGGCTTTGACAAAACTGGGTTCCACTGTGCTTGATTGGTTAGCAAACTCCCCTTAGACAACTTGCGAAGAAACGCCAGATCCAAAACAGTGAAAACCAGCTGAAGGCCACCAAATAAAGCAACCTGGGCTTGCTTGACACCGCCACAGAACCACAGGCTGATCAACCCCGTGCCACCCCGCATTAACGCAGCAGTTCATGCAAAACAAGTGCCGATCAGTTATTGAGTCTGTGTACTGTACAGTACATGGACATGCTTTTCAGTCTCAAAAATGCTTTTATTATTCGTCTTTACCCGCTTTCCCGTGCAGGGTCGCGGAGGGTCTGGTGCCTGTCTCCCTTTCAGTATTTGTTTGACGTAAAATTAAAATTTTCCGCTCAAAAGGAAATTGCGTCATACAGCTAATTTTCATTAAATGTATGACGTTAATGAACGATGAAACCGCAAGAGTTTCCCTTTTGGAGAATAGAATAACTTTTTTTTTTTTTATTATACTCTAATTTATCGAGATGCAATAGGAAACAACAAGCTGTGCGGTCATCTTTGCATTTCAGAACTCCCTAAACCAACAAGGAGGAAAGGGGCTGGCTGAAGAATCGTTTGGAGTAGGACTGGATTTGCAAGTAAATACGCAGTTTAACCCCGCTGACGTTGTCAGCCGGTCAGAGCGACACCTTCTCTGTGAGGAGGCGCTGGAGACCGGGCCTGCTGTCGCTGTGTTTATATAGATGTCACCCGGCCTATGCAGAGTGTCATCGAGCAGGCAGGCAGGCAGGCAGGCAGGCCTTTAGGCAGGCACAGCCCTAATCTTGTTTGAAAGGCCGGTCTCCTTCCCACTCATCTCCCTGTGTGTGTGTGTGCCTTGGCGGCCACACATGAAAGCATTTACACACAAGGCGTACTCCTTCAGCCCGGGCCCGCATGCAGACACAAAGAGCCCCAGCGTCTCTCTCTCTCTCTCTCTCTCTCTCGCTCTAGCTCTTAAGGGAGAGGAGGGAAAGCATGCATCTCTTGTAGGAAGCCTTGCACACTGTAAACCTACTTGCTCGCAGATGAAAACAGAATGTCATATTTGAGCAGGAACATTTTCTCCCTCTAAACCGCACACAAACACAAGCGCGCGCGCACACACACAAACAGACACGCAAACATGCTCTCTATGATGCGGCGCCCCGGGCTGGCTGCCCTCTCCATCTGCCCCACCTCCTGTGCCCACAGCTCAACTTTGATCAGCCCTTCCAGAGACACGGGCTCGTATGTGTGAGCTGAGTATTTACAGAGGAGCGTTTGCATATACACGTTTACGCAATCAAAGATTCTCTCAGCGTCGGTGTGGGGAACAATTGCATCTCCCCTCCAGCTCTGGAATGATGCTCAGATTCAGTGTGTGTGTGTGTGTGTGTGTGTGCTGCAGCAGAAACAGCAGCTGTTATTTGGTGTTGACTTTGTGGAGATGCTTGATGAGCAGCAAGTCATTGTGTGACAAGACAAGGCTCTGAGGGGACTTAGGTCTGAGATGTCAGGGATGGAGGAATGTGTGTGCGTGTGAGTTTTATCCTATTTCAAAACCCACTTCCAGTCATGCTTTCCCCCGTTTGCTCTCTGCGGTTTCCTCATTCGTCAGTAAGCAGGGTTGCGACCCTGTCTGAAGGGATGGTCTCTTGGGCTTCTTGCAGAGCTTCTCTTGAAAGATCACAGCACAGGCTATGTTTGAGGAGGTCCTGTCTCATCCTATTGATCCCTGCCTCCATTTCCCATTGCCTCGACTTCTTTGTCTGACTGTCTTTAAGCCTGTAAACCCCTGCTCACTGCTGCTAGTGTCATCTTTCCCCCTCATCTGTCTGTCTCTGTGCCGTCACCTTCCACCTTCTGAAGATCCTTTCTTCCTCGTATATCCGTTTCCATGCTTCAGTATATGATTTCATTGTCTGATCCACGTGGAAAACAGCAGTTGACTGTTTTTGGGGTTTTTTAGCGCATCGCCACAAACTTGTTACTTGGAATCCTGAGGGATGGATTTTTTGTAATGCCTGATGAACTGCTTGAAAATTTGAGATTGTTGTTGTTTTTTTTTACTGTAACAGTGCCAGCAACATTTGTTGATACCCCTGGTAAAAAGTCCTAAAATTGATCAACCTTTTATTGAGACAGGATAATGTCAAAGAAGAAGAAAAAATTAAAAACATCCTGAAATTAAGAAATGATTAGCATACCTAAAGCCTTCTAGAAAAATTATTTTACCTAAAGCAGCTATTTTAACTTGCACTTAACTTTTTGAAGTTGATCAGAAGTTATAGCAAGCCCTACTTAGTAATCCGTGACCTTTTGTCTCCCTGGGCCATACACAGACATGACATGATAGTAGTTCATGTCCTTTATCTACACTTCAAAATAGGGAAAACACAAGAACATGCCTTTTACATAGGTCAGAAATGTCTTGATCTTCACAAGCCGCTATAAGAAAACTGCTACTGCGACCAAATTTCCCCATTGTGGGACAATAAAGGTTCTAGTTACTTGCCTTATCCTATTACACGGTCAGGGCAATTTTTTCAATATATATATGAGTAAGTGTATTTAACATAACTCTATATAACATTTCATCACTTTATTCACTTTTTACATGGGAGACTCTTGACAGTGGACATGTTGTCAGACGTTATCTTTACTTTTCCTTGGAGCATGTACAAGAGGTATCAGAGAACGTACTCGTTCTTTAAAAATGATCTTGATTGGCCTCTATCCAGCCTCATGTACATATAGTGCCTTGCTAGCACAGACAGAGTTAAGTTGGTTTGCAGAGATGTTTAGATGGTATTTTTTGTTGTAAAAGAGTTATTGTTATTGGTCTTTTTATTCAGAGCTTCTCTGCATCCCCAGAATCAGAGCCAAACACGGACAACCAGCGTTCGGTTTTTATGCTCTACTAATCTGGAACAAATGTTCGGAAAACTGAAAAAATGCTGGAACCCTGAGTCCTTTCAAATCAAGTCTAAAACAGCATTTGTTGCCTCTGACTGATTTATTTAAACAATTAACTGAAACATTATTTTCAGTCTGTAGTGTATGGTGCTGGTGAAGATTCTCAGTCATCCAGGTCATGGTCATTCCAAAAAAAAAGTAAAAAACAAGGCAACTGGACTTGTAGTGTATGGTCCAACTTTTATTTACTTTTCTTTATTATGTAACTGCAGCGCACCTTTTTTCATCATACGACCCACTTTGAATTATATTGCTGGGGAAATGTGCTATAATTATAACCTTGCTTCGCCTGGCGTAATGCATCTCATGACAAACAGAGGTTTCTTTATTCCCAGAACCCTCATGCTTAAAGCTATAACTTCACCAAACCCAAAGCTACACAAGCTATTTACAGCTAAAGCTACAGGATCTTATAATTACGGTTGGCGTCATCAGAAAACTGTCAGATCTAAAGATGAGCTGAACAAATATTTTAGATCACATTTTAACAAGATGCCCTTTACGTCCCCAACCAACAAAGGTCTGATTGCGAGGCAGCTTCGCCGAGCAGCTGAGACGGCTGCCGACATTGTCACTTACAGATGTTACAGAATGAGGACTATCGCTATATCGCGGGGTTTACTTTTCATTCGACAAAGTGATTAAAGTAAACAAAGGAAATTAAGGCCGTGGTAAAAAGTAGATCACACTGCGATCTTGATCTTAATGTAACAGTTCAGGTTTTGCATGAGGCTTCACGATCTGCTTTAGTACAACATGGGGTTCTATGCTAACCAGTGGAGTAGCGAAGCTGGTGCCGGCAGTCGGCAAACTGCTTTTGATGGTAGTGGAACTTTAATGGGCTTTGGTCAGATGAAACTAAGATTGATCATTTCAACACCAAACACTCTAGGTGTGCCTGCTGTGAAACAAAGAATGAGTATTTGGAAAGGCCCTTCATTTCCACTGTTTAGTATGGTGGATGATCTGTGATGCTTGGGGCCCGTTTCTCTTCCAAAGCCCCGGGGAACCTTTCTGGAGTGCATATTATCCTAAAATCTCTGAGATATCAGAACATTGATCTGGTGGACTTTGCTGGCAAACAAAAAAAGTTGGTCATTGGTGGGTCTCTCTGTAGGGTAATACAGAAAACATGGAAATTGTTCTCAAGAGACGGACCCCACCTTCTTACATGTCCATGTCAGTCCCCAGGCCTTAAATCTGTTGGATGAGTTGAACCAAAGAGAGCATAAGAGAGGGTCCAGGACTCTGAGATTGAGCAAAGAGCAGTAGATGTCTCTATCTGTACGCTCCAATCCTGGGACAATGTCCTAGAAGAATGTCCTAAAGTATTGGCAGCAGATGTCGTGCCATTTGCCATTTTATTAAAAACAACTATTCCCTTGCATGGGATTGTTCCACCACTGAAAAAAAAAACGTAAAGTTTGGATTTTTATTTATCGTTTCATTGTGAGATTATGCTGGTGCAGTAAAAGAAGAATTTACTTCCAGACTTTTTACAAATCTTTCCCAGGGGTGACAACAAATTTGTCCGCATCTGTTTGTTGCAGATTTGTGAGTATTGTGTGGTAATGCATACAAATGTCTCTTCTTGTCGCTAGTTTATGGTTTTGCCTGCATTTACCAGCAAACCAAAGTGAGATTTTTGTATCATGTAAAGAATATGTACGTATGTATATATATATATGTACGTACGTATGTATATATATATATATATATATATATATATATATATATATATATATATATATATATATACATAAAAGAAAGAATGTATCTGACAGAGATGGTTGGAAAGAGAAGCACTTTTATTTGAATGAGACTATTTTTAAAGAATGCTGTACATAGCTAACTGATTAATGTATGGTAATATTTTATACAGTATGCCTGTTGATGGTCTTGTAATAATACTGTAAAGTAGGTGTATTGCCTGCCTTGATTTTTTTTTTTCTAAAGATCAGTCGTGTCTGCCTGCAATATTTCCTGCTTGTGACATCATCTTTGTGTGCCCCATTACTACCAATGACATTTACACACAGGACCAGTGGAAAGAAGGGCATAATATGTTATATACCTCTAATTTACGTAATGATATATGTGGCTTATTTTTGGGGAAAAATAATGAAACAAAACGTTTTAATTAAACATTTTTTATCAACTTCACTTTGTGTGGATTATTGACGCAACAGTTGCAGGTAAACCTCTGGTTCACGTCCCCTGTCCCCCTTTTCAGCATCGGCAACTTGAGTCACAGCAACATGTTTTATTCTTCACTGTTCCCTGGATGATACCCATAGTGCATGCCAGTGTTTGGGCATCTCACAGGACTCCTAAACATTTTTCATGCCAAATCTCCAAACATTTTCTAGACCAAAGTTTGCAACTATTTTTTAATGTATTTTTACTAAACCGCACTAAGGCAGCTCTTTCTACAATGGTCAGGCTTTCAATACAGAGCCTACAAAAACCACATATTGATGAATGGTTGGATGGAGAGAACATGAGATGAATAGACACACTAAAATATGATGGACAAGTTGATGGACTAAGAATAAATAACACAAATTAATAGATTGACTGAAATAAATATGTTTGAATAGATTGAAAAAAGGGATGGATGAATGAAAAATTGGATGAATTGATTGGAATTTGAACAATGGACAAATGGATGGAAAAATATAGATGATTGAAAAAGACAGTGACGTATGGTAAAAAAGATCTAGGATTAGAAAATCAAAAGAATAAACAAAGAAATTGATAGATGAGTGAATAGACAAAGACCTGAATGAATGAACAGATTTCTGAAAGTTGATAAAGGGACAAAGCTGGTTAGATGCCTATTTAAAAAAATAGATGTATGAATAGAAGAAAAAGGAAACGATGATGACTGGATGATGGAAATATAGAACAAGTGAAAAAATTTAAAGAAAAAAGATGGATGGAGATATACCGTAGATAAATGGACAAACAGCCACCACTGTCTTGTTCCTTTTGCTTCAGTTTATTCCTATAGCTAAGCTACAGTATAAGATCTAGTGTAAGCAAAAAGAAGAGAGAGAGAAAAAATATTGAATTCAGATTTCTACCATTTTGTTTGACATTTGTGGACTCCAGCATTCTTGATGGAGTTTCCTTTTTTCAAGTGCTTTAGTCTCTCACAGTGGCTTTAAAAATGTTGGGTGTCATGGAAAAAAATAACCTATTATTGTAACTAATATGTACTTTATGTCTGAAATGAATAAAGGATAGACATATTTTACACATTTTAAACAGTATTTTGAGTTTAAAAAGGTTTAGAAATAACCTACCAAATTTATATCGGTATTGATGATTGTGGCTCTAGTGTAAAGTACCTTGAGTGGTATGACTGAAAAAACGCTATATTAATTCAGTCCATTTACGTATGAACATGCATGTTTTCTTGTATATATTTTTTATTTATATATATATATATATTTGTTTGTGCAGATCTGCCATATAAAATAAGGTTAGATTAAAAAAATATTTAAAGCACAAGTTGCAATGTAATTGCTTTTGCAATGCAATGTACAGTAAAATGCAGCTGTTTTATCTGAGTGAATTGCCCCCTCTGGGTTGCGGGTAAGTCTTTGCCTCAAGCGGAGGAGACTTGGTGACTTGTTCACTAGTGACGGGAGAATGGAGCAAAAGCTGGACGGAGGGATTGGGACTACATCTGCAGTAATGCGGGCGCTGCTCCGGTCCGTTGTGGTGAAGAAAGAGCTGAGCCAAAAAAAAAGCAGAGCTCTCCATTCATCGGTCCGTCTATGTTCCAACCCTCACATATGGTCAATAGGAAGTATGGATCATGAGAGAAAGAACGATATCCTGTATACAAGTGACCGAAATGAGCTTCCTCCAGAGGGTGGCTGGGTTCAGCCTTAGAGAAAGGGTGAGGAGCTCTGTTATGCAGGGGCTGCTCAAAGGTGTTTCTCCGCATCGAAAGGACTCAGTTGAGGTGGTTTGGGCTCCTCATCAGGATGCTCCCTGGGTGCCTCCTTATGGGGGTTTTCCGGGCACGTCCCACTGGGAGGAGATCCAGGGAAAGACTAAGAACTCGCTGGAGGAGCTAATGTATATATTTTGTAAGGCCTGGGAACACATCGGGATTCCCCACAACGAGCTGGAGGATGCCACTGGTGAGAGGGATATCTGGGTTTCTCTCCTGGACCTGTTGTCCCCATGAGTTGATTTTGGATAAGAGCAATACAGTGGATGGATGGATAGATGTTTTATTTATAAAATAGAAAATAAAAAGAAAGGTAAAAGTAATATTAACATGAAACAGGAGGTTGTCAGTCCTAATGGTAATGTTAGTGTTCATATAAACAATAAACCGTATTTTTCAGACTATAAGGTGCACCGGATTATAAGACGCACTATCAATTTTTTCGAAAACGTAAGGATTTAAAGTGCACCTTATAGTCCGAAAAATACTGTACACCTGGAGATATATTAAAAAAAATAAACTTTTCTTTCAACATCAAATCATACAACAAAACACAGACTCTACTTCAGGCAAACTTTATATACATGGTAGAAATTACTCAAAATCCCAAGATCACCAAAAAAATCTGAAGGTAATATTATACCAACGTGTACAAATCAGGGTCAGTGGGTCCGGAGATTGCATCACTGTACAAAACCCCTGAATGAGAAAATGTGCAACTTTTTTCCAGGTCATTAATCTTTTCTTACAAATCAGCTAATAGTGCTTTGCCTCGAGAACTTAGGCTCTCAAGTGTTTCCATCAGGAAGACCGTTTTCTCTCCTCTGCACTCCTTCACAGCCAGAGACACCTGTTCCTTATGGTGTCCCCGGCTCAGCTTCAACAATGTCTCTACGTCTTCTGCCAGCCTCCCTGCCCGCTTGTCTGTCCAGTCCATAGTCACTTTTTGGAGGCCGTGTTTGTCCAACGCTCCGACCAGCTCGCAGACCAGGGCGTGGGGCTTGTCCCCCAACTGCATAAGGCCGGGCAGACCCCTATCCAGCAGGTAGGAGAAAATGAGATGGCCCAGAAGATAGGATCCAGCCTCCAAGAGAGGAACGTTGAAAACCTCCGTTTTGTCTTTGTTCATGCGGGCCGAATCTCCGACCTGAGCGCTGCGGAGGAGCTCCTCCCTCTGACTCGGTGCAGAGACCATATCCAGCGGAGCTTGTCCGTCTCCGTCAGTCTGCTGGAGGAGCACTGAGCCTGGGGGAGACAGAGGTGTTCAGAATCAGATCACACGGCATTTAGTCTCAGCTGCAACAAGCTGCAAGCAAGTGTGACAGGATACATTTCCAGTCCCGTCGTGGGCCATTTGCCTGGAAACAACATACAGCAGGAAAGAGGAATGACTCTGAGGCTAATGTCTGATTACAAGAGGAACATGAAGCATTTTTTATAAAGACACCACTTTGTCAATATGCTGCAAAACAATAAACTTCATGATGAGCACTTAATTTGTAGGTACAGTATTGACCTGAAACATGCAGACCCTTGGAACAGTATTAATAATTTTTAATATTTCCCCAATTTTGTCACCAAAACAAACTTCAATGTAATTTATTTACATTTTAGGTGATTGATGAATGCATGGGAAAGTTAAATGGAAGGAAAAGACTATATGGTTTAATTCTTTCTATAAACAAAAAAAGAGAAAAGTGTGACACGCATTTATATCCCTTTTAGTCTGAAACTCCTAAATAAAATCCAGTTCATCCTTCAGAAGTAGTCTAACTAGCAAACAGAGTCCTCCTGTGTAATTTAATTTCAGTATAAATTCAGCCCTTTTGTGAAGGCCTCAAACACATTAGTGAACAAACAGCATCATGACAACCAAGGAATGCAGCAAAACGATCAGCGATAAAGCTGTAGAGTTGTATAAAGTAGGGTTTGGTCAAAAAGCTATAGTTCAGGATTTGAGAGCTGATTAAACCATCATCCAGGAAAATGGAAAAAGTGCTGCACAACTGAAAACCATCTGAGAAACGCAGTTTCAAGCCAGAGGATGCACCATACATGTGGAAGATGGTGCTCCGGTCAGATGACAAGAAAATGTACATTTTAGGCCTAAATGCAATGTTCTGCATGTGGCAAAGAAACAACACGGCGCATTATTCCACCATCATTCCCACCTTGTGATCACAGTATGATATTGTGTGGATGTTTTACTTCAACAGACACCGGGAAGTAGCTAAACACAGAGTAATAATGAAGTAAAATTCAAAGGATTTGAGGTTCGCCTTTTACCAGGACAATGACCTGTTGACCAGTGGTCTCAAACGCAAATCCTCAAGGGCCAGCGTCCAGCTGCTTTTACCCTACACATCTGAATGAAATGGCTAAAT
Source organism: Fundulus diaphanus (assembly GCA_037039145.1). NCBI lineage: Eukaryota > Metazoa > Chordata > Actinopteri > Cyprinodontiformes > Fundulidae > Fundulus > Fundulus diaphanus. Next base: position 32,501,846 of record CM073127.1, on the reverse strand, counting down.
TGCCTCACTAGCATGCAGTCAAGCTCTGCAGATGAGCTAATATCAGAGCCATGTGTAGAAGCAGAGACACATCTAAAAGTTGCAAGACTGGAGTTTGAGACCACTCAACATATTTATTGTGTCAGAGTGGCCCAGTCAAAGTCTGGCTGCAGCAGACCCTCTCCTTTAGACGTGCAAAGCTGTAGTTGCAGTAGAAGGAAGCACCACAAGGTGCTGACAAGGGGTCTGAACACAAAGGCACAACATTATTTTCAGATTTCTGTTTTTATGATTGGAAAAAAGTACCTTTTTAAAAAAAATAAATAAATCTCAAATTATTGGGTACTTTGTGTTGGTCTAACACACAGAATCCCAGTAAAAAAACATTTAAGTTTGTGGCGTGACAAAACGTAAAAAGTGTCAAGGGTTTGATCACTTTTGCAAGTCACTAAACTGTACGAAACATGACAAGCACAAAACATTAAAAGAAATATTTGTCGATAATTTCTGGTTAGCTACGATTCAAGGCCCGAATGTGAACATTTTGAAGCCACAGCCTGACCTTAAACGTTGAGGTTAATGCTTGCAGCGTTAACGGCAAGTTTAAGCCTCAGTGATAACTGACAAAACAGATTTGCAGCGAAGTTACCTTAGTCTGCAGCATCATTATCAAATAAGGCAGAAGAGACACGACACGGGTCATCGGCGGGACGAGGTAACAGAAATAAGTGGTGCGCACGGCACAAATACATACGCTACATAACACATCCTCACACTCTCATCCAAACGCACAGTGTGAAAAGTGGAAGGCTTAAATGAACAGCTGTTTTCCCACTGGCCCTCAGCGCCAGACGGGCCTATTAGCTCACTTCAGCGCTAACTTCAGCTGACACTTCGCCTTAGCTCGGTGACTGGCAGGTCACTTTGTGTTTGTGTTACAGGCGCTGAGGGTTAGTGACCTGATGGAGGCTCGGCTTTTTTTTTTTTGATGCGCCGCTGTAAGTGAGCTCGTAGCCGTCGACTCAGACACAAGGAGCTGCTGATTCGCAGCAGACCTCGAGTGCAACCTTAGTAAGATCTGACTTGTTGGAACTTTGAAGAGGAAGTCAAGAGCGACGGCAAAGCTATGAATTAATTCAAATCGCTTGAGAACGTAAAATAGAGACTCACGGCTGTAGCTTTAATTGTATTTTATGCTTTTTTAAACGTCGCCGGCGACCTTGACTTCACCCTTTTTGCGCTGCTTCGCCACATTCAGCAGTCGGAGCTGAATGTAACACTTTCTTCTCTCCCTCACAAAGCCAGCAACGTTGCGATGCTGACATTTACCATCTTGTTTCTCTCCTCTCTATTCAGGCTGAAAGCCATTTTCCAGTGTCAAGACAGGCCCGCGCACATTTAGCCTATAAGGAGCGGGTCGAGTAAAGAGTGAGCCTTTTGTTTGCCTTCAGATAGACCCATTTCTATAGCAAACTGCTTTTGATGGCACTTGACTGTTCAACCTTGGCCATGCTGCTACTTACGAGCAAGTTTACGGCCCTGCGGAGGGTCTGTATGACAGCCTCGCGGCTGCTTGATTACACTGCTGGCACTTGTTTGCCGTTTGAAAGACACCGCGGGGCTGGAGGAGGTGTGCTACTGGTTGGAAGGGACGATTTTGTTTTGCAACAAAAGATAAATCATGCATGCTGGGCCTCCCTGGTGGAATTAAGACAAAAAAAAAGAACATTAGAAATTCTGAATCTAATCCAAACACCTCGACCTTTCTCATCTGTAAATGGCACAGGTACATCGATATGAGTAGTAGTGACGACGTATTGCTGTTTGAAGCAGTACAAAAGTTGCCAACGCACTAAGAGAGGACAGAAAGACATGAACAGAGACGTAAAGACATAAGGATGGAAAGCTGCTCTTTAAGTACAGATGCACTTTATGGAATAAGCAGAGATCTGTGGGTTTTTTTTCTGTCAACGTGGTTTTTGTTCACTTTATGGGTTTCTGTGCACAAATTAAATGACGTTACATAAGTAAACACTGAAAGAATAGCCAACTGATCATGTTAATCGCCACCATATGATGCTTCATTCAATAAATAATAAATCACTTGGTAATCATTTTGTCCTTGTTTTAAACTAAAAATCAGTTTTCCATCACCTGCTACTAAGAGAAATAATTGAGTCAAAGAGGATTTAATGCTCTCTTTTAAAAGAGAAACTACACATTAGCTCAAATCGGCATCGGCAGGTCATTGCTTTACAAAAGCCAGAGAAAATGAGGGAAGCCCCAAATTTGATCGGTAAATCTCAACTTGTGAGATCATTTTGAGGGGTGGTCCTAAGGGAAGGTGAGTGCTCGTTTACCTTTCAGAGTGGGCAAACTTGTCTGCATAAATTGTGTCATTAATCTACATAAACCTATACATAAGCATGGATATTTTGTACATACGGGGCTTAGCGGTGGGGGCCAGCAGTCAAAGGACCCGAGAGCGCAAATTTGATCAAAGAGGCCACGAGAGAAAGGCAGAGGTTAGGGCGGGACGTGAGAGGGTAAGTGAGGGAGCGTGAGGTCGTTCACAGCGGGACATAATCACCAGGTTTCTGTAACAAGCTGTCTTCAGCATCAGCAGGAGTCGGTGTCCGTACAGCTCTCAATCAGGAGGAATCGGCTGCAATGTGTGAAGCCAACTAACTAAGGCATTATACACTATGGACGACCCACTTGAATGTGGATTTCTTTGAAACAATACGGCAAAAGACTGGTTTCATCACAGGGAAAACGCTGAGAGGTCCTGTCCTATACCTGGATTAGAAAAGAGGTTTTAAAAATGGAGAAATATTACAGCACTTTTTATTTCAATCGGTAAGTCTGACCCAAAAACCACCTTTCTGTGTGTTCTGGTAAAAATCACCCAGTGACAGAAAAATCCGAAATAATGACACCGGGGTTATTACTTTACTGTCTGCCACGTCTCCGAAACAGCTGGGTTTTCCTCACGCCGGATATAGGAAATAAAGCAAGTGTGTTTCCCAGAGTCCCCCCGCTGTAATGGTGTCAAACCCAGCTGACTGACAGGCTCCAATCAGAGGTCTGACAGTGGAGCGGGAAGGAGGGGAGGGCGGGTCCCTGCAGCACGGCCCGGGGCCGGGCTGGTAAGAATCTGTCTGCCTGAGAGCTAACTGGTCCGCTCTGACCACAGACTGTAAGATTTGCATTCATATTGCCTCTTATTTCCTTTTCATTTTCTTCAAATATCTAAATGAGATATTTGCTTCTATATTGCGTTTCTTGTTTTTGTTTATATCTGCATGTTTATTGCACAAAGCGTCAAAAGCAGATGCTACTTGTTATGCAGCAAGGAAAATGACACCAGTTCAATGCTAACGGCCATATCTAGAGCAAAACTTCATATGTAAACACAGCTGTGGATACACGTTAGTGATACACATATATATATATGAACATGGAATTATAAAAAAAAAAAAAACATAGCCTGGGGGAGTGTATTTGGTGCAAGGACGGTGGCTGAAGTGATTCCAGGTATTGGTGCTGGGTGTCAGATATGCTACGTTGGAGATAAATATAACACCTCAGGGAATACATGAGAGCATAGGGTAATTACACCAACCTTTTAGTGTGCCTCTGTGTGTACATGTGCATCGCTGGGAAGAAAAATACCTCTCCACAACCTAGGCAGTGACGCTAGAGCAGAGAGAGGAGGAATTCACATGCCGAGCGAAAGCCAGTGGCTGATGCAGCTGCCAGGCGCAGCCAGGCTGCCACACACACATTTCCATACAGAGCGCAAAGCCCTTTGGCCTTTAGAGGGCAGGCGAAGACAAGAAATCTAAAAGTCAGAGTGGAGGAAGGAGAGAGGGGGGGGGGGGGGGGGGGGGGGAATTGGTGGAAAAAAAAAAAAAAGAAGGAGGAAGGGAAAGTAAGATACAGTGCTCCCTCCCTCCCCCAGTGTTTCTGGTCTGAGTCTGGGGCTAAGGCAGACAAGCTGGGAAGCAGGCAGTTCCGCAGCATGGTAAATAACCCCCCACCACTCTACCCCCACCTCAGTGCCTGGAAGAGGAAGAAGAAGAAAAGAAAAAAGATACAGGGGTGAGTGTGTGAACTGCAGCCAGGGGCACGGCAGCACATATCCACAGGGAGCAGCTAGCTAGTGACTAGAGATCCACAGCAAAAACAACAACCGAGTGAAGCACCAGAGAGAGGCATCTGATGCGGGAAGACGAGCAACCAGCCAGACAAACAGGGAAAGTGGGCTTTAAAAAAAAAAATCGTCCACTGCTTTCTCTGATGGTCGTTGACCTATTCAAAAGTGATATCTGCAGCAGAGAAAAAGCAGATAAGGGTTAAAGTGGTTGGAGCAGCATCCATGCAAGTAATGGGCAGCAATGCCGTGTTTACTTTGCGTCATTTATCTGTTCACCGTAAATCAAGCTCCTGCCGTGATGAACAGAGCTCCTGTCTGCCACAGGTGATCTTCATGTGCAAACCCAGTGTGGCCTCTCCACTCTGGCCTCCAAACAAACCGAAGTAATGCTCGCGCCGTACGAACACGTGTGTGTTCCCAGCGTTCTGCGATGACAAGTCTCATCCACACAGCCTAATGTTGCCGCTTAAACCGTAAGCAGCAGAGGTTGGTCCAACCAGAGAAGTTGGACAGATGCCAGCAAAAGAAGGCGAAATGATACTACAGGGAAACTAAGGCCAACAAAAGACGGACGCATAAACAACTCAGTGATTCAGCACAAAGCTCTAATAAGAGCAACGCCAAACCAAGAATCAAATGTGTGATTTTTATTTTCCAAGTGGTCTTTTTTTCTATACAGTTGAATGAGTTTAGATAAGGAGAGGCAAGCTAACCTTTTCATTATGATGTGTTGAAGGTCTGATTGACCAAGTTGGTGTGATTAGACATCCCATAACTGCAGAGTGTTCTGGGAAGTGAGAGCAGATGATGTATTTTTACCACACTCTGCGATGCAGATTTAGACGGGGTCATTTCTTCACTGAATTAACTGGCTCCGTGTTTTCTGGCTTAAACTGCTCCTTTGATGTTGATCTGTTCCTTCTCTGATTAAATTAAGAGGCAATTTGCTTTGATTGATTTGATACTCTGATGATTAATTTTACCTTCTTACCATCACAGTTATGAGTTTTGTTCAACAGATGCACAAAAACGTACAAGGTTTATCGCCATCAGTTGGTGCTTTCCGCTAAAAAAAAAAAAAAAAAAAAAAAGTGGTTTCTGGAAAACGTCCATCTATTGAGCAGAAATGACGGCACATTGCTGAGGCTAGATGTTGGTCACTCCGGAAAGGGTCGCCATTTTGCACTTTTACTTGTTTCGTGCTTAACTTGTTCAGGTGCAAAATTGAGCTCTCTGAAACAGGACGCTACATGCCGACCCTGTGACACTTCGCTCCTGCAAAGGGGAGGTTTCATACCCAGGTTGACAACTCGTGATTTAAAGTAGTTTTACTATAATCGTGATGTACTTTAACTGAGAAATAACATCTATCAGAATAAGGTTGCTGATGGTTCATTTGGTCTGATCAGGATTTATAAAGGTCAACTTGATCTTATTCAAGTCACAACTGCCATCAATTGAAATAGAGGGTACAATAATAATAAAAAAAAAACTATTGTATTATAACATCAAAATAAACACTAGCTCTTCCAAAATAATAGATAAATAAAGATACTTTTATGAGTTTCATTATTCATCTCCATAATGCATCAAAAATATTGACTACAAAGAGAAATAAAGCAGATGTGCACTGGTTATGCACATAAGTATGAATGGTTTGTTTGCAGTTTAAAAAAAAAGAAAAGACAGTTTGAGAGGACGCAATGGCTACCCTTCAGTGTAACATTTGGATAAAATTAGGCAAACAGGTGAAATGACCTAACCTGACCCTAGCCAGATGGATGTCGCTCCGCCTAGCTTCACTCACATCCATCTGGGACATCTCCATAGGAATTGCTTTTTTTGAAGGCTGGGCCTTGTCAAAAATCCTTGCATATGATTGGATAAGCCACTTGTCTGTCATCTTTATCGACGTGCTATTTCAACCACTCACACCGAAGCTAACCCGTGACGCTGTGAGAGCGACGCTGTGAGAGCGAAGCAGGTTTATTTTTATTTTTTTTTATGCGTTTGCGGCTCTAGTGGCACACGTTTCATTGACAGTGAGCTGAAAGGAAGAGGGGGGAAGACAGGCGGCAAAGCGACGCGGGTCGGAGTCGATCCCAGGCCGACCGCGTCGAGGACTAAAGGCCTCCTAACATGGTTCGCGCTAACCGCTCCGCCGCGGGCGCGCCCCGGAAAACAAAACTTGCCAAATCCGGTGGGGAGAAGGGCAAAAACATCGTTTCCACCAACAAAAGCCTTCAGAGCCGTTCTCTGATTTTATTTTAATGAAACAATATTAGGTAGATTGGACAACACGTTAGAAATAGCAGCATCAATGTTAACGCTTGCTTCCTCGATGCGAGCCGCCATTGTCTGAATCAAAATAGTCTTACGCTCGCTTCTCCACTACGTCACATCTATGAAACTCCAGCCCTGCGTCCTGATTGGCTAGACAATAAAATTGGTTGGAGAAATCACTCTCTATCGGAGAGGTCCCAGATGGATGTGAGTGGAGCTAGGCGGAGCGACATCTGTCTGGCTAGAGTCAGGTTAGAAATGAGCCGGATCCACTTAAAATTTTTCTTTCATGTGAATCTAGATTAAATCCAGTGCTGGTCAATTCACCCCTTTGCCATTTGTTGAACATTTGGTTAATTTAATACTTTATAATTAACCAAATGGTACGAAAAGGCGCCGTCTGCTATGGGACATGTGTCAAGTAGTACCTACCTTAGTATGTCTTGCACCCGCTCTAACAATTATTGATCGTTTGGTTTGGTCATGATTTCTCAAATTTCATTAGAGTCAACTGGCCCAAGTTAGGATAAGAAACACCAATGGAAAGAAAGTGGAATTGATTCTTCAGAAAATTCAAATACATGAGATTCGAGCATTTTTATGATGACGTATTTCATCAATTCCTCAAACAGCTTCATTACTTAGAAAACTAGATTCACATGCAATTGCTAAGTCCATGGGAATGTTTTCTGTTTCTGGGCACAAATTACCTCACCTGGTCTAACGCTGTAAATGCCGAATAGGTGGAGACTCTCTGATGACACTGAAGCAATTCTACTAGTATCCTCATAGCACTCTACAAGGTTGTGGTGGAGAATATGTTGGTGTGTCGCATCTCAGCGCTGTAAAGCTGCAGAAGATAGTAAGGAGACCATCTCCACTGACTGCTGCCATCAGGCAAACATTACCACGACATCTAAAGCCAAACCACCAGTCTGCTTCACAGCTTTCAGCCTCATGCTGAAATATCTTTTTCCTGACTGTTATGTCTCAGATCCCACAGAAAAACCCCGTGGGATCTCTTTAGTATTACAGTATACAGTAAAATACAAATAAATTGATTGGTTGGTTGGTTGAGAGCAATGGCGTGTATGAAGGAGAGAATTTAGCAGCAGTCTGAAGACAAAAGCAGGGATTAAAAAATCTGTAGCCCAAAGTTTACAAAGGTCTAGGACAAAATAAACGATAAAACATTTTTTTATACAATGTTCTTTCACAGTTTCAATGCACTCAAAGAACGTTTGACATTTTTTAACAACGTAATTTTGACAGCTTGTACTCGGCAATTAGAAAAATAATGGAAAACGTTGACCTGCTTCGCTCTTCCATCTATCTGTTCCTTCACAGAACGAAATCCTTTTCATAATGTGCCGAAACGTGAAATGGTAAGCAACAATCTGAGGGCGTTTCAGAGCTTTTCAAATTCCAAATGGTGATCCCATCCAACAGCAGGGATCACCATCTGGGGGCACTTAATTGTGTTAGCAAAGTCTAATTCGAGAAACTCAAACCCATTTTAAATTCTTAGAAAAAAACAAAAGCAAAAACGAATACGTGCTCCTGCTGTATACACGTCGCTACTGCTCAACAATGCAGAGGTGAAGAAAGGCCGTCCGCCAGCACTGCGACAATTAAGCACTCCACACATATACCTTGCGGTGTGTTGCTCTTCATTCAAAGAAAAGGTTTAAGCAAACACACTTAATTGCAGTTGCATACCTCCATTTATGAAGTATGACCCACTCCAGCTGGGTTCACACGCATCCCATTGTTGCCTCGTCATTAATGAGCTTCATAGGTGAAAACTCCTCTCCTGATTGTGTCTTTTTATTAACATTGCTTTTCAACACACTATAAAATTCCTTCTAAAGTTGTTGCTTAACATTTTAATTGAGGCTTGGGGAAAGAAAAAAAAATAGTAAAACAGTGTTTGCAAATTTATCATCGTGGAGTGCGTGATGATTTGAGGTCATGGCTCAGTGCCAACAAAATAAGAATCTTCCTAGGTTTTCCAATCACTTTGGAGACGACAAAAGAAAGGAGTTACACCTTGAAACTCAGTGGATTGTGCAGATGGATAGAGAATGGTTTCATCGCCTATACAGTCCGTATAATTAAAATACAACATTAGTATCCAGTAGAACCTTGGGGGTGGGAAAAAAAACAGAAAATATAATTGAAAAAATGTTCAACGTTCCTTGGACTGTGCCCTTTCCTCTTCATGGAAACTAGGTACCATTGTGGCCTTTGTGCTTGCTGAAAAATAGGTGTTCAACACGGGGGAAAATAACAAACCAGCATTAATTTATTATAAGTGGTGCTAGACTTAAGTATAAGCAAGTACCCTTTTAGTAGAAAAAAAAAATCAAAATTGTCCTAAAGACTCACATTCACTGCCTATCCAAACAAATATTAAACACCCTGTTTCGTTGAACCCCCTTCAGATTTATTTGCGGTGGCATCCTTTCATTAAGCTTCTGGATTGTAACAACAACTGTGTCCATTCAGACTTGCATACATTTACCCGCTTGATGAGAGGATGGAAAAGGTTGACCGCTGTGCAAATTCGCCTTCGTTACATCCCAAATGTGTTCAAAGAGTTTAAGATCTGGACTCGGCGGTGGTTAATCTGTGAAAATCATGTTTCATAATGAGATGTTCTTGCACAATTTAAGCCTGATAACTCCTCACATCATCATCTTGGAAGATGCGCTTGCCAACAGTATATCCAGGTATAAAGCCGACCTCAATCCTTGGCCACATAAAGTCGCTGAACCTTACCCTTGACCTGGCACACTGCAGCTGCCCCAGGACATTGCACTGCCCCCACTGGCTTGTACAGTAGGCACAAGGCACGATGGATGTCTCATTCTTTGCCCAGGTGCACCCGTTACTCTGGAACCCGGTAAACCTGGGCTCCTCAGACCACGTAACCTTCTTCCATTGCTCCAGCATCCAATTTGTTCATTCCCTAGCAAATCAAAGCCTCCCTTTCCCCCCAAATAGCTTCCTTGATCTGTGGTTTTCTTAAGGCTATACAGCTGTTTAGTCCCAATCTTTTGAGTTCCCTCACATTTTGGGAGTAGAAATGCTCTTACTTTCAAAGAGCTAAAAGTTCTTCTCTCGAGTTTTGATTTCACAAAAAAGTTATCTGATCGCCAATCAAGTTCATTCAAGATATTTTCCCAAACACATTTTTTCTGCAAACATGGTGGTTATCCACTGTCCTTCCAGTATTTAATAATGCACTGCAGCGTTCTTAACCCAATTTTAATAGCCTTGGATCTTCCCATTTGTTTTCTTTGCTTGAAGCATGATAATTTGATTCAAAAATGTGATCTTCCTGAAACAGATTAACATAATTCCCATGACTACAGAATGTGTTTTGTGACAAAGTTGCATTATTTAGGGCTAAATACATTGTCACCTGAACCATAATCATTCATGCAGTTATTATCCAATGGGAGGCTGTTACTTATTTGCTTCGTTAAATCCAGGTGGGGACATCTTAAAGTAGTGTATTAAAAAACAAAAACAAGCTTTACCTGAAAAGGAAGAGTCATGGAGAACCATAAGAAGCGATCACGTGAAAGAAAAACATATGAAAAAACATGTGTAGTTATATGTGTATGTGTGGTGGAAAAGTAGAGAGTGAGGAGAAGAAAAAAGAAGACTCTAGTTAAGAATTCCCAGTAAGGGAAGTCCTTGAACTACAGTGTGTAGGAACCTGCAGCTGAAACATCAACGCACCAGAGTGAAGCCGAGGGCGGCAAATGCAGCTTCCCCTCTAACGGTGTGAGAGCTCAGCTCCTCGCAGCTGCCAGATCAGGACCCACGGGGACGTGAGAGCTTAGCAGGATGAACTTTCTCGATTTCTTTACCATTTGACAGCAAACGGGCCCTAGTATGACTAAACCATCTACCTGTATGTGTGTGTCAACAACAGACAGAAACAGGCTGACTATGAGCCATTACTGACTTCGGCGGTGTGAAGGGATGGCGCATTTCCTGCTCTACTAACTTGTTCTCATCCGAAACAGCAAGAACCTAATTGATTAACTGCTTTAAGATTGTGTTTTTATATACACTAAATGCTACAGAAAGGCAGAAAAAGGGATAAAAAACAGAGGCTGAAGCATTATATGAAAGCTTCTGCGGACTTGATTTTTGAACAAAATGCGAATAAAGATTCCAGCCAAATAGGATTCCTCTTTACGAATAATGAGGGGATAAAAGAACAGTATTAAAATGATGTTCTCGGGCACTCCGGCGGCTGGCAGTCATTAATTATTTATATTTAGCAACAGAGGCACTGTAAAACAAGCTTTTACCATTACTTTAAAAACAAAGAGAAAACAATAGCACAGATGACATTTAAGGCAAACTTAGCATTTTATCTTAGCAGTTACCAAAGCTAGCATTACTAAAACTGCAGAGTCACTGGTTCCCAAACATCGGTACAAGCATCGCTGGTACTCCTCTTTAATGCCACCCGGATAAAACGCTTGTAACAACAAAATGCAAGGTCGATGAAAACATACTTAACTGCGATGCAGCAGCCAAAAAGAGAAATTGTTTAAGCAGAAAATAATATCTTTACTTCAAACAGAAACTATTTAAAAGAGAAGTGCAGACCACAACATTTCAAGAACTCAGAGTTTAAACTGAAGTGGAAAACCATGAACCATCAAACCCTGCAGGCGGTTAGATATTTACCCCTGAAGAAACCATAAATGACATTATAGGCAAATTAACCATGTTTTGCATACCTGTGGGATGTGCTAACTGTTGTTCTCAGCGATACGCTAGCAATACAATCTGATAACACTGCATTTCTTTGCACTCTATGTATTCAAACACTAAATGGACCGGTTTACGATTACAGGTTGTATTAAACTGTCTGTGAAGGCTTTATTGATATGCAAACCACCCAAAGGGCAAATTAACAGTTTATTTTTGCAGCTGTCACTACATTTTGAACACAAGTCAGCCATATTGGATTTGAATTTGAAGTTGGAGTAAGATATCCAATTTCTCTACTTTGAATTTTGACTTAAGGGGACGTCCCTGTTCATTTATCCAGCTCACAACTTGCAGATTTCATTTTATGAGGCCAAGTGGAATGCACAAATAAACCAAATCCTATTCCACAAAAAAACTGAAAATGTGAAAGACCTGACTTATCACAGTCTGTCGGCATGATGGTAGTTGGAAATCTTAGAATTTACGCTATTGGTTCTTGTTATGAAAACTTTGAGAAACACTGTTTTAGAGAATATAACTTTGAAAGGATGAAACGTTAACTATGAGGAACTTCAGCACATTTCAGGACCCGTGGAGGTTGAAAGCTCAAACAGATAAAACAGATCACAATTGCTGTAGACTGTTCAGCCTTCCTGTTAGCTGCTGGAAGTTTAAATTTCTCTTAGCCATCTCAAGTTTCAGCATGTCATAGAAAGAATAGTTTCTTTTTCCATCAGCATCTTACAACTATAAGCTTCCTGTGACTTTATTACAAATATCTCTATGATGCAGAAACTAGCCAATTCTGTGTTTAAGTTACTTTTTCTGCAGTAACAACTTCCACACCGAAGAGTGTTATTGTTACTGCAACCAGGTGGCTGTTTAGGTATGGTGTGTAAACCGATCAGACTTTTGGATTTTTGGAGTTTCACAGGTCAGGTCCAATTAAAGGTATACAGCCACGTTATATGCTTATTCAAAAAAAGACCAAAAACCATTTAATCATGATAAAATAAAGCCATGGACACCAAGCCTCCATCTTGATAGTGCTTTGATGGTCTTTTTTGAGGCAAGATAGAATCCAGCACCGGGCGCGATGAGCAGATATAAACAGACGTGGTGCCATCTACCGACAGTATCGCAGAACTATCATAATGCAGGTTTGCTTAAATAATAAATCACTTGTAAATAATGCCGGAACTAGCCTAACCCTCTGCAATACCCCACAGTAAAGCGGCAGCTCGGTGTGATTATTAATTAAATACACCAATCTACAGCAACTTTAAGAGCCTCATATCAGAAAAAGTACTCAAGTCAGTCAACTCTGGGTCACATTTGAGCATTCAGTGGCTTTTACGTCCACTTCAGTGAACACCAACGGTCATACTGTATTCCCAGCGACATTCCAGTCTTTTTCCTCTTGGAATCATATTTTTTTTTTTTTTTTTTTTACTGGATCTTGGACCAATAAAAAACAAGGAAGCATTAGCTGCTTCCTTGTTTTATCCCCTGATGAACATGTGTAGTACGTACTTCCTGTTATTAAAAATAAACACGAAAGGCTTTATTTACTAACGAACTGAGCAAAAACACCAAAGTGACAACTAATATGCCATATGCCTTTCATAAAAAACTTTGTATGCAGCCAGAGCGAGCTACTGACGTATCAATAATAAAAAAAAAAAAAAACATCTAATAACGTGGCTATGCACCTTTAAGCTCAAAATAGGTCCGTTTCAGTCATCATCTGATTTCCTCTGGGAATCACTGATAACAATCAAACCCAATTTATTCTGTTAGCCCCATATACTGTTCGTGTCCAAGACTTAAAATAACCTGATGTGTTTGTAACTTGGGGTGGACTAGCTTCAATTGCTAACGAGCTAAATAGCACTGAGAGGACCGTGTCTGTGATTACAGTCACGTGCAGGATGGTGGAAGCTTTCTTTTTATTTTTCTACCTTCTTTTCTAACTGACATTCCTCCTCTGCATGCCAGATCGAAGCCTTACTGCTATGGGCCCCGGGTCATTTTCCAGTCCAATCGCCCAGAATCTGCACTGAAAAGCAGCTGATAAAGAAAGTGGCAAAGGGAGCGCCAGCACGCTCTCTTTCCGACAGTTAATTGCAAGCCAGTGTATGCTTAGTGCAGGCTTTCAGAATAAGGATAGCATTTTTGCATAAATACACCAAAATGTATAACCAAGGACACTTCAGTTTTAAGTGAAAAACAAGCGGAGCTCGTAGCTGGGGTCATGTGGCGCGGCCTTGGGCTGCGGAAGGAAGGGGAGAGGAGAGCAGAGTCAGCCTTGCCCTCAGCCATGGCATCCTTTCATTGCCAGCTTCAGAAGCCTGGAGGGCTTTAGGTAGCGGGAGTAGGGGGTCTACCCATTCCACCCCGCCATACAATTTAGCTGTAAAAATGCACCCACTTGCATACAGAGTGCAGGCCTCCGAGCGGACAGACAGGCTTACAAAAGGGGTGAGATCATTCCCAACTAAAAGCTTTGTTGGTGTGCCAGTGTCAGTGTTGCCCTCTCTGGCCTACCAAAACCTTGGCAGCTATGGTTCTGTCTGCTGGAAACAACAAGGACAATGGGGTGAATGCCTCACTGAAAAATATGGTTTCTGGGATTGCAGATGGCACTCGTAAGAATAAACCGGCAGGAATATAATAAATAAGGAGACAGACGAATGGAAATGCATCTGGCCCGCTAGCCTGGTTTCCTACCCTGGGACGGTGCAGCAAGCCTACCTGGCCAATACGGGGGGAAAAAAGCAACCCGGCACGCAGCCACAAGCACAAAAAGTTGGAAATAAAAACTGTAGCGAGCAACAGCACAAAGACGGTTATGGTAACTAAACATCAGCGAGCCCCTGAAGGTAAAACTTTCTGCATTTAACAGCCTGGACTTGGAGATCTTAACAAAACAAAAAGGGGAGGGGGGAGGAAACTTATTGATGGTGTCTATGGCAACCGAATGTAGATCATGAGAAAAAAAGAAAAAAAAGAAAAAAAGAGTGAGCCAGTATAGCCCGGAGTCAGGAGGACCACCTCCTCACCAACTCCCTGCTGTAGCCTTCAGACAACCCACCATCAAGGTGGGAGGAAACGGCAAACAGTCAGCAGAGAATGGATAAGAGAAAGAAGGATAATGCAGCCGCCTGAAGGGCGTTTTTAAACTCAGACAATTCCCATTGCTGTTGTATTGTTCGGTCCGGTTTAAAAAAAAAAGAATAAAAAAAATCACCTGGCCGAGACAGTAAAGCCAGACGTCTGCTGCAACACATATACACAAACATAGACTTGATTTCTTGCTCCTCTAATTTTACACATACAGATAGCGTGCTTCATCTGACCTCTTTTAATTTGCTCTCTTTCCTGTTGCTGAGGAAGGGAGGGAAAAAAAAAGGGGGGGGGGGGGGGTGGGAGCGCTCTCTTGTTTCCTCTCCGGGACTAAACAATCCCAGTCTAATTTATTTTTTGAGGACAGAATATGTACATGTGTTAATGGGAAAGTCGAATCAAATTAACTATAATTAGTCAAACTGAGAAGTGTGCTGAGGCAGAGGTATGTTACATGGGAGACTTGTTCATCGCTGCAAAATAGCACTCCTCCCCGCAAAACCCCCCGAAAGCACACGTGCACGCGTTCCCCCCCCACCACCACCACCACTACCACCTGCCGCCGTACACCCGACACCAAACACCCGTCACGCTCGCTCCAGCCCTCCCTGAGCTCTGACTGCGTGTGGCACGCGCACGCAAAGATGCGCAAAACAGTTCTGTTGTGACACATTCCCCAGGAAGACCTGCCTCTCTTGATCTCGTCAAAAACGACGCCGGCGGACATTTTACGAGAAAAGGTTCAAATCTATTTGGAAGGTCTCCACGCCGTACGATAGAATGTGGATCATGGAGACGAGCGGCGAGGGCAGACAAAGGAAGGCAGTGTCTACGATCCAGAAATCTAGCAAAAAGAAAAAGAGAAACACGACTGTGTCAAAAGCAAGGAGCACCACATGTGTAACCTGTATTGAACACAAATTACTTGCAACACTTTTGCTAAGAAGTGACAATCATCTGTCCACCAAATGAACTTCCTTTAGAACTCCTGCAAGATCTTGCCTTCTGTTCAAGCTGCTAACACTTTGGATTTCGATGTTTGTTGTTGTCTGCTGCATTGCCACTCATAGAAACATCACTTTGATTTGAAAGCCTAATATCTGCTCTCATCAGCCACTTTATCAACTACACCTGTTCAACTCCTAGCATAAACGGCAAACCAGCTGATCACATGGCAGCACCTCGGTGCACTGAAGTTCAAACTGAGCATCAGCATAAACTTAAATAAGTGCTCGTGAGCTGAGATTTTAACACGAACAATGTCTCAGGCTTACAGAGAATGGTCTGAAGAAGAGAAAATATCAGGGGGCAGTAATAGTGTGGACAAAAATAACCTCCTTTTTGACATCAAAGGTCAGAGAAGAAGGGGTAGACAGGCTTGAGATGACAGCGAGGCAACAGTGGCTCAAATAACCACTTGTTACAACCGAGGTATGCGGAATGCCATTTCTGCACGAACATCACTTTGAAACTTGAAGTAGATAGGCTGCAGCAGTAAAAGACCACACCAGACATCATTTCTATCAGCTAAGAACAGGAAACTGAGACCACAATCTGCACAGGCTGGCCAAAATAACAGCTGCCTGGTCAGACGAGTCTCAATTTGAGTTGCAACGACAGATTGTAGGGTCCAAATATGACATAAACTAAAAATCCTGAACCCATCCTGCCTTGTATCAATGGTTTAGGCTTGTGTTGCTGGATCGAGGTTGCGGGGGTATTTTCTTGGGTCCTTCCGGGATGTGGTGGAATAAGGGACTGGCGTCATGGATGCGCAGCCAACAGATCTGCAGAAACTGCTGATGCCATCTTCTGCCAATTTCTTAGGAGTGTTTCTGACATCTTGTTGGACATCTATGTCACCAGCAATTAACCACTCATGAAGGCAAAAAGGTGTACAAACAACAGGTGAAACTAATAAAGTGGCCACAGTGTGGAATAACTTCCTTCTGCATAAGTAAAACTTTATCTTATAACGGAACTAGATACACCTTGTGTGCAAAGTAATGGATTTAGTGTCAGTCTGTATAACAGAGGTGAGCTCATCTAGATCCTACGTTTTGCAATGATTATGCTACAGCAAAGCCACTTTTCTAAGGCAACAGTTCTCATCTTCATCTAACGTGATACTTGTTTAACTCTATACTGTGCCATGATCATCTACACCCCGGGCTTTCCCTCAAAGTGGACGCCTCACAGATGGAGAACTGTTGGAAAGCACCGACCACATCTCCAGGTGTTCTTCATACTAAAATTTACAATAAAGTTTCTGCTAAAGCTTCAGTCACATTCTGTTTAACAGTGCCCCTATCGAGAGGTTGCTTTCTCTACTGAGCGGATAATAGGGTCGCAGAAGGAACAGTTAATCAGCGCTAAGCTTTAGTTGCTTGCGGCATTCAAGTCATTCAACGTCTGGCTTGGCTTTAGATCGGATTGTAGTCCTTTAAGCAACTTTAAGATGCATCTCTGCTTCAACACACCTGACTACAATATAAGCTCATTAGCAAAGCTCTGCAGAGCTTGGCTCAATCAAAATACCCTTATAGAGCAAGGACTCTTCAGCCAAAGCGGAAGTGCGTCAGCGGCCGCCATGATAAGTGCTGTCCGAATACTGCAGTCAGTAAGGAAGGAGGTAGGAAAAGTAGCCTGTATGCTCCCTCTCATGGCTAGTTTTGCCTAAGAACACTGCGACGTCCCTTACTGGCATTAAGAACCCTTAAGATATCGCACAATTCTTCACGTGACATGACGTATAAGCACAGCCCCCTCACGGAAATCAGTGAAAATGTCCAGAGAAAAGAGAGTGAACACTTTGTAGTTCATTCTCAGAAGGCTGTAGGTCTGGATTTGTCTCTCCTCATCCATGTGCGTTTCCGTCACGTAATGACGTTGGAGTTAAACGCCGTCCGAATTCAGCACAGCAGTCTGAAGCTCCTTTCCTATCCATGATTGAGTTCTCACCGTTGACCCCATGAAAGGTCAAAGAGCAGGAGCTAGAAGCTATTCTTAAGGGTATTTGGATGGAGCCTTTGACTGCATGCTAGCGAGTAGTTTAGCTGTTTGATTCAGGTGTGCGGGGCAAAGGGACACTTCTAAAAGCTGCAGGACACTCTGGGCCCAGAGGATTTGAGTTCGAGGCCACTACTTTAGTGGTCTCCTTAGGATTGTAATGAATTATCTGTAAAATGGCTAATTCTACTGATAACTTCCTGTTTTGTTTTTTTAAGCAAAAAAAGGACCCAAAAAGTTTTCAATCACTGCGAAAACATCCTGATGCATAAATGGATTGCATGGTTTTAAAATACTAGTTAATAATGCTATACACTCAAAACATT
This sequence comes from Fundulus diaphanus, assembly GCA_037039145.1. NCBI lineage: Eukaryota > Metazoa > Chordata > Actinopteri > Cyprinodontiformes > Fundulidae > Fundulus > Fundulus diaphanus. The sequence goes on along the minus strand of CM073127.1, from coordinate 32,484,221 downwards.
GAACCAGAGAAACTTGTTCACCTTATGTTAACATTTCATTACACACATAAAAAAACCTTTGTTGGGCTAAATTGATTTTTTCCTAGTAATCATTACATACTTGTTTGCATAGTAACACTTACAAACATCTTTTTATGTGTGAACTGGAAAAGAGATGTTAAGATAAAATGGACTACTGTCCTAGTTCACTGAGTACATCTACTTGTTTTGTGAGATTAATAGAACCTATCACCATAAGAAGCCTGCCAACATTACTTCATTATTGCAATCATTTTCAAGAACCTACAGAGAAGACGAAACACAGACAAGTGGTCAGCAAACTGTTAAAAAGCGGCTTCGCTGTTGGGTCATCGTAACGTTTCCCAAGCAAACTATCTGGCTGGAAGAGTGGCGATTTTCAAGTTGTGTTTGACTGACCTCCATGTTCCAGCAACATTTTGGCTATGTCCAGGTGTCCGTTCAGCAGGGCATCGTGCAGCGGACTGACTCCGCCGACCTGGTCAGTTAGGACAGGGGCGGGGCGGTGATGCAGCAAGGCTCTCACGCTCTCAGTGCTGCCATGGTTGCATGCTTCATGGAGAGGAGTCCAGCCTGCATGGTCTGCAAATCACACACAAAGGACAGACTTCACAAAGCAAGTACGCGAACAAAGCTTGGTTTAGCCAACAATTAACAGGAGAAAATTGACTTTATATCATGTATGAGCTTTAATGTTGAATGTGAAGCAGGAATATTTTGAACTAATGCTATCATAATGAGAGAAAGAAAAAAAAAAGTTTTTCTCCTGGCCTGGTTTTGTAAGAAAGCATAAAAACACATAAACAAAGCGGAAAATCTTGTTTTGCCCATGTATTTGGTACATGGGCAAAACAAGACTCTCATTAACACGTTATTGATATCAAGTGTCAATATATTTCTTGAATTTACCACAATGTTCCAAAACTTGAAAAACATAAAGCACAAAATCTGTTTTTCTTTTTTTTTCTTTAAAAAAATTATATTTTTTTAATATTGAAACCGGAAACATGAGAAATTATATAATTTTTTTGGGGGGAAAATTTGCAAATTGTCAGTTGCAGCTTTATTATTTCAACTCCAGCTCTGCTTGATGAGACGCTAAACGTCAGCCCCCTGCTGAGGCAGCACCTTAAGCATTCTTTAAAAACACCAAACGCATCAGAGGCTACGATCAGAGACTAAAAAGTCACTCTGAAATATCAAAAGGCGTTCCGTTCACCCATCAAGGTAAATGTAAATCCGTAATCACAGAGCGCCCCAAAACCCACCCCACTCTCTTTCTAGACACACCCTTTACATTTTAGCTAAAAGGTTAAACCTCGGAGACGATGCACTCCGATTTCTTAGCTCCTTTTCTTCCCCCATTGTTAATCGCTCTTCGGAAACCCCGAACAGGCGGTGTGGCTGCGGGAACGGGGAGAGTTTCCAGAAAAAACTGAAATGCGAGGGAGTCTTACCTTTAACATTGACGTCTGTGCCAGGAAGCGCCAGGATCTGAAGCACCGTTTCCACTTGGTTCCTCTTGCAAGCTCTGTGTAGGAGGGTCTCTCCTTCAACCAAGAAACACACACACACACACACACAGACAGAAATGGACAAACACACCCAAAAGAGAGAGAAGAGGGGGAAGAGAAGAGAGAGATCCCAAATTAGGGTGTGCCTGATGTCCTTCCCATTGTCCCCATGCGTATGAAACACACACCAATAAAATACTACTGAAATGTCCCCAAACACATAAAAAAAAAACTGACCTAAAAAAAGTACGACCCACCAATGAGGATGCGATTTAAGGAGTGATGAGAAAAAAGGGGGGGGGGGGGGGGTGATCTTTAGAAGGGAGGGGGGGAAAAAAGGGACGAGAGGAAAATAAATTATAGACGAATAGTTGGGTTAATTTGCCTCGCTCTATCCAATTTATTTTACAGAGATTTTCCTGCTACACCCCTGACCAGAAATGTTAAAATCCGGGCAGAAGGTGAGTGTATAAAGGGACTGGTGAGAAAGCAGCTTCCTGTCTGCTCGTTTCTGTGTTGTCACTTGAGAGGAAGTTATGGTAGAGAGCCCACGCACAAAGACTCTGAAAGGATTTTTCACAGATTTTGGGTTCAAAAGCTCCGCTGGGCATTCCACGTTTCGCCACGTGATATTTATTCAGCAAACTACCAGAGAAAGAGATGTTGGCAGGGGGGGGAAAAATAACTCAAAGGATTCCATTTAAATTTCTAAACACCCCATATTTCTTTCCTCCTTGAATTCACCATTTTTCCCTCATACAGCCCTCTCACCCCCCTGAAAAAAAAAATTCAGGAATACATTAGGGGCAGGAGCCCCCTCTTTTCCTGTATGGCTGAACTTCAGAGAGGAAGTGAAAGGCCAAGCATGAGTGGCTGTATAATGCAGACCTGCAAAGTCTGTAATAAATGCTTTACTGGTTCGCCCCAGGATGCCTCGTCCAGACAGGGGCACCGCTCGAACGCACACAGAGCAAAGACTGGGGCGAAAACGGGCGGCAGGGATGGAAGACAGAGGGGTGAGACAAGATGTAAAAATAAAAATAGAACAGCTTTTTCTGCATTTCAAAGCCTGTCTGTAAAATACCAACTCTGCAGGATCCTACTCATTGTGAAGACCAGACTTTGTGGATGCAGAAGAGGAATTAAACTACAGCAAATAATACCTGCAAGCATGAGGAGGGGAAAAAAAGCACTAAATAAAAGTGTTTCCTCAAAGGGGTATCATTCTTCCTCTCTGGAATGGAGAAGGAAAACATAAAGCTAAGCCGCATAGTGCAAATTATACTAGATACAGTTTTATTTCACATGGAAAGTACAGTTGCAGTTGCTTGCACAGGTTTTTCCACTTCGCTGTTCTTTTTTGAGATTTTACGTGACAGTGACAGTGCATAATCTGGGTATGGAAGAACTTTTCTAATTATTCTTTTTACAATTACAAAAGTAAAATAAAAAGCTGTCGATACATTCGTATTCAGCCCGCCTCCGTCAACACCTTCCTGAACCACCCTATTGCTGCGATCACATGCCATCAACTCAGACCAGCATCCCTGCTATATTTATTTATGTTGCCGTAATTTCTTTTTATTAAACAGTGCGTCATTTTCTTTATTTTTTTGGAATCCAAATTCTGCCAATTTCTTGAGGCATAAAAGGAGTTTTACGAGCTGAAACTGGAGCAGAAGCAGAAACGTCTTTCTCCTTTCGTATAGTAGGAGAGAAACTTTCCGTCCCTGACATGCATCATGTTTACAGGTCTGCTCTGCCTCACCAACAGCCACCACAGAAGACAGATTCCCCGGTACAGACCATGATATTAGCAATACCAGCACTGAGAAACCCATTCTGAGATGATCAAAAATCTTTGCCGAAGCTGAATAAGGGCTTGCTATAAACCAGCAGCAGACACACACGAGTGCCCCGCTGACACGCCCAATAATTTTAACAGCAAAGCTGATATTTACAGAAGGCCAAATTTAAAAGATGCAGATACCAGCCTAACTCTATCTCTGATCCACTATAACATTGTTTTTCTTTTCATAATACTGATAAAACTTGAGGTGAAAGTACTCTGAGACAGTTACAAAAAGGCTAATGAAGTAAAAAGTCGACGTACTGATTTTAGTTCGGCACGGTCTGTTTAAAAATCACTCAGACTGGTCACAATTTGAAAGATTTCTTTCACCTCTCACATGATGGAAGCAGACGCGTTACTCATTTTAAAAGCCAGAATAAATAAGAAAGACTTCCAACAGATGCCATAACATTTTTCCTGCAAAGTACCACCTTTTGGAACTATTAATAAAGCGAGCCAAGGTATCATCGAATTAAAAATAAAAAAAACAGCTAAACAGACATTGAAAGCAAGTCCAAACCACAGTCCTTAATGAGTGAGCTTTAGAGTGAGGTATTTTAGGTTTTTTTTCGTGGGCCGCTGCGCAATTACTGGGCGCTAAAATGCTGCGATTAAACAACCATTCCACTGCACCTTATGTGTACACATCCTCGCAAATGCCAGAGCCAATCCGCGCAGTGTTAAATCACTTTAATGGCTCCAATTTGGACACAACGCCTCTATTATAGGGGTAATTGCATGCTCAGCATTTACAAGCACGGAAAGGATAAATCCGCCTGTCCTTTTCTATAAATCCCCCGTTTCACACTTTAATAGAAAAGTTAAATGTACGCGTTGCTGCTTTATATCCCCTCAGTCCGCTTGCTGTTCTCCTGTAAAGCGCCGCTTGGCCCGCTGATCCTCAGGACCGAAAAGCTGCCGGGAACCTGTAACAATGCCATTTGTCAGGAATCTGTTAGGAGACAATTCTGTGGCCCGTTATTGGATGTATTTAAAACTATTTGAACAGTACTGCTGTCACTGGCTCCAAAAGCCGTGGCAGCTAAATAATTTCCCAAGGCCAAGATTAGTGAAACTCCACTAGAAAGAGGAAAAAAAAAATAGAACTTTAGAGGCATTAGCGTTAGCAGCCAATAGTTCAAAACTCCACATGAGGAAACAAAGGATAAACTAAATTTGTTGTGTCAGTGAAAAAGCAGCAGCATCAGGACTAAGGGTGGAAATCCCCAGCATAATGGTAAAATGGTAAATGGCTTGTAATTGTATAGCGCTTTTAACCAGTCTGACGACCTCCAAAGCGCTTCACACTACAGTTTTAGTCATTCCCCCATTCACACACACACACATTCACACCCTGACGGTGGTGAGCTATGTTAGTAGCCACAGCTGCCCTGGGGCAGACTGACAGAGGTGAGGCTGCCATGCACCGGCACCACCGGGCCCTCTGACCACCACCAGCAGGCAATGTGGGTGAAGTGTCTTGCCCAAGGACACAACAACGGAGACAGTCAGACCGGGGGATCGAACCAGCAACCCGCCACCATAGCGATTTCTTTGGATGACGATATGATGTTGGCTGATATCGCAAAGTCTGTTACGATACGATATCAGTTAAATTAAATTCACAAGTCTGTGCTCAACATGATGCAGTATCACCTGCCCATCTAACACATTTATACTGAAATCAACTTACACAAAAAAAAACAAATATGATTTGACCATTTTATTACTAAGCTCCCACAGGCATCAGACGTTTAAATCAACAATAGAAATGTTCTAACAATAACAATAATAATAGTAATAATGATGATGATGATAATAATAACAACAATGGATCCCTCTTCACTATAGTCTCGTCCCTTTTGAATTTAAAAATAACGGCGTATGTTAAAAATGACGATGTGGATCGATGTTTTCAGTTTGCATCGATATAATTGGATCATTAATCATCTAATCGATATATTGGTGTGGATCGATGCTTTGTTACACCTCTAATCAGGACCTTCTCAGGATCACAAACAGTTTATGTATCCCACAAATAATTAGCAATTTTACTTCACATGTCCTGTTGTGGCGTTACAGGCATACCTGTAACATAACCGAAACGTCATTTGTTTAAGTTTGTAGACCAACTGTTTTTAAAATCATTAATATTTACTTTTAGTTTATAATTTTCCTGTTTTATTTTATTTAAATTTTCTTACATTTTATTCCAACAGTTTTTTTAATTTACTTTTAGTTTATATTTTCCTATGTTTTAATCATGTAAACCACGTTGTATTGTCCTTGTAGTGAAATGTGCTATACAAATAAAATGACCTTGTCTTAATGGAAAAGTGAGTTGCCTCCATGTGCCAGGGAAGTTTTGCTCTACAAAAAAGATTCCTCGAGACGGTATCCTAAATGAGTCACTGACTTTATTAAATCCAACCTCGATCCAGCATTAAAGTACGCAGGCCACATCAATGTGAGAGTAACCTGTATTTGTATGACCTTCGACCATTTGGATTATTTGTGTGTGGGTAAGCGTGTGTGTAGAAATAAGCGTGTTTGTGTTCAGTGGGTGTATGTATGTGAGCGAGTTTGGCATCTTGACGAAGACAAAGTCGCACAGCTGTAAGAGAGGCGAGAACAGTAGAAGGCCTAAAACACACAGCACCCAAGAGCAGCAATGGCAAGGTGGCTCCGGCCCCCGAAAGGCCACAGCAGTCCCAGGGAGACAGCCTGGGGGCTACAAACACAGGAGCCCAGCACTTTGGGACATGACCACGCACCCCCCAGCCATCGTGTCTGCATGTGTGTCTGTGGTAATGTAAAATCTTGAGATGAAAGCAAATGTGTATGTCTAAAACGCAATAAAACTGGGATTGTGGCTGGGGTGTGCGAGACTCCGCTGCTTGCTGACAGCAGAGTCTCCCCCACCCCACTGTACTGTATGCAAGCATTATATGTTTTGTTTTCATCTTTCTTATTTTGATCATCATCATTATTCATCAAAATAAGATATATATTGTTTACACTTATTCAATGAGTGGCTTAAAGAAGAGAAGAATGGAAGAAGGTCAGCAGAGTGCATGCATGCATATGGCCAGACAGACAAAGTAATAATTTATCAAACCCATCATAGGACTGTGCTGTCAAAAAATCACAATTCCATATGAAAAAAGATAAAATTAGTCTATCAAGATAAGACAAAGACATTGCAGCTGCAGACATCGTGATTGTGCAGGGACTTTATGGTTCCAGACACTTTTTGTTCTGGTGAGAGCTTTTAAACACTGGCATTTGAATACACTTCAAGAGTCAAAGTACAAACAGAAGTCCTCCAAATGTTGACAACAAGACAAATGTCACTGCATGACAGCATACTGTACAGCAAACTTTGTCTACCCAGCAGCAACAAAGCACACATCTGCAAAGTGCCAACGGTCCCTGGTGAAATTGCTTCTACCATCATCTGTGGTACTTCTACCCATGTTAAAAATACTCTGAGATTATCAGCAATGAAGGTTGTACAGAAAAGCTAACCAAATGCAATCAGACGGAAATCATACATGTTGTTTTCAATTTAAAAAAAGTGAAGAGAAACATCATTAAAGACTGCTCCCAGACATCCTCAGAACACAAAAGAATAGCATGGTGTGGAGACTTGAATGTAATATATCAGTAGAGGAATGACAGAGGGCTTGTCTGAAAGCACAGACACAATCTATTAATACTCAATTTAAATTAATCCAATACAAATGGTTGATGAGAACATACACTACCGTTCAAAAGTTTGGGGTCACATTGAAATGTCCTTATTTTTGAAGGAAAAGCACTGTACTTTTCAATGAAGATAACTTTAAACTAGTCTTAACTTTAAAGAAATACACTCTATACATTGCTAAAGTGGTAAATGACTATTCTAGCTGCAAATGTCTGGTTTTTGGTGCAATATCTACATAGGTGTATAAAGCCCCATCTCCAGCTACTATCACTCCAGTGTTCTAATGGTAAAATGTGTTTGCTCATTGGCTCAGAAGGCTAATTGATGATTAGAAAACCCTTGTGCAATCATGTTCACACATCTGAAAACAGTTTAGCTCGTTACAGAAGCTACAAAACTGACCTTCCTTTGAGCAGATTGAGTTTCTGGAGCATCACATTTGTGGGGTCAATAAAACACTCAAAATGGCCAGAAAAAGAGAACTTTCATCTGAAACTCGACAGTCTATTCTTGTTCTTAGAAATGAAGGCTATTCCATGCGAGAAATTGCTAAGAAATTGAAGATTTCCTACAACGGTGTGTACTACTCCCTTCAGAGGACAGCACAAACAGGCTCTAACAGAGTAGAAAAAGAAGTGGGAGGCCGCGTTGCACAACTGAGCAAGAAGATAAGTACATTAGAGTCTCTAGTTTGAGAAACAGACGCCTCACAGGTCCCCAACTGGCATCTTCATTAAATAGTACCCGTAAAACACCAGTGTCAACATCTACAGTGAAGAGGCGGCTGCGGGATTCTGGGCTTCACGGCAGAGTGGCAAAGAAAAAGCCATATCTGAGACTGGCCAATAAAAGAAAAAGATTAAGATGGGCAAAAGAACACAGACATTGGACAGAGGAAGACTGGAAAAAAGTGTTGTGGACGGATGAATCCAAGTTTGAGGTGTTTGGATCACAAAGAAGAACGCTTGTGAGACGCAGAACAAATGAAAAGATGCTGGAAGAATGCCTGACGCCATCTGTTAAGCATGGTGGAGGTAATGTGATGGTCTGGGGTTGCTTTGGTGCTGGTAAGGTGGGAGGTTTGTACAGGGTAAAAGGGATTTGAATAAGGAAGGCTATCACTCCATTTTGCAACGCCATGCCATACCCAGTAGACAGCGCTTGATTGAAGCCAATTTCATCCTACAACAGGACAATGACCCTAAACACACCTCCAAATTGTGCAAGAACTATTTAGAGCAGAAGCAGGCAGCTGGTATTCTATCGGTAATGGAGTGGCCAGCGCAGTCACCAGATCTGAACCCCATTGAGCTGTTGTGGGAGCAGCTTGGCCGTATGGTACGCAAGAAGTGCCCATCCAACCAATCCAACCTGTGGGAGCTGCTCCTGGAAGCGTGGGGTGCAATTTCTCCAGATTACCTCAACAAATTAACAGCTAGAACGCCAAAGGTCTGCAATGCTGTAATTGCTGCAAATGGAGGATTCTTTGACGAAAGCAAAGTTTGATGTAAAAAAAAATCTTATTTCAAATACAAATCATTATTTCTAACCTTGTCAATGTCTTGACTCTATTTTCTATTCATTTCACAACGTATGGTGGTGAATAAGTGTGACTTTTCATGGAAAACACAAAATTGTTTGGGTGACCCCAAACTTTTGAACGGTAGTGTATGTTACTCCAACATTATTAAATAAATTTAATTCCAACATTGCGGATACATGTGCTAAATGTGGAGATAAAGGCAATTTGATTCGTTGCCTTTGGGAATGTCCTGAGATTCAGAATTTTTGGAAGGAGGTTTTGGATAAAATTTCACTTATCGTCGGTACTAAACTTAATCCCTGTCCTAGGTTGTGTATCTTAGGAATTTTTCCCACTCAAACTTAAATAAGCAAGATTGATCAAAAATCCATAATTTACTGTTTGGTGCAAGCCAAATATAGTATAGCCTGGTCCTGGAAATCTGTAATCACACCCCAATTAAAAACTTGGATGTCTACATTATCAAGCCTTGGAGAAACTCTCCTTTATGATTAAGGGCAAATATTGTGTGTTCAAAAAGATATGGGAAAAGTTTTTGCTATTCTTGGAAAATATAAATACTCATAATGATGAAGGACTGAATGTTCTCTAGCCAACTTTGCTTATGTTTTTACTCTTATAATGGCTGTAAGTCTGTTATCTTCATGTTAATTCCAAATGTACTCACTTGCTTGAAAAAATTTACAAAACTGAAACACTGATGTCGGGATGCCTAGATTCGGGGAGGACGATGCCATCACCCCATACCTAGCTTGTTGACTGTGATTAAATCTCTAAGAATACGTCTCAACATACACCACTGAGATATCAAACTTAAAGTACTTTGTCTCACTGCAATCAACTAATGTTTGTCACCTTGAATGTTTAAGTGGTTAATGTGTTTTCTTTCGGTTTTGTTTGGTGTTTTGTGCATTTGTGAATTACTTGTCTGTGTGTCTTTTTTGAAATATAAAAGACAATAAACAGATTTTTGGAAGAAAAAAAGTGAAGAGACAAGAAGTGATTTGTTTTGTTTGTGACCCGCAGGCAGACCAGTTTAATATGTGGGTGTTTTCACTAGAAAGTCACAAAGCATGCTTCTGCGTTTTGTTGAGGCAACAGGGAGCGCTCTGCCTGAAAATTGCTACAGTTTTAGTAAATATGTTAAACGTTATTGGTAAGCATAAAGCAAAGTAAACCACCAAAAAACAAAAGTCAAACTGTGTTAAGAGCCATCAAAGAGGCGCACACACAATGCAGGGGGGAAATCACATACAAATACATGCAGTGAGAAACCATGCCTTACTGGAATTGCAGAGGACTTAAGTTTAGTTAAATTGATTTAAAATAACACAACTCTGTAGATTTATTGTAGTCTAAATACTGTATATAAAAAACTAAGTCATAGCCAGGCTGAGTGCATTATAGTCAAAAACAGGGATTAGATATTTGTTTTGGTAATACAAATCAATGCATTTATATTCACTAGTTAAGTTAAGCCACTTTTATTACAGTAGCCATACTGAATTCATGTAAACTCGTACTTCTATACAATGTGGTGGCAACTAAAAGTACTGGGAAAGTTCTGAAGACTAAAAATAGAAAATCAAAATAATGAACAACTCTGAACAAAAAACAATAACAACCAACAGACCTAAAGCTATACTTTCTTATAATATTTTACAGCATTCATTCCAAACCCTTTCAGATTTTTTGTTTGGAACTTTGGTTGTTCTGTCTCCTATTTTCCCCGATGCCCAACATGATTTTTTTATTGTGATACTGTTTTGTGTTTGTGAAGCCAATTAAGAGCCACTTCGCGTCTAAATGATTCATACATCAAACAATTAGCTAGTGTTGTCTACTTTGTTGTTAACAAGATCTTAAGGCTTCTTTGTAACTTGCAGAATGTCCTAAAAAGCTATTTTTTTCCATTTATTTGTGAAATTGTTAAAAAAATAAAATAAAAAAATAGCAAAGATAACACAGTTTGTTACACAAAAGATGAGAATTTTAAACTATCAAAGGAGATTCTCAAACAACAATTACCTGAAAACATGGAATAAAGAGAATTAATAATGCCTCTTTGTTAGAAAACTGTTCCTTTTTCTGTTCGGTTACTATATATCTGCCACAGACATTTTTGTTAGGCGTGATTAATCATTATCCATCCAGACATTGTCTATACCTGCTTATGCGTGCAGGGCCCCGGGGGATGGGGATGGGGTTGGGGACACCCTGGACACGTTGCCAGTCCATCACAGGACAACATGGAGACACACAGGACAAACAACTCTGCATGGGCGCACAGTCATGCCGCTGAACCTTCAGGTCTCAGTCCATCACTACACTCAGGCTACATCCACACAGAGCCATATACTGCATCTGCCCAGAAAAGTTTGAGCATAAAGATGAAACCGCATGAAGCAGTAGGAGCCGTAATGGCCGTTGTAATACCCATGCCACGGCAGTGGGTGGTGCGGTAACGCTGCCATAGAAGTAAAGAAAGAAGAAAAGCAGGGCAAAAACAACCAATGCAGGAAATGGAAAAGAGCCATGTGTGTGGACCGACGACATTTCATGCATCTACTCAATTCTTGAATGCGTTCATAGTTACCTGGTGACACTGTAATGCTGAGGTGTGTGTCATCTGCGTAGTTATGGTAAGTGGGAGCATGTCAAATAGGAGGGGCCCCAAGATGGAACCTTGGGGAACCCCTTGTGTGACTTTTGTCAACTCTAATGTTATTTCATCCTTCTGCCTGAAAGGCTGCATTGACCAAATGGCACCAATCACTCAGATCTTCACCAAGTCTCAGGAGCTATGTGAGGTTTCCTACTGCTTCAAATGCTCCGCCATCATCTTGGTGGTTAAATGACAATCCTGCTCTTGCCCTGATGTCTGTAGTCAAGAAACCTTTTAAAGACTGTTGATGAAGCATCTGAAGGAAGAAAAAAAAGACCGACTGCTGGACCCTGTGCAGTTTGCTTACCAGGCAAACAGGTCAGCAGATGATGCAATAAACTTGGTACCATCAGAACCAGTGCTGCTCAGGACTGTGTTCCTGTGAACGCCTCACAGCCTAGTAGTCAGCGGCGCTGCTGTGAAAACAATTAAGTACATTTGCATTATCACGACCTTCCTGTTTACCCCCTTTTCTTTATGTTACAAAAACATATTTATATATTTATACCCCAATGTCTGTATGCTGTGAGCGCTGTAACTGAAGTCAAATTCCTTGACTGTGCACACAATCATGGCCAAATAAAGCTGATTCTGATTATAGATGTCCCAGTCAACCTGGAGTCCAGTCTTTCGCCACCTCCGTTCGGCTTTTCCAAACTCCCCTTTTCACTTAACAGTGGAGCATTTCTCCAAGGAGAAATCTATCTCACCGGGGACTACTTTCCACTTAAAGGGGGCAATGGAATAACTCATGTCTGAAATTTGATAATGGATGTTATCTACCAGCTCAGATTCACTGAGCTACAGGACAATTTCGAAGTGGAAGACTAAACTTGGTTAAACGTTTCAGTTTAAATGTCCCCACAGAAACGTATTCTATTAATATCTCTTTAGCAAATAGAGTCAATGGTAATGATGTTTTAAAAAGATAACAAAAAAAAGTTCCAGAGACCTTGGAAATGTTCAGACCATCATTGATGATCCAGTTCAAAATATGTCCCCATTTGTGTGTTGGCTGTTTAACAAGCTGAAAATTAAGTCTATCACAGAGTTCTTTAGCCCCTCTGTCCTGACAGTTGTCATCATGAAATTTGAAGTCTCCCGCAATTATAAAAGAGTCGTAATCAACACATCAGAGACAGAAGGTCATTGAAATTGCTGAAAAAGTTTACATTGTGTTTTAAAACACCAAAAGTAAGTGAGCCTTTTTTCTGAAAGCGGGGGGCTTTAATACTTCATATTATCAAGAATTAGTTTTGCTGGTATGATGTTGCTAAAATCAATTTCAAGGTTTTAAGAATTATATACAGAAAAATATGTATTTTCTAACTAGATCTTTCCTTGTACAAAACTATTTGTATAGCTTTTGAAAGACTAAATATTGACATTAATAGTTTGTCTCCGGGATGACATGCAGCAAAGATGCATCCAGGTTTTCGACAATGATACTCAGCACTTCTTGTCTGACAATTTATCTGCAGTATATTTAGGTTCATTAAAATTGATACCCAAGCTGAGCTACAAGAAGAAAATGCAGAAAAGGGAAAAAGGAGGGGGAAAAAAAAGTTGCTCCCAAATCCCTCAGCCCTTTGAGCAAGTGTGACAAAGATACAGGGCTTCCACAAGGCAAGTCAGATACTCTAAAGCAAAGATGTGTAGAATACAAGAAAGCAAGCTAACACATGCAGGTGAAAAGTGCCTATAACAGGGAAAATAAGAAGGGAGAAAAGGGGGGACGAGAGGGGAAGGGATGAGAGGGCGAGAGGAGAGGATGCTGTGCCAATGGTTCATAAAAAATTAATGCCAGGCGCATCGGTATAGAGATCACGTAGCAGGAAAACAACACATGCCAACAGCCTTGAGTCCCCCCCCCCCCAACTCCTGTGCCTCTTCTTTACCCTCCACCCTGCCTTTGCACCGGCACAGGGCCTTTCTGATCAGTTATAGGAGGGAGATATGAGCTCTGACACTTTCGAGAGTTCACACGGAGTGCGCTGCCTGTAATTGCAGGAAGTTCCACCGGTGTAGCCGCTGTGTATCTGCAGCTGTACCCTAATTGCTGCATTTAACAGCCCTAAAACAGAGATCTAAGGCACGCTTTGAGTACTAATATGTGATAGTTTTGTGGGAGGAACCCATTATCTCCGTCTGTGACAGTTTTGTTATTTCCAAGACAAAGTGAAAGAGATATGAGGAAAAACAAAAAGCGCATCTCTGGATTTCAATGCAACGCAAGTTGGGGAACGCGCGATACGGAGAGCACTAACGGTCCAACCTGGAACACACGGCTGCCTCGCTCGTTGAGCCGAGCTGCTCCCACAGCTGGCTGGACATGAAACATCCGTTTTGATGCAAAAACGATCGCCATCTTCGCGCATTACGCGCTCTTCAGCGAACCGAAAGTGATGACAGAGCTATCATGCGGCGTTTTAATGATGACCCGCTGTCAAAGCCTCAGTCCATTAAAAGTGCAACCCTTGCGAATCTAAAGCCACGCTGGCGAGCCGCGGTGTGTTGTGTGCGTGCGTGCGCCACATACCTGCTGCGTTGACTCTGCTCAAGCCTCTGGGGGCGTTTTCTCGCTCGGGGCTCGCTGCAGTCACCAACTGGCTCTCGGCTCTGGATGGAGAGGATTCGAGAGGAAACGGGATATTTAATGTTCCACTCAAACTCAAAAATCATTTCAACAAATGAAATAAAAAAAAAAAAAAAAAAAGTCATATTTCAGCGTCTGAAAATCTAATGATGCACAAGTGATACGCCAGCCTGGAGTCTTTTGCGGGCTTTCTTCAAGGCTCGCTCTGTATTTATGTGCGAACATCCTCCCCGTCCATTCCATCCAGCTGTCCTGTCTCTTCTGAAGTAAATTCCCACAGCATGAGGCTGCCACCAACATGCGTCACCGTAGGATATCGGGGCTATGTGCCCTTTTTTCGTTTTCCTCCTAATAGACTTTTGCATGTAGCCCAGCAGGTTCACTTTGGTCTCATGTGATCGGCGCGCCACTCCACCACATTCACACATTGCTTGCAAACGTGAAGCCAGGTTGGCAAGCAGAACCCCGATTCACCGCACAGTAACACGTGCCATTAGCAAATTCAATCCCTCACAGCCCGGTATCCTCCTTATATGAAATCTGACAATAACTGTCAAAGCTCTCGCTGTGTTGGCCACACACACTTTACACGTCCCGTCTTCTATTCCTGTCTCCAAAGTACTTTTCCTCCCACTTAACAACTCAAAAGCGGAGATGAAGAATTCGACGCGAGCGGGCACATTAGGGGGAAATAACTAGTAAAAGAAAGTGAAACCTCTTCAAAGTGGTGGCGTGCTAATAGCTGTGGGCTGTCACTAGTCCTGTGTGTGGGTACGGAGAATCTGTCGGCATGGAGCCTGACAGGTGTCCTGTGTGTATATGCCGGTGCACGAGCGCGAGCGCCGCGCTGAAGTGGAGGTGCCATCCGTATTACAGGGAAGAGGCTTGTTCCCTGGTAATTGGGTTGTTCAGAAGCCAGGAAGGAGCTGCCAGCAGTTGAGGAGGAAACACGCTTCCTGTCACGTTGCTTGTTATTAGCAAGGACAGGGACGAGAACAGATGAGACAAGCTGCGGGTGTGTGTGTGAATGTAAGGCAGACTCCATAATGCAGTCTATGATGAGGGTGCACTGCTTCTCATCTCCAACCCCCCCCCCCCCCCCCCCCCCCCAAAAAAAAGTGCCCCTCAGTCAGCATCAGCTGGCAGCAGGGGCTGCAGGGACTGTACTGGGCTTGTGTAGCTTTTCTACTTTGGGAAGTAAGCAGGCGGGCCAGTGTTGCAGTTATCAGATCTGGATCTGGGGCAGGGTGTGTCCTTGGATGCAGACTTCAAAATAAAAGTCTGAGCAATAGGTAAAGCAACTAATTTACAGTTCATCATGCTTTGGAGAATCTTCCAACGCTGCCTTTTGGCTCCTGGGATCAAGGAATGGATATGTAAATGGTTAAACGACGTGCTAAACAGATGGAGGGGAGTCTGGTTTGATGCTGGACAAACAGAGGGATAGAAAGACATTTTAGATGATAGGATGAAGAATACAGATCATACAGATTTTTCAGATCCATTTCCCATACGTATTGACGCTTGGAAGTGCCATAGATTAAATTCCACAATTGTCCCGACTTGCTTTGCCACTCTAGGGAATCCAAGGTGTTACCGGCCCATCGCGGATGTATGTCCCAACTAGTGGGACATCCCAAAAACTCCCAAAAGTTCAGAGCACCAGTGGCTCCTCTCTAAGGTTTCCCCACATGATTGTGCTCATCCCCGTCCCATGGCGGAAGCTCGTAGGATTTTTCCACCTCCTGACATCATTTTGACTGATTGCTTGAAGACACATACAATTGTAGCTACAGGACACATTAGAAATGTTGGTGTTGTAACTCTGGAGCTGTCCCGCTCAGCTGTTTTACTTTGGAAAACACACCTCAAAACGTGTAATAAGTGGAATACATGTTTTCAGTTCAGCTATACGAGAAAGTCATGAAATTCACTTGATATTGAGACGAGAAGAACAGAAAACCAACTGACTGGAAATCATCTACGAGCTGAAGATTTTTATTGCCATGGGTTGGACATACTAGACGAATCAGGTGACGCGGTCAGGTGCTTTAGAAGAGGTCGGCAACTGAGCAATGCACGAGGCCTGATTAAAGCAGCAGGGGGTTGATCTCGGTTTAATTACAGCTTCCCCTCTGCTAACAGCACCCAGCGCTGCACGGCCAGCCGGCGAGTTAAACGGTCATCTAAACAGTCGGTCAATCAGTCGCCCTGTCAGCTCGCCGCAGCTTGGACGCGTGCCCTCACTGTGACTCCTCTGCTGGAGCGGAAGGAAAACGTCCGCCCTCTCTCGTATATACCCAAACACACACACACACACACACACACACACACACACACACACACACACACACACACACACACACACACACACACACACACACACACACACACACACACACACACACACACACAGCCTTTTGTTCTCCATCAGTCAGAAATGGAAGAGGAAAGGGTCACATGTCGCTTCACAACCTTCTTTTCATATCCAAAGCCAAACATCTTGGCAGGATTTAGTTGGAAAGCCATTTAACACGCAACTCTTTTACTGAAATCACATATCTGAGGGAAACAAAATGTGACATATTTGAGAGGTCTATATTATGTATTTTAGGTACTCTCACGCATTCTCGCGTTTCATTTTTTCCTCTCCGTCGAACACTCAAGTAATTTGAGTATTTCCAGCTGTTCTAAACATAGAAGTTTCAGTTTCAGAGAAGTGACAAACTTAAGAAATGCTTCAACATGAGATGTGTTAATCGATTCGAAATGCCAAGATCAATGAAATTATGAACAATATCATGAATTCAAGCATGAAAATGAGGAAACAAGATTTGCTTTCGGTTCCTGTCTTCCATTTATCACAGGCTTTGTCATTGTGGCTCCATTCTTTCTTTTGGGGTCAAACGATTTTACATGCCCTTTGGCATTCCCTTATCTCATCCGCACAGACTGCGCTCCGCGTCAGTTCCGCTCACGAATGTGTCAAAATTAGCTAAAAGCTGTAAAAGCGCAAGAAAAGTGGGAAAGGGTAGCAGCAATGGAGGAGGAAGATTTGGTCAGTTGGTGAACCGGTAGCCTTCGAATGAACCGGCTCCCTGGTGACTGCGGCCGTAGTCCGGGCCAG
Organism: Fundulus diaphanus; assembly: GCA_037039145.1. Lineage (NCBI taxonomy): Eukaryota > Metazoa > Chordata > Actinopteri > Cyprinodontiformes > Fundulidae > Fundulus > Fundulus diaphanus. The sequence continues at coordinate 32,467,197 of CM073127.1, read as the reverse complement.
CTACCTGCTGGTGTAACAGCAGATGTCTGATATGGCCAAGGAGGGAGAGAGACTCTGTGTGTGCGTGTGATTGCATCAAGAGGAGGGCTTTAATATGCAAGGATAGACCAAGAAAGGTTGGGGAGAGGAGCGAGGGCTGAGAGCTGGTGGTCGTAAGGGGAGAGAGAAGACCCCGGCGGGATATCCGAGTCTATCTGTGTAAATCATTCGATAGTCTGAGTGTGTGTGTGTGTGTGTGTGTGTGTGTTCGAGGAGGGGCTTAACCTCCCTGTGTGCCCCTCCTGTCAGCAAGCAAACACTGATAATATCAGACCTGGGCATGACCCATCACATGCCAGCTCCTCGCGCTCCGTCTGACTTTTACTTGCCTGTCTCCAGATTTCCCAAAGCCCGCCAACCACAGCGGCCCTCCTGGAAACTCATGCATCTCTGCTCCTCACCTCCTCTTCCCTCCAGGTGTTCCTTTGTTTCTTCTCACTCATACGTCCCCCATCTGTACTTTTTCACCCGTTTCCTTTGACAAAGCACAGAGGCATCGCACGGCGCTGCTGCAGGGCTGTTATTACAGACGCACCGAAGCCAACAAAGACCGTGACGATGAGCGATGAGACCGAGCAGACTCACTGGGCATATGAAGGGTCTGTTTCTGTAACTTAAGTACAACCAATAACTCCAACTCATATTTTACACTCAGCTCAGCAAAGCCTCCCTTCTTTCGGCACCGTCTCATGCTCTCGGAAGAATGCACAATGTGAACTGACAGAGCTGAAGACGGGCTGTGAACGACTGACCTGCTCGTTCCCCGACTCGTGCAGCTGTAGGAGGTTTCGCCAGTCTTGTAGGAAGCGACGCTGGGACTCTGAGCTAAAGTTCCCAGGGCGGGCAGGTAAGACTGCACCTGTCAGAGGTCACACAGACACGCACGGGGTTAGACGGTACAGTCACCTTGAGTGGAAATAAGTATGCCCGTGGATTTGAGTAGGCAACACAAGCAGATGTTCTAATGCAACAATGCGTATTCGTCAGTCCGGATCTGTGATCTACTTCAAAAAGGGATGTTTAATATTGAACCAAAATACTTTTTAAGCAGAATAACACCAAAGTTCATGCCTTCTTTTTATTAGTTTAGCATTCGACTCAGTTGATCACTCCATTCTGTTAGAGCAACTGGAAAACTGGGTCGACCTTTCTGGCACAGAACTTGACTGGTTTAAATCCTACCTAAAGAACAGTGTCCGTACGTATTTTTACATCAGAGACGACAAAAATCACATGCAGGGTTCCCCAAGGGTCCTGAATGAATACTTTTTGGACCAATGGAGGAGTGATCAAGAGTTAGCACACAGCTTCAGTCGCTTCAGCTAGTAACCACCGAACAGGCCCGAAATCTGGGTGTAGTTATGGACTCAGACCTGAACCTTTAAAGGCGTCTGAAAGAAATTGCAAATTTGGTCTTCTATCACCTGAAGAACATTTCCGGGATTGAAGGGCTAATGTCTCAGCAGGATCTGGAAAAACTAATCCCGCGTTTATTTTTAGTCAAATTAATTACTGCAATGGTGTTTTCACAGGTCTGCCTAAAAAGTCGCTCAGACAGCTGCAGCTGATCCAGAACGCTGCTGCCTGTTTCCTCACTAAGACTATTTAGTAGAGCACATCACCCCAGTTCTAAAGTCCTTACACTCTGCATACCCAGAACCAGAACCAAACAGGGAGAAGCAGCATTTAGTTCCTATGCTCCACTTATCTGGAATAAAAACTCCAAGAAGTCTGTAAACATGCTGAAACCATGAGTTCCTTTAAATCAAGGTTAAAAACCTGTCTGTTTAGAATTGCCGTTGAGTGTCAATTTTGACGTTTGTAGTCCAACTTGTCTTATAACTTGACCTGCTGCTACTATTCCATTGCACTATGCTTTCCCCTTTAATGTTTTCTTTTCTTATGTTCTGTTCAAGCGCCTCGAATTGTCTTGTCACTGAAATGTGCTATACCAACAAACTTGACTTGCCCTTCAGTGAGATTTTCCACCTTGGGTAGAAATACCAGTTTCAAGGTTTCATGGTATTTACTCAAAAATAAGGAGTAAAAAAAACATAAAATGATCTAAAGGCTTATACCTAAAACAGAAAACCAACAATTTTCCACTGCTGCTAAAATTACAGATTTACATTTTTTTCCTAGTTTTGATTTTGATATAAAGGTTTAGGTAAAAAGAATTGAAGGATACATATATATATATATATATATATATATATACACTCACCGGCCACTTTATTAGGTACCCCATGCTAGTAACGGGTTGGACCCCCTTTTGCCTTCAGAACTGCCTCAATTCTTCGTGGCATAGATTCAACAAGGTGCTGGAAGCATTCCTCAGGGAGTTTGGTCCATATTGACATGATGGCATCACACAGTTGCCGCAGATTTGTCGGCTGCACATCCATGATGCGAATCTCCCGTTCCACCACATCCCAAAGATGCTCTATTGGATTGAGATCTGGTGACTGTGGAGGCCATTTGAGTACAGCGAACTCATTGTCATGTTCAAGAAACCAGTCTGAGATGATTCCAGCTTTATGACATGGCGCATTATCCTGCTGAAAGTAGCCATCATGGGTTGGGTACATTGTGGTCATAAAGGGATGGACATGGTCAGCAACAATACTCAGGTAGGCTGTGGCATTGCAACAATGCTCAATTGGTACCAAGGGGCCCAAAGAGTGCCAAGAAAATATTCCCCACACCATGACACCACCACCACCAGCCTGAACCGTTGATACAAGGCAGGATGGATCCATGCTTTCATGTTGTAGACGCCAAATTCTGACCCTACCATCCGACTGTCGCAGCAGAAATCGAGACTCATCAGACCAGGCAACGTTTTTCCAATCTTCTATTGTCCAATTTCAATGAGCTTGTGCAAATTGTAGCCTCAGTTTCCTGTTCTTAGCTGAAAGGAGTGGCACCCGATGTGGTCTTCTGCTGCTGTAGCCCATCTGCCTCAAAGTTCGACGTCCTGTGCGTTCAGAGATGCTCTTCTGCCCACCTTGGTTGTAACGGGTGGTTATTTGAGTCACTGTTGCCCTTCTATCAGCTCGAACCAGTCTGGCCATTCTCCTCTGACCTCTGGCATCAACAAGGTATTTCCGCCCACAGAACTGCCGCTCACTGGATGTTTTTTCTTTTTCGGACCATTCTCTGTAAACCCTAGAGATGGTTGTGCGTGAAAATCCCAGTAGATTAGCAGTTTCTGAAATACTCAGACCAGCCCTTCTGGCACCAACAATCATGCCACGTTCAAAGTCACTCAAATCACCTTTCTTCCCCATACTGATGCTCGGTTTGAACTGCAGGAGATTCTCTTGACCACGTCTACATGCCTAAATGCACTGAGTTGCCGCCATGTGATTGGCTGCTTAGAAATTAAGTGTTAACGAGCAGTTGGACAGGTGTACCTAATAAAGTGGCCGGTGAGTGTATATATATATATATATATATATATATATATATATATACAGTGGGGAGAACAAGTATTTGATACACTGTTGATTTTCCAGGTTTTCCCACTTGCAAAGCTTGAAGAAGACTGTAATTTTTATCATAGGTACTCCTCAACTGTGAGTGAAAAACAAAAATCCAGAAAAATACAATGTATGATTTTTAAATAATTAATTTCCATTTTATTGTGTGAAATAAGTATTTGATCATCTATCAACCAGTAAGAATTTTGGCTCTCACAGACATGTTAGTTCTTCTTTAAGAAGCCCTCCTGTTCTCCACTCATTACCTGTATTAACTGCACCTGTTTGAACTCGTTACCTGTATAAGACACCTGTCCACACACTCAATCAATCAGACTCCAGCATCTCCACAATGCCCAAGGCCAGAGAGCTGTGTAAGGACATCAGGGATAAAATTGTAGACCTGCACAAGGCTGGGATGGGCTACAGGACAATAGGCAAGCAGCTTGGTGAGTAGGCAACAACAGTTGGTGCAATTATTCGAAAATGGAAGAAATACAAAATAACGGAAAATCTCCCTCGGTCTGGGGCGCCATGCAAGATCTCACCTCGTGGAGCATCATTGATCTTGAGGAAGGTGAGGAATGAGCCCAGAAATACACGGCAGGACCTGAGCAATGACCTGAAAAGAGCTGGGACCACAGTCTCAAAGAAAACAATCAGTAACACTCTACGCCGTCAAGGATTAAAATCCTGCAGTGCACGCAAGGTGTCCTTCCTCAAGCCAACGCATGTCAAAGCCCGTCTGATGTTTGCAAATGACCATCTGAATGATCCAGAGGAGGAATGGGAGAAGGTCATGTGGTCTGATGAGACAAAAATAGAACTTTTCGGTTTAAACTCCACTCGTCATGTTTGGAGGAAGAAGAATGATGAGTACAACCCCAAGAACACCATCCCAACTGTGAAGCATGGCGGTGGAAACATCATTCTTTGGGGATGCTTTTCTGCAAAGGGGACAGGACGACTGCACCATATTGTGGGAAGGATGAATGGGGCTATGTATCGGGAAATTTTGGCCAACAACCGCCTTCCCTCAGTAAGAGCACTGAAGATGGGTCGTGGCTGGGTCTTCCAGCATGATAACGACCCAAAACACACAGCCAGGGCAACTAAAGAGTGGCTCCGTAAGGTCCTGGAGTGGCCTAGCCAGTCTCCAGACCTGAATCCAATAGAAAATCTTTGGAGGGAGCTTAAAGTCCGTGTGGCCCAGCGACAGCCCCGAAACCTGAAGGCTCTGGAGGAGATCTGTATGGAGGAGTGGGCAAATATCCCTGCTGCAGTGTGTGCAAACCTGGTCAAGAACTACAGGAAACGTCTGATCTCTGTAATTGCAAACAAAGGTTTCTGTAGCAAATATTAAGTTTCATTTTTCTGGTGTATCAAATACTTATTTCACACACAATAAAATGGAAATTAATTATTTAAAAATCATACATTGTATTTTTCTAGATTTTTGTTTTAGATTCCATAACTCACAGTTGAGGAGTAGCTATGATGAAAATTACAGTCTTCTTCAAGCTTTGCAAGTGGGAAAACCTGGAAAATCAACAGTGTATCAAATACTTGTTCTCCCCACTGTATATATATATATATATAAAAACACCTGGTAAATATATTTTTGCCTTTTGCTATTCTGCTCTTCACAGAGTCTAACAAACTGACTAAGCAGCCGGGCAGCCAGCTAGCAGTCCGCTGCTAAACAGAGCTGCCGTTCAGTTTGCTGCCGGCAGTTTTAGAAGCAGGAAAAACCGGCTTCGTAAGAGAAGAGCACTTCTTTGATTTCCACAGCAAAACTGTCTGTGTTTTCCCATCGGCCAAATTCATCGTAACAGCCAAAGCTAAGGAGATGTAATGAACACTGGGAGAACTTCTTTGAAGCACCTGACAGGCAGTGTGCAGCATCAGCTGGGGGACAGGCAGCTCTAAGTTACTCTACGCCCCCTACGGTCGGAAGATCACATCGAATGAGTTTAAACCATAGGAACAAAAGCAGAGGAATTTTTTAGGATTTTGGCGACTCTAACTAAATTAAATTAAAATTATTTCAGTGGAGTTTAATTGTGGTAACTGGCCTGAGCACATAGATACCTGATTTAGAGTACAGAAAAGATTACTGCTAATACCATTAATTGTACAAGTAAGTCATTTTTTGTGCTTATTAAACTTTCATTGCATAACCAGGAATTTTGCATAACAGTAGTTAAAAAAACAAGTTCAAAATATGTGCTTTTTTTCCACAGAAAATGTTCATATTTAATTGTTTCAAGATTAAACAAAGAACAAAGTAATATATGACCTTTCTCATGCAACAAATGCATAGACTGATTACTTTTTATTTTGAAACCTTTTTTCTTGAGCCACAAAACACTGGATAATGTCGATTTATCGGGTCTGATTACTATCGAGTATATGGATGTCCTAGAATGAAATGCTCTTTCGTTTAAATAAAGATGAAAAAATAACTAAATAAAGATGAGATCCGTATTAGATTCTGACGTCTGCATCGTTCATCGTATCAGTGCGGGACCACCAACGTTCCACGGCCACTTAATTAGATTAAATAAACATTGCTGCAATAAACACTCACCATTTTACTGAGAGAGAAAGGTTCATCTCCAATAGTGACCCCATTCCTGCAGCACACATTCCTGAAGATGGCGTCTGCTACGACCAACCTTAGCCTGGAGGAGCGAACTTTGCAAACGAGCTCTACCAAAACGTCTGCCGATAGATCTGAAGGCAGGAATACAAAAGAAAGTAATTAGGCATCTAATCAGAAGACGTTTCTTTAATGGTTTTAATTATGATGGTTAAAAACTACAAATAAAAAACTACATGAATGGTTAAACTGACTTAAGTATTTTAAATGCTGACTGCAAGTGAAACGTGTTTTAACTCTATTCTATATGTGTTTTAACAGCAATAATTGCACAATTAAAAAACAAAAAAAAACAAAAAAAAAAGCATCAGAGTCTAAATACACAAAATGCAGTCTCTCCATCCGTACCCTGGCTAACAACAGCAAGGTGCTCCGAGAGGTCTTTCAGGCCTTTTTCTACCCGGCTCTGATTCAGTTTGAAGTGCCGCTGACACCAAAACTCCACCAAGACAGACAGAAGATCCATCAGCGTGTCGGCCAGATACAGATCCCGCTTCTCTGCTCCCTCGGCAAAGTCCTTTAGTGAGAACAAACGTCATACTACGGATAAAAGCAAGCTCTAGGAGCAGCGTCGCCTACGTGAGGACACTTTAATATCAGAATTAGATGCAATGGTAGTTCCAGAGTATTTACCCCGACGGCAGCTTCTGTTATGAGCTGAAGAAGCTTCTTCACGGTGGGGGACAACAGTGTGGTTCGTTCCCACACGGTCCAGAAGGTTCTGTACAGCAGGAAATTGCAAGTTGATGCAGATGGAGCTTGTGCTTGCTGAGGGGGCACCAAGTCCCTGATGGAGATAAAGACAGGGATGTCATTCCCGAGTGCATTCTCAACAAATAAAAACATAAATCAAAAAGATTATTTTAGTAATTCAGTTCTATGAATCTGTTTGTCTCCACCCTGGGACACTGATTTCCAGATGAAATGTAAAATGTACTTCCATAGGACTTTGGACTCGAGTCGGGTGGCAGTGTAGTCCTCTTTTTCCTTGGCCACTGTCTGACGCTTTCGACATTTTCTCTGGTTCACGAGTGGCCCAATACAAAGAATGTGAAAGTTGTAGCCCATGTCCTGGATAGGTCTGTGGTGGTTCTCGAAGAACTGACTCACGTTGCAGTCCACAACACCCAAATCTCTCTAAAAATATCAACTGTCTTCCCCATGAATATGTGGGCCGTCACATCATATTTACTTATTTCTTGGATATTGATCATTTTCTGAAGTTCTGAGAAGCTGATTTTCTTTGGGTTTTCATTAATTGTAAAGTCAAAAGTAACTTGTATAGCAATATATTTGTTGTACAATAGACCAACATAATACGTTGTATATAGTTTTGCTTTTTAAATTGAATAACATTTATAGATTAACATTTTGGGAGTGGCAGCCTAGTGGTAAGGGAGCCGGGGTTTCACGTCTTGGAGCGGCACCAAAGGTTGCCGGTTCGTAACTCAGTCTGTCACTCTGGGTCCCTGAGCAAGACGCTTGACCACAGATTGCTCTGCTAGCACAACTCTGTGTCGGCAGCACACTGCTCCCTGAAGGACGGGTTAAACGCAGAGACGAATTTCCTCTCTGTTGGTCCATAAAGGGAAATATCTTCTTTTTTTTTTTAATAAATCCATATTATAGTTTATCAGAAGCACCAGTGGTATAGTAAACGTGAGAGTGGCATTAAAAGAGAATATTTTAAATAGTTCATATGCAGGCTGAGAGGCTTTACAAAACGTGAGTTTGACGGTTTTAAAAAAAATTGCAAAACGGAAAATTAGAATGAAAGACACTTTTTTTTTTATCCACGTTTCAAATGTTCTTTTGCTGTTATGCTCTTTATCTTAGCAGAGAAAGAAGAAGAAAGAAATGAGTGGATTCAGTCAAATGGTTACCTGCCGGTGATAGAGTGAAGTTCAGCCTTGAGAAACTTGAGGCAAAAGGCAAGGATGTCAGAGTAGAAATGTACCAGGCCTGGCACGGCGGGTCCGGGGTGCGGGTGACAGGTGCCGCTGCCGGTCAGGCAGTATCTTGTGGATCACACATGTGAATGTAGAGATTACGTCACACATTAGCTTGTTGCACAAGTCTCTCCACTGCTTGATCCCTATCAAGGTTTTAAAATAAAGGGCAGAAATATTACCCCAGAAACCCCCAGGTGATTTCAAGCTTACCGGACAGCCGTCTCTAAAAGAGGCCACAGGCCCATCTTGCACTGAGGACACTGCAGCAGCTGGCAGTAGAAGCCTCTCCCTGCAGTGGAAGCCAGCCACGGAGGATTGCTAAAGAGCAGGTTTTCCATAACCTGCCGCAGATCTCGCAGGAAGAGGGATGAGGCGTTCCCCTGCCCAACGTAAACAGACGAGTTTCACTTGCTTAGAGTATTTGGACAAAGAGATCATGTGTCCAAATAAACGGCTTCTGCAAAGTTATGTCGATCCCTGGTGTCCAACATTGCTGGAAAACTAATCAGGTTCTTATTTGGACATTGAAAAGTTAATTTAGAGCTTCTTTTTGTTTATCTCGAACATGTTTTCCTTGATGGTGAGCAATGTTCAGTGGATTCAAATTAATCTTCCCCTCCTAGCCATCGATCAACATTCGAACCTGTTGTGCAACCAGTCATCTACATGCACGATCCCTCAGGCTCGCAAAGCCGCAGGTGGGATTTTCCTACAGTCAGATAACTCCCGCCTTACCTGCTGTGCGTACTCCAAGAGGGAGATCAGGTACGTCGCCGGTGGCAACAGGCCTGGAAGCACAGAGCTTCTGATTGAGTCCAAGGCCTCGCTGAATAGGCCGCACTCTATCATACTGGCAACGTTGGTGATGTCTTCTACGATTGCCTGGAGGAGTAACAGAACAACGGTGAAATGGGAGAAGCATATGGAAAGAAGGGGGAGGAGGGGGGGGGGGGGGGGGGCGCTCAAAGAGACGGATGGCAGAAAGAAGAGAAGAGAGAGGGCAGGAGGGTAATCGAAATAAGTCTTGAGTTGGCATCAGAAGTTCCTGAGGGTCATTTTTAACCGTCGCTTATTGGCAAAAAGCATATGGACTCAGAACGTCCTGAATGGAAATACAAGCGCAGCTCTAATAGCAATCTGACAGACATCCACTTGGGTAAAGTACGGACAGGACGGTGGAGAGTGTTGTTAATAGGTCTGCCAATCACAGCTCTCAGATCAGTCGAGAGAGGTGGTTAAATCAGTGACCTGGTTTCGATGCGCCCTTGTGCTTGGCGTCACTTTCCATTGAAATGTATGACATAAAGGAAATTGAATGACCTGATCTGCTTGATGAAACGCAGCGGTATGCCGTAGATGAATGTGTAGCAGCGACTGTGGCTGAGGGGCCGCTGTGTTAGGCACCCCTACCTGTGTGTGGGGACGGTGAGGGTCGCGGCAACTCAGAAATTCATAGAACCACAGTCTTGGCCGCTCCTGCAGGGAGAACGCACAGGGAACACGTTGAGAACGAAAGTGGCAAACGAGGTCAATTAAGTGAACAGAACGTGGACCGACGGAACAACTGACCAACACACCTCTTTTTTGACAGCAAAGCCCCTGAGATCTGCCTCCAAATTAGAGAAGCAATCAAGACGAGCAGCTTTAGTCTCGGATGGATGATCATCAGTTTTGTTGAAATTCATATCCACGTGATTGCTCTGTCAGACAAGCAAGGCAGCATAACAAGCACCATTTTTTTTTCTCCATTCATTTAATCGAACAACTTAGTCTGTGTGCTTAGTATAATATTTGTTGTCTAATTTATTCAGGAGGGAGCTCTTTTCGGGCTTTCTTGATGTTTTCCTACTGATAGCAAATGGCAAACAAAGTAAAAATGAAAAAGAAATATGTGCTGTGAAAGTAATAAAGAACCCCTTTTAGGTGCTTTGAATTTTTTTGCATTTTGTCGCAGTTAAACCACAAACTTCGAGGTATTTTGGGGGAAGTTTTGTGTGATGGGGCAACACAGAGTAGTGAGAACGATACATGCACTGCAAAAAAAGGCAACAAAAAGTACCGTAAGTAAAATGTTCCTGAAATGAGTGCATTTGTCCTTGATTTGAGCAGGTAAATAAAATGATCTGCCAATGTGTTGAGCATTTTACCCCCAAAATAAAAATAATTAGATATTCTGCACTCAAAATAAGATGATGGAGATGTGTTGTTCCCATTTTAAGTGCAGAAATATTATTCCATTGGCAGATTTCACCATTTCCATTTCACTGTAGCTCTGGCTGAATGTCTTGGAGCTCCCCGTCCTGCGGGAAGCTGAACCTCCATCTTTAGCTCATGTCTTTCGCAGCTTCTAACAGATTTTCATCCAGAACTGCTCCAGACTTTGTCCATTCATCTTCCCATAAGTGATGATCGGCTTCCCGGTCCCCAGCTGAAGGGAGGCCTTCCCTCAGCATGATGCAGCCATCACCGTGTTTTACGTTGGACATGCTGCGTTCAAGGTGCAAGCGTTTTTGCCAGTCCTGTTAACGGATTCTCCCACTTGAGCTGTGGATCTCTGAAGCTCGTCCAGAGAAACCATGAGGTTCTTGGCTGCTTCTCTGATTAACACTGTCTGCCTGTTTAGCTGGATGGCTATGTCTTGGTATGTCTGCAGTTGTGCCATACACTCTCCTTTTAGACGACAGACTAATCAGCGCCCAATGAGATGCTCAGAGGTCGGGACATTGTTTTATAAAGTAACCCGGCTATAAACTTCTCCATAAAGCTTCTTGCTTGTCATTATATGCTTCTTGGTGTCTTAAAAAAAAAAAATAATTTACAGATTCACAATTATGCATTGTTGTAAAATCCCATTAGAATGCAGTAAGGTCTGTGGGTGTAATGTTAAAAGGGTATGAACACTGTACATCAGCTGGGCTAACTTACCCCGAAGAGATGTTGGACTATGTGGCTCACAGGGTAACAGGGTGCATTAAAGGACTTGGATTTCTCTGTAACAGGTTTCGCCACGACGTGAGTGATGGAAGTGTACACAGGAGGACAGTCGTATACTTCCGCCTTGCCAGCTTTCAGCAGCCTGCATAGGAACGAACAATAAGCTTCATTCATACACGAGTGTTTTGTGAGTGAACTTATATTATAGGCGGAGTTCTCACCGTTTGAACATGGCCCTTCTGCTGGGCTCTTGGACCATAAGAAGGACTCTCCAGTCCTGGAAGGCCCCGGTAACTCTGCCTTTGCTCACCTTTTCCCTCCACTGTCTGACGGGGTAAAAGGCGGCCGAGGAGCTTGTGCAAATCGCCACTTCGTAGGCTCCCTCGGGCAGCCAGGAGCCATTCTTCATGCTTTCCAACACGTACTTGGGAGTCACAACCCACTTTCCTGGAGGCAGAAGCAAAACCACTTGGCATGGGGGTTCAACATAAACGTACACGACAGTCAGGACTAGAACAAAGAACAATAAAGCCGTTATTGTAACGGCATCCTTTTTAAAGGCATCAGCCAGTATCCAACAATAATCTCAAAGACTGACCTGCTGCACAAGCTGCGAAAAACTTCTCACTGGGCAAAACCTGGGGGATTATGAGATGAGTGGTGCAGTGCTTATATGCCTGTAAAATAGACATGCAAAGATTCAAACAAATGGGGTTAATATTTAAAGGTCAATGAGAACGGATTCCCTGACGTGATCGTAGATGACAAATTAAGCTGGAAAGCGCACATCAGATACATTTATTCAGAATTATTAAAAAGTGTCAATTGTACAACTGATCATAAACTCCACCGCTTGCTGGCTTCACCTGATTTCAGCTATTGTGCGCAGGGTTGATAACTAAGGAAAAATAAGGATTAACTATAAAACGATGGTGCACTTAATTCATCTTTGGGGGGGTGGGGTAATTGCAGACTATAGAGAACACATTATTTGACTGTTTTGGCATTTCTAAATTTAGAGATTTTCTTTAAACTTGAGTGAAACTGCAAAAAGCTAAAATTGTGTTTGGAGCAAAAACTAGTAGTTTCCTAGAGACACTCAAAAGACAATGTCTAAAATGTAGGAAATGTTTCTGCAACCTATTTGCTTCCTCTTGACAAATCAGATTTTGTTGTTAACATTATTTAAATAACATACTGTCAGCTAGTAGTGAAGGGGTGTTCGCTTCTTAACACTCCTTGGTACGGACGTCTGCTAAATCGGGGGAAGAAAGTCTCCAAAGTTGCACATTTTGCGTAGTACGCTTTTGCTTTCCTTTTAATTTGTGAAAGTGCGCGTAGATAGGTGTTAACGTATTTATCATAAAAATATGTGAAAAAACACATTCGTTTACGGACTAACAGCGTAGAGAAAATGACGCAGATCATGCAATAGTGACACAGTGAACTTAAGTTTAAAACTATTGATGTCTGTTGATGTATCTGTATTGGCGACTTATGCTTTAAATACAGCAGAGCCCTTGGCAAAAAGGATCTAGAGTGAAAAATCATGGAGGATTCAGTTAAATTCATAACCTTTCAAGGTAATAAAGATATAAAAATTAAAAATACAGTAAGACATATAAGTCACATCTGTTTCTTTTTTAGGTAAACTGTTGCAGAAATGCTAAAATAAACTTCCAGCCCGTATGAGCAGAATATCTGGAGGCAAATGCTATGAATACTTTTCAGAACACTAACACAAAGCTTATAGTAGCATTTGCATATTTTCTAGGTACGTTCGTTTAAAGAAAATGACACAAATGACAGTGCCTCTGAATAAACATTCAACCATGCTGTGTGTTCATTTATTGACTACTACTGTCCAATTATGATAGGGGAAAAATATCATTATTTTGGTTTATATTGAAACAATGATTATTCAGTACAATAACGGAGAGTTTGGAAACAAACTTCTTTTGACTGAACTTAAATAACACATTAAGAACAAGCAGAGTTTATGTTTTGTCAATTTGTAAATTACCCTCCTATTGCAAGGGTTTGAAGTCCAAATCAAAACTGAAATACTGAATAGATTAATTAATTAAATCCAATCATGCACATAAAATCCATTAATTTGAAGGTGTGAGTTGCTTTCTTTGACAGAGAAATGCTATTTTTAAAACTAATTTTAGCCATTTCTGCCAGCTATCAGCAATAAAGCCACCTCTAAAGTGTTGTACCTAGGCTCATTTCTTTAGGTTTGCAGAGCCGTGTTAAAACTAAGCAACTGTTATCAGCAAAGGCTAAAGTGGAGGAAAAAATCCTGATGATTACTGCATTAAAAAAAAAGCGAAATAATGCATTTCCGGAACATAATTTTAAGGAGGTCGACCTACTGAGCCGCCAATGTATTTTCCACCCAGCTGATAGATGCCCTTAATCAAAACTCTCTTCTTATCCCGCACTTTGATCCCAGAGATCTGGAAAACCCGTTTGCAGCTCTCCATCTTGAAAAGGAAACAAGCAGAAAATGAGGTTAACGTGGATTTTTAAATCGTAGGTGAGTCAGTCGCATTACTCTCTGAAGAACAACATGCTGTAAAGCTGAGAATACCTGTTGAACTGGTTGATCGCGACACAAACCAGAAAGGGGATCACACTGAACTGCATGGCGACACAGAGAGTGACGCGGTGCCCATCTGCCGACAGAGAAGATCCTTAAAGGCGATTCCACGCATTTGTAAAGCTACACAGGTTTGGAGCTCCGGTGTTTCAAAGGCATGGAGGTGCAACTGTTTGCAACGTTGCCTCAGAGCAAGAAGGTCCGGTAGGGTGTGTAGTACGTTCACATTCTCCCTAAACTTCCCCAAACGTCCATGATTAAGAGAACTTTGTACAAATCTCCAAAGGCTCTTCTTCCAAAAGAGACCAAGGAACACTAGATCCAAACAATCCGACTACAGCTTGTTTTACATCTAGGCAGCAAAGCTCCTTTGGTATTTTGCAGAACTGAACTTTCAGTTCTGTCAACTTATTTAACTTGCCAAAGCAGGTTGTGTTTTTCCAACTCTAGTGTAATATGCTGGTGAAGATTCTCAGTCATCCAGGTCATGGTCATTCCAAAAAAGAAGTAAAAAAAAAAACAAAGCAACTGGACTTGTTTTTCGTAGTTGTAGTATCTAAGCCATTACAAGGCCTTTGTTGGGCAGTAGTATAAAGCTTGTTACTCCACATAAAGCTTCCCGGAGAGGAAGCGAAAACGTCTTCAACTACGAAAAACAAGTCCAGTTGCTTTGTTTTTTTACTTTTTTTTTTGGAACTCTAGTGTACCATAACGCCACAACGACAGCAAACAAACTGTTCCTGCTGCAGGTCTGACGAAAACGCTCGTCTGAGAAGTTCCTTTTCTGGTTTTCATGGCGTGTCATACTGACAATGCACACATGCATGTGTTCAGAATGAGCTTTATTGCCAGTAGTACTTTACACGCTCCAGGAATTTGCATTGGCGATAAGGTGCTACGCATAGACAAACATACAGTTGACATAAGTACATGTAGAAATATGCATTATGGAATAAACAAAGCAAATGCAAGTTGTGTAAGAATAATAGAAGAATAGATTAGAATAATAAAACTTTGCTGAGTAAGACAACATCATGTGCATTTTCCATGTTTGAGTTGTGCAGGACGTACTGCAACAGGAGAGGGTATAGTCTACATAAAGATGTATAACTTACTTATATAAATATTCATACAGATTTGCATATATAAACACATACAGTACACACTAGGGCTCATGCACTAGTAGTGCAAGTATATCTAGCAGCAGGATGTATTGCAACAAAGAACAGATCATGTGATGAAGCAACAGTTACTCTGTGCAATAGAGTTCAGTGTCTGTCCACATAAAGTGACTAGTTTTCTAGTTTTTCTTTGTTTTTTGTTTTTTTTTGGGGGGCGGGGGGGTTAACCTGACAGGTTAGGGGAGTTTATGATGACGTGTGGAATTAAACTGTTGTGGAATCTGGTTGTTCAGTAGTTGGAGCTGCTGACCCTCTTGGCAAAGGGCAGCAGGGTGAACAGCCCATCATGATGGGGGTTGGAGGGGTCTTTTATGGTTGCATAAAAGCGCCGTCACGGGTGGAGGGAAACACTGCCCTGATTATTCTCTCTGCTCCAGAGAATTGCATGCTCATACATGTAATTGCATGCTTATATATATATATATATATATATATATATATATATATATATATATATATACATACGAGCATACAATTGTCTGTTCAGTGTTTTAGTAACTCTAACCTAAAGACCTATGTAGCAAATCAAAGATTAAGAAGGACTTCATGTAGCAGATGGTTACATTTTTATCTTTCACAAAATGGAACCAGTTAGAGGTGATGCACCAGTCAATTTTTCAGTGACCATAATTAGACTCTTTTCACTATACTGGCTCTGATCAGTAACAGGCAGATCAAATACTGAAAACTGTTTTGTTTTTTTCCAATTGTTTAAAAGCATCTTAGCTAAAAACATCCATGAGTTTCAATCTAAAAACAAATCAAGCAGCGGCATGTACCTTGATGCACCTTTCTTTTTTTTTTTTTTTGCCTTTAATGTACATTAGATATTGCTCTGATATACAATCTTTGTTGCATGAATAGCAATAATTCTGTAATTATTCAGCTGGACAAAAAACAGTTACCAGCAGTACACAAAGAAGAAGAACAACAACTCTGGTAACTGCACCACACAAACTTGTTTACTTTTCACACAATGTTTTAAATATTTTGCACACTGTCTTGGACCCAATATCACAACGTGCATAATACCTTTTTAGTAATTCTGCATCTGCATATGTTTGTACACTTTAAAATATTTTATACTAAATCAAAGTACCTCTTCTACATAAAAAAAATGGTTGTTTACTAGTATCATATAACATTTACTTATGTTTTTATATGTTGTCCTTTGATCTGGTTTGATCAGGTTATGGACCTTGCTCTGTGAACGTTTTGACTGACTGACATGCAATGCCCTACATCTCATAGTGCATCTTTTATTTTTCAGTCACACAAGTCACCAAATCTATACAGCGCATACTTGTGAGTATGGATACACAAACTGTTAAAAATCCAGATACCTTCATCACACCAACGCCGATGACTTCCGATCCTCACGCGCGCCAAAACGGAAAGTAAACAGACATCCAACAATGGCATCAGTGTTTGAGTCACCGTGTTGTTGTTCCCTCTAACCATATGTTGAACGTTGCCATGAAAATATACGCAATAAGTTATTTAGTTCCTTAATGTAAACACATCGAATACTCATGTTTCAGGTTCCAGCTGCTTCCCTCCCCAAATGGATAAAAAAACCCGATTCAAGCCATGGCTGATATATTTACAAAGGGGGGTGACTTTCACGCTCAGACGCGTTGCACTTTCAAAACTCCCTTTAGGATTATCCGAGCTTCGAACATAAGTAAAGCAACTTATACTTAGAATATGGACTTACACGAAATGTTAGTTTTTAGCATTAGAAATC
Source organism: Fundulus diaphanus (assembly GCA_037039145.1). Taxonomy (NCBI): domain Eukaryota; kingdom Metazoa; phylum Chordata; class Actinopteri; order Cyprinodontiformes; family Fundulidae; genus Fundulus; species Fundulus diaphanus. Next base: position 32,450,595 of record CM073127.1, on the reverse strand, counting down.
CGCATTTTCTGGTTTGTAAAATAATTAAACCCCCGCTTAGTTTTGCTACTTGGTACGCTCCGTTAAGCGGAAGTCTTCGCACAGCTACTTCCGGGTTGTTGCCAGGGACGCTTTCGGCTCCCGGAAGTAGCTATAAATAACAGGATTATCGCTCTGCTCGAATAACGGGGACGCTTTAGCTCAATCTACCCCAGAGTAATTCAACCAAATGTATCCCGGACAGAACGTTGACTCGGACAGTTAGCTGTTTTTGAACCTTAAGGTTTTTTTTTTTTAATATATATGTTTAGTGATAGCAATGCATACGTTACCGTGGTAATGAAATGATATTACGCGGTGACGTTCATTTCTTCAGTCGTTCTGTTATAGTTACAAACTACTGTTGCGGATAAAAAAATCAAGCGGATTTCGTCTGGAAGTGCCTGCAAATGAAGTTTCACCCCGCTGTAGAGGATTAACACGGACTGGATTAAGAAGGAGTTTGGGAAAGAGAGGTAAAAACACCAACAACACGAATGGGCTCTGAACTGGATTTGAAACGTTATAAAATCCGCAGACGGTACGCTTGCAGTGTTGATGTTGCACAGGTACGGCTGGTTCTCAGCCGGACCACATGCTGAAAGCTTTGTGTCACCACAGGATGCTGAATGTCAACTGATGCTGAATGCTGACATCCATGTGTGCCCTGATCAGACCGCAGCTTCAAATCCAAACTGACCAAACTCTGAATGCTGACATTGTTGTGTTGTTAATAATATTAATATTAACAATTTAATAATTTCTTCATAATTTAAATTTGAACGGGTTTCGCCAGAGCCAAGTTGCGATGGTTTGAGAATTCCAGCTTCTTTAGCTTGTTTCCGGTCTGCAGTGGTCACTATCTATCTACCAAATCGTGAGGAGGAAGAAACAGCTGTGAACTGGAGACATGGGAAGGCTCGCTGATGCACCTCGCGAGCAAAGACTGTTGACTTGCTTGTTCTGATAGAAAGGCTCCTTTATATGCAGAGCATCTCACTTTGCTGCATAGGAGGCTTCGGGTGTCTATGCCCCTGTCATCTCTTTCGGCATAAGAGCGCTCTGCCATGAAGCAAAAAATGGTTCAGCAGTGATCTCAGGAGCACAACTATGAGCATCTGTAGGATGGCTACCACTTAGCAACCTTCTCTACCCCTACAGTTTTCCTTGAGGTTAGGGATTTACCCACCCTTGTTCTGCATAACATAAAATAGTGTTCTGGGCTGCAAGGTGACACAGTTGCCTTGGCTTCCCTGTTTTCTGGCTGTGCATCCTGGGGCCTGGGGTCTTCCTGCATAGAGTTTGCACATTCTCCTAATCCATACATGGGTTTAATCTGAGTAACCCCCCACAGTCCAAAATTGCACATGTTAGGTTAATTGATCTCTCTGAATTGCGCTCAGGGGTGAATGCATGAGTACATTGTTGTTTGTCTGTGTGTTGCCTTGTGTTGGACTGGCGAGCTGTCCAAGGTGTAGCCCGCCTCTTGTCCAATGACGTAAAGAAAGGGCAAAAGCCCTCCTGTGACCTCTCAAGGATAGGCGGTTATGGACCAATGGAAGGAACAAAGGAAGGAACTAACTTACTTACAGACGTATTTGATTAGTTACTTACTTACGGGGACCTTTCATGAGCTCCGCTGTGGTTTTGAAGCCTGAGATCTAACTGAGTTTTCTCTGCTCTCCTTCACAGGTACCCTGACACCTTTTTTTTCCTAGTTTTGTATTCATCTGCACATCACCAAACCTGAATATCATTTTTTTTCCCACCGCCACACACCACACAGCATTGATTTAACTGCCATTCACGCCCCATAAAAGAAACTTTGAATGTTATCTTAATTTGTATTAAGTAAATTAATGTTTAAGAACTTTTAAACACGGCACGCTTCCCTTTTTGAGGTGCGCTTTGAGCCGAATGCTAACACAACCTACTGCACTGTAAGGACTTGCTGTAGTCATCTTGGCGCCAGATAACCAGCACCCCTTTAGCAGACGCCATGGCTTGATGCTTTAGAGCTGTTTTGGCAGCAAAATGGGTACCAGCACACTATTTACCAGGTGGTCTTTGATAACTGATGAAGAAAATAAAATTTCATTCTAATGATGAAACTTTAATTAGTTAAATATTAGTCTGTCTTACAATATCACTTTGCTTTGGAGATGCTTCTTTTCTTTTTTTTAAAAGCAGCGATAAATGAAAAATACCCATTTTTCTTTTGAGTCAGCTGGATACAGATGGAGACTTGTTCAACACAAATAAAAACTAACATGGGATTGCCGACTGAATTGAGCATCCTCTGCTGGTCTTCCAGTAAACAGTAGCCGCAGGACGTCAAACTTAACGGAAAAGAGCAGGAGGGAGCAGCGGCACATTAATCCATGCTCCGTGCAGCAGAGACTGATATGACTGAGTGGAGAAGCGTTATGTGCAGCTACATTTAAGAGTGACATAGCCGCCGGCACAGCCGGATGATGCAGATGGAGACGTTTGAAAAACATTTTGGGCTTAATTTTTTGTATTTGTTTTTATTGATGAATTAGGTACAACACAAAGTGGTCATGTTTTATTAACCAGGTTTTAAGCTTCTATTTTAATTTCACTGTAATTAGGAAACATCAACTAACTTTACTTAAAAGCTCTTTTTTTATGTGTCCTGTCTGGCAATGTAGCATAAAGAATTGTTGTAATAATGGCAAAACAGATTTTACTTTCACAAGTGAAGCCTTACTGCTTTTGCCCTAATGCTCCGCTTGATTTATAAATGCAATAAACTTTATTGGAATTTCTGCTGGGAGTTTTTCATGTTAAATGGACACTGAAACAGGTAGAAGAGGGGAAGAAAAGGAGAGAAACAGACGAGACAAAATGCCAAAAGGGAGAAAAGGTGAAAGAGAAAGAGGAGAGAAAAGGGAGACAGTAATATATAACATCCTCTGAGTCTGCTTCTTCACCTGCAAAGAGAGATATTAAAAGAACAGCAAAACCAACCGATAAAGTGTTACAGGTACAAACAACCAACACCTTGATACTACCACTGAAGAATATACAGTATTATTTAATAATGTAGAAAGTGACAGCTAAGGATAATAATAGGGGTTTTCTGTATAGAAGTGAATCTGTAAGTACCTGAATCCAAGCAACTGTAGGTGTTTGTGAGAGTGCGCTTGTGTTTGTAAGGTTATTCCATAAGAAAAATGCTCAACAGTGGTTGTGAGGAGCCAAAGACCCGCCGCCCCCCCTCCCCCTGAGCACGGAGGCAGACGCCAGGGGAACCCCAACTTTACTCAAAAGCTGACGTGGAGGCAGTCATTCATTGTGCTTGGAGTTTCTAAATAGAGAGTGGCCCATATGCCATTGTTGTTGAACTTAGACTGAATTCTTGTTCATGATGAGGCAAACAGAAAAAAATAAATCTGGAAAATGTTGGAAATTTGATGTCTTTAAATGTTTAAGACTCTTCTGTTTTGGATCTGTTAATTTACACATTCCTTTTCTTCAAAAATCACGCTACAATTCTTCATTACAATACTGTGGGTTTAGTTTAATGTTAAACAGGGAAAACTAATATATGTTATAGTAATTTGTTTGTTATACTGAAAAAAAATAATCACATTTTTGCACCCCACAAGTACTATTTAATTTGATGAATTTGGCCAATGTGGAGAAAAAAAACGTCAACGAAAAAAAAAAAAAACCTGTACCGTGCTGGTACAGAGTAATGTTCAGGTATCTCTGGCACCTTTTCTATTTAAAACTCATTAAAGGGACTTTAATTCTGAGGTATTACAGAAAAAGAGTAGCAGTTCTGAAAACTGTAACTTTTTAACCTTGATACACCTCGGTGATCAGCCCATGGCTTGTTATATAAATGAAACTAGGTCACTTTGTATTTTTACACATTGGCACCGGTAGTTTAATGAAACTAAACCCGCATGTGAAAATATATTTTTATCTCAACTAAAACTATGTTCAGGATAGAGGTATGCAAAATTAGTAAAAGCTGCTTGTTGCAAAAGCGTGTCCGGTCCGCCAACAGCTATAACTTCCCTCTAAATCAGGGTACTTTTAATGTGTTAAATTATTAAATAATAAATAAATTCCACGCAGTGTTTACAGTGGCTTGCAAAAGTATTCACATCCCTTGAACTGTTCCACATATTGTCACATTACAACCAAAAACAAATATATTTTATTGGAATTCTGTGAAAGACCAACACAAAGTGGTATACAATCAGGTAGTAAAAAGGAAATTATGCATGATTTCCCTTTTTTTTGCTTTCTTTTATACAAATAAAAAAACTTAAAAGGGCGTTATGCAAAAGTATTCAGAATCTCGATTAGGTTTGGGTCTGGACTTTGACTAGGCCATTCCAACACATGAATATGTTTTGTTTAAAGCCATTCCATTGTAGCTCTGGCTTTATCTTTAGGGTCGTTCTCCTGCTGGACGGTGAACCTCCGCCTCAGTCTCATGTCTTTTGCAGACTCCAACAGGTTTTCTTCCTGTATTTGGCTCCATCCATCTTTCCATCAACTCTGACCATCTTCCCTGTCCCTGCTGAAGAGAAGCACCTCCTCAGCATGATGCTGCCACCACCATATCTGACAGTGGGGATGGTGTGTTCAGGGTGACGTGTAGTGTTAGTTCTCTGCCACGCATAGCGTTTTGCATTTTGGCCAAAAGGTTCAATTTTGGTCTCGTCTGACTGAAGCATCTTCTTCCACATGTTGGCTGTGTCACCAACATGGCTTCTGGTAAACTACAAACGGGACTTCTAATGGTTTTCTTTTAACAATGGCTTTCTTCTTGCCACTCTTCCATAGAGACCGCATTTGTGCCCGACTAATAGTTCTCCTGAGAACAGATTCCCCCACCTGAGCTGTGGATCTCTGCAGTCTGTCCAGAGTCACCTCTTGGCTGCCTCTCAGTGCTCTCCTTGTTCGGCCTGTGAGTTTAGGTGGACGGTCTTGTCTTGCTAGGTTTACAGTTGTGCCGTACTCTTTCCATTCCCAGATGATGGATTGAACAGAGCTCTGTGAGATGTTCAAAACTTGGGAAATCTTTTTATAGCCTAAGGCTGCTTTAAACTTCTCCACAACTTTCTCCCTGACTTGTCTGGTGTGCTCCCTGGACTTCATGATGCTGTTTGCAACCCCCAATATTCTCTTAACCAACCTCTGAGGCCGTCACAGAGTAGTCCTGAGTACTGAGATTTTTGTATTTGTAAGCATGTATTTAACTCAGTTATCTACAGTTTTTGTACTGAGATTAGATTACAGGTGGACTCTATTCAGTCATCAGGCAACTTCTGAAGGCATTTGGTTGCAATCAGTGACTCAGAGAAAAGGGGGCTGAATACTTTTGCACACTGCACTTTTCAGTTTTTTATTTGTAAAAACTGTTTTTATTTTTTATCATGTATAATTTTCTTTGTACTTCACAACTGTATGCCACTTTATGTCTTTCACACGAGATTCCAATAAAATACATTTATGTTTGTGGTTGCATTGTGAGGGGTATGACATCATTTTGCAAGCCACTGGTTAAATTGTTGTGGTGTGAACTAATTCATTAGAAATTTTCTTTCTATTAATGCAAATAAATAAATAACACAAATTTTGGTTTCATCAGATATTAGAGGATGGGACTTAATATTGTTCACACATTATCTTATGGCAAAAAATAAATAAGTGAATAAGTAAAAAAAATAAAAAGAACACCTGACCCAACAGGGGACTGATTTCTGCTGTCAAAATGTTAACAGAAATATCAAAGGGGACATGTAAGATAACTGTTTCGCTTAAAGTTAAATCAAAAGCAGTGGGATGCAACAGAGTGTTTTTGGTAGCGGAGTCACAGCTAAGTAATGCGCTCCCCCCCCCAGGCTGCGTATAAGAGTTTTCTGCACCGTTTTGATCCTAGAAAATGCACCTGTTTAATTTATGTTTCCTGAACAGGGGCTGTTTAGGTACTCGCTTTAAAATAATGTTGACTCTAACTTGACATGTTCTAAGTGGTTTTAAAGCGGCAGCCTGGGGGATCTGCTGCTAAATATTTCAGGACAAACTCATTACTGTAAATGGGCCTGTGTGGTAGCCTAGCCGGAGTAGACAGGCAGCGGCAAGAGAGATAGGAAAGTGACACGTGTGTGTGTGTGTGTGTGTGTGTGTGAGGATACAGTCCTTCCCCATGTTCTAACAGTGGTGAAGTTGACATCTCAGGCAGGCTGCGTCTCAGTGCCGAGGCCCGGTCGTCCCTGTTGCAAATCTTTGAAACGCGCAGGGGCTCATCTAACATCTGCTTTCTAAAGAGCTAACGACAAGACGGCGGAGACTGGATGATTTAAAGTACCCTGCTAATGAGGCCCTGTGTGCTGCCTTGCGAATCCTACCACACCGGCTCGTTCATGTACAGTACACGCTCGTGCTAAAGATACTTTGGCAGACCTGCAGGTAGAAAGCCAGCGGGACAGATACTCAGACCCATCATCTCTACATCTGTGTCCATCTACGTAGCACCGACGAATCAGTATTTTGTTGCAGACTGGCACTACAAAAACACACACACACACACACTGAGATGCTGAAAAGAACATATTCTTTTTATTTCATGTGCAATGCCTTGCACATGAAATACATTTCTTCAAAGTTTTCACATTTTGTCACATTAAAAGAACAAGCTTCGATGTATTTTAGGTGATAAACCAGTACAGACTATTGCATAATTGTGAAGTAGGGAAGAAAAAAAAAGTTAGGTTTGCACATCTAGATGGCTTTCCCCATTCTTCCTTGCAAAAGTGCATTAATTTTCAAGTCTTACCGCATCTTGTTAATTAGATTTAGGTTTGGGTTTTAACTAGGCCATTCTAAGGCATGAACATTCTCTGATCTGAACCTTTCCCGTGACGCATATTCAGGGTGCTTGTCCTGCTGGAAGGCGAGTCACTGTCCCCGTCTCAAGACTTTTGTAGCTGCTAATCGATTTTATTTGTTTTTTCCAGTATTGTCCTTTATTTAGCTCAGTTTAGCTACCCATGAACTCCGACCAGCTTCCATGTCCTTGCTGAACATAAACTCCCCACAGTGTGACGCTGCCATCACCATGTTCCACTGTAGCGATTATGTTTTCAGGGCGATGTGCAGTGTTTTCCACTCCCCACAAAGATCTAATCTTTCCGCTGCACCTTTTGCGACACGTGTGCTGTACCCACACATGTCTTTCAGGCAACTGCGCTGACTGGCGCTCTTTTTGCTGGGCCTGTCAGTTTAGGCGGACGGCTAATGTCTTGGTAGGTTTTCGGTTGTTCCATACTCCATTTCCATTTTGGGATGATAGACTGAGCAGTAAACTGTGATGTCATTGGGATTTCATTTTATAACCTGCTTTTAACCTCTCTGCCTCTTTATTATAATGGTAAATCCGAAACTCGCTGAGTGAAACTCTTCCCCCCCCCCCCTCCCCATCCAGCCGTGCCTGCATTTAGACCCCTTCTCAGACAGTGGCGCAGAGGGAGCACGACGACGAGGGTAAGCAGCAAGAGAGAAGAAGAGGGGGAGAAGTGAAATAATAAAGGACAAGCTTAACTGGTGAGGCTGTCAGCAGAGGAAAATAATATTTGTCCAGCTGGACAGGCCTCCCTTTGTGCAGGCTAAATGAATGTTGAGCTTCCTGTCTACCCTGTCAGGGAGAGTGGCGTCGACTGTATGCTGCAGCGAGGAAGCACGGCTGCGTGCAGGGAGCTGTTTGGAGTTTGACAGGGATTATTAAAATCAGAGCAGATGACGAGGAGAGGGGCGAGAGACGGAGTGTGAGAAAGCCAAATTGACACAGACACTCTCCATTACCTTCCACTTGACTCGCGCTGATGACAGTGTTGATATGAGACCCAGCAGCGCAGCACCAACATGGGATTGGTTGTTAGCGCGAGCGTTAAGCACTGAGGGGTAGGAGGGGAGGACCTCACCGCTGGTAGACACCTAAGGAGATGAGTTGCTTATTTAAACTCTTGACTGAGGAGGATCTCTCCTCATTGTTTATTTATTAGGTGGGTTTTCTGTATTCCTTAACTGTATTGTCAGCTTCGGAGGCCGAGGTAATGCATTTTGATCAAGGGCCTTCCCACTGCATCCGAGGGGAGCTCGACAAAACCCCCGAAAACAAACCCTGGCTTTTCTAGATGATAACTTGTCTTTGTTTCGTGTGTTGCCAGTAAATTGATTCGTGCAATCTAATAAGACACTTGTTTGAGGAAACATCACATTATCATAGATCGCATGAGTGCGGAAGCTGCCTTGCAGAGACTGAGCGTCTCTTGATGGACAGCTGTGATAATACAGGTGCGTCTCACCAAATTAGAATACCATCGAAAAGTTAATTTGTTTCAGTAATTCAATTCGAAGACCCATATTCCGTTAGATTTTATGAATATGGCTCGCAGCAAATGAAAACCTAAAATGATTGTTTTCAGAATATCATATAAGACAAACATAAACTGTATTTTTTTAGTACAGAAGTGCCATGTTGCGGCCTGGACAGTCGTCGGTAGGACTGCTGACATTCAGTACAGCAAAAAGTTATCGGCTGCCACCAAGAGGAGCGTTACACACGAAATGTCACTGTTGAAAGAAGCTGGGTCTTCACAGAGTGCTGCATCGAGGCACAGTAACGGAAAGTTGAGTTAAAGGAAAAAGTAAGGTCCATAAAAAGTACACAAGCAAGAGGAATAACTGCAGCTTTGAGAGGATTGTGAAGCAAATGGCATTTGGGAGCTTGAGGGAGAGTCAGAGGGTGTGGACTGCTGCTGGAGCACCCACGCACGTATATGTTCACTACAACAGTCACATTCCTGCCGTATAGCTACTCCTGTATCAGAGACACTGCCAAAAAAAGCACTGGACAATCCTCTTTTCGGATAAAAGTAGAGTTTGCACTTCATCTACGGACTAAGGTCCCGCTTTCTGGTTCCTGTAGGTGCAGTGTGCAGTTTAACCGGTCAGTGATGATTCAGGTCATCTGCTGGTCTCAGTCCTTTGTGTTTTGTCATGTTCAAGGTCAGAGCAGCTGTACCTCATGCTTCCCAGAGGCAGTGCATTGTGTAATTTTAAGTTTCAGTCAAGGTCTGAGTGGCAAGAAAACTGGCCTGATCTAAACCTCACAGAGAATCTTTGGAGTATTGTCTTGAAGAAGATGAGAGACAGCAGAACGCTCAATGCAGACAAGCAAAAGCCTGAAAACGATCAAGGCTTCCACATAAGCTGACCCACGCTGTATTGATGCAGCAGTTCGTGCAAACGGGGCCCAAACCAAGTGTTGAGGGCATATATCATACAGTACGAGGACTAAATCTTCAGCACTCTAACTTTTCTGTATCAAAACCTGTTTTTGTTATCTGAAAGCCACTATAATCAAAATAAATGCTTGGAATATGTCCCTCTGTGTGGAATCAATCTATATATGAGTATTCTAATTTATGCACACTCTACAAGCTGCAGCGGATTTCAGTGGGTTGTGAACACAGTCCAGACACTGGAGAACCGATTGCCATGTTTTTTTTTTCTTTTCTGTGCGTTTTGAACTGTTGCACGTGAACATTTTCCTGTTCAAGCTGTAAAAAGCCAACTCTGTTATCTGTGTGGTTTTTTTTGCAGGGCATCATGGAGTGGCCGGGAGAATTTCCGGAGGACCATGGGTTTGTGGAGCTTCTGATCCCAGGTGTTTCCAGTGATGTGGACTTTGAACAGGTTCTGAAAGAGACGGAAGAGAAACTCAGCCTCAACGCCAGCAGGTTGGAGCCTACATGCCTCTTTGATCTTTATCCTGATTTATTTATTTATATATAACAATATATATATAACAATATATATATATATATTGTTTTTAACACCTCAACTAGTCTTGTGGATAGTAATTTCAGGAGAAAGTGTTGCTGAGGCATTACTCTTGCCCACTAATGATATCTTCCATTTCTTTCTGTGCATGTCAGGGGAATTACAAGAAGATAATTGTGATTTAATTATAACTTTATCTTTATACTTTCAGTGTATTACGTCTAACCCTATTTTAACACACCAAGATTAATTATAGCATTGTGCACAGATTAACAACAAAATACCCTTTTTTTTTAAAAAAATCTCTAAACATAGGAGAAAATGGCCTTTTTAATTGACCATGAGACATAAATTTGTGCTTATAACGTGAATAATGAGCAGGAAAAGATATGCTGATCAGACAAAAGAAGAATGTTAATATTTTCTAGGGTAAAATACAAATTAGAAATAATTGATCGTTTACATGTATTGGAGCTACTTGAACATTTGCACATGCTAAAGAAATATTCAAGACTAGTGATTGAGGAACCACACAAAAACATGATGTACAGAAAAATAATTATTCTGCTCTTTTGCCTTGCTTTATACAGTGCCAACTGTCAACAAATGTCAGCACAAAATCAATGTATATAGATCTCAATTTACACTGATGTAGATCCAATTCAATACATTTCAATCATGCAGTCACATTCAGACCCAGTCCAATTCCATCCAACAGTAATAGAAGATGAAGTCGGACCAGACTTGCTGCCACCAGCCTTGACTAGTTGGAGGCATAGAAGACAGGAAGGAGACGCAGGCATAGAAACACAAAGCCAGCATCAATGCGGATTTCACTGACGTGTGGATCAAGGGCGCAAAGGGGGCGGGGCGAAATACCGCTCTGGAGAATCGGGACACACCACGCACTCACACACCCAGCGCAAGGGTGGAAGTGCGAGCATCGGGACAGGGCCATAGTTTGGCCTGATAAGTGATGCATTTACTTTTTTTTTTTTACTTTTGTTTTACTTTTATCTTTACCACTTTTTTATGACATTCTCTCTAGTTTTTTTGACTCACAAAGTTCAGTACCTGCATTTACAGACCCTCATTCTCAAGTCGTTGTTTTCAAAAGGCTTGATTTTAAAAAAAGGAGAAAAGTACTTTACTAACAAAAACACATGAACATTGGAAAGGTAAAGTTCTACTTTGACAGATTACATGTGAGGAATTTCTTTTTTAATGTTAAATATATAACAACTGATTCCACATCTTGATTAAAAGTGGCTCTAAAACTAAGCATTATTGCTCCATACGGATACTTTTTATGACAACGGAATCTGTTTAGGGTTGGTGCTTTGAGCTGATCTGATTCTGTCATCAGTCCCTCCTCGGTCTTTGACATTTGTCCTGTGGTGTTTCTAAAATGGATAAATGAAAGCTTTCTTATTGCCTCAGTTCAATTAATTATACCTTGAATCTTTTTTTTGTTTGCCTATTTTCATGGAATAAAATGAAACATAGTTATCTGTATTTGCTGGCAGATGCAGAGAGTTTAAGAGCACAAATAAATTGATAATGAGTGAGCTATGGGGACTCTGGAGGAAAAGGAGAAATCTATATTTCAGGCCTTTTATCGTTTGTAGCGTTATGAGGCTGAGGGCAGATGATGAAGGACAGGCTAAATGTAGCAAGTGAACAAAGCCTCACTCTGGCACCATTAGTGCCTGGGACTCATCCCTTCTTCGCTCTCCCTCGCTGTCTCCCTCCCCTTTTTTCTTTTTCTTTCCTTCCTCCTTCTAAATGGGAACATAATAATTGAAGATTCCACATCTTGAAACGAAAACCCTTGGGTAGGTAATTCAAGGCTTATTACTGAAGGCCGGGCCATTTTTCTGCCTTCTAAGCATTAAAGGGTTATTTTGTGTTCCTGCAGATGGGAGAGGGATAACCATTATGAGAACAAAGCATCCAGATAATGGAGAATGGGGCTAAAAATAAGGCAATCCTCCCCTCGCCGTGGGGGACCACTGGTCAGTGTCTCCGTCAGACTACAACCAACTTCCTCCCAGACTACTTCGAGCAACTTGTGTTTTTTTTTTCTTTCTTTCTGCGGGGGACATGACCAGGCAAATAAAACCTTGGAGGCCTCTCTTTTCCCTCGACCAGGGTGGCTTATTGGACACTCACTCAGGCGCGGGCGCGCACCCACGCTCGCTTCAGCAGCTCCCTCGCCTCCTCTTTCGCCGGCTTAACAGCGTCGGGGACAAATTACGGAAGTGGAGGGGAGTAAAAAAGCACACGGAGACATGGAGCAGCTTGAGTCGCCAACACCCGAGAAGGACTTGAACCTGTTCGGGGGGGTCAGAGTGACTGACCTGTTACGCCATTCTCAGATGTCACGGATCTACCTGCGAGCCGCCGCCTAATTAAATGAGATTAAGATTGGCCGACAAGGAAGCGGGTGCCTCCAAATTGAATAGTTGTAATCTATTAATCCCCCTCAGGTGGGCCGGTGAAAGGGTGGGCGGGAGTGGAGCTGGACCAGGTGGGCCACCAGGAAAAGACCTTTTAATGAAGTGTCAGTGCAGCCATTCAGGCTAAAGACAGGCTTCTAGTTTCCCCCTGGCAAGGCAAATGGCTCTCACTGTTCGCCTGCCAGTCTTGATCAGGACACATTGATTGAGCCTGTCCCGGGTCTGCGTGTGCATGAATGATTTTTACTGTTGGGAAATTGGAACCAAGAAAATGAAACGCTTGATATGTGTAAAAAAGTAGGCAAAGCTCCCTTTCAGTTAATAGCGACACTGATCTGGAGCTCTCGCGGTGTGGAGCCGACACGTGTGTCGAGTCAGTGTATCGGCCGTATCACTTCTGTGGTATCACCCGCTGGACTGGGTGGCTTGGGGCACTAAGTGGCCGAGCGGCTGGGCCAAGACGGGATCTGTTTTCAGCCTGTGCGTTCAAGCCCATTCTGTCCGTTCCCCATCACAGAATGGGCTCCTTTGATGGGGGAGATATGCAGCTTTCAGGTGGCTGCTTTGGCACTGATTGGAGCGCAGGCTTACTTGAAAAAGAGCTTCCTGACCCTTCTCGTCTCCAACTCCCCATCTTGTGTAGGCAAGCGTAGAGGAGCGGAGCTCCATAGACAGACAGCCCCACAGCAGGCCACCCACACTAAATTAATTCTGACAAGGAACTTAAGATAACGTCAAAGCGCTGACTAATCGCAGGATTGGGTTTCTATAAGTCAGGGATCTGTGAAATGTCCCATCATATCTAATAAAAGACCTCCAGTTGCTCCCCTTCTTTCTCAGCATCGGGGATGATCGGGGAGCAGGAACACACTCGCGGTGTCAATTGTCTTGCTGAGCTGGTCTGAGAAACAAATTTCACTTCTGCGGTGAAATTAGAAGTCTGTATGTGTGCGCGTGCAAGACGCCGGACATGTTTGTCGAGAGGCCTGAGGGATTCTTTCCTCCCGGCTTCATCTCGCTCTTTTGTCACTTCCCTGGTCTTTTGTTGAGTTCTGTTCTGGCGTTTTTGCCATCAAGGCTTTGTCCTTTGTTGATGCTTTTATTTTCTCGCGACTGTTCTGTTTTCTACTGATTTTCTTTCCTTAGTTTTTTTTTTTTACCTTCTTCTGTTCCCCTTCTCTTTCGGCTTCCTTCCCCTGGCATGTCGGCGTGGTGAAAGTCATCAAGCTGGGAGCTAATCCTGGCAAGTTGATTAGGCTGCCAGTAGCATTCACGCCAGCGGGCAAAAGGTCACTGCATTGTGGGGAACTGGTTGGACTTCTTGACACAGACCATCCAAAATGACTTTATAACTTACGGCACAAGGCCCTAAGGAGGGGTAATTGAAAGGTGAGAGTACAGAAAAGGAAATTAAGTGAGTAAGAGTTTTTAGAGGATATAAGAGAAGGACAGGGAGCGAAGACAGAAAAGACTGAGCTTGAAATTGTGTCTGAAGATGAAGCTGCTGTGGCGGTGCATTGTTTTAGTGAGAGAAGGCGATGGTGAGATGTAGGAGAGCTAGATTGAAAAAAAAAAAAAAGAATGAACCCAAAGGGCATTGTTCTCTCTGTTTATAGCTTTAGATTGGCTGCACAGGAGGTGGTTTAAAGAGCGTTCTTTCTAGTCACTGTTTCCTCATACTTAACTCATGCTAGGGATCATGGAGTGGGTCAGATTGAGTATTCTGTGCAAACTCTCTGGTTTTCTCAGTTTTTTTTTCATTAATCAAAGCTAATGTTTTTTTTTGTTTTTTTTACATACTATCCTATACTGATCATGCCGAAGACGTGACCACTGACAGGAGAGAGGTGAATAACGCTGATTTATTTCTTATTGCTGGATCCTGTTTGTGGACGGGGTATGTTAGGCTGCAATGAAACATTCTGCTCTGGATAAAAACAGGAAAACATGAAAGAGTAAGGATTTGAGAGAGTGTGACAAGAACCACATAGTTTTAGCCAGAGGGCTGAGTTAGATGATTTCAAAACTGCATCTGTTGTGAAGTGTTCCTGGCCTGCAGCCTGTATCTATAAAGAGGTCCAAGGATGGAAAGGAGTTGATCCTGGGACGTAGCAATGAACAGCCGAGGCCCATTGATAAAGAATTTGATTTAACTGGACCGATCTGAACAAAATTTGATTCTGTTGGTTCGGCTTAGATATGAATTGGACAAGTTTGCCGTTTAAAGGGTCCTGAGATTACAAGTAATGTGGACTGGTGCGATATACAGCACCCTACACATTTATTGGAGCCCTTGTGTAAAGTGTCTTAAAACAAATCAAGCTTTTAATGCAGTAGCTTAAACTTTGCTGAAGGGTTTGGTGCAGTTCTCTGCGAGCTAGCGATCATTGTTTATAACCCTCACCCTCCTCCTCACTGTGTGTAGTGGCAAGGCAAACATGGGTCCTCAGCGCGCACCTGTTTGTAAAGGTTTGAGTTGTTTTAAGCTTTTTAATTATTGTTCTGACTGCATGGACACATTTTTGGTGAGAAGGTTTTTTGTGATTTTTGCTGTACTCCAATAGCATGTTTTCTGGTCTTTCCCTCTTTGAAGAGCAACTAATAGGAGTAGATCTGTGTTTCACAAAGCACAAAATCATGGATTTATTGTATAAAAGAAATAAAAGAAGGCTTTCTTAAGATGAGTTTTTCCCTGTTAAATAAATGTACTTAAATTAAAGATTGGATTTTTCCATAGCAATAAAAGATTTATTTTTGCTGTAAATACCCTGAATTAAATTAAAACTAATGCTTTTACCAAGTACCGACAAAGGTCCCTGGATACCCATTCTGCCGCGCAACTTGGTGGGAAGAGTGAAGTTAACAGCTCAGTGTCTATTTTCCTTTTTAATGAACTTCAGAGAGTGGGTAAAAAGTGAGCTACAGATGGGAGCCCATTTGAAACCTGCTGTCTATGGAACATCCTGGGGTGGAGCCCTGAATGAACATCCAGGTTTTATGACTTACCATAAACACACATATAGCGCTCTGTGCAGCCATCCAATTTGAAGCAATCTTCCATCAGCGGACATGGCAAATCACAGAAGTCTATTCGGAAATCTTGGTCAACTGGTTCAGTTGTTGCATTCAGTCCATCATATTATCTTCTATCTATGATAACAAAACATTTACAGGTAGATTTTCTGTTATGTTAATTACAGTTTGAAATGACAAAAGGGATTTGATAGAAAAAAAATTTTTTTTTTTAAATTTTAGTCCGGTAAATGTTGTCAGGAATCCCTCCTGAATTTGTTGGGTCAAATTCTTTTTACTTCATGCACACTTCATGCACAGGATCATATATTTCCTGTACAATCAGCATACAGAAAAGAACAGAAAGGATAAGCACAGGGTAAGGGTGTATTGTAAAGGTTGACTAAGAAGAGTTAAATAGCTCTGGATGTTTTTGACAGAAATGATTTTGCATCACATAACTTAAAGTCCTCTTTTTCTAACCTAACTTTCTGTCAGTCAGTGCAGGGGCCGACGGGAGCAATCGTCCGGGTTGCCTAAAGAAGTAGAAGCAGAGCAGAATGACAAGAAGGTAGTAACCACAGAGGAATGTCATTAAGCAGCGTTCAGTCTAGAGGATATCAACTTTGAACAGTCTGTAACATTTTATCCTCTTGCGCTTTCCAGCCCCCACCGAAATGAAAGTGTGTCAGATTGAACGGTTATTTAATGAGATGCTATTGTGGGACATCTGGATCCGTTCATAGCTTGGGAGCAAGCAGGAGGCAGTTTATAGACCTGCGATAGGAGACGAGCTTTTTGATGACAGGCGGGCGTTTTGGCTTTGCATTATCTATACTAACACATAAAGGCACACAACCTGACACCAAAAGCTACCTGCGCACAAGCACCTTGAATGCAGGTAATTTTTACCCAGGTTTTTCTGTTGACAACCGGTGTAAATCATTGATTCATAATGATTGTCAGATAAAGAAAGTGCCACGTGTAATACTTGTGGGTTCACAGGTGCAATTAAATTAAAGAGAAATAGCCTCTTATTGATTTTTCCTAATTATATTTCCCTATTGATTTTAGTTCATCAACGCATGCGTTATCTAATGAATCTTTTGAGCCCTAGTGTCACGCTCTGCGATATGCAATCATTTCTAGAGCTTTGTGTACATCAACACCTGTCCATGTGCAGCCATGGGTGCACACAAAAGCACCCTAAAACACTGCTTAATCATGCAGGTTTTGCCGACTTATGCGCACACTCGCTCTGACTCTGTCTAGGTTCCAAATATATAAGCATCGATTTGCATGGAAATGACTGAACATGTTGAGCCCAAAGATGTCATTTCTAATCTGTCATATTAAACAGGAAACCGAATAGCTGGTGCCGTCTGTTAACATCAAAAGAACGGTGTTTGTATATATGTGTGTGTGTGTGTGTGTTTGTGTGTGCGCGCAGAGGGAAGACATGAAAAAGCAAAAAAAGTGTGTGTTTCAGACGCCTGCCGATGCCTGTAATGCCACTTCACTCCAGATGCTTAGCACACACTCACACACTGATATATTGGTGTCTGTGTTCATTACCGCTGATGTGTCTATATCTGTCTTCTCACAGTGCAGACGCTGAATGAGAGGAGGGGAAGGACCTGAAAGTGATGCCGCGTGTGCGTCGGTGTTTCTGTTTGACTTGTGTGCGGTATTGTTTCTGTGCATTTGTGCTGAAGCAGGGCTTTCCTTATTTCGTTGAGTTGCACTTGAAAACCAGGATGCTACCTTGGGGGAAATGATTTTTCCCACAGTGGCACAATTGAGGAGGACTGGAAGTTAAAATGGGAACTGGCGGCTATGGGAAGGGTTTATTCCAGGGCAGGCTATTGTAATAATCACAGTTACAGTGCCTTGCCAAAGCCTGCACGCCTTTTCACGCATGGTCAGGTTGCAATCATAAATTTTAATGTATTTCGTTAAGATATAATATGACAGGTAAAAACATGTAACTCATTATTGTAAAGTGCAAGGAATAACATATATGATTTCACAGATTATTTACCGCCCTCCCCACCCCAAAAAAATATATATTCTGATAAGTGTGGAATACATTTTAGTTTACCCCAGTACTCTGATACCCTTAAATAAAATGTAGTGCACCCACTTTCCTTCAGAAGATAATTAAAGGAGATAGCTACAAGTTTAACTCCTCCCGGCCAGTAGGTGACGCACTGTATTCTTTTTTTTTTTTTTTTTTTGAATAATGATTTTGATGAAGAAGTTGTAGCTATAACCTTTAATTTGTGAAAAGAGTCCACCTGTGTGTAATTTTACCTCTTTATGTGGAAAGAGACAACTGCAACCCTACCAAGACATGGTTATACTCCTAAACTGACAGGACTGGGAAGAATATTGATCAGAGAAGGAGGCAAAAGGCCTATGGTAACTCTGGAAGAGCTGGAAAGACCCACAGCTCAGGTGGAAGAATCTGTCAACAGGACAACTATTAGACAATTCTAGGTAACCTTCATGGCAAAGAGGAAAAAGGAAAGGCGGCTATTATTGTTGAAGGAAAGCCATGAGATGTTTCCTTAGTAGTTTGCCACAAGGTATGTAGTGGACACTGTAAAAACCAATACCAAAACTCCATGTTTGGTGGAAACCAACCCTGCGCATTACCCCTAATGCAACATCCCCTGAACCCTCCACAACACAAGGTGGTTTCAGCTTCAAGCTGTGAGAATGCTGTTTTGAAGGAGCGATAGGGAAGCTTGTCAAAGTTGTTGAGAAGATGGATGGAGGCCAAAATAGCACAACCCTGGGGGAAAAAACCTGTCAAAGACTACAAAACATTTGAGACCGGGAGGGAGGTTAATTTTCTTGCAAGACGGCGACCTTAAACATACATCCAGACCTAAAGAGGAATTGTCAGGCATTTCAGTCGTACAAAGGAGGTAGAGACATACCTCAAATGACATCTGCAGGTACTTCTAGAAAGTACTGACACAGGGACATGCTACACTTTTAATACTTTGGTTTCAAAATAACTTGAAAACTACGTGCCCTTCCCTTTCCGCTTCCAAACACTTGACTACTTTCTGTTGGATATAAAATCTAAACAAAATACATTGCATTCTGTTGTATTAATTTGACATACTATCCAAAGGTTTCAAGGGCGTAAAAGATTTAACAGATCTTCATATTTCGTGCCTTTCTGTTGGTGTCAGAATTAAACACTTGCCAAATTTGTGCAATTTGAAATGCAGTATCTGTAAAAAAATATATTTCTCTTCAAGTGTTTCATTCCTTTTATCAGTTGCCTAATGATACATCTTCTTTTTTTATTCAGCATTGAACACCAGCTGAATGACCTCCATACTAAAATGGGAGAGTCCAGAATGGGGGATCGCCCAGTCAGTCCCACAGAGGTCTTACAGTGGTTCAACGCGAGAGCACAAAACGCCCTGAAGTCTCCTTCCGCTGACCTCTCAGACTTCTTCAGAGCTCTGGTAATGCATTAGGTCAAAGGTCAGGAAGGTTTTTACCTTTGCTATCTGGAGCCACAAAAAGTTAAACTTTTATTAATATGTACTAAATAAAAGTTATAATTGTAAATGTTGAAATTACAGAAACAAAATCTATATCTGTTGCAAAAATTCTTTATTTTTTAAGAGTAAGACTAGCTGAGTGGGTCTTTTCAATATTTATGAAAATTGAAGCCAAATAGGCAAGCTAAGCTAAAAAATAGAGCATATAATTTGCAGCTAAACAAAAAAAGGCTTGTACCAGTGTTATTTAAATTGTGAAAACTTGAAACAATTACGCCCGTGGATTGCAATCTGCAATCAATTAACCAGATGTTATTGTTTTAGATCTGACAGATGGTGAAACTTATCCTATGCTGTCTTTTTTTAAATATGCATAAACATATATTTATGTTAATTCAATGTAGCCGTACCCCGATTCCCTTTAATTCAATCCAGGGCAACCAACTGGTTTCAGATTATAGCCTCATTGATTAAAAAGCTGTTCACTTTCGAAGAAAACATTGTGCATTTTGTCATATCCCAGCTCAGCTTAAGTCTTCATTCTTCTCTCCTTCAGCAACAGTACCTTAAATCAGATGAAGGGGGGAAAGAAGAAGTGACACTGCAGCTGCTGCTGAGTCTTTCTGCCCAGTGTGGGGTCTGTTTTCCTTCTTCCTCTTCGTCTTCCCCTCTTCATCCTCATCTCCCTGGCTCCTCTGTCCACACAACGCCCACCGTCAAAGATGTCTCTTCATTAGAGGTAATGCACTATTTCTCATTCAGTTCAGCCATTCCTTGTTGGGTTGATGAATTTAATTGTTAATTTAGCTGCTAAGTGTTCTGAAATGAGGGTTTAATCAGCAGTCTGTATTACTCCTGTACTGTACTTGAGGTAGTTAAAGCGTAAATGTTTGTGGCATTTTCTTATTCCCCTTGACGTCCAGGAGGCATGGGATGCTGTGCGCCTCCAGCTGCGACGCTTCCTGCTGGACCGGCTGTCGCACTGCACCTCAGGACTTCCTGGTTCCCCTCAAATTTCCACTATGACCATCCAGGAACGGGTCCAATGTCTTCAGCAGTTGTTTTTTCTCTATCCTGAAAGTGAAGTGATCACAGATTACCAGGTGGAATCACTTCTGTATTTTGCACGGCTTCAGAAACGCTGTCCGACACTAATACTCTAGCAATAGTTGTTTAATGCTGCAATGTTTTATATATGACGTATATGTACAGGGTCTGAAACAGCGGCATGTGGTGAGTACTCTGCGCTCAAGCATGAGCTCCAGCCCAGGTGGAGAGACCGGCTTCGACAGACTGGCGACAGGTTTCTGCAACGCGGTCCCGCAGGTGAACCGGGCCCTCACAGAGGAGCTCCAGGTCCTTTCGAGAGTAGCGGAGCCCCACGTTGTCCTTGGCTTTTTGAACGTAGCCTACTTTGGTGCTGTTGCCCAAGAACTCGCCTCCCAGATGGAGAGAGAATTTGAAACAGCCCAAAGAGACAACACAGCGCCGAGCAGCAAGATAAAGAAATACTCTGCAAGGTCCCGAGCAACTGTAGGTGAGTCATTTTTTCAGCTTTTCACTATCTTGTTTGCACATGTTTTTGTGGCTCTTGGTTTATTCAGATGTGCACTTTCGTCCCTTCATTTCTACTCTTTACTCGCTTTCTATTATGGCCAAATAAAAGTGAGTTTCTATCTCCCTCCTCTCTTTTCTTTGCCCTTCAACTGCAGTGTGTACTGATGTGTGCTAAGGCCGAGGCATCTGTGAGGGACTCCTGTTACCATTGTAATTGCATTTTTGTTTTATTAAGACCGCCCTCTTTCTTTCCTGGCAAACAGGTCCAAGGTCCAAGATTTGGGCACTGTCAATATATTTCATATATATATTTCATATATATATTTCATATATATATATATATATATATATTTCATATATATGAACAAATTTTAACCTAAGTATACTATCTAAGCTCTGAACAACAAGATTTCTGGTAATTTTGAGGATTACAGCCAATGAAACCCCACAATCCTACCCTGTTTCCCTGAATCAGAAAATGTTCCATCAGACCAAAAAGACAACATTTTTTATACACAAATGTAGGCTGGGCCTGGGAGGTATGACTTAAAATTCATAATCAAATCCCTTCATGGTAACGGTATATATCGCGGTATAAATCTAAGGTTGAAAATGTTCATAAAAAGCAAAGATAATGTCATTTTTAGAACATTTATTTAGCAGAAAACAGTAATCATAATGAAAACCAGCACTTTAGGCTGCATATTATTATTCTTAGCTTTTAAATATCACTAAAAGCAGGTACAAATAAATGGTTCTTTAACACACACACACACGCGCATTTTAACCATCTCTTTATACCCGCTGTGCTCCACTGTATGGGATGGGACCATATCTTTGAATAGTACTTTGTGATCGCTCGTTATGTCACTCCTTCGCTTGCTCTTTCGGTCAAAGGCCATATTCTTTGAAAAAGCGTGTGCAATCGAGATCTGCTGTTGTGTAGAAGGGAAAAATGTTTTGGTCCGTCCCGTGTGTTAAAGGCGCAGGTGTTTGAGCCGAGCACAGCCTCTGGCACTCGGCATACTTATGCATGTACTTCGTCTTCAAATAGAGAAACAAACTGCTCATATTACCTTTATTTGCCGTCACTCGACATATCTAGCAAAGTATTGTTTTCTGTTCTACATCTGATGTATTCGAACCAAGTCCAAATCGCTAACGTAGCGCGATTTATTTCCCCAACTCCTCCAGCTCAGCTGTCTATGTGCTTGCAACCATGTTTAGGCAGACGATAGGACGGTAGAGCGCTAATCTCTGCCGTAGGCCAAATTCATATCGTTTCTACCATCTATCACATATACCGTGCAGTCCTACTTTGGGCCCGCTGAAAAGTATGTCCATGTAGTGTACATTATATACACTCATTATTGGGAAAGGGCTTTTTTTGCTTGACATGACTGCATCAGTGTGTAATAGCATGGAGACGTTCAGCTTGTGGCTCTTCTGAGGTGTTAAGGAAGCCAAGGATGCTTCAGCAGTGGCCTTCAGCTCGTGCATATTTCTCTCATCTTGCTCCTGTCAACACTCCATACATTCTCTCCGGGGTTTACCTCAGACCAGTGATACCATTGTCATTAAACTAGCGATTGGTTCGTCCTTCTTCTCCTAAGTCCAGGTTTGATTCTTGTTGTGAATGTGACAGCTGTAACCCATGGGCCGGATATGCCTGTGTGTGGCTGTAACGTGGCCGTTTTCTTTAAATTGAATTTCTAAAATAAATAAACTTTTTAATCCTACTCCAATCTATTGAGATGCACCTGTATTTTCTCTAATGCAGAGGGCGTCCTCAGTGATGGGGTTATGCACGGACAACGGAGAGGAGCGCAGCCCCTTTGAGGCACCATGTCACTTCCGACCCTTCATCCCCTCACATTCCTTTTTTTGTTTCCTTCATATTGGCCTATTTACAACTTGCTGAGAGTAAAGATTCACAATAATAAAAAAAAAAAACACAAAAAAGTCTGAGCCATTGTTTACTTTTTCAAAATGGTACACATGCCAGCTTCCCTGTGGAAACGGGGAGAGGCGCGCTTTTGCATCTGCCATTCTTCGATAAACACACCACCAGTCTCGCTACTTTTTCTTTTCTTTTTTTCCCCCCTCATCCCTTCCCTCCCTACCTCTCTTCCCATTTTCCCTTCTCTGGTTTTTACTTTCCCTCTCCTTAAACGTGAGATGAGAGGAGGCAGCCGGGATAATTGGCCATGCGTCAGTTGGGCTGTTTGATCACGTAACGCGGCGGAGGCTACACACCTACGTGCCGTTCAACAAACCGTCAAATGTAGCACCGGAGGCAGAACACGGCTCCAAAGGGAGCGAGGGACCCGTGCTGTGTAATGATGGTAAAATGGAGCAGTTTTGCCTGTGCGGCTTTTACTTATGTGTTTGTGTGCGTGTGTGTGTGTGTGCAACACGGCTACAACTGGGATTACATTTTTGAGTTGTTCATGTTTAAAGTCTCCGCAAAAAAAAACCATCCCCCCCTCAAAAAAAAACAAAAAAAAAAACAGAAACTTAAGCGCCACTCCAAATGCCCGCGGCTCTCTAAAAAGCCAGTGCTGGAACCTTAATGCATAATCTGCTTTTACACTCTATTGTCTGGATGCTGGATACAACGCACATAATTGTCAAGACAATTATGACAGTGTCAAAGAAAGCAATTCTCTTTTCATAAGCCTCCAATGACTCCTTAGATCCATCCCTCTGCTCCCGCTGTGTTATTGTTTATTTGTGAAGTAAAGGAAGGCGGTAGGTATATTTTGATGAGAGCCCTGCTGGGGGGAGGATGAGGGGAGGGAACTCCGCGGGCTCCCGGGGGAGCTGCGCTGTCTGTAGCATCAGCCACTGTCAAACCACTGAACCATTTAACAGCTTTCACAGCAAGATCTGCCTCCTCCTTTAACCCCACTGACTCAAAAGGCAGGCTCTGACTTTGTACCTAGACAGATGTGAAGGGTCCCAACACCCCTCCGTCCACCACCTCCATCTTTGCTTTTCTTCCTTTTCTTCCATCCCTCACATATTCTTCCTCTTTCTTTTTCTTTTCCCATGTTTACTTCTGTAAGTGAACTGGAGCGAAGGAAGCGGTTTTGGAGCGGTGCTCGACAGGTTGGTCAGGAACAGCGCAGGCTTTAGACTCTACCAGCACACCTCATCGAGTCCCAGGTGGAACGTGAAGATGGTCCAAGTCTTCACGTGCACGTCCCTCCGAGAGGGTTTAAAACTGTGCTACTGTAGATCTTGTAATGTTTTTTTTCCCTTTATTTATTTATTTTTTTTTTTTTGCCTGGCCTAGAGAAATGTAAAATCACAGATACAACAATTTGGACAATGTCAGTGAACAAAAATTCTTGATAGAAAAACCCCAACATGACATCAAACATCGAAAGTATAAAGTTTGGAAACAAGGAATCTTTGTTGTTGTATTTCATCATTTTCTATATAAGAGAATTCAGTGAGCTGATGGGAACCTTTAAGTCCAGTTGCTGTTGTTGTGATGGGAGTTTGGGTTTTTGGGTGGATGGGTTGGTGCCTGTCTCCAGCAGTTCCCTGCTGAGAGGTGGGGTAGATCTTGGTCAGACTATCACGGGGCAACAACAGGGATCAATGAACTCGACATAAAGTTTTTGGGATAGTGAGAGGAAGCCTTAGTACTTGGATAAGACCCAGGTATGCTCATGGAAAATGTATAAACTCCAACCAGAAAAGCTCCTGCTGATGTTCAATCCCTGATGCTTCTCACTTCGAGGCAACAGTGCTGGCTTCTGTTTTAGTTCAGTTTATTTCTTTGAGGTTGAAAAAAAAAAAATCTCAAAAAAGTGGACAATTTCTTTTATTGTGAACCAAAGTCATTTAACTCACTGACATTAACATTGTTACATGGTATGATTTTACCATTTCCTATTTCATCCTGTGGAACACATTCAGGGAAGTGTGATCAGATCAAGACATCAGAAAGTTGTTCTGTGAAGAATGGTGAGACTCATTCTAGTGTATTTTCTAACCCGACAAACCTTAAACCATCGAGGACATTTGGTTTTAAAACTCTGCGCTGGTGTCTCTCTCACTCGGCCGTTGGGCGAGAGGCGGGTTATGCCCCGGACAGGTCGCCAATCCATCAAAGGGCAGTATAGAGACACACAGGGCAAATGACCATGCAGATACAGTCAGACCACAGTCATGCTGGCGCTCACCTCCCCACCCTTTTGTTTATCTATATCCATAAAAAAACTTAAGGTGTAGTTACACCTGCAACGTTTGGCCCGCTTTAAACAGGCCAGAGTTTGTTTCCTCCTTGGTCCGGCCCTTTTGTGCACGTGTGAATACACTCAACTGAACCCTGGTCAGGACCAAACAACCGGACCGAGACCCACTTTTTGAGATTTTCTCAGGCCGCTTCCAAAGGGACTCGGGTGTGATTCACTTCTGGTCTGAATACAAACCTGCCTAAATATGATCCAGCTTCAGAAAACGCACGGCTGTTTTAGAATTAACTAGCCTCCGTTGCAGGACACCTGGCAAAAAGGAACCCTGACCCCGTAATTCCACATCCTCCGCTCCCGGACATGTCCGATCTGTTCCAGACCGCCTCCGTGAGTCCGTGAAAGACAAAGCCTACTACATCTGCGGTTACTCTGTCTAGCTCTGCTCCAAAGTTTCTTGGAGCCTGAGGAGAGCATATGCGACCATGGTCATTACAAGCAGAATGCAAATCTATTAGGAGAGGATTATCAGGCTTCAAATTAAATGTTGAAAAGGTAAATCTGCTTCCTTATGGTGCAAAAAGAGTGTTTTGCGTCCAATATTTAAACAAAACAGTAAAAAAAAAAAAGGTTAACAATCTCTATTTACACCATTTAAATTTGACAAACCGGAGGTTGTTGACGTTCTTCTTCCTGTTTGCTACTGTTGCAATTGTGGAGCTTGACTCGGCCAGAGCCCGACGGACCGGAACGGAGCAGAAAGTTGGACTTGTTCCGTATTTTGATGGTGACCAACAGAGAGCTGGTCCGTTGACGGTGACGTTCGGAGAAGTCACGGAGAACGTGGAACCGTTCTCGTTAATTAAAATAACAACACAGTTTCTCCGTCAGTCGGACGTGCACGTACGTGTACAGAACAGAGCGTTCACGGGGGACGTGGACTCTGGGGATTAGTGTTGCTAACACTACTACTGTGGGTCAGGGAACGCATAGTGCTTTGTCTCCTTCAGCGTACAGCAAGTATTCGCCAACACCACTCCAAAATATAACATTACAAAACCTGCATTGAATGAGCTGCTCTTGACATTCAAAATTATATTGCAGCTGTAAAAACAGCACAAAAGTGCTCAACAGCAATGCAGCACACAGGACTTCTGTTTGTTTTCCTAAATTTCTGGGAGTGTGTTACATCTCGTCCTTTTCTTTTTTGTCCAGTGGGAGCAACGACCATGAAACGCGTGGCTCTTTTACCGTTTATGGCTCATTTGTAAAATGTTCAATGTGAAAGCAAACAAGCCACAAGAACAAAATAAAGTCTGCTCTTGGTCCAGGCTAAGCAATCGGTCCAAAGCATTTTCCTGATGTGATTGCACCCTTTAGATTTCTCTAACTGTAAATATCTTCAGCAAAAGTTGTACTTAAAATTTAAATCACTCATACTGACGTTATGGATACTTTAAGGTCTTTACGGTAACAAGGTAAAATAGCGTGATAAGAAATAGTGCAAATGCATCAGTTCTACCTAATGTTTGATCTGGGTTAAAACAATTATTTACTTCTCATTTTGATATATGCATGTGTTGCTATGTTGGATTTTCACTGTTTGTGACGGCAGTTTTGTGTGTGCATGTGCGTATGTGTGCACGCCTGCTAATTGCAGGCTTACATTAAAAATTGTGTGATGACGTCTCATTTAATACCTCCCTTTTGAAAATCCACCTCTAAATTTCCATATGATATTAGTAATTTGCATTTGTATGCCTAGCAGATCCCTGTTTTTGTAAGACATCAAAAGCGTTCGCATGAACTTCTCTGTGAGCACGCGTACCATTTTTTTCCTCCGCCTAACAATACACCAAAGGGTTAAAGTCGAGGCGGGGAAATTTGGCCTTACTCTAGTTTGATAGCACTGGACTTCCAGCTGCACCAATTTCCCCACATGACGTTGGCACCTACTTCATATAGAATAAAAAAAAAAAAAGCATGGTTAAAACATGCACTGCAAGTGCTCTATCCAGGACTGCACTCTCTCCCATCTCCCCGCCCTTTCAGACTCTTTGAACTCTTTCTCGGAGACAACACCACAGCCTATTCTGCGGGGAGAGAGGTTCTGTAGTGACGCGAGATAGCTCGGCTGAGGCACCGACTGGCATTGGAGGTGCTTATGGGGATTGAGGCTACTTGGGAATGGCGTTTGTTAATATTTAATAAGAGCAGCTCCTCACTAGATCATATCTCTGCCTGAGTTTATACACACTGTCAGGCAGGGACGTGCACCCGCATACTGCCACATAATTATGGTCTGGGGGTGTTTGTGTGTGTCACTGTGTAGCTGTTGGTGTGATGCGTATGAAAGGTGTTTTTTTTCTTCTTCTCCAATGCAGCTTTCTTGCTGCATTTTCAAATAATTAGAAGTTCTTGTGTAGAAAAAAAAAGTGGCCGCAAACACCATGTGTTTTACCAATCACAAAGAGAAAAGCTGTGTCATTTTATCCCTGCTTGTGTTTTGGATGCATGTTTGTCAGCAGTAATTTTCTCTAAATCATTCCTCTGGTGAAAATCTCAGAAAAGATTATGTTTTGCGGGCCTCAAGAATGTGTATAATATGTTTTATTTATTTATTTTGCCCATATCCTCTGAGTGGCCACAATGGCTTTTGTGTATCGCTCTTGAGCAGCTCAAGGATATGAGCATTTTCTTGGCACCTTCTATTGAGAAAGCTCTGACAAAAGGAGAGGGGGGGGGTGGAAATAAATAAAAAATGGACGGCTTATTGAGAGGAGGCTACACTTCTGGGATGAAGAGTCGGTGTGATTCGCCGAGGGGTTGAAAACAATAATGTGAACAAGGGCACTAAACAAGTGGGATTTAATGAAATGCTGCTATCGTCGCAATGCATTCTGCCGTGCTCTTCATCCCAGCTACTCAGTTCAAGCATGCAGAAAAGGCCAGAGAAATATTCATTCAGTGTGACGAGAGGTGAAAACAAAGCAGACACTCTGAGTAATAGGTAAACAAATTGAAAGCAGAGGTGCCTTTCTGCCAACACCAAAAAAAAAAAAAAAAACGTTACCTGCGTCTCCATCTTGCTAAAGCAGTTTAATTGAGGTATCAAATATCGCTGCTCCCTCCTTCTGTGAAGGCTAGGTTGCCCCCGCTGTGGCCTGGTTGGACAGCACCCGAGGACAGAAACGCAAGAGAGAGCCATTTGGGTGGTTATGTGTGATTACATGTGCGTGCATGCGTCCCGGTGTATGCTGAGTAATCACAGCAGGACTCCTCACATAATAAGGCTGTCTGAGTGAGCAGTGGGCTGCAACTGACGAAGAGGACCCTAGCTGTCTGGGCCTAGCAGGGGGCCTGGAGTGACTCCGAGCCTTCTTCCACCCACAGACAAACTGATGCGCAGCACACAGACGTGGCTCCAGGCAGCCACATGACCCTGCTCGCCGCCCTGTGAGAATAACACATAGCGAAGCATTTATAGCTGGACCACACAGAAGTTCTGCAGATTGGTACAACACTGCAGCTTATTTCTCAAAACAAATGTAATCTCTAGGCACCTTACAGACCCAAACGCTTCCAGTTTATGCCTACAGTGTCACATCCAGTCCAATCAGTTAGTCATGAAATGCTAATTAGTCAAAGGTTTTCTATTATAGGAAACCAACAGATTGAATAGAATCTCCGCTCTGATGCCCTCCCTCATCCTGGGTCAGTACAGGAACCGGCCACATTAAAAAGGAGGAAACGTCTGTCAGAGCGAGCTGATTATAAGCAGCCGTCTTTCCTAATGGACAGGGGCTTTAAAAGGGAAGTGGGTAACACTTAGACTGGCCACCCAGATTGATAATGTGTGGCACTCTCCGTTCTGCACATTATCGATCTGGGACTGCTTCCAACTGATCCGTAAGGAGGGAAATTCAGTAGAACTCTCCAAGTTGATGGGGCGAAGCGACACCTAGTGTCCGCCTACCAAAGCCAATCACGGTATCAAATGAAAATGTAATGTCACGAGAAACGACAAGAAGATAAGCCAGTCAAGGCATTTGTTGCTGTTGTTCTTTCAAAGATGAAATCGTGGATTCTGACAAAGCAGATGTGATAGCAGCAGCTACGGGTGCGTCCTCCCGCGCTGCCATATTTACGTTGGTTCGACTGTGTGCTCGTCAGCTCTTGCTTTAATCACACTGATATGTCCCGCCTCAAACCATAATACTGCAACGTGATTGGCCTGAACCATTTTTTGCTTCTGGCAAAAACGGTTGAAGCCGAGCGGTACAAGATGGATTCTCGCGTGTTTGTGAACGCACAAATACCGCAAGAATTCATCTTGCAGGTAAGGTTAGGTAACACTCTCATGCTTGCGTTTGTTGGATTATGTATCAATCTAGTGTAACTTTAGTCTAAGGACCACAACAGGTTTCTGCAGCCTTGTTTAACTATTCATAGCCCTTGAACTATTTTATTTTCTTTTTTTCTTTTTTTTACATCTTGTCAATTTTCAAAATCTCAATGTAATTAATTGACATTTTTATTGACAGGCCAACACACAATGATGAGTATTTATAATGCAGAGAGAAAAGGATGCACAGTTTTCAAAATATTTCACCGAATTGTCTGAAAGGTGTGATGTATGTTATTGTCACATACATACAAACGCAAGCTTCTATCCGTTTTATTCATTACTGTGGTAACAGGCCAACACAAGGTAAGGCACAATTGTGAAGTGAAAGGAAAATAATTTGCTATTTAAAACTTTTTTTTACACATAAAAAACTGAAAAACTGTGACATGCTTGTTGTTATCAGCCACATCTGCTCTAATACCTTCAGTGCAAACTAATTGATTTTGGAAGTTACCTAATTAGCGTAGCCCACCTGTGTGAAACTGAATCCCAGAATAAACCCGGTTGTTCTATGAAGCCTAAGCAATTTGTTAGAGAACAATAGTGAAACACAAAGCATCATGAATACTAAAGGACTCTCCATGGGTCAGTGAGAAGGACAGGACAGGGAAAGTATTAGTGGAAGACTACATTAATCTTGCCTTTGTGGAAAAATGACATAAAGAAAGCCATATTATGAGAGAAACCATTAATAGTTTTGTTTGTCTAAACAGATACATGCTACACTCTTCAAAGTTGTTCTGTAAAAAAACGAAAAGCATATTTATTTTTTCTTCTGTTTCACATTTATGCTCTTCCCTGTGTTAGATTGTCACATATAATGCCTATAAAATTATATTGGTTTCAATATTACAGAATATTTCAAGTCCAGAAGGAAATTGTCCAAGCCACTGTATGTAACTGGGGACAAAACCACATATGTAAGAAAGAAACCTTGCAAGAGATTTTGTTGTTCCCAAGCAAAGTTTGCAAAAATCAAACGGCGGCATTTTATAGAACATTATTGAACTTATAGATCAGGGTCTGACTTCAGTCAGTAGTGAGATGTACTTATCCTAAGAACCTGCCAAAACAATTCCCCATTGGTTAATGTCGTTCGAACATCAGGACAATAGTAGATCTGCCGCCACTGATTTATAGAAATTATCACAAATCTAAAGTGTTTCTTTTTATGTCAGACAGCTAAAGTTTAGTGTCTGTCTTCATTCCCTGTAACCCAAAAGGCTGGAATTAAATGTAGGTGCTTTTCAGAATTTCAGTCTATTTGTTCAATATGTATTCATATAGTAGTTATTTAGAGCAATCTAATGACATTTAGTCAGATCAAAATACTGAGATACAAATAAGGATTGTTTAGTTGAACCACTGACAGATTTTATGCAGTACATGCTAGACATTGATATTTTGTCACACAAGAGGTATTGAGATTGTCCAATGTTCCAAAATCTCCTCATCTGTGTGGTGCTAATGTAACTCCACGTTTAAATCATTTGTGGAGGGAGTTACATAATGAGAAAATCTTATCACGCTGTCATCGCATGTCGAGAGACTGCTGTCCAGTTGGACAGTGTGGCAACGAAGATGTAAACAACCCTTTAGACGGTCTCATTTATACTCCTGAGAGAAAGAGCTACAGAGAAAAAGAGGAAAATGAGGGCCAACGGATGAGAGTGTGAGATATGTCGAGCTGGAGAGAAATTAAATCACTGGCTAAATTATTGCATGATTGCTCATTCCCCAAAGAGTTGGGCATCATTTGCTAGAAAGTGTCTAATAATTGGTTTTCGGCCATGTCAGACACATGCAATTCCCCGTACTAATGGCTCTGTTAGGAAGAACTAGGCCTCCTGGGTCGGAGTAGGACAGAAAATAGCCAGACGGCAAAAAGGCACCCAACATCCTTGTTCCTTTTGTATTTTTTCCCTCTGTTAAACCAGAGAGAGAGAGAGAGAGAGAGAGAGGGAGAGAGAAAGAAGGACACGGAGAAGACGAGCGATGGCAAGAAGGAGAGTGTGTGTGTGAGCGACGAGGAAATGAAGTGGCAATAAGTGCAGCCAAAGGGGAAATGCTCTTCACCGTGAGTTTAATACATCAGACTGGGGATTTGGCAGCCCGCCACACAGCAATTGTTTACCTTTTTGCTCACTTGCTGCATCTGTTCTGTTTTGTAAACGGCACTAAACTATTCGCCCGTAAACACCGGAATCAATAACAACTGCTAAGGGAATTCCCTTATCCCGCCCCTCCTTCGCTTCCCCGTGTTTTCATCCCTAACCACCACCACCGCCGCCGCCCCCTTTCTTTTTTTTTCTTTTCTTTTTTTCTCCTGGATCTCCTCCTTTCTCTCCTCTCTCTATTTCCTGCCAGTCAGGACCAGTCTGTGCGTACATGTGCGAGGTTGTCGAGCCGGTGGAACCCACGGAGACAAGAAGACGTCGGATGGCTCGCCAAGCACACTGGCTCTTGTTTGCTTTTATTTAATGGTGTTGCCATTAAATAACAGGCTCGAACTAAAACTCGCTCTCCTTTTTAAAGTTGGATATTTTTGTCATCTCTAATCTAAACGTTCCATTCAAAACCTGCACCTATGGCATTTTATTGAACGGAGTGTAGTTCATGTTTTTTTTTTTTAGGCGATCGCAGTGACATAGCTTTCCTTTTATCAGTCTGCGTATAAGAACATCTTCTCTCCGTAATGTTCTGCAGAGGATCTCTAGTATGAACATATCCCTTTTTTGCCCAGCTCTCAGCAACAGCTCCTCCCTTATTGATTCGCAGTACATTGACCTTCAGTTGAACTCTTCCCCCTGCCAGTGCCCCCTCCTCGTTCTGCTCTGTGAAACGTGCAATGTACTTTGCTATATGACACACCTGGGTGCTTTTAAGCACACCCTCTCCATCAAGTGGCTATGGGAGCTTCCATTTGCTCTCACTGTTGTGACAAAGGTATAATGGGGTTTAGATGGCTATGTACTACACTGCTACAGCTATAGGCCTATTTGGCTAGGGAGGCGACTATAAATACCTATACAGCTTGTTAGGAAAGAGCCTCAATGAAAGACAATGACCAGCCCTGCTAAACGCCAAGGTCGTGTGCCACTATTTAGAGTTGACTTAGTGAGCGAGTGAAACTGTTATAGGGTCACAGGTTGATGGAATGAGTAGAACGGATGGTGAGAGAAGAGCGAGGCCAGGAAAAGGTGATGCTCCAGATGAAGTGGAAGGTAATAGTTGCTGTGCTCAGATGAACACCCCGGATAAGGTGGAGATTGGGGGCAGGAGGGCTGTCGCGATAGCTTTTACAGAACCCACTGGCCATCTCCCAAATGTGTCCCTTTCTGTCGGGTTGATAAGGTTTCCTTTGAATCGTCTGCCGTTTCACTTTTCCCCCGCGTTGAGCGTCGGAAGCTCTTGATGCGACGGCGACTTCAGAAATAGACAAGCTTGGTGGTGTGTGCGTGCAAAGTGCGAGTCGGGGGAACGAGGCTGGCACCCAGGTGTCAACCAGGTCACGCGTGCACACATGCAGCAGGAGGTAGTCTCTCTAGCCCAGACTCCCACTGGAACCCATTACAGAGAAACCGGAGGCCCGTGGAGCTTAATTACATGCAAACACAAACACAATCGCACACATTTAAACTCACCCTATGTAATTACACAGCTATGCACCTGCAATTTCATGCATGCATCTGCCCACACTTGCACACAAATACATGTAGACACATTCACAAACAATTTTGAGGTTAGAATACATTCCATGGTGACCACAGCGTCTTGTCGCGGTGTGGACAATTATCTTGCAAGACTGACATGTGCAAATGCGTGCTGAAATGTCGTCCACAAATCAAGTTGCTCTTAATGACCCACGTTGCGCGCACATACACATGCATGTGTGCGAGTCCAAGACGTGAACACACAAAACTCCGTGACTCACACTCATTAATGCTCATAAAAAACATACACAAGTGCCCAGACACAACACTCTGAATCAAACTCATGCATGATTAAACCAGACATCCTTTGGGACAATGTTGTTGTCATATTGTCAGATTTTGTTTAACAATATAGCAAAATTATATTAGGATCCAGAGGCAATAATGTCACCGTTATTGGAGGGGGGGGGGTTACCCCCTCCTCCCTCCTCCCTCTTCTTTCCATCTCAGCGCTCAATCATCTCTGTGCTTTCAGAGTCAAGGCTAATACTGAGCTCATCCTTTCCCAAATGCCTTTGCAGTTGCGGAGCTCATTTAGGCGGACTCACAAAAGTATTTGTGCATGTGTCTCAGCGTATGGCAACACATCTCCCAGCCGCCCATTCTCCGGCTTAATGCGGAACATCCCCCGGGTGATGGCTTTGGCAGCCTCCAAAATGGGAAATCCATATTTGCCGAGGGGGTCATCGGCGGGTTAGGAGGAGGAAAAAAAAAAAGTTTTGTGCTGGGAGGGAAGGTTGTGCAAGTGTGACTTCTCAGGAAGCAAAGTTTTGCATAATTTCCTGTCTGTGTTTGTTGTTTACGGTGTGTTTGGGGAAAACATGAATGGGTCGATTCGTAGAAAGAGGTGTCGCATGCAGCGAGTCTTCAGGTGGGGGGTGTTTGCTGATGAGTGCCTGTTGGCAAAGGAGGTTGTGTGGAAAACAAATTCGTATAAAACAGTTTTTTTTTTTTCCTCTTTGTGAACATTAAACTGCACTACATTTCAGCGTCTGCTACTCATCTGCAATCTCACGCAAGGTGTATTTAATCTCTTCTTATCCCCTTCACAGCACCGATGGAGCTTCCCATGAAGAGCAGGAGCTTCAGTTTGACCTCCCACCAGCTGAGGGCATTGACCCAGTTGGCTTGCGTCCTACAAGGCTTTGAGAGAGATGTGAGGGAGCTGGTCACTAACATCACCTTCATAAAGTGCATAGGAGACACTCCGACTTTAAAAGGTGTTCTTTTCATATATGTCTTAACCTACACTGCCTTGTCAGAAAAAAAACAAAACATCATGTCTCCTGAACTTTTTCACAGTTTGTCACATTACAGCCAGAAACTTAAATGTGTCTCAGTGACACGTTACATGATGGAGAAGCACAACATCATGGGTAATGTGGATTGAAATATCATTAATGAATGCTTTTAAAATTCTTCACAAATCAAGAATTTCTAAAGGGTGGCGTGCATTTTTAGTTTCCTCTCTTTACGCTAATACCACTAAATTAAATGCACTTCAACCAAATGCCCTCACAAGTCAGCTAATTAGCAAACAAGGGCAGCCTATGCGCAACACTGCGCATTACCCTGAAGACGCAAACTCCCACAGATAAAGCAGTTAAATTCAGTAGTGAAACACGGTGGCGGCAGCATCATGTTGTGGGGCTGTTTCTGTTCAGCAGGGACAGGGAGGCTTGTCAGAGTTGATAAGAAGATTAGTGGAGCTAAATAAAGGGCCACGCCGGAAGAAAACCTGTTAGGGGCTGCAGACACTTGAGAATGGGGTAGAAGTTTACGTTCCAACAGTAAAGGGGTTCACAATAAAGCATATCGTTGTGTTAGGTTGAGAAGCATGTCCTTATCTTTGCCCTTCACAATCATACACTACTTTGTGTTGATCATCACCTAAAGTCTCTGTAAAATATACATTGGATTTTGTGTTTGTAACGGGAGAAAATACATAGAAATTCAGCTGCGCATATATAAATATTCTCAGTTATCCTACCCAAAAACATACATCTTAGAGCGAGCGTTGCCAGGTTTCACCTATATGACCTATGTTCTTCTTAATCTAAAGCTATAGTCCTTCATGTGTGCAGGCACAGGCACACATGCACACATGAATGCTTCTTAGTTAATTCCGTAACGTCTGCGAAAAAAAAAAAAAAGAGAGTTGATCGGTTTTGTATTATCTGGGGTCTTATATAAGCTTTTAGTATTCGTTTCCTCTTTCCCCTTTGAACTGCCACTGCAGAGATGTTAAATGAAAGCTTTTGGTGCGTGGAGTAATTTCCATAAAGGTTACATTTACAAAAACAAGACTTGCGGAAAGGCTCAATTTACAGAGAGGTAAACAGCCTTTAAAGGGCAGTTATCCAAATCATTAATTCCAGGCAATCAAACGGCTTAATTACCAGAAATTCATCAGATGAGCTTAAAGGTCAAAAAGTGATGTGCTTGCCGCTTCCTCCTTCTTCCATTGCATGCGGTCTTGTTCGGCTAAATTGCCTCGCCTGGGGTCTTACTCTTCGCTTTCCGATTAGGAAACTATGGCCTTGATGTTCATGCTTTTTAATTGAAACCCAACTCAACATCCTGTGCACTTTTATTCACCGCAGCTCCCCTACAAGCTGCCGTCTTTTTACAAATCCACACAATCAGCTCTCATGGAATTACCCTTTGTATTGTTGCCACGATCTGGGTTCAAATCAAATCTAAATCTCACATTTGAACTTGTAAAGACATGTCTAAAAGCAAATTACTTCTGCTTCCTTTGAGGCATGGGCAGTCAGACTCTGGTCACCATGGATCTTACAAGAGCAGCCTCCAGGGCTAAAGAACAAAATGAAAGTCAATTTAGTGGGACTAAAATCAGCAGTTTCTCAAGTGGCCACTAGCTGGGTTCACATTCATCAGTCCCAAAGAACCCCCAAAACAAATTCACAGCTTAAATAACCATGCTTAACGTCAAGAACAGAGAGCATCTTTGGCCTTTGTATCAACCTTCAGCCCTTCATATTAACTGTATAGATGGATAAGAGTTAATAAAACCAATCCACTTTTTGTTGCAGTAGGGGTTAACCTTATGTGCTTTTTATATGTTGTTTTGCTCTACAGATAAATGTACACCAATCACCCAGTGAAAGGTGTCCTCGGGTTGTCAGTCATATCTATTCTTTTTGCCGTGCTTGTTGCTTCAGAAATCCAGTATGAGCTCCATTATGAGCATAAGGCCGACAACTGTTTCAAGGCTTCGTAAATACAGCCAAGAAAAAATAAATAAATCAAAGCTTGCCGTCAGTGTGTCATACAGTCCTTGGTGTCTTAATGTTTTTTGGTGGAGAAAAAAAATAATACGAATGCACTCAACTGATACTGTGACCTCTGGGGATATAATCCATTGCACACCAATTCACACCCTTTGACCTTTTTTTGTTACAAGAAAGTTAAATGATAACATAGGATATATTTCCATTTATTTATCGCAAAACTAATCTAACAAATATGGCATGGACTTGTATTCAGCCCCCTTCACTTTGATGCCCCTCAATAAAATCCAGGCAAACCAACTGCTTTTAGACGTAACCTGAAATGCAGACCAAGACAAAGGAACACCGGCGAAAGATCGGGGATAAAGTTGTGGAGGAGGTTGAAGCAATGTCAAGTCATAAAACAGCGTCCCGAACTTTGAACAGCTCATTGAGGACTATTCAAGCTATTGATCCGGAAATGGAAGGAATAATTCCCAGCAGCAGAGATCCACAGCTGTCAACACAATAATCCTTACTCCGTAAACCAGGCCTCTGTGGAGGAGTGACAACAGGAAAGCCATTTTAAAAGGAAAACTCTGAGAAGTCCTGTTCGCTGTTTTCTGCAAGACACGTAGACTCAGAACACATGTGGAAGAAGATCAGATGAGATCCAAAAAAATGTTTCTTTTCTGTACACCAAATATGTGTAATGCACATAGACCCAAACCCATAGTGAAACAAGTATATTGCACCATCATACTGTGGGAAGGCTTTCCTTTGGTAGAGACAGGGAAGCTGGTAAAAGATGGTGGAAGTATGGATCATAGTAAGTTCCTGTAAAAGACTTGATGCTGGGGTAGAGCTCCTCGTTCCAGCAGGATAACGTCTCTAAACATGCAACCGCTGCTAAACTGGAACGGTCCTGACCAAACGGTCCATTGCTATGTCAGAGTGGGCCAGCCCAAGTCCAGAACTCAATGTGGCAGATCCCCTCCATACAAACTGACTGAGCTTGAGCTACTGTACAATGAAATAACTGGGCAGCCAATTTCCAATCTGTAGATATGCAAAGCAGGTAGAGGCATACTCTATTTGAAAACACTTGAAGCTGTAAATGCAGGTAAACACATTTTTCAACTCTTTAGTTGGAAAAAAAAAATCATTTTTTCTGTCCACATTCAGAATCTGCTTTGTGTTGTTCTATTATCCCTTTTAAAGTAAATGTAATTTTGCTGGTTGTAAATTGACATAATGTAAAAAAAAGTTTTAGGAGTATGAATACTTTTGCAAGCTACTTTAAATTCACCATAAATATAGTTCTGAGGATCACTCATGGCTTTCTGCATAACGTTGATAGAATGACACATAATTTGATGACTTGACCCAACAACAGTGTATTTAATATTTTCCTTTTATATGTAATACGTAATTGAAGTAACTTTATTGTGTCGTTATTTAGGCATTTTGAAAAAGCCTAAAGAGGATCCAAGTTCAACGACAAATGGCAAGAAACCCGCCTCAGACAAACCTCACACTCCGGAGGTGAGACTTTTGCACGTGTTTGTTACGTGAATTTTTACATCCCGACTATTTTTACGACTCTGCTCGCTGTTGGCTCATTTCCTGCTTTTCAGGCAAAGACTCTGGAGTTTAACTGGAGGTCAGCTTTTAGTAGGCTGGTCCCGCACATGGAGCACTGTGTTAAAGTGGTGCTGGATGACGTCTGTGCCAAGAATCTGCAGCAAGAAGAGGCCTTCCATTCTTCAGGACAAACCTCGGTCAGCCTGAGCCCCACCGCTGACTTCTCCGTCAGCAACCAGCATCTCAGAGAAGACTTCTTCTTCAAAGACTCAGAGAGAGACTCTCCTAAAATGACAGCGAAGGTACTCTTGCAGATATGTAACGCGATTCTTCTCTCCTTCAGGAGCGTTCTTAAGCACGTTTCATGGCATCTTGATGGACCAGTTGCAATTTTTATTTTTATTTTTTTAAGTTTGATGTATGGAGCAATTTTTTTTTTTTCAGTTTTCATCCTCTCGTTTTGTTGATGGTGTCAAATAAAGTCGCAAAGCATTAGGAATCCACAAAACTAAATATTTTCTAACATGTTTCATTGAACTTGCTTTGCTTTTTGCCTTTCTGTGAGGATAAGGGTTAGTTTATGGGGACGTTCCTTTTCACATTCATAGAAAAATCGGACTCTTGTTGCTTTGGTTTTTCTCTCCAAGTAATTTGGTAAATCACGCCGCATCTGCTGAATCCAGCTTTTGCGCCTAACCTTTACTCAACAGAAAAACACACCCAGGTCTAGTTTATAGCTTAATGCTTTGCACAAGTAACCTCAGGATAAAAGCCTCCCCGAGGAGGCTCTGTTCCCTTCATCCTTCTTTAATGCTATCTGACTGAACAATACGGGTTTACACACAGCAGCCAGAACTAGATAGATTAATGCTTTTTGTAGCTCCCACGGAAAGCTCCCGCTATAATAGAAAGCTCAAATAGTTTGGGCCTGACACAGATGACGCCCTGGATCAGAAAGGGCCTGGGGAAGAGTGATCAGTATTACCGGAGGGGAGGATTCCAGGATCAAAAGAAAGACAGAAGCAACCAAGAACTGGTGTGGTTGATATTATGGGGGTTAGATGGCGTGTGTGTGGATGGGGGAAACTGAGGGTGTACTAATGATTGAGGGGCATATCACAAAGGGTAGGTGGCTATAGCCTTAAGAAGGATATAGGAGCCATAACACGAGGCAGGGATGAGAAGAGAGGGCCTGGGAAAGGTAAGAAGAGGTGAAACAGACACAGGAGATTGACTTTTCTGACACAGAAAATCAGAGTGTGATGTGAAACCGGGCTTAAGAAGTAACACCACCAACAATCTCCAGTGTTTGAGGCTGGACAGCCGACACCACTGGCCTAGCCTCGCTTCATCTCCTCTCCTGTTTCAGAAATGCTGAACAACTTTTCAGGGCGCGCCCCCTAAAACTTCTTTAAAGTTTCTCTGACTCCTGTTCTCCGTCTCGACCGCTCTGCTACTAGAAACATCCATCTAAACTTTGCACATCTCGATTCCTCCCTCTTTCTTTCACCTTTGTCCTCCTAAATCCTTCTACTTTGTGTGCATTAGTGTCTCTTGATTCCTAACTCGTGTCAAAATTTGTCCGTGCTCAGGACCTGTACAACATATTTATGTGTGGGTCAACGCTTCAAAGATGAGAGCCTTCCAGCCAAAAGGTTATACCTGCATACATTTGCATACAATAAACTAAGCTTGAAAGATATTCCAGAGACTGTAAGAGAATATATATATATATATATATATATAAAAAAAAATGGCTTTGCTAGCTGAAGAAATTATTCGTGATCAATATCTCACAGTTTTTTATTCATACTTTCCAACCTCAGTGCCTTTTTTTCATTTAGACTCACCTTAATGTCAATGTATAAGCAAGTTTTAATAATGCGCCTCTGCAATCTGAGTATTTAGTGCAGGTTTTGTATTGTCAGACAAATCAGTACCAAAAACCCGCAAATTTTAACAGCTGCGGTTTGACCTGCTGATAGACCTTAATTCTCCAGATTCTCCTCAGTTTGATGAGTCGCCACCAAAAGCACTTTTTCCTGTTCTGCAGCCTCACCTGAGGTGCTCGTTTGTGTCCTTCACCGTACTGAGAGCTCACACAGACCCCAACTATCACAGTTATAGCCCGTTTCACCTTGCTGCAGCAGTCCTGATGGGATTCCAGAATATGATCGTAGCTTTTTAATATTTCAGCTCGTGTTAAGCAGAGATTGTGTTGCTGTGATTGTTTTGTGTTTGCGTGTGTGGACGAGATTCTTCAGAAGATTTAGTGGAAGCACTGAGAGTTTGCAGAGTATCTCTATATTGTGTAGTTGTGATATGGCACCAGGCCAAGCGGGCCGGCTATTGACTGGAAAGAACTCATGACGGTGGAGCTGAGGAAACAAGCAATGCCTGCTGCTGCAGGTCGATTGGTTGTTCTAGCATATACGTTTCTGATGTTTTAACAGCATGACATGTCCTGGATCTTTTAAGTTAACAAACCTCTGCTAAGATGCCAGGTTTTTGACTGGAAAATGTTTTTTTTATTGTGATGAACCACTTCAAAAAATGTTCTACTTTTAATATGACGTGTATCCTGTGCCGCGCAACAGACAAACAAATATGGGGAAAAATAAATAAATAAAGAAACAGTAAAATTCTCCAATGACCTGGTCATGTAATGTTGCACAACCTATTCCGGGTGTACCCTGAGTCTCTACCATTAACCACCAAAGACAGGCCTCCAATTCTCCAGCACCACTGCAAAGATCTAGCAGATCTACACAATAGATGGATGGGTAAAGATTCACACTCTTGAACTAATGCTTTGTCGTAGCACCTTTTCAGCACTCAGTCATATTTACTCCTGCTTGAGTTGTTGTTAATTCGTATGCATGCCAGGACTCACTGTGATAATGAAAAACCAAATCCTGCTTCATCTCCTGCTTTTAAGCAGACGCCTGGTTCATCATTTCATTCATGTTGTCAAAGCAACCCATGCCCACCCGAAGAAAAGTAATCCCAGAACATAATACTGCCACCGCCGTGTTTAGCTGTAGAAATTGTGTTGTTTTGGTGATGCGCAGTTTGGTTTTGTACCAGAAATACTTTTTTGTTCAGTTGAGAACCACAAGTTCAAGTTTTGATGCAACTGACCATGACATATTCTGCCACAACATTTTTTTTGAGTTTTATTTAATCCACCTTTTAGTCTCAAGGTTTTATTAGGGAGAAAATGCTTCTGTCTATCAATCAGACATTAGACACAACCGACACTTACCAGAAATTGTTTCATTGTTGCTGTCGGCCTCTTGGCAACGTCCCTAACCAGTTTATCACTTGTCTTTTTTTAGCAATCGTAAACCGCAGTCAAATTTTTTTCACATCGCCACTGTCTTCACCTATGTTTCCTATTATTGATGACTGTCTGTGAATGTGAAAATTACAGCTTGGTTCCTAAGATCACCTCTGACCTTTCTCCTTCAAAAACATGCGAGCAGCTGCACTCAGGGAGGAAACGAGAGCTGCTCACACTTCACTCCTTCCCGATTTGCCAAGGTCAATGCTTGCGTATTTTCTGTGTGAGACTGTAAATGGTTGGATTTAAGGTGTTTGTGGTACGTTTGCGAATGTGGCCGATATCGCAGAGTGTGAGGAGGCAGTAGGCTCAGATCGGAGGAAACCAGGGCTGGAAGCACAAGGGGGGAGAGGTAGGCTGCGGCCTAGCTAGGGGTGTGATTACTTTGTCTCTGCTCTGGTACTCAATAAAATGCTGGAACTTGATAGAATCCCCTTTTCCTTTTATTTAATACGTAACTGGGAAATCAGTTATCATTATTTCCCACAACAATGTCCTAACTGTGCCAAGGTGTATATATTACGATTTTTTTGCATTCTTATTCTGACTGATACCTCTGTAGAGTGTGGTCCTTTTGATCCTTTAACCTTCTGCTAATTGTGCCTTTTATAATGTACTAATTACTGGCAGATAAAAAAAAAGACTTGTGTTGAATCAAAAGGGGTCTTTACCAGCTTTTGATTTAAGGGTGTGCACACAGTGACAAACAGCTTTTTATTTCTTAATTTGTCATTTTTCAGGATAATGCTCCATTAAAAGTGAAAAAAAAAATGTTTGGAAACATCTGTCTTTGTATTCTCCGTCTATGACACGAACCTTGTGTTTTGATAGCATGCACAGTTTTAGGATTGAGTGTAGATGCACAGTTTTTGGGCAACACAGACACCAATGCTCACACATTTATTATGAAGCTTAGACACAAGAAGTCTGTCGCCTTGCTTGAAAAAATGGTGTCAAAGAGTTTCGCTGGAATAAGAACGACGTAATATAAATAGACTCAACCATGTAGAGTGAAACGCTGCACCTAATTGAAAAGACTGGGTTTTGACAAAACGTCTTTGATAAGCACACTGACCTGTTTTGAAAACTTTGATCAGTCTAACTCCAGACCAGCTGATAAAGAAACTCCTAGATGGCATAAGAGGTTTCTTAAATAATCAACAGATAATAATTTATTGTGCCACAATTGGTGTGCTTGTCATCTCACCTCACCCATTTCTTTCCTCTCAGCTGGACTTTACATTCTGTAAAGATTCCCTGTGATTGTGCTGAATGTGATACATTCTGTGTCAGAGTAAGACTGGCATACTTAAACATTTTGCCAGGGCCATGTCTTGAAATGTCTGCGGTCTACATTTACACTTCAATGTTTTTGCTGGAGAAAAATCTGTAGCTAATTGTAATCGCCGGCCCCAAACCCATTAACTATTCAAATTATCCCTTTAAACTCTTTTTGCTTTCCATATGATGGAGTCTCTTCCTGATGTTTCCTCCTCTGTACTGACAGACTTTACTTCTGGTTTTGATCTTGTCTCATCTTCGCCTTTTCTCTCTCCACAGTTCTGTGGAGCAGTTGTGACTGAGCTGGATGCCTTACTGCCACTGGCAGTCGCCTGCAGGGACATTTCTCTCCTGGGGGTGCGATCAAGCTTTGTGGAAGCTTGTAGCAGAGCAGCGTTTGCCATTCTGGGCCGTTTGCAGGAGAGGGCCCTGGAGGTACCGTCCTCTGCGCCCCTGAAGAACTTGCCTGCTCTGCTCGCTTCCTGCATATATGTGCAACAGCGACTAGAGCATTACAATGTCATGCTGAAGGATTCAAGCGCAGCTTCAGCTAAAACGTAAGAAGCAGCTGTGCTCGTGCGAGTGTGTTGGGGTGACGTGAGAAGGAGTTATACATAAGCTGCTGCGTTGTATATGTTGTGTACGTGTCATTACTCAGGTGGCAAAGCTTTCAGTGTGAGTTTATCGGAATGAAAAGCAGCTTACTGAAATAAATGGGAATCGATTTTAATTTAAAATGCTGAAGGTTCTGTCCTCTACGGGGATTTTAAACAGAGTTTGGAAACTATGTATACTTGCATAATCTTGACTAAAACATACACATTTTCATTAAAATACACTTCAGTATGTCTGTACTATTCCTCAGTAATATGCACATAGGGCGTTAGTTACTGCAGGAGTATCGATGCCACATCCTCTACATGCACAGCGCATTCCTTAATCGTACACAGAACATTTCTAGAATTCTGCAATGTTGAGGCCAAAGCACAAGACTATTAAAAGCCACATTATTGAACCTGTAGATTGGTCAAAATGTTAAATCTATGGTATTCATGTTAACTAGCAAATATTATATGTTCGTCTGTTGATGACAAAACATTTGTTTTTGGAAACTACACAGTTTGTTTAAATCACCGATAATTTCAAGTTGATTTCCATTGATCCCCTGCAACGTCTCATAGAAATTTTATTGGAAGGTTTTGAGATGTGTACTGTACATTTTTTGCCCCTTTGAACTATTCTAACTAGGTTAGTTAGTCACTTAATTGTCCAGCCTCAGGGAAAATGGTATTTTATTAGCATTCACCTGTTTATGTTTTGAGAAAGCATAGAGTGTGTAATTTAAAGAATCTGCTCATTAGGGCTACATTTTTTATTACCACTCGTATAACAATGCTGGTTTTGTTTTGTTTGGTGAAATCCTGATACTGTTGAAGCACTTCAGCTGAGAAAAAGTCACTTCTCTTAACTTAAAGACATCTGTGCCGTTACTTCTACTATGCTTACCACTGAAATGGTAGGAGA
The DNA here is from genome assembly GCA_037039145.1 of Fundulus diaphanus. Taxonomy (NCBI): domain Eukaryota; kingdom Metazoa; phylum Chordata; class Actinopteri; order Cyprinodontiformes; family Fundulidae; genus Fundulus; species Fundulus diaphanus. The sequence continues at coordinate 32,406,900 of CM073127.1, read as the reverse complement.
CTTAGGTTAGAACTGGCAGAATGCAATGAGTTGCAGCTTTGTTCATCTGCTTGTCCGTGGTGTACTTTGGCGCCACAGCAGACTTCAGTTCCTGCCTGCAGCTGGCTCCCACATGGTGACAATAGCAATGGGTTAGAGAAACAACTCAGCAATGTCAGTAACTTTCGATGTTTGGCGCATGAAACTTTGTTGTAAAGTTTAAAGAAATGGGAGAATGGTTTCCCAAAGACAGAAATACAGCTTGTGTGCAAATGGCAGGAAACACACATACAGCAGTCACCAAGCTCTCATCTTCTAAAAAATAAACTTTACCCAACAGGTTTTTAAATTTACACATTTCAAAAAGAGCATCGTCTAATGACACCAGAGAGAGCTGTACCTAGTTCAAGTCTTCCATTAAAAAAAAACAGCGTTGTTAAGTTGAAAAAGCAGAGATTGGGTTGTTCTGATCGTTTTATTTTTTTAAGGGAAAAAAGAAATCCCACTGTGAACTCTTAGGATAAATAAAGTGTTTCTTTTAAAGCATCATATCATTCTAGATAACATTTCCTGACATATCCCTGCATAAATAAAACTGAACATAACCAGATTTGCCACTTCTGAAGTTGAGATCTAAATGAGCTGTTGGCAGCAGATATCCTTCTCTGGATTCCAAATCGTGCGCTATAACTTTCTTTTCTTCTTCTTTGACCAGACCCCTGACTCTGCTACCGATCCAGAGGTACCATGAAATAGCGGAGGCCTTAAGAGAGCAGCTGACCAGCTACTGCATCCAAGTTTGCCTAACCTGTATTCTCCAGGATGCAGAGAGTCACGACTGGGCTGACCCTAAACCCTTCTACGAGGTGACGCCTACACTGATTTCCTATCAGTTTAGCTTGATTTACCTGTACATTGACACGGACATGATTTACAATGTGCCCCGCTATTCTAAACTGCTTCTTGTTTTAGGATTTAAATTATGCACCTCTCCAGGTTTATGCTTAGTAAATATCTTAGTATTTATCAGCATGCCTGTTCTGCAGATTTTTAGGGAAATGTATGAATCATACTCCAGAGCCTTCCTGCTTCCTCCTTTCATTCCCACAACACACCTCTCCTTCTTGTGTCTGAGCGTTATACTCTGAGCTTCCGAGGAACATCTGTGGCTTCCATGCTGCCTCCAGGGATTTGGCTGTCTGAAGTCTGCAATCTAGACTGGGACTGTCTGGAAACAGCATAGGGCCCCTGAAACTCCAGTGCCTTTATGGCCTAAAACCAATCTAAACCTTGCCTCTCCATCTTACTTTATCCTGACTCCCTCCCCTTTGTTCCTTCCTCTCTCTATGGGTCATTGGTGTCAGACAGGCATGCACTGTGCAGGTGTGTGCTTTTGTTCAAACACCCTCAGCCTGCATTTGTACGGATGACTGTTACTAGGTTTTGGGTTTCAATTATGTATATATATGATAGAATTAGGGGAATTTGTGCGTCAGGTTGCTGTCTCTTGGATCCTAAGCTGGTGAGCTTTGCTCCTGGAGAGAGACTTGAATGCTGCCTCCGTTTTTATTGTCATTTTCCTTACACTCACACCATCAAGAGGGTTGTTATTGGCATAAAAATGTTTAACGTGTGACACTAAAGCTACAGCATATGTGTGAGGTCAGTTAACTCGGTCAAAGAGAGTGTGGAATGTTGCCATGTTTTATGTCTTAATGACAGGATTCAGCCTTCAGAGTTTTTGGGGTCAAAATAGTGATTTAATTCCACTGTAAGGCAGGGGGTGCGGGGCTTTTGAATCTCCATGTGTATTTTATTCTCTTCTCCCCGAACAGATTCGGTCTTACTAGGAAAATATTGCTTAATATGACTTTTATAGTTCTTTTGTAGAATTAACCTGACTTGTGAAATTAACCCTGACTTGTATTAGCTCAAACACGTAAGAAACCAAACATGATTCATTCAGACGTTTGAAGCTTTATTTAAGATAACTTTTATTTCACACATTTAAAGTATAAAACAAATAAATCAATCACAAAAAAAAACGGAAAACAGAAAATCCCGTTGCAGTTCAATTCAATTCAAACGTATTTTATAAAGCGCCGATTCACAATACGTGTCATCTCAAGGCAATTGAAACCAGAGTTGTGGCAACAGGTTCACAGATGAGGTTAGACAAGAATATCCATGGACTGGGATGGCGGCAGAGGACATTGTGATCAGCGGTGAGAGCAGGGAACAGGTGGAGGAAAATCTAAAGAGATGGAGGTTTGCCCTGGAAAGGAGAGGGATGAAGAGTGGCCATAGAAAGACAGAATGCATATGTGTGAACGAGAGGGACCCAAGTGGAGCCGGGAGGTTATAGGGAGCAGAGCTGAACAAGGTGGAGGATTTTATGTACTTAGGGTCAAAAGTCCAGAGCCACGGCAAGCGTGGAAATGAACTGGTGACAGGAGGCAGAGCTGGAGGTAGCAGAGATGAAGATGTGTAGGTACTCTTTGGGAGTGATGAGGATGGATAGGATCAGGAATGAGTACATCAGAGTGGCAGCTCATGTTGTTTTGGAGATAACGGCAGGCTGAAATGGTTTGGACATGTACAGAGGAGAGATAGTGATGATATCGGCAGAAGGATGCTGAGGCTGGAGCTGCCAGGCAGGAGGTCTAGAGGAAAACCAACGAGGAGATGTATGGATGGAGTGAAAGAGGACATGAAGGTAGTTGATATGATTGAAGAAGACGCAGATGATAAGGTTAGATGGAGACAGATGACTCGCTGTGGTGACCCCTGAATGGGAAAGCCAAAAGAAGAAGAGTTGAAACCAGATGTTACATAAATACCCTCCCCTCTTTTTCTTACTAATGATCATTATGATGAAACACTTCAATGTGTGTCCTTCAGACCACAGGACATGTCTCCAAAAATTAACGTATTTCTCCTTGGGTGCTTTTACAAGCCTTAATATAGATTTTTGCTGCTTTTGGAAAAGTGGCTTTTTCTTCTCTAAGTGCCCTTTCAGCCCACGTTGGTAAAGGACTCTGGTCACTGTGGGTAATGTACGTTTTTCACCAGCATCAGCCAGCAGAGTCACAGTCTTTGGCTTCCGTTCTGGGGGTGATCTGCACATTTTGCACCAAAACATATTTAACCCAAAGTCAAAGAACACGCCTGCTTCCAGGCTGGTATCATGGCATGACATTCCTGTTTTGTTCATAAAATCTTTACTTACCAGCTCCATTATATTCTGAAAAAAGAGGTAATCTTCAATTAGATCTAAGCATGACCACTAATATAAAATCATCACAAAAATACGTTTAACTTAAAAAGAAAGTGTTTATAACTGCTCTGTTAAATAAACCCTACTTTAAATGTATCTTTTGAATTCTTTGCAAAGTAATATATATAATTATTACAGTTGTTTCAGCCAAACAACAAAATATACTTTTCAAATTGTAGTTCTCAAAACAAGATAAATATTCACTTCAGGAATGAAAGTCAAGCACACACATGCTATATATTTGAATCCACATAATCAGCGCCTGTTATTATCTGGATGATAAAAGTAAAACAAACAAACAACCAAACAAAACACACTCAAAAAAAGCTTCCTGGGAAAACTCATTGCTTAGATGTCACAATGTGTTTTAGCGGTGGGAATGCGTTAGGGAATGGGCTAATGATCGACTCACATTTTGGTTCTGTTCATCTCAGCAACAGTTATTGGTTCGGTTCGGTTAACCCATACCCCGACACTTTAGAAATACCTAAGAAATACTCAACACAAACACGTATATGTATAGATTTAACAAATTTAGACCCATGCATCAACACGGCAATAGTCTAAATGGTTGAAGGTCATACAAACACAGGATACTACTACAGCAGTCAGTCCTGTCCACTTGGTGCTGGATCTTGATTTAATAAAGTCCATCATGCAATTAGGACTCCATCTTGAGATATTCCTGTGGTACAGCTCTGGCACATGTATGCAACCAGCTTCTCTATATGGTATGCCTGAAATGACAGGACGAGACACATGAAAAGGAAAGAAATGCCAAACTTTCGTAACAGATCATCATTTACAGGTTACTAAATATTGGTTATCTCAAGTATATGTCATGTAATCCCGTAAGAACTGGAAGAATGAGGCAGTCTGACAGTAGTAATGTAATTGTAAAAGTCTCAGTTTAAAGCTGTTTTGTTTGAGGGAGAAAAAAACATTTTTTTGTTTTATGTCACAATTAAAGGACTATTTTGTGTTTGTTTATTGCATAAAATCCCCAAATAATATATTGAAGCTTGTGGTTGTAAAGTAAAAAGAACTAGATTGGGGGTTAGAATAGCTCAAATGGGTCAAGATAAATATTTTTTTACGGATGAGCTGCTTGAAGTACTTCTTTACTGCCTTAATCATAGGCTTCAAATTGTCATAAGAATCCTTGGGTTATTTCACCGTTAGGACAAAATCACAGTGGAAGCATATCCTGTATCTCTGGAGCCCTGAAGCTTCACTCTTCGCAAAGATACAAGGCTTTATTCTTTTTTTTTTCTGCACACGTGCATAACCAATGGACGCATATATGTCCAGAACCAAGACAAGCGAACCAATCAGTTGTGATGCTTTCAAAACCTTCTTCATCCCTGTTTAGGAGCAATTTTTGGCCATCACATAATCTGTTGCTGCTTACACTGGTAACATCTTAGTTGGCCTTTCTTGATTTTGGCCCATTGTCTACCACTAATAACACGTCCACTGTCATTCTTTCCATCTGTGATGAGCTTTTACTCAGGCAACTCCTTGCTTTCATTTCCCTGCCTTTTGCTTTATGTTTTTACTGTTTAATTCACTGTGCAGTTGGAGAGCGTGAAAACGATTTTGAAGCCACTCTAACATAAATCACTTTATTGAACAAAGTTGGATGATGATTTGCTTTGCAGGAATTACGCATTTACCAGTGGTTTCCAGCTTTTTCCTGAAAGAGTTTTCCTACTTTATCATAATCTGTTCACAGTGTGGTTTACTTCAAATCTTCCCATTTTTGCCTTTAGAAATGTTGCTATTATTATACAATAAACTTGCTCTGTAATTTTAAAGCTTGTAATATTCTGGAATGAGATTTTTATTGGATTACAGAGGACTCTTCAGGAAATTAAGGGTTTTAATGGCGTTGCTTTTGGTCTGGACCTATAACTGTCAGTCAGGGGTGTGCCCCAGTCCAGACCATACTCCAATAAACGGTTGATACTGAAATGACCAGCAGGAAAATAAAAATCTAAAGATGAGATCAAATTTGAGGAAGTGTGAGTGAATTTAGTAGCCCTTGTGATGTAGACAGGAAGTATTTGGGGAGTTTTGGATGACTCCGTAGCCCTGCCATACTCATCATCAGTTTGTTGCTGGAGGGTAAATACAGTATGCAAATGTAAAAAAAACCTGAAGGTATCTTTAATACATTTATGACAAAGCTGCACAACACCTGAGTAATAATGTCTCTCAGTCCATATTTGCCTTTCTTCCTTCCAGTTCGTATGCATCAGTTCTGTCTTTAAGAGTTTTTGATTGATCTCATTTCCCTCACCCTTTCTGTGAGTGTGAGAACACATCTGTGGGCAGGTGTGTAACTGTTGGCATTTTCACGAGATCGTGACTTTAAAGCAACCTATATTCCCAGTGGGGGAAGAAACCCAGGTGCAGAGTGCAGGTGGCATGACCGCTACGATATCTTGGTGATGACAGACCAGCCTCTTACCCTCCTCTGCTCCCAGTTTCTCTCCTTCTATATTTATCCGTGGTGTTTCTGCCCTTACTCACAGTGTCCACATCATAACGTATGTGCATCTTCAACCCCCTCCCTTCCATACGCCTGTGCCTTCCCAGGGAGAGCGGTGTTCCTTCTCGCTGCAGATGTGGTTTTACTTCCTGTGTGGGCTTCGTAGCGACCTGTGGGCGGTCCTTCCATCAGAACTGGCCAAGGATGTGCTTGGATGTGTCCTGACAGAGACTTTGCAACTATTGGTAAAAAGATATGCCAGGGTCCGTGCTTCATACAAGAGACACCTACAGATCAGGTATTTTGAAAAAGTATATATAAATAACAACACAAAACGATCAAAACACCAACGAATGCACTGCACTATAGAGGGTGTTGAATTTTAAAGGATGAATCCTTATATTACCTACAAAGTCCAATGGGTTGCAAAAATCTATTGACTTCATTTCAACCAAATGTATAGAATGTGTGTTTTGCTGCATATGTGTTTCATTATCTGTTTGTCACTAATAATAGCAGGCTATCTGTATTACCATATTGCTAAAATGTCAATATAAAAATGTATTAAAGTTGCTATTTAAAGTAGACTTATTTTTCTTAGTCAAAGTCTATATCAGGTAACCATTGCTCGTCTCTAAAAGAAAACAGATGATGGACAGAAATGCTGATCATCTTAGGTAAATGCTTTGTGCTTTTTGCTAACAGCACGTAGGTGCATCTTACATACATTAAATAGGAAATTTAGCATCTACCCACTTTACTCTCAATTTTACATTGAAGTGTAATCATGTCATAAAAGATCATCTTTATATATTCACAATTACATATGATTTCACATGTTTTAATACACCCATTCTTCACCTGCTCTGCTTCTCTCTGGCTTTAAGGTGTGACATCACCGCAGTGCTGCTCTACGTGGAGCACCTCATGTGGAGCGTCAGCGAGAGTCCAGAGGACGTGGTTCTGATCAACCCTGCTTCAGAAATTACCATAATAGGAGGTGGCTCTGACTGGCCGTACCGAATCCACAGCCTGTGTGACCAACTACTGACGGTCCTCCTTGTTGTTACAGCACCGATATCTTTTGTGCATAGGTGCGTACTGTGTGTACTTTACGTTTTCGCTGTTTAAATGAAATTTAGTGAATCAAGGGGAAGGCTGTAAGATTAATCACTGTCCAACAAACAGAAATAGTTTGCTCTGTTTTAACGCTGTGTGTTTCAAAAGCTGTTTGACCTCCAATAAATAGACATCTTTTGGTGTCTTTTCAAGCTGCCATGTTCAATTTTAACTTCTCTAGAACATTTATGAACAGCGCTCCCAAAGACTCAGCTCCGCGCCAGCCTGAAAGGCCCGTTGTACGCTGGCTAAATGCTATCAACCCTGACGTCTTCACAGAACAGGTCATAAGGTATGTAAAGTACGGCCATAATGCCTTCTATCACACATCATTCTGTAGGCGCGTGTAGCAAAAGCATTCGTCCGGAGTGAGCATTTCCACACTTTGTCACGTTACAGCCACTGACTTCAACGTTTTGGTTACGAATCATCACACAGTAGTGCACAGTTGTGAAGGGGAGGGCAAAGGATTTTCTATTTTTTTTTTATAAATACAAATTTAGAAATGCATTGTTTTTTTTAGCCCCACTTTGTCTGAGAGCTCCGAATGAAATCTGGTGCAAACTAATCGATTTCAGAAGTTAAATACCGCTGTTCTGTGAAGGACTTTTAACAAACAGCATCCTGAAGACCAAGTAGCACAGGAGACAAATCAAAGGTCAAGTTTAAAACAAGGTTAAGTTATAAAGTAGTATCCCAAGCTTTAGACATTTCACAGGGCACTGTTAAATTTATTGTCAGAAAGTGAAGAGTCTAGTACAATCACAAACCCGTCAAGACATGGATGTCTAACCTAAACTAAAAAGGCCAGACAAAGTGAGCATTGACTGGTGAAGCACCCAAGAGGTCCATTGTAACTTTGGATGAGCTGCAGAGATCCACATGTCAGGTGGGATGATCTCCTGACAGGACAACTGTCAACATTGTATCTAAAAAATCTGGCGCTTATGGAAGAGGGGCATGAAGAAAGACATCGCTGAATGATAAAATGCCCTGTTTGCATTTTTCCATAAGCCAAGTAGAGGACACAGCGAAAAGGATCGGATGATGATGGGAAGATGGGTGGAGCTAAATACAGAACCATCCTGGAAGAAAACCTGAAAGAATTTGCAAATGACATGTGACTGGTGTGATCAGGAAAACCCACCCTGAGCTATAAGAAACTGTTTTAGTGCAAAGCTGTTAAAATGAACCAGTATTAGAACGGTCCAAAGTTTAGACCCAAATCCTATTGAGAATCTGTGCCAAAACTGGCAAGATTTGCCATCTCCATCCAATCGAACTGAGCTTTAGCTATTGTGCAAAGAAGAATGGCCGAGATTACAGTCTCTAGATGTACAAAGCTTTTGAGACAAGCTCCAAAGGTCTTGCAGCTGTAATTGGGCCAATAAGTGCTTCTACAATGTATTAACTAAGAGGGGCTGAACATAATTGCATGCAGCACTTTTGATCTGTAACAAATTTGGAAAAAAAAACATGTATCCTTAATGATCCACTTTACAATTAGAATTATTTTTTTTCTGTTCATATTTCTCATAAAATCCTAATAAAATACATGATAGTGTTAAGCTGCATTGGGACAAAAGGTGAAAAAGCTCAAGGTGTATAAATGCTTTTGCAAGACACTCTAATCCGCTGCTCAGGCTTCAAGCCAGAGTTGCTTCCATAATATAATAGATGAAACCAGCATTGCCTCTGACACAGTGGCAACGCCGCTGGTTGTGGGATCTTTACATTGGAAATATCAACAGGCTGCACTGATGCATTATTCGTCTACGTTCGTCTCCAGCTGCTGTTCCTGGTTGTGCAGTCAATCACTCTTACGCACATTTGTCTCCACACTCCATCCCTCTCGTCTCTCCCGCAGCCAGAGGTGATGTCAATGGATGCCGGCGGAGCACAAATCACGCTGATCCCTACTTTAGTGTTGTGGATCTGAAGTTAGTTTTTTTTTTTGGGCCTCTTTATTTCTTTGGTCCCTCCTCCTGCTTTGATGGGAGGACACCAGAAGGCCTACATCTGGGCTGTGGCCAGAATCACGGGTCTCCATCTAGGTCCTAACTGTCAGATTCTTCCCCAGTCTAAACCAAAACGTCTAAATGCATTCAATGAAAAGTTGAAATCACAAAAATGATTATCTGCTGCACCATTGTGTCGTGTGTTTCTCTTTTGAGCACTCTGAATTATCCTGTCCGTGCGCGCGCGCCTGCCTGCCTGCCTGCCTGCGCTTGTGTGTTTGGATTCTGTAAACTGACCCTGCCCTGTAGATTTATCAGGGCACTTAAATGAGGACTACTTATGGATTTGCAGTCCCAGCGACATCACAAATTGTGCTGTCAGACCGGGGCATAGTTTTCTTCAGTCAAGCAGCAGGGTGCACCGTCCCCTTGCCTTTCGTCTCAGATGGAACGGCTAATTTCTGGGCAGACACCCTCTGAATGCGCCGCCTCCCGCCTCTTTGCTCTTAAGACCAACTCTGTCCACTCTTTCCATTAGATTTTATTGAGATGTATAAAGTAACATGCAGGCACACATGTCGGCATGCTCTCACACTTGCACGCACACATAACCACAGGCAAAGGATCTGAACACACTGAAACCTTCGCACACATCGAGGATATGGCTCATTACTCACAGCTGGCTGCAGCCTCTTGGTTATACAAAAGATGTAGGAGGGGGGTATTGCTGTATATTCATGTATTTGGCTGTCACCCAAATGTTAATTTGCTTTTAGCTGGCCGAGATTAGAGCTAATTCCTTTCGGTGCACGCCATAAGCAAGTGGAAGTGAGTGCCTTTAGAGACTAAGTTTACATTTCAAGTGAACAACGTTCAAAGGAATGAATATTTTTGCCATTTCCTCTGTGTTTTATGCTTTGTGAAGCCCTCATCTCTTTCTGCGGTCTCTTGCTAAATGGATTTCAATCCGAATACTCACCTGACACTGCAGAACTGTCAACTTTTTTCTCCATTCCTTCCTGTCTCTAAGAGATGGCCTTATGGGCGAGACAGCCCTGGCATGCCAGTTGAGGCTCCTGACCTCTGACCCAGGATGCAGTCCCAAGCTGCTGCTGCGGATGCTGCTTTATGAAGATTGCCACCTGCCCAGAATACTCCTGGAAAATTCCTGTGAGTCTTTTATTTCAGTTTGCACTGACTTGAAACTGTATGCAACTGGAGCTGGGCTGTTGTTTTTCTGCACTTTTCCTGCCTAGCCATTCCTCGTTTAGGAAACAATTTAAAGTCCTTCTGTTATTTGGTATTTCCTGCTTCATATCAGTGTGAATCAAAAGAATGGATACCACAGGGGACATCTGTGGGAAGTGTTTATTGGAATCCTAATTATGGTGCTCTAATGTCTTAAGCTAGTTATATGGACTGTAGATGAGCCCCATTCATTTTATGAAGTTATCATCAGCATCTTTGCTATCATCATCATTTTCACCTTGGTCATCATCATTACTAAATCAATAGAGCACAGTAATAAACACTCAGCTGGCCCAGGCAGAGCACCTACTCTGACCTTTAAAGATTTTTTTCCCTTCCCTCTTTTCTCCTCCACATGGCAACAGTCTAACCTTTAAAGACTGTTGTGCACTCGCACATTAATTCACATTATAGCGACCTCATTAATAACAACTCTCTCTGTCTTGTTCTCTCGCTTGGTCTGGGCCTGACTCAGAGGCTCCGAGATGCGTCTCCCCGCGCGCCGCCGTAAATCAACACTAGAAGCGCTGACTCTCGCCTGTTATCTGGGGTGACGGGATAATTAACCAGGACACAGACAGACAGAGGGAACAGCTTGACTGGAATGTCTTCGCGGCAAGAAGACACTAGGCTTCCCCCATATGTTTGGGGCATCGCTCTGACGATAAAAAATAAAATCGACTTCAATAACGGGATCAAAACCACCTTTACCGTAGTGCGTACGTAAAACTGTCTTTTGTGGGTCAGTTTAAGGGGATGTTTTAAAACCTGCTGCTACTGGAACTACGACATATGTTTAAGGTGGGATTGCAATTTTTTCTGAGGTTTTTCTTTCATGCTTTTTCAACTAGCTTTGTAGGATCTTGATATTAATGCAGAAGCAAGTGTCCCCAAACCCCTTTAAAAAGGGGGGGGGGGGGGAATGTCTGAGGAAAAGCACCCTCAAGGTGTCTAGAGTGAGTTCACACCTGTATGAGGAGTTGTCTGGACACAATCAGGTCAGTGAGGGCGGTTATTAGTGCCAGATGTGAAGGGGATCGCTCGTTACTTTTGTAATTCAGCAGCTTACTCAAAGCTGAAAGTCACACTACGTCTGGTGCACACAAACACGCAGTCTGTTGTGTGCCTGCTTCCAATTACAGCGGTTTGTGCAAAGGACCCTTGTGACTGCTTGACTGGTTGTCCGGAAGATAAACAGGTGTCTTTGTTGGCTATGCATCAAGCTTCAATAAGCACGGTATTGGAGAAAAGAGAAAAGAGGGTAGAGAACGTAACAGAGAAATCAGCTTAAAAACAAAACAAAAAAAACACACACACACACACACACTGGAGTTATTGTGTGTTGGAGGAGTTCTGGAAACTCCACAGAGATGTGCCAGCGGACTGACATCTGTTTTTCTGGAGTCATCTGCTGCTTCATAATAGGATCATTATTAAAAGGGACCTAGTTAACCTGCCGTGCTCTCCGGCACTCAGAGTGGAAATTAATGTTAGCCAACTCCGTTTCTTTGGCCCATTGCAGTCACAGCAGTGATATCCATAACGCTCTCCCCTTAAGGACCAATTACCAGACGTGCAGCGAACACCATGCCTGCCTGATCCACATAATGCTGCATAATGTGCAGAGTCTAGGTCTGTTTGGTTTACAACGTCTTAGGATGCGTGTTAGCTGAATGATAGTGGAGGAGCAGGAGCGTGAGTGTCCATATAGACCTAGAGCGTTATCAGCACTTCATACCAGGGTCTAACTCAGGTGGCGGATCTGTCACTGAAATGCAGCAGCTAATTCAGCCTTGTCATTTTAAAATTGTCCGGCATTAGTCAGTAGCAAGTCACGCTGCCCTCCATTACAGCTCAGCGTTGCCTTCGTTGACTGCTGCCTTGCATACAGTCTCCTATACAAATAGTTGTCATCTCACACACTGCAGACTGACAGACCACTAGATGTCTGCCACCTCTGAAGCAGTGGGCCTTTCCTCAGCAATCCCTGTCAACTTAACACACACACACACACACGCACACACACACACACACACACACACACACACACACACACACACACACACACACACACACACACACACACACACACACACACACAAATTCAGAAGCACACAAATCACATATACAGACATCCATATGGGTTTTACAGTCACACACACCTCCATCTTCAGCCAGCTCAGACAGCAACCCCCACAAGGACACCCTGTCAAAACCTCTTCCTTTTTTACTTCCTGTCTCCATGTTCTATGGATCCCACAGCCAGGAGCTTTGAAATCTGTTTCTTTTTCAAATGTTTTTCTTCCTATCCCACACAGATGTGTGTCCCCCCCACCCTTCTACTCCACGCTGTCTTTTGTTCACCCTTTCTGTTAACATGTGTCAGGCTAGGCAGCCTTGACATTTTCCAACGCGTGTGTGTGTGCGTGCGTGTGTGTGTGTGTGTGTGTGTTTTGTTCAAAGAGCTCAAGATGTTTTATATTTATCTATCTGTCTATCCATACATTCCTGCATAGGATTGATATTTTCAGAATGATAACTCAAACAGCTCCCTTTAGCGTGTTCTAGCATTCGGGGTAGTTTTTTCATCTTTTAGGTAATATTGCTATTGTTTGTGTTTGTAATGTCCTCTAGAATATCAGTATTTCATCAATTCAGTGTCATTTTGAATATCCACACATGTATTGTTTTGCTGCCAAATTGTTTCACCATGTTGACTTCTTTAGTTTTTTTTTCTTTTCCAGATTTTTGCCAGGAGACTGACTCAGAAATGCCCATAGAGACTTGCAAAGCAGGAGATGACTTCATAGCTGCTTTGTTCAACTTGTTCTCCTCCCTGAACAATGTTCCCAAAGCTTTGGCTCAGGCCCTTCATCCATATCTGGAGAGAATGCAAATTTGGAAATATCTCTACACACTGGCAGGTAATATCAAGTTTAAAAAACTGTGGTATTATACCAAATATTCACCCTTTTGGATACTCAATTACTGCCTTGGGTCAAATATTGTATATTTAGGTAAAGTTTGGAGTTTAAGTCTACGAAGGTTAGTGGAACTGTTAGGATAAAACCTATACATTCAAATATCAGAGTTGGTTTGTTGCTACAGCTGTGAATCAATCATACACAAGAGAAATTACTGAAACAGTTACATACTACAATACATTAACATTTAAAATCTAAATAAAACCTATGCTCTTAGAAATGGTCTGAAATAGTTAATTATATGAAACCTACAATCTGTCCCTTTGACCTTCTTCCCATTAAGTTAATGAAAAGATGTTTTTAACACTGTTGTTCCTCATCTCCTCATATGTTAACTCATGTATGAGTTGAGGAACTGTTCCTTCTGCCTTTAAACATACAGCAGTCCTCCCCCTTCTTAAAAAAAACATGCCTTACCCTACAGTTTTATCAAATTTTAGACCCATTTCTAATCTGCTCCGTCACTCCAGAGTTTTAGGATGATTTTAGAATATTGAGTATTGAGTATGATGCTGTTCAAACATCTCAACTTGTGTTCCATGTCCAAACAATATTGTTTCAGAATACCTTTGATTTGTGCAGAAGCAATTTTGCAAACAAGCGGTGGTGCCATGTTCTGGTTCTTTCAGAAAGAAATGGCTTTCAAATAAGCCAAAAAATTTAAAACTTTTTCCTTATTCCCCATAACCACCTTTAAACATACCAGGAAGCAAAATATTAATTATCTTTCCTTGACTATAAATAACTTGACATTTTCAAATGATGAAGCTCTTGACTGATTTTAGTTAGTTTCTTTAAGCGCCAGCTGCTCTAAACTTCAGGTACATTTTTTGAGAAGGCTATCCATCAACCCTTGAAATACGTTTGTGAAGGGTGTTTTTAGTGTTTTATACTTTCTAAAGCTACGTTTATGCGGAGCCAAATTCTCACCAAAACCTCACAAAGCTGGTGGAGCTGTAATAGGCGTTGTAATACCTATGGCACACCAGTGAGTGACACGGTAACGCTGCCACAGAAGTAAAGAAGGAAGAGGAGCAAGTAGAAAACTGGACCGACAACAAGGCGACCCACACAAACACAGTAGAGGAGCAATATGTGTTAGTTTAAAATCCACAATAAACTGAATAGCGTCTGAAACCCAACCAAAACTCTCAAGTCCAAAATTGTTGTTTGTGTTGGCACATGCATGCTAAGGAAGAGGCGAGGTCTACGTTGGCTTGCCTCAGTCTATAACCAGCTATGCGGAAAGGGGTGTCCAGACAAAGCGGCCGTGAGGGGCGGCTTCAAAGTTTCCCACTCTGGGAGCAGTGTTTAAAACTTGTTGGTTTCAAAGTTGGTTCGTCTGGAATGGGCCCCCTATCCGAACAAAAAAGTTTGCCGGATACACTCAAACCTGTCTTCCTGTCAATAGGGCCTAAAGGTCCCTACTGTGGAATTTGTTGGTATAATACATTTTTCTCTCAAGATGTTTCTTACACACTAGTGTTTCCTGTAACTCCATCCCACTGACACAAACAGCGGACTCTTAAAAAAAAAAAAAAAAAAACTTCCACAAAGAAGAGTGTTGTTGATATGCAATCTGGTCGAGGTTATATATGTTGTACTTAGTTTTGGAAAAACATCAGCTATTTACTTACCAACCGTCCAATCACCAGTCAAGATTCAAGAATCTTTATTGTCACCATATGTTGCGAAATGAAATTTATTTCGAAACAGACACCTGCTCAGGATGTACACAGATGATGTAACATGCAAACATAACAGATGGTATTTTCACTTTTTATTTATTTATTTTTTTGTTACAAATGAAGTCAGTTGACCGCTTGCTGAGAAGCTTAAAGCGTGCAAATTGTCTTTAGGGTCTGCTAAAACGCAGTAAATGCTGTGCAGTAATCTTAAACCTTAATTTACAGAACTGTGCAATCAGACATATCCTGAGAAATTAGAGTGTGCAAATAGGCATTAACAGTCGTGTGTTTGTAAAATTTAACAGCTTAGTAGAAAGTCCGGTCCGTTTCAGTCTCCTGCGGAAGAAGAGGCGTTTTTAGGCCTTCTTCACCAGATGGGAGGTGTTTACAGTTCAGGAGAGGTTGGAGGAGATATGAATGCCCAGGATGTTTATGCTGTCCACATGCTCCACCACCTCCTACTGTATGCAGAGGGGAGCGTGTTCAGTCTTCCTGGACTTCCTGCAGTCCACTATGCCCTCCTTGGTCTTGCTGATGTTCAGGATGAGGTTATTCCTGGGGTTGGTCAAGAAACTGTTCTCATTATTCTAAAGTAAATCTGTCAACAATATATTAGTATTTTTGTGTTGACATTGAGAAAAAAATATAATGTATGACAATATTATGATTTTTAACTGAGTTCTTTTTTGTTCTTGTCTCAGTTGTAAGCTTTATGAGAACTCCTGCAGTGAAGAGAGTTCATTTTAGGAATGATTCTTACATCCTGGCTGAGTGGTAATTATTGCAGCATAAATTAGGGTGACTGGAGAAAAGTATTTGGATAGAGACAAAGCACGGGAGGGGTTGAAAAATCAAATGAACGAAAGCGAGATAGTGTGCCAGAAAGAAGTTCTCAATGTCATCCAATCATCACTTATCCTCAAAGGGTAATTAGTTTAATTATTGGACTGTTCCAAATCTTTAGATTATAATTTTGGTTACAGGATACCCCCAGTGCCCCCATTTCTATTTAAACTGTTTGCTGAATTAACTTTCATAGATCACATTGAGAGTTTTGACAGTTTCACCTCTTACTCTGATGCTTTAGCGTACAGGAGTTAGGTTTTTTTTTCTTCAAATCAATACATGAGTCAATAACCTAAATCCAGTGTAAAGTCTGAAAATCAACTTACTTAGATGAATAGATCCAGACTACCCTCGCCAGAGACTCCTTTTCTTTCAAGCAGTCATCTCCTCTTTTCTTATTTTGTCTGGGGCTCTGAGTTCACTCAACTTTGAGGTGATCCTGTAAATTTGTGGGCCACCACTATAATTTGTAGGTTGTAGTGTTACACCCAGAGCTGTGGGAAGTTTATAGGTGCCATGTAACCTCATTCTATAGAAACTCTGTTATCAATAATAACAGGATATGAAAGGGGAGAGCGATGAAAGCCATGCTGCACCTGGTGAAGATAGTAAAAATGCTGCCGTCGAGCCAGCCATCTGGGTTTAATATAGAACACATTTAGGAATCCTATGTTTTATTTAAAGGAAATAGCCAATATATTTAAATTACAGTAAGTTACAGGTGGGGCATTATTTTAATTTTGTCTTCATTGAGATTACAACAGCATAGTAATATAATATACACATATGGTTTTATTTAACTAAAGCTAATTATATAGGAGAATGACAGAGCTAAGATCCTGCAGGACTTCCAGATACAAACAAGCAAAATGGTAATGGCCAACCAACTGGACATTGTGTTGTGATCATAAGCAGCAGAGGACAGCTGATCGATGTGGCTATCCCAAGTGCTGGAAACATCAGGAAAAACTGGAGAAATACCAAAGGAGCAAGGACGAACTAGAAAGAGCCTGGAAGGTGAAGAGAACAGTATTGCCCGTGGTGAACCCCCGGTTAGATTCATGCAGAGTCTAAATTTAACATGTGTTCCCAAATATTCAGTTATCCCTATAGTTATTCACATCCCAGGCATGTTCAGATTCAAAGAAATCGTTTAATTTCACTTACATGTTTTTTTTGACTAAAAGTGGTTAGGTTTTGGAGTGGCCTGGTATCAGTCCTGACATGAATCTGACGGAGAATCTGTGGTAGGTTTCGAAGATTAGGGTGATGACAAGGAGGCCATCCAACCTTAAACACTTGCAGCTCTTCACCAAAGATAAATTGTCAAAAAACCGGTGGAGACATGCAGAAAACTGGCCAGCAATTGCTGGACTGCTGTGATACCAACAAAGGTTTTCACATGGATTGCTGAGAAGGATATACATCTTTGACATGCCAGTTTTGTTTTGTCATTTTCTGTCAGAAGCTTTTTGGTTGAATGAAAATGGCTTTAAATGTAAATATGACAGGTGTATGAAAAGTTATGGGCAGACAGCTCAATCTTCGTCTCTGCTGACCATAAGGCTTTTCCCTACTGGGTATTTGGCTTGACCACGTGGGCAGCTGCAAATTTCCCATGAGGTTGGAGAGCATAGTTTTGTCATTTCTGTTTTGATTCTCTGAATTAGTGAAATAATAAACTTGTCTGTTTTTGTTTTATGCTTTTATCTTTTTTGAAATTCTTTCTGAACAGAATATATACAACTAGTTATGTCTTCAGTGTTTTGTTCCGTATTAATTCTTTCACTTTTCTTACTGGCTGCTTTTCTTTGGGGTTTCTCATAGACACAACACAGACGGCACCGGTGGTTGTTGACTGCGTCCGAGCATTGGTGACAAAGTCAACCAACACTATTCTGGTGCACCTGGTCTCCATGGTGCTGGCTTGGCAGGACACAGATGAGGGCAAAGCTGCCCTTGTAAAACGGAAGATGCCAGACAGTGTCCTGGCTAAGATACCTAAGGACTGGAACTACGGCACAGCTGATGGAAGAGGAAAAGACACTGCCTCTAAAAGTAAGCGCACAGCCAGGCTCACATTTGAAAATAACAGATTTTATTATTTCTATTTCTTTTAAATATAAAATGTGTTTCTCATTTCAGCTGTCATATGCCAAGCAATTCAAGCACTGTCCTTCATTTTTACCAACCTCACATTGGCCGTAGCATCGTTGCCTCTCTCTATCCGCTTCCTCTTTCAAATGGCAGAAAAGTACCTCTCCCAGCATGCCCGGCAGTTGCGCTCAATGGGCCTGTTACTCTGGGCGCTGCTGGGGTGTTTGATCCAGGGTCTGGATGACCCTGATGCGCTAGAACAGATCAGTGGTCTGGCTCTGGGCTGCGGGGCAAAAGACTGCCTATCGCTGCTCAGAGAGTGCCTCCAGGCTGCAATGAGCATCCAGCAAAAGGTAAACGATTTATTCACCGCCGATAAGTAGGTCGAGTTTGATTACAACTGGAGATGCTCCAATCAATTAGGCGGACATCGGAATCAGACGATTTTCTTTTGATTGAGACTGCCGGTCAGACCTAAAATAAGAGGAACTCAGTATTATTGCATCACCGACTGTACTGCAGTTTGATGCAGAGCATTAATGCAGTCTTGTGTGTATTGCATGTAATCTGTTGTGTATGTGGGTTTTTTTTTATGTATGTGATGAAACTACATAGTACATCCGGCTGATTTGGTGTGACTGATGATACAATTTCTGTCAATTATCTATGACAGGGTATTCCCAAACCTACAGTGCAGAAAGTACTGCAGGCTCTGGAGGAAAAGAGACCCAAGTGGATAACCATGCAGCTACAGAAAGCTCGCAAACTCTGTGCGGAAAGGTGAGAGGCCGTCTGAAAGGGTTTCTGTACAGGTTGCAGTCAGAGAGGTACTGATGGGAATTTAATGATAATGCGCATGGTAATGATTATTTCAATAACAGAATTAGTTGTGAATTCACGCAAAGCATTTTTCTTCTGTAAAAACGCCACTTTGTACATTAAGTTTGCCACTCTGATAGGTTTGATTGATCATTGCTGAGATGATGGTTGAGGCCTGACAGAAGGGGGGTCAAACTGATCCGCCTGACTGATGGTGTTTTTAGGGACTTGACATTAAAGAAGAGAAAAAAAGAAATACTCTTTTCTTTTAATTGAGCAATTAAAGTTTGATGAATTGCGTAATCAAGCAAATTTTTCATTTAAAAGCTTTGAGCGAAATCGATGGATCTCAGATGTGTTTGCTTTGGTAAATGATGTGGTGGACGCCCCATTTGGCCTACGAGAACTCCAGTATAGGATGATGGGAATCCAGCTTTCATTTTGGGTCAGTCTGTGACCTTTGGCTTCCCGTTGTGTAACTCGTTCCCAGAAACAGCGTCTCTGACTGGTCACTTCATCATAACGAGCTCTGGATGCATCTATCCTCATGAAAAGGCGATTTAGTGGCGTAACAGCTTTAAGTAAATGAACAGATGAAAACATTTAGTAAGGCTGCAACTGGTCCTAGCGAAAGGCCCGCCTGTTACAGTAAGATGAAGAGGGGACGAGAGGTGGAGAAAAGAAAGAGAGAGAACAGATGGGCCAGCGTAGAGCGTCGGGGCGAGGGGGGGAAGAGAGGAAAAGTGAAAGAAGAGTGATTATGTATCACCTGTCGGAGGCATTCAGAGGGATCATTACTATTCATTAAACTAACCTTCACAGGGAAGTGACGCCTGACTTGTAAACAATCAGAGAACACTGTCAGACAGAGAGAGAGCCGCGGTAAAACACGGCCGCTGTCCTGCTGCCGTCATATTTGGAATGAAACCCCTATAAAAGGACATTTGCCCCCTGTGCAAGCCCCTTTCTTTTCTTTCATCTCACTTTCCTCATTTCCTTTCCTAAATGTAGCCCCCCCCCCCCCCCCCCATTCTCCTCCACCACCAGCCCACTTACTGCACCACCCACCTTGTCTTTGCAAAGTAATTTGTATAGGAGAAGATTATTGTTCTCCATCATGGTGACCCTGGCTGGGCTGACGGGATGCATACACAGATGAAGATGAATGCAGTTATTCCTTGGCGGAGGTCTGCCTCTTTCAGGGCACATTGGCCCTAATGACATGATTGATAGGCTGTCCCAAATCCGGAGGGGCCCTCATTAATCACCCCGCTGACTGAATCCAATCATCTGCTTCACCTGCACAGTGATGGACAGGAAAGGATACAGCGCAGGTGCTGACACGGATGCACAGCCGCCACCGCCGACAACACAACCAGCCTGGGCCGCCAGGCAGAAGAATGAGCCGATGTATATGGACAAGACGGGACTCCTCTTCTTTTTGCCACCCTCAATGTCAAACAGCCAATGGCTGGCTGACAGGCGACACAGCTTCTGCCATATTATAATTACAAAGAGGAAGAGGGGAAAGAGGACGGGAGAGGGAACAATGACAGGAAGTGTGTGTGAAGGAGAAGACTTGATGGACGGTGGTGTGATAGCCATCCATACAGAGAGGGCAAGAAATGATGTGGGCGTATGCCAGGGTTGGGAACTGTGCATGCTTGAGGACCTTGACATACAATTACACATACACGTTCTAAAAAAAACACTCACACCAACCATCTTTGTGTAGTGAGATCCTCTGGTCAGAGCTTCTTTGGTATCTTATGAAAATATTTTAAGTATAAGCTTTCATGATTTGGTTGCATTTTTCCCTTGTGTTCAGTTGTGCTGCTTGAAATAAAGCTGCAACGAGGCCCCTGATCTAAATGTGGCCAATCACATTTAGACTCAGGTAAAGTTTTCACCAAACGTAGCACATAAGTGACAAATGGAAGGGAACAGACATGTTTTTTTTTAATTATTTCTAAATAAAATAACATAAAAGATATGTATCTGATATGCACATGGAAGCATATGTATTTATCATGCCTTCAAAGTCCCTTCATAGGCCTTGTACTTTATTAGTTTTGCAAAAAAAAAAAAATCCTCAATTAGATCTTGGTCTAGACCATCCTAACCTGTGATCATGCTTTGACCTAAACCATTTTGTTGTAGCTCTGGGTGTTTGTTTAGGATTGTTTTCCTGCTGGAAGGTGAACCAGTCGCAAGTCTTTTGCAACCTCTTAATGGTTTTCTTCAAGGATTCTCGTTTATGTAACTTGATTCGTCTTTCATTCATCATCTTTAATGTCCCTGGTGAAGCAAGGATCCCCACAGAATGACGATGCCACCGACATTTTTCACATCTGGCATGGTTTTATGTTAGTTTTTCCCCCCACATACTGTATTGTCTGATGGTCACAAAGTTATGTTTTTCCCTCATTTAAAGGAGCAGTAAGTAATACTGATACCTAGAGTTGCAAATACATACTCAACGCCTTCACGGAGAACAGCCATTTCTCAACGGTTCGTTGCTGGTGTGAAATTCCACTGAATTTTTACTACCACAGGATAGGCATGTAATGTTGTATTTTATTCTATTTCTGGTCTGCTTCTCTTACTGGCATTTTTGCAGGCTGCTGTACTTTTGCCAAGATAAAATACCAAATGCTGCATTCTGTGCTGGGAACCCTGGGAACTCTCATATGATTGGTTGAGGAACCAGGAACAAAACACGGGCTACACACTGAACCAAAGTAGTTCCAGACCGTACCTCTAGTTTTGAAAAGAGTAAAACGTGACTAAGACATTGTTGATGGAGAGGACCGATTGTTTATAGAGAATGTTACTTCCATCCTGGGTGACAAATGAGAATGATTTTGCAGTAAATTTCATACTTATTGCTCCTTTAAAGAGTTCCTTCTTCCTCGTGTTAACTACAAAGTGTTTTGACTCTCTTTTCACAATTCATCAATCTATGTAAAGGACAGATCTGTGGAAAGCATGACTACTAGTTGTCCAATCAGCAGAATCCCCCACCTGAGCAGCACATGCCTGCAGCTCCTCTAGTGTAACATGCCTTAGCTGTTTCTCTTTAAAGGTCAGGCCTTATTGTTTGAGCCTTATTTCATCTCATGCTGAGATGAAATTACACACAGGTGAGCTATACTTACTAATTTGGTGAATTTTAAAGATGGTTGCAATAGAGTTTATTTAGGGGTTTTAAAATAAATGTGTTTGATATTTATGCACGCCACCCGTTTGCAGATTTTTATTTGCAAAACCTTTTGACACCTGTGCATCATTTTAGTGCCACATCATGATTACACCTTACCTTGGTAAAAAAAATATACCAGGTTTATGGTTATAAGATGAGAAAATTTGGAAAAAGTTTAGGCTTTCCAATACTAACAAACGTTGGACATGTTCCTGCAACATTTCTCAAATATTCTAAAACTTTTTCGTACACTTTTAGACAGAACTTCAAAATTTGTTCACAAGCCCTAATAGAACTGTATTTATCTTTTAGTGTATGCTTATTCTTTCATATCCTTCCTTCGTTCTGTCACACCAACAATATTTTGTTGCTTAACAGTTGAAACGTTTTCTTAAAATCGGATTGACAATTTTGCTAGGGCCCAAAGATATAACTTAGGCTACATGTGCCTGGCAATGTCTTTGGTTAAATTAGTCTTCTTGGCTAACTTTTTTCATATATTTAAGGTTCATTTATTTTACGTATTTGGTAAAAAAAATAAAAAAATAATTTTCCTTCCTTCTGGTTTGAATGGTTTTTCTTGCCAGTAATAAAACAAACTCTAGTGAGTGCTCAGATGTCTGTTAATTTTTTGGTCTATGACAAATTTCAATTTTGATCTAAATTCCGTACGTTAATAGAAAATACTTTCTTAGGACAGAAGTGTGAAATGCCATGTTATTGCTTCCTCTTCTTGTCTCCTTTCACCTCTCTCTGTGTTGTCTTTTAATGCTCTTTCCCCTGGTTCTCTCTTAGCGTTTTTGAGCAGGGAGCAGAGAGAGGAGCTGCTGCGGCTGAACTGACTGAGCAGAAAATAGGCCTGATGCTGCTGGAGGTGTGCCACAAAGCAGGTGGCTGCGTCTACCTGAGGCAGATCTATCACATCATCCAAGGCAATGAGGTAGGGAAGTGCTCCCCAGCAATTAGGTGGCTGCTGGCCTGAGGCCGCAGGCTGTTCGGGTGGGAAAGAAAAAAAAAGGAAAAAAAGAAAAGACGGCCACCGCTTGTGTGCAGTCTGCTTGCTTTGATCTCATCATATGCAGGTGACCTCCAAAGTGCAAACCTCCTGTGAGTTCTCTTTGAAGAGGAGATCGAATCCCTTGGGCCACAAGATGGAATCAAGATCATTTTCAAATGAAATAAAAATTATACTAGCAAAATTCACTCCTGAAGTCTAACTAAATAAATCTTGATAAATGGAAAATTCACCAAGTAAAAGAGAAAAAAAGGGTATGACAAACCTGATTTCCAGACATCTACCCTAGTCAAGCCTCTGAAGGTTCCATCCATCCATCCATCCATCCATCCATCCATCCATCCATCCATCCATCCATCCATCCATCCATCCATCCATCCATCCATCCATCCATCCATCCATCACTCAGTCAGTGTTTTTCATAAAATCCACACAATTTACACGTTTAAAGCCTGCTGCTGAAACATCATCTATTTAACTTGCTTACAAATAGGCAAAAGATTTGAGTCTTTATATTTGTGGAATTTCTAAATGAAAGATATTTAGGGAGCCTGTTTTCAAAAAGTGTACAGAGAACAAGTGTGCAACCTGAGTGATGTAACAACGTGTGGGCCAGGGACCGATAGTCAGCTAGCAGGTTGGAGCGGTAGAAGCTTTTGTCAAGCTGAAGAATGAAAATCTAGCGAGCAGGGTGCCTGGGCTGGCATAACACAGCAGGACTGACTCTACACAATGTTCTGTACTGGTTTTCTTCCAAGAAACTCAAAATAATCTAATTTTTAAGGAGCTGTTAAATTGTGAAGAATGTGACTTATGGCTGTCGGTGTGCTTGTAAGAGCATTATTAATGTAAGGTTAAATAATTTGTCCCTTTGATGATTAAGTCAAAGTTGGCATCAAGTAAAATAAAGTTAAATATCACTAACAGTCTCAGTAAGGCTATTGATAATAAACCATCATTTATTGTTTGCTATGGATTCAGCTGTATGCTGAATTACCTGTAGTATGTTTTCTTTTCTTTTGAGTTTGATAAAGGTGTTGTTCATAACGTTTTCATTTTAGAGTTCTTAATTTACCACTTTTTGTTTTTCTGGCTATCTCATGTTGTCTCCGGATAATACGTTCCTCTCCTGTGTTCCTTCGTCTCCCATCCTGGATGCAGGAACTCCTGATGTCTAAACTCAGCGGGAGCACGGACTGTCCGTTTCTCTCGGTGAATTTCAATGTCGGCCCAGATTGTGCTGATCGCACTGCCTCCTTCAACCCTCTCCTGCGGTACGACCACATTGGCAAGAAGAGGCTGAATCAGGTTTGTTCAGCATAGGTCGTTTCAGAGGGAAACTACTTTTTAATGGATCGCACTCTCCAATTCTTACGCGATTCATTTAAATATGATATATTCAAGTCAACTTTAACTTTTCAAGCCTGGGTGTACCTGTCGTTGTGCGTCATTTAACTCTAACCAAGGACGAATGTTTCATGTTGAAGGTGAGCATCTGTGGAGCGCTTAGTGAACTATGGCGCTCTCTGAACTTTTCCGCTCTGTCGTGTTTCCCAAAGGTTGCTGCCTTTTCCAGGCATGGCGCTTTTTGGCTGACAGAAAGAAAAGAAAGCTGAAAAAGTAGGAAAATAAAAGAAGTTTTTTTGTTCAGAAAAATGAGTAAAGTTAAGTTGAATTACTGTCTTAAAGTGCAGTTCGTGGGAGCTCTGAAACCCATTTTCTATTATTGGAAATCCCTCCTCAGGAGTGCCGCCGTGATGTTCAGCTTCCGTGCCTTGAGAAAATATTCTTACCCCTTGAACTTTTTTCTACATTTTCTCACGTTTCCATCATGAACTACAGTGAAATTCACTGGGTGTTTATGTAACAGAATAACACAAAGTACCACACTGTTGCAAAGTGAAAGGAGCACTTTAATTATAGAGCAGAAGGATGACAAATGGGTCTTATGAAGATGGAAAACAATGCATCGTTTTCACTTTTTTTCCTTGTAAAAATCCACAATGTGTGCAATGCGTTTACACTCAGCCCCTTTTACTCTCATACACCTAAATACAGTCGGTTTATCCAGTTGCCTTCATTTATAGTAAATCAACTCCAGCAGTGTGTAATGTCATGCCAGTTTAAATACAGCTCTTGTGTATTTAATTAAATGCATTGTCCTCCATTAAGGTGTTGGGTGCTGGTTTGCATAGGTTCATTTTTCCATTTTTGTATCTCAGTGAATACTGCTGGTCTCATTTAATAATTTGTTTCTCTACATGCTCTTATTCATCTTAAAAATATATATTTAGAAGTTCGCTATTATTAAAAGGCTAACTGTGCTTGTTGCTATTGTTGTTAAGGATCAGACACATTTTAATCCCAAAACTTGGCCTGTTTTAGGCTTATCGCAGGAGGCTGCATAGCTTTGCATAGAAACAGCCCATTAAGGGAATGATGAAAATGCTTTGGCTGCTTCAGGTGCCAGTGTTGTTTGTCAAGTAAAATAGAGGGAGGCAAAACCCAGTTACGCCCATCAATCAACCATTAAGGGGAAATAAAATAGAGATGGATGGATGGATGGATGGATGGAGAGTTTTTTCTTCTTTTCTCAAAAAAAAACTGAACCTGGAGTAAATAGTGACAGTTCAGGAATCAAAGCAATCTGACTTTTATTTTCTCACCTCTTCCATGATGAAAGTTCTGTGTGTGGTTGTCGATGTGCATTCTTGTTTTGTGTCCATAACCAAGAGAAAGATGGAGAGAGAGCGAGAGAAGGGAGGGGGGTTGGCAGGGTGCCACTGAAGATGGAAAGAAAAAAAAAAGTGCAGCAAGGAGAGTAACGACTCACTCCAAAAATTGATTTATCTTTCTATAAATGATGGCTACATCCCCCCCAAATGGCTTTATAAATTAATTGCTGTCTTATTGGAATAAAAACCTTCTTGTGCGGACATGATTGATCGTCCAGTGTCGTGGCCTGCGCTGGAGTGCCCCCCTCCTCCTTTGTTAGTGGGGTCCCAGCTGGAGCAGTAATGCACTGATAGTATTAACCCTGATTAATAACTAACAATACGCTTTCCTCATACATCAACAGAGCGAAGTGGTTGACTGGACGTGGGACTGGCTGAGGCTGCTGCCAGCGTACGAGGGCATGAGTCGGGTCAACTTCAGAAGCCTGGTAGCCAACAGGTAAAACAGTTTACTTGAGACGTACATGTGTGTCTCTTTGCTTTTTATTTCTGGAGTGGGCTCAGATGCGTCCAAACCATTTATCCCTTCTTCAGATGTCCATTTTGTCCATTTTAGTTTTCAAAATAAGAGTTGAGTGGTGGAAACAGCTGATTAGCAGATGAACGCTGGTGTCACATCAGATCTTGCTTCTGTCTGTGAAGACCAGAAATGGATTGTGATTCATGGTCAGTGGTAAGACCAAGAGCATGCCTTGGTCATCGCTGATGCAGGAAGCAGGAGAGCTAAGGAATGAGCTCCAAAAAGGTGATTTTTAATTTACAAAATGCTGCACATCCTCCCACAAAGAGTGGCTGAATCAGGTGCTGCACAGCTGAAGGGCGTCCAAGTGGGAAATGCAGATAGGGCTGAAGCTCACCCATCAGTTCAGCCCTTTTCAGCTTTTTTTTTTGCAAGCGGATATTTGTTTGGATCGTAGTCGACCCTCTTTTCTGTGTTGTCCAGTTGAAGTAAATGAAACTGAGCACAGAAACAGTTTTTAACTCATTTATCTTAATTTCCTAATTAGTGAAAACCAGAGCGTTTCCCTTTAATCCCAGTCGCAACCCCCTCCCCCTCAAAGACTTTTTTATCGTGTCGCAAGGTTGGGTGTTCCACAGAGGACTTTTGAGTTTCTTAATTATTTATTGACTCATTAAAATTAGACCATGTATTGCAATTTTAAGAGTTGAGTTGTGATAGAAACTGGTTAGTAGATGCAGGTTTTTAAAACCTCTACAGGTTTTCTCAATAAGATCCAAGATCTCATTTCCAGTGTTTTTATATCTTTTCATGGGTATGGGTTTGGAGGATGCAACAAAGTATTTTAATTTCCTTTAGTTTCAATGAGGAGACATGTTTCCATGTACACATAATCGCATTCTTAGAGAAATAAAATATGAATGCAGAGGTTTCCTGGTACTTTCTAAACCCCCTTTTGCTAATCTGACATCCCTTAGTCGTTTCCTTAAAACTCTCACATGGTTGAACCATAAACAGAGCTCTATGATCATTACTCGTTGCACAATCTTTCCCAGTCATCCAGAGTCCTGTGTCCTTATTTGTGCTCTCTTTTCTTCAGCTCACCTCACAGTTTTTTTTTGTAGGATTCATGTATCTGGGCTGACAGGAGATGGAAGAAGTTGAATTAATCTCTAGTGAACCATTCTTCTGTTGCTCCAGCCATGTGTTTTTGGATCATTATCCTGGGAAAGGACATACACTACCGTTCAAAAGTTTGGGGTCACCCAAACAATTTAGTGTTTTCCATAAAAAGTCACACTTATTCACCACCATACGTTGTGAAATGAATAGAAAATAGAGTCAAGACATTGACAAGGTTAGAAATAATGATTTGTATTTGAAATAAGATTTTTTTTACATCAAACTTTGCTTTCGTCAAGGAATCCTCCATTTGCAGCAATTACAGCATTGCAGACCTTTGGCATTCTAGCTGTTAATTTGTTGAGGTAATCTGGAGAAATTGCACCCCACGCTTCCAGAAGCAGCTCCCACAAGTTGGATTGGTTGGATGGGCACTTCTTGCGTACCATACGGTCAAGCTGCTCCCACAACAGCTCAATGGGGTTCAGATCTGGTGACTGCGCTGGCCACTCCATTACCGATAGAATACCAGCTGCCTGCTTCTGCTCTAAATAGTTCTTGCACAATTTGGAGGTGTGTTTAGGGTCATTGTCCTGTTGTAGGATGAAATTGGCTCCAATCAAGCGCTGTCCACTGGGTATGGCATGGCGTTGCAAAATGGAGTGATAGCCTTCCTTATTCAGAATCCCTTTTACCCTGTACAAATCTCCCACCTTACCAGTACCAAAGCAACCCCAGACCATCACATTACCTCCACCATGCTTAACAGATGGCGTCAGGCATTCTTCCAGCATCTTTTCATTTGTTCTGCGTCTCACAAGCGTTCTTCTTTGTGATCCAAACACCTCAAACCTGGATTCATCCGTCCACAACACTTTTTTCCAGTCTTCCTCTGTCCAATGTCTGTGTTCTTTTGCCCATCTTAATCTTTTTCTTTTATTGGCCAGTCTCAGATATGGCTTTTTCTTTGCCACTCTGCCGTGAAGCCCAGAATCCCGCAGCCGCCTCTTCACTGTAGATGTTGACACTGGTGTTTTGCGGGTACTATTTAATGAAGATGCCAGTTGGGGATCTGTGAGGCGTCTGTTTCTCAAACTAGAGACTCTAATGAACTTATCTTCTTGCTCAGTTGTGGAACGCGGCCTCCCACTTCTTTTTCTACTATGGTTAGAGCCTGTTTGTGCTGTCCTCTGAAGGGAGTAGTACATACCGTTGTAGGAAATCTTCAATTTCTTAGCAATTTCTCGCATGGAATAGCCTTCATTTCTAAGAACAAGAATAGACTGTCGAGTTTCAGATGAAAGTTCTCTTTTTCTGGCCATTTTGAGTGTTTTATTGACCCCACAAATCTGATGCTCCAGACACTCAATCTGCTCAAAGGAAAGTCAGTTTTATAGCTTCTGTAATGAGCTAAACTGTTTTCAGATGTGTGAACATGATTGCACAAGGGTTTTCTAATCATCAATTAGCCTTCTGAGCCAATGAGCAAACACATTTTACCATTAGAACACTGGAGTGATAGTAGCTGGAGATGGGGCTTTATACACCTATGTAGATATTGCACCAAAAACCAGACATTTGCAGCTAGAATAGTCATTTACCACATTAGCAATGTATAGAGTGTATTTCTTTAAAGTTAAGACTAGTTTAAAGTTATCTTCATTGAAAAGTACAGTGCTTTTCCTTCAAAAATAAGGACATTTCAATGTGACCCCAAACTTTTGAACGGTAGTGTAAGGATGACCCATTTTTGTTTACCGATAGAGCTTTTCCATTTGGAAGAGCAACATTCCCACAGAACTACAGACACTCAACTATGCTTCATAATGTGAATTGAGCTTGAGTTTATTTATTTAATAAGGGAAAATGCATATTAATGGACATGTAGATGTAAATATGCCAGATTACAGCCTACGGCTAATTTCCATCTGTAGTCCCTTCGGCAGGCTGAGTCAACAACATGAAATAATAAAATCAATAAAACAACAGTAGAAACAATTAGAACAGTAAGCCATCATGGCTGTGAGCAGTATAAACAGGTGGAGTAATTACATAGAGAAATAAAATAAAAGGAAAAGCAAGAACATACAGGCCAAAGGGGTCAGGGGACCATACATATTTCACTAGTGTTAAGAAGCTAAAATTAGATATTAAAGTGCAGAGGGCTAAAGTGTTAGTGTTAAATGTGCAATTACTATATTGCAGATTGCCCGATTGCACAGTCAATATAAGGTGCAATTTGTAGCGCACAATACTCAAAACGTATTACATTAATTAAATACCAGTGATAGTAATTATGGTAATTCAGTAAAAAGTATGGATGGTACCCCAACAGTTTGCTGGTATTACACAAATATACAAATTTAGGCACGGTTATGGCAACAGAGCTGTTTTTCCTATAGCCAAGCTTTAAGATGTTTGTTTAAGACGTCAGTCGGGAATTCACGTATTAAGTTTGGTGTTGAATTCCAGGTGTGAGCAGCACGTACAGAAAAAGTGTCTTGACTAAAGGCACTCTTTCTAAAAGGAACCACACAGTGATCTCTAGAACCTGCTCTTGCTGATCCGTTTGAGTTTTCTTTGGTTTTTTTTGTTTTGTTTTTACAAATTCTTGTGAAAAATGTTATGGGGAATTTAATGATAATGTGAATGCATGTGTAAGAGCATGAAGTGTTTTCCCATATATTTTTTATTTGCTTCATGCCACCCTCCCCTGTATTATTTGTTGCTGAAAACATTAATCTTAATATTCTCGACTTATAAGGGATAGATTGTCCAAATAGTTTTGCAGTGCACGCCAGAAAGAAATAAGACCAGACCAGAGTGATAGAGCAGGGCTAATGAGATAGTTTATAGCACTTGAAAATGGAAACTTTTCAGGGCCAACCTTAGACACAAAGGTAAGTGAGTAAAGTTAATTTAAAAGACCCTTTTCACAGAAGAAAAGATTGCATAATGTTTTACAATACAAACAAAACAAAAAAAACCCATAAAATACAGAAGCCTACGTAAAATTACAGGTAAAAGAAGAAAAGAAAATCAAAAGGGTCATTGAAGCAAGGAAGAAATTTCTCTGGGCTGTGCTTGTGTATCCCCTGACAAATATAGCTAACTTTTTTATCAATATATCCTTAATAGCACCATGAATTCTGAAATGTCTTGTTTGAATAGACTTTATGTAAACTGTTCGATATTACTGTTAAAGGTACAGTGGGCAATCTTTTTTCTGCTTCATGTCCCAGGGGATCATCTGATCTAGTGGTTATCCCACATGCCAATCATTGTGACACGCTCACCTAATGCCGATGTGCGTGCTTCCTTGTTCCTTGCTAGTTTTCCTCTTGCTGGCTACACATTTCCAGTGTTTGTGAATCCAGTTCCATTCATTATAGCTCTGCTGCTCTCTCTGTATACTTTGAAAATAACTGTGAGTCGCAAGAAGCAAACTGTCTTACAAGTTTACGAGAAGAAGACCTCAGAAGAAACAAATGAGACAAGAGTGTATTTGGGAGATTCTTTCACGTGATGCTCCTCAAGAGTGGAAGATCAGGTACGATGGTCTTGCGCATGTGCAGTTATTCAAAAAGGGACTTGGGCTGTTCTTAACTACATTTCCAGAAAAATTAGCCACTGTACCTTTAGTTATTGGTAACTGTGATAAAAATTTAAAATAAATTTTAAACGTTTTACAACATAAGATGTAGGATGTGTGGTTTAACGTATGGCATTCTTTTTTTTCCTTACAAATTGGAAATTATTGAAGTTTATAGAGCAATAATTATCTGGGAGAAATATTGTTAAACAAATTAATAATTAAGGTGTACGAAGAGAACCCGTTATTCTAGCCAAACACATAGTTACCTTTAAAATGTTTATTATTATTTAGGGTATATAGTGGCAGGAGAAGGCCCTTGACCAGGCGGTGCACACAAGGACTCGTAAACAAACCAGCGAGGGCAGTGCGACAACAGGTCCAAGGGGATAACGGGCAACACGTGGGCAGCGGGATCAGATGAGACGTTCTGGCAGGGCATGAATGAATGAGGCAGGTATATGTAGTGAAAGAAGCAGGTGGAATGACTTGGGGTAATTAGTGGCAGCAGCAGGTGGAGCTGATTAAGTGCCGAGTGGTGGCTGGAGTGGTGACTGGGAAGGGTGGAGCATGGAGTGGAGAAAATAATCAACCCAAAATAGTCACAAAGAAACACCCAAAATCATGACATGAAGACAAGAAATACAGTATAATATACTGTTTGATGTTTTCTGATGTCTTACCCTAGTGAAACATAACTGTACTAATAGTGTATTTGCAGTCAGAGTAGTCTTTCCTATGCTCCAGTCTGCTGTTTTTGAACTATATATCAATTAGCACATATTGGTAATGCATTTTTAAAAGCTTAATTAGATTAAACTAGATTTATTAGTCCGTAGGGAACATATGGCATTTCATTTTTGTAACATTCTATGAGCTTCAAGATTGGTAATGTCTAACAAATCACTCATGGCCATACTAAGCCTTGTCTGTGTATGTAAAAGAAATCTGGGTACCTTTCTTCTTGAAGAACTGTTCTGTTTCTCTGTTGCCATGGGGCAGAGGGAAAAGGAAGTGCTGGCAGTAGGTGTAACCCTAGGAAATTGGATTCAGTCTTATTCTCATCTGACCAAAGCACACGGTTCCAGTTAATCAAGCTAGACATGTTTACGTTTGTGAAGGTACGACAGAAAGGGCTGTTTCCTGTCATCGTTCCTGAACAACTGTTTAGTATGCATAAAGCATCTAATGGTTGCGATGGAAACTTTTTGACACCCAAAGATGCTGGTCCTAGCTGCAGTTCTTTAAAAGTCAGCTTTGAGGGTGTTTTTTTCATCCTTCTGCTCACTGTGAATGGTGGCAAGATAAATGTGAGCCCTTGTATCAGTAGATAAAAGAAACAAGTCTCTATTTTATGTCATATCTATTACCTGAGGAAAAAAAGTCATATATTATCAGTTAAAGGAGACATGTCATGCAAAATGCACTTTTTTAGCCCTTAAATACATTTTGTTGAGTACTTGGATTCTCTAGGAATGCAGAACATTTAAATGTAGTCTCTCTAGGAGCTGCGTAGATATCTTTATACTACGTCCCAGCATTTGCTGCAGAGCTGCTAAACAAGATTTCGTAAATCCGCCATTTTTATATTTTGGAGCGATTCTGTATTCCAAGTTGCAGGATGCCAAAGCTACAAGTGGGTAAGTTAAAATGTTTATCTCAGATGCATCTCAGAACAGGGGCAAAAAGGGGAAATTCGGAGGTAAATTGGAATTCAGACCAAAGCATTGCGTTACAGTTTATATAGACCACAACTGAATGATTTCAATGTGGAGAGGAAGAACTGAAAAGCCTGATATGTCCCCTTTAACAGTTCCTA
Organism: Fundulus diaphanus; assembly: GCA_037039145.1. Classification (NCBI taxonomy): domain Eukaryota; kingdom Metazoa; phylum Chordata; class Actinopteri; order Cyprinodontiformes; family Fundulidae; genus Fundulus; species Fundulus diaphanus. The sequence goes on along the minus strand of CM073127.1, from coordinate 32,374,446 downwards.
GAAACTCTACTCAAACAAAGTAAAGCATTTGGTGCATCATGGCTCAGTGGTAAAGCAGCTGGAACGTACACAGAAGACAGTCCTTGATGCAGCTGTCCGGGTTCAATTCCTGACCCGAGTGCCTTTACTGCATTTTTTACTCCCCTCACTCTCTCTCTGTCTTCCTCCTAGCCCGTTTTTATCCATGATGGATAAAGACTGGCTGGCTCAGATCTGTGTGTCACCTGATTTGAAGTTTTTCGCCTAAGACCACCTCTCTGGTCCCATCCTCCCGTTCCTCTCTTCCCCTCCTGCTCTGCAACAGGCATAAATATTTATGCAGGTATGTGACACATATTAGATTGCAGTACTTCAGGCTGTTCCCCGTCCTCCATTCACAGCTGTCACGCTGCCAGCTATCAGGGAGCTATGGGGCTACTGCACCTTGTCTCCACGCCTACGCCCAATCCATTCTAAATCACTGCCATTGTAACACACACTCACCTTTCTAACAAAGGGCAAGCTCTGCATCTGCCAAGGACACGGGCCTAATAAGGGTGAAGTACGCAGCACTGTGCTGTGCTGTGACGAGCGATGTCGCCTTCATGCCTCTGCCTCATCTTCCCACATACACATAACCCATTCTTCCCCTTCCTTATTTGCTGCTTTGTTGCTTGTTAAAACAGGGACTGTCATAGCCTGACTGAGCCAAATTAGGGCTGGGGCATTCATGAATTGACGCTGGATAAGGTGGATGCTCAGTCAAATAGTTTGAGACTGTGAGTGACATGTTAAGAGACGACAGTCGATTTTGATGAAAACCTAAAGGGAAATATGAGGAGTAGTAGGAATGGGAGGCGTAAAAGTTATATAATTTACCCTAATCTCCCAGTATCAAAGTGTCTTAGATGCTGTCATTTGCCTCATTAGCCCCGCTTTGTCAGGCCAGAGGAGTGGATTTCATGGAGGATTTGGAGAATGGCTTCGGTTCTGCTTGAGTCACTCGCAGAAAGCAGGAAGCCGGTCCCATGACTGCTGACATGTAAGCTGTCAAACGTTTTCTTAGATCCATAAGTGGATCAAAAATATCTCTTTAGCTATAGAAGTTAGCTCACAGATAAACACATGGATGTCTGATCAGCTGATCTGTTTTGTATTTGGAGCAGATAGGAACAAGGTTCTTTGTAACAATAATTAGTCTTCTATCACTTTAGCTGCTTGAAATAAATCCCAAAACACAGGGTATCTAACACACGTGCATCCGCATAAATCAGAACCGCATCAAATGGTTAACTTATTTACTTAATTCAGTTCAAAAAGTGAAACTCAGAGAGATGTTTCAAGTGCACCCAATCCTTGGTCGTGGCTCCTTTTGCATGAGTTCCTGCAACAGTGCAGTGAGGCATGGAGGTCATCAGTCTGAGGCTCTGCTAACGTGTTAAAGAAGCCAAAGCTGCTTTAATGGCAACCTTTAGCTCTTCTGCATTGTCGAGTTGCTCCACCCATGTCCCTCTTGACAAAACTCCATAGATTCTCCATTGGGTTTGACCTACACTGATCTTACATAGCACTTTTCTAGTCATTGTGGCCAATCAAAGAATTTTTATACTGAAGCCATTCATTCACACACAGATATGCAGTTTGGTAGGCAAATTGGGGCTTAGTGTCTTATCCAGGGTTACATCGACGTGTGGCAGGAGTTTGGTGGAATCAAACCCACAACTCTCAAACTGCTAGACAACTACTTTTCCTATTGAGCTGCCTCAACTTTTAGCAATCTGGGCATGAGCCAAATCTTGCTGGAAACCGAAATGGGTTAGTCTGTTTCTTCATAAAGTTCTTCCTCCTGGCTCTGGAGCCTTGATTTCCAAATGAAATCTTCCATCTGAAAAGAGGACATTGGACCCATGTGTGACAGCTCAGTCCTTTACCATTATTGTCCAGGTGAAATGGTTTCTCCCATGTTCACTGGTTTAGGAGTGGTTTAACACAATGGTTGTGCCTGTCCATGTCCTGGATGCGCTTGTGTGCGGCGGCTCAAGAAGCATTGGTTCCAGCTGCAGTCCACTTGTTGTATATCTTCACAAAACCTCCTCCAAATGGGCTTTGTTTCACAATCTTCTCAAGGCCATGGTTTGTCCCTGTTGCCTGTGCAAATTGTTTTCTGCATACAACAATCTGAACAGCCAGCTTCTTCAGCAATGACCTTGTATCTTACCTTTCTTTCAAAGGCTGTCGGTGGCAGTGAGTGAGAGAATTGTAAAGTCAGTTGTGTTTCCTGTGACTAATTTCATTTCTGTAATGAAAATCATCTTTAAATTGGAGTTATTATGATTTTCAAAAAAATTGAATGTGTGTTTTCATTAGCTGAAAGCCATAATCACCAGTGAACAGAAGAAAGTTGCTAAGAAAGTACAGAACTGTGTGCAATGAAACTGCAGTAAAAGCAACAATGAATATTTTTTTTTATCCGTCGATAGACTAACATTTTGAGATTCACCTCTATGTATGATGTGATGTAGCCCAACAAACTACATGTTCATAATGCATAAAATGCGATAAATCCTTTTGACCATCCATTATCTACTTTCTTCTCTTTTTTATCTTAAAGTTTTAGTGTCCTTGAACGACTTCTGTTTTCTGTACCCAGACGATGTTATTTTTTCCTCGCCAGACTTTGTGAGTTAGCACAGTGGCCCACTGGCCTCCAGTATATTGCTATAGTGGCAGGACAGTTATTGTGCCCAGGTTTTATGTCACATTCTAATGGAGCAAGGCTATGAGTTAAGGGCGCCGGGCTTTTAAACCAGGCCTATTAAATCACAGTTCAGATGACTTCATTAGCTGAGCCGGACACGCGCTGAGAGATTCGAGCCTTCACACACAAACATGCACACGCACACACAGCCACACACACGCACACACAGACACACATGGACATTTAAATACATTCACTTACACGCTGCTACCTTGACGATGTAACATCAGGGCCAGACAGGAGGCATAGTCAATTTATACAGGTGTGTGTGTCCTTCTTTGTCACCTGTCACTTCCGTTCCCTCAGCATGATGGCTCATCCATCATCTGCGGATTGAGCTTTTCAGCAGAAACTAGACTGATTAATACCACAGGACCCCCAGGGTTGACTAGCCGACCGGCTGACCTGACTTCCATTCCACACACGTTTTGAAGCGTATGTAGGTAGACAGAGAGCTTCTGTGTGAGGTAACTTTTTAACTACTTATTTATTGACGACAAGGTGGTCTAGCTTGGGCGAGGACTTTGTGTGAAGCTGACCATCCTATATATTTTTGACTGACTAAGATTACAAGTCCCAAATGCAATCCACAAAAATATGTTTCTGGAAGGAATCCGTTTTGCTTTTCTGTCTCTCCAGCAACAGTTTTCGGTTTATTTTGGGGGTCCCAAAGTGTTTCCAGGCCCATAGTGGTTATAGTTGCTCCGGCAAGTTCTGTGTATGCCCTTGAGTGTCCTTCCAGTTGGACGTGACTGGATAATCCCCAAAAGAAGGCAGCCAGGAGGCATCTCACCTGACTCCACTCTATGCAGCATCTCAACTTTGAGCTTTCCCTTTGAGCTTCTTAATTTTATCCCTAAGACAAATTCCAGCCATCCTTTAAAAGAATCTCATTCTCATTCTCAGACTCTCTGTGACTAGGCTTTGACATTCCATCCATAAACATCACAATCAGGATCACTGACTAGTTACAGAAGTCCAACTGGGAGCAAGGCTGACGTTGTGCCAAAAGGACACAGCACCGGGTATACAATGGCTGAACAGGCGTTAAAACCATTCCTAGCAGCCTGTACTCAGGCAGAAATCCCTACGAAATGCCTCAGAGGTCACTTAAGCCTTCGGCAGGTCCACAAATCCAACGCACTAGAAAATCATTATTTCATTCCTTCCTGATAATTATGCTTTCTATCAATCTTTCAAGCGCCATCTTCATGTTTATACACTAACTTTTTATGTTGTGGTGTTTTAAAGCAAATATCTCTTTTGCTAAAAGGATCAATAAGCACAATTTCATTGTTTTAGATAAAAAGAACTAAAAATAGTTTTGTGAAGAACTAGAAGGTATATTTATAGATTAACTATGTTTAAACGTCACACACCATGCTAACAGCATTATAAAGTTATGAGTTACTTCTTCACTTGACATGTTCCTCTTAAAGGTGATGCTGTTGTGCTGTGGATTTATCCTTTGCAAATAGGCTCATCCCAGCCGATGGGGGAGAAAAGGAATTGGGTGCTGAGTGCTGGAGAGAGTTAGAGAAAGGCGTGGCTTGATACATGTCTTGTTTTGGTCTACAGACAGTGCTCAAGCTCCACCTAGTGGTGAACTATCACTTATTGCTCCTTTAAGGTATGATCTATAGCACCACATGCCTTGGAGCAAAAAAGATCCTAGGTTTGAATCGGGGCTAGGCTGTTTAATTGGTCCTTTTAGGTATGAGTATGTACATCCATGTTTTTTTTTCCTGTTTGTCTCTGCTGGCCTGTAATAGAGTGGTGACCCCGCCTCTCTTCTGGTTCTCCTGTGGAATAGAGAACCGACAACCATCAAACCGACAACCTTGTAATGATAAGCGAATATGGAAAGTGGATGATGTTTATGGACAGATATATATATATATATATATATATATATATATATATATATATATATATATATATATATATATATATATATATATATATATATATATGTATGTGCTTGTTGTGGCTATGTCTCCACATTTATGAGCAACTTTTTTCTTATAGACGCAGGAAGTCAAAGTATGAATTGTTTCAAAAGTGTCAGTTAGAGGTATACAAATGGATAACTCATCTGCCTTGTCCTTGGTGAGCCTTTGAAAAGCATCTCTTCCACAGCAAGTTCTTGTAACTGGCAACTCAACACCTTTATAGACTGGGATTAACGCTCCCATTCCTGACCCTTCACTTTATTCTTTCTTCTGATTGTGCTGCGAGGCCTTTATGTGGCAAAGTCTTTCATGTCATTTTTCTTTCTCATACAAAGAAAATAAAACAGACAAAACGTGGCGTATTGCCACAGACAAAAGTCAGGTTTTAACTGTCATCTGCCAAGGTGACTTTGTGAAACTATATCCATGTGCCTGCATGTCAGACAGGGTCTTCTGACCTGGTTGATAAGGGGCAGCTAGCTATGAGGGATGAAGCTTCGTGTGTCATAGGGCACTTTTCCACTCCATCACATGGACCTAGTATCATCCAAGGACATTATTACCCGGCGCTTGTGGTACTACACCACTGGTACCCCTTCCAGAAAAAAAAGGGCGGATGGGACAATGTGAGGCCCTTGCACTGCTCACCAATAAATCCAACTGCAACCCAATAAATTCAAATATCATAGAAAGTCAATTTGTTTCAGAAATGAAATTATGAAAGTGAAACTCGTATACAGTATTGATATATAAGATTCATTACACACGGCTAAGTGTTTCGTCTTTGTTTCTGTTTATGTTAATTAGTAAGTCTTACAGCTGATAGAAACCCAAAATTTGGTTTTTCAGAAAGTTTGAATATTTTACAACACCAAGAAGAATAGGTTTTCATGACAGAAACATCAGCGTACAAAAAAGAATGTCCCTGTACTGTACAGTGTGTGCATCCAGTACTTATTTAAAACTCATTTTGCATGAATAACTGCTTCAACATGACATGGCATGAAGGCGAGCCTGTGGCACTGATGCGATTACAGGGAAGTCCAGGGAGCTTAAATAGGCTAACACCTTCACTAAGCCAGTACGTGCCTTGTAAAGCTCCCCTAAACTCTTGTAAATATGTTGCGCTATAGTTAGTCCTGTTCCTTGTATACCTTTTTTTTTACCATACTTTTTTCTACCACTTAACTTTCTATAAATATGCTTGAAAATAGCACTCTGTGAACAGCCACCTTCTTTAGCAATTAACTTTTGTGCGTGCCTTTGCCTCCTTGTGGAGGGTGTCGGCGAATGTATACTGCACAAGTATCTTGTCAGCAATTTTCTCCATGGTTATTTAGGGCATAACATTTCTCTGTTAAAGATCCTTTTTTTATCGGTTTGAAGATTCCAATTTTCAGAGCAACCAAACTATGGGTTTAATTAGCTAGAAGCCTCATAATTCACTGAAATAAACAGTTGAAATATATCGCTGTGTGTTTGATCATTCGATATAGGACTTTAACTATTTAAATGTAATTATTGAAATAAATAAACTTTTTGATTATATTCTGATTTATTGATATAACAGATCATTTCCAAAGCTGTTTTTTAAACCAATTTTCTCTATTTTATAAAATGATAACAATAACAGTAACAGATTTCTACGTGGCCTATAGGTTAAGTAATTCAATATTGGAAGCGATAAAGTAGCGTTCAAACAACAAAGTGTTTCCTCTGCATTTTATGATCGGTTCTGTTACCCCTTAGGTCCATAACAATAGCAGTTTGTGGAAAAATGCCAGTCTGTGGCATTCTCTTGCTTGAGCAGCTCCTTAAATTGCAGCAATAGACGCCTGTGCTTTCAGAAAGTGGGCAATCGCCATCTGTTCCTGGGCGCTGCCATATGGTGGGCTTTTTTCTCAGGGAATAAAATAAAAACAAATATGTCAGAATGTTCGTCTTCCTCCACGGACGCTGATCAACCTGGGGAAAAGCTGGATCCGAGTGTGTCTGGATTAATGGTCTTACTTTATGCTTCAGGGAATGAGGAAATGTTTGTGCTTCTGTTTGCTAGGGGGGGTGGAGGGGGGGGGGGGCTCTGTGTAGGTGTGCGATGACTGTACATGTGCATCCTTTGTGAGGGCATGTACGAGCTAATGTGCGTTTCTGTTCCTGTAAGTGTTTCCTGAATCATTTATCTGGCTTAAAGGGGAAAGTGTTATCATTTAGGCTTTGAGCAGCTGGTTGCCCTAGTCGTGGTGGCATTAAAACACACACACACACAGGGGGAAGAGAGCTTCAAGGTTAGGCGGAGTGACAGTTCATGGCTGCCACTGCCAGAGAAACAAGAAGAGATGCTCTCGAGCCATCATCAGGCTCTCTGTCTTGCAAGGCCAGGAATTCAAAAGACTTGTCAGTTTTGAAAATCAGGGGAGTGTGATGTGTCATTGAGGAAGGGCTGCTTTCTTCTCTCGTCGTTCCCCTTGTGTGTCCCCTCCACTGACTGACAGCTAGAGATGGGAGTTTGTTTTGGTCGAGACAGAATGTAGCTTTTGTCTGCTTGGTTATACATGCTGCGTTTAGTCCTCGCTACCTTTGGACAGCGCTGACACGTTGAAGTTTTCATTAGCCGTAAGCAGGTGGCGCAGGCGAGGGACGGCCTTCTGCATATGCTCGTGCGCACGTGTTTGTGCACCGGGCCAACTGGTCTAAAGCAGGCGCATCGTGGAGGGGGCCCGCACGTGCGTGTGAGCGTGTGTGAATGCTTGGCGTTACACTTTTAGTGTGTGTTATACTTGGAGGTTTGCTCCAAAGGCGAATAAATCAGTGATGCCTGGGATAAGGCCATGCCCCCTCCTCAGACTGCACAGACAAGCTGAGAGGCTCATTAATCAAACGGCCAGTCACAGATGTGATGGCTTCCACACAAACCGCCAGCAGACTGTGAAAGTCACATCCAACAGAGTCAACTGTCAGCCAGGCAGGCAGGCTGCACTTTCCTCCCCGCTTTGCTCTTTTTCCACCCCCTGTTGTATTTATCCCTCACTCTCCCTTTACCTCCTCTCACCTCCAGCGCAACGCCTCGCTGTGATACATCTCAAATATTTGTCTTGTCCCTCTAAAAACGATCTCGAGGGTCGAGAAAAATCCATCTTCTCGGAGAGTGGTCATGGCCAGACCGTTCTGGAGACACGAGGCATCAGTCATTACTACACACGGCTCGGCCCGACGCGCTAACAGCAGAGCAGAAGAACACATTTCGATCTGTAACCTTCGCTGGGCAGGCGGCGTCTACTGTAACCTATCAGTTTGATATTTGGCAACAATTTAGATTTTGCAATGCCAAGGCATCTCTTTATCTTAGGTCACTGTGCTGGATATGCGTGCACAGCTTTTTAACCCTTTTCACATCATGTCATGTTTAAATCTTTATACTTCAGTTTATGTGAGAGGTCAAAACAAAGTGGCCTGTCACAAACATCTTCAGAATTATGTAGTGCAGGAATATTACATGGATTATACGTGTTTTTACAGAAGATTTGTATGCAGCCCCCTTTACACTTATCAGAATAGCATAAAATCCAGTGTAACCAGCTGCCTTAAGAGGTCCACGTGTGTTTAATCTGACTTCAACATGGGAAACATATGTTCTGTGAAGGTCTCAGAGTAAGAAAATGAGTGAATAAGCAGCATCATGAAGACCAAGGAATGCAGCAGTGAGGTCATGGACAGCCACCTAAAAGAGTATTTATCCTAGACGGCGGCCATTGTTGAAAGAAAGCTCTACGAAGTCCCATTAACAGTTAGCCACAAGCCATGTAGGGCACACAGTCAATTTGGAAGCAGGTGCTCTATTTAGATGAGACAAAACTAAACTTCTAGGTGAGAAACTTGGCGCTATGGTACACTAAATTTGCACCTTTTTGAAAGGGTTCAGGGACTAATCATTAACGTCCAGTTTATACAAATTACATTGCGTGAACGAGTTACAAAATGTATTTATTTATTTAACCGTGTCCAATTTATGGCTCTAATCTTGACTCCTTAGGTGCTGGCATTCCTCACAATCTTTAAAAAGCCACAACTTCTTACAGACAACATGAACATTATTAACTGGCATAATTGTGAGTGGTGAAGCCACAAGGTAAGCTTTTTAATAAGACCGAGCGGTGATCCTTTGTGCGTTGTCAGTTTAATGCACCTGACCTTATGAAGTCATCGCTTCTAGATTAATATTTTATATAATTTTATTAAATACATAGCAACAGTGTTGGACTGTTTCAATAGTCCAGGGTGGACAAAGAGTTGAAGAGATTCTGACTCCAGAGCTAAGTGCTAAATGCTGCAGTGTCTACTCCAAATGCCTGGAAGCTAGATGTAGCTGTGATAAGATGTTGATGTCAAAGTAAAGAGAGGATGCTGCACAACAGCAGGGGATTATGCTTTTGTCTCTGATGTAGCTGGGAGGGAGGGGATTGATCCTTTTGTTGTGATGAAGCAGTCATTTAACTAAAAGTATAAATAGAGTACAACATAATTCAATTTAATTACTATATCTTCGGCTTTATAGTCTGCATAGACAGAAAACATTCCTGTTACCTTTAATGATGCATCATACTGGTGCATGCTGCAGAAAAATAGGACATTACAGGATATTCAGTATTTGAACAATTCTGACTTCAAAGCCAATTTTCTGATTTTTAAGATGCACAGGGTGTTTGTTTTTGTGGCCTCTTCTGGTAATGATTTGTAAAAACCCTGGAAATTAAATCATCCGTTACTCCACTTGTAAAATCTCACAGTGCAAACAGAAATCATTGCAGTGCTCAAACAGTGAACCACGGAGCTTTTTGTACCTTCCTTCCCATCCTCCCCGCTGTGCATGATGGGAGCTCATCCCGCTGCATGAGTGTTTCAAGCTGCTGTTTTAAAGTTTTTCATTATTGTTCTGACAGTAGATATGGCAGGTTTAGATGAGTATAGTGTACTTTCAATCTAAACCATAGTCGTTCCGAATTGAAGTCTTTAAGATTATTTGGATCTTGGTAGCAGAGGAATGTGAAGGTAGGAGGCAGAAGGGCAGACTAACAGTTTGAGTAACATTTTTATTCATAGTTCTACATTTGATATATTTTTCGGGACAAGAAAAACATGTTGAAACAGACTGATGATGACCAGAAAAAAAAGAGAAAAAGAAACAGAAACAAGTGTAGCGAGAGCTCCTGGACAAAGGCTAGGGGCTCAGAGGGCAAAGATGACTGCATTAGAATATGAATCCAGCACATCGGGCACTCCTGGCACTTAAAAAGCCCCGAAAGTCAAGTGTCAACCATTATGTGCCATCAGTGGTGACACAGGGTCACACAGCAGGACAGTTAAGGTCGGCAATCGTGCTCACCCCCTCTCTCAACATGCACCATTTAGCGATCCCCGAGAGTGCAGAAAAAAAAAAAAAAGAAGGACTAGCTGTCATTGCATAGAAATGGGCTGGGCAACAACGGGGACATCCATCCAGCCCTCCTGCAAGACATTCCCTGTTCAGGATATAAAACCGTCTATGATATTCAATTACATGAAGAGAGTCAATATTTGCATAGACACATTTAGCTAATGATGTGATATTTTACATAATACGTGACAAGTGCGTTAACGGTGGAAGCTTTCACAGATGTACCTCATTTCCCCCGATTAACTTTCAAACAGGTACAAATAAAGCACACGGGCAACAGGCTGAATGTATAAAATGCCTCAGTTGTTTGCTGCTAAACCAGCTCTGTAATTACCTGAAGGATGTTTTAATTGTCGCATGTTGTACTCTTAATATTAGTCAACGCTTTAGCAGCTCTCCAAGTAAGATTGATTGGATAAATCAGTCGGAATTATAGCGAAACAGGAGGCCTGCCAATCAGGCCATGTGTGCATTTTCAGCGTTTGCGTGTGCGTCTGGGGACGTGCCAGCGCACGAGCCCGTGTACATGTTTGTTGGGATGTGCGGATGTGTGTGGAAGTACTGTATATAGGGCTGACAGCTGGGCTTGTTCAAAAGGCTTATTGAACATTCTGCCTGTTTGGGAAGCAACAAGCACACAGTCTATCTGAGCGGGGATCTAAAACCTCTGGCAACAGCGTAGTACAACTGGTGTAAACAGCCACCGAATCAACATGGGATCATTCACATACCAATGGAGAGGAGACTGATGTACTTTAGTGTTATGTGCGGCAGGATAAGAGATAAGAAAGACGACAAAAAGACAACTCTACTGGTCATGAGTCAAGAGCCTCAGCAAAGCCTGACATTCAGAGTTGGAAAGGGAGGATAACAGAGAGAGTGTTTGCCTGTGATAGCCTGCGCATACAGGCTCACGTGTGTGTGTGTGTGTGTGTGTGTGTGTGTGTGTGTGTGTGTGTGTGTGTGTGTGTGTGTGTGTGTGTGTGTGTGTGTGTGTGTGTGTGCGTGTGTGTGTGTCTGTGTGCAGGTACCGTATTTCCCCTTGGAATCGGTCTGCGTCCGTATTGGATTCCACCATTATGACACCGTAGCGTGTGTGCGTAGACACGCGTGTCAGTCCATCAGCATGTCGGCGTCACAGCCCTTCACTAAGTCCCAGATTAACAGTGACAGGCAGAGATCCCTCTAATTATCTCTTCCTGGACCACATGCAAATGGCGAAGCCAAGTCGAGAGTGACGATTGGCTGGGGCTGGTTGGGCACCGCCGATGGGCTAATGAGCCTGGCGGTGGGATAAAACCTTGTGATGCGGCATCAGAACAGAACCCACCCTCACCATCTCTCACAAGAAGACACACATATTTTAGGCTTTGCTCTTTTCTAGAGCGAATAATAGGAAATGGGAAGAGAGCCTCAGAGTTTGGAAGATGAATTATTATATAATTCAGTAATCTTGGTTGCATTTTTTTTTTGGTCTAAAATCGCAGAGAGAAAAATACAAAAACAAATCAGGACCAGCACAGGTCATGTAAAATTGTTCATTTACAGTATAATCCTTCAATAGAATCATCACACAATCCCATTTTGCAAACAAAAATTTAAACTCCTAATTTAAATTATCCAACCATCAGAGTGAAGGTGAGTTTTGACAAAGGGCTGCTGCAGTAGCTCTAAACTCATCTCGGTAAATCAGGAAGAACAATGGTAACCGTGCCAAACAGTCCACCGCTTTAGTGTAACTTACCCTTAACTAAGACAGAGCTAGTCCATCCAAACCCGTTGATAAAGAAGAACACAATGAAGTCAGAGAGAGAGAAAAAACTTAACATTGCCATAAAGTCTTTACTTTATGGCCCTCAAGGGCCAGTTTGCCCCTTCACCAGTTCATACACATGCTCTGCCATTTCATCCCAAGCTACTTCCATTTCTGGCCACTGATACTCAATGGTTGAGTAGATAGTGTCGCCCATAAGTTACTTTAATGATGCCTGTATACTCAGAATTTAAACCATACCCAGGTTCCTTTGATTGCTGTCAGGACTCTCTAATTTTATGAAATATGGGAGACTAACTGTGAAATGTCACAGTTTAAGAACCATGGCTATCAAAAATTGCTTTTAAATCATTGGTTGTCAAAGTGGGTGTGAAATATCCCCCAAGGTGGCACAAAGTGGCAATCGGTCCATACCAACCAACAAAAACTGCAAAAGTGTGAAACACCAAAGGGGCAAAATGACCAGCACGCATTATGTCCCTAATGTGCGCCATCGTTTTGATTAAGAATACTTTTAGGGCTTAGTAAACATATCTAAAATACTAGGATGTGCGTGTGCCTCTTATGTTATGCTATATGAAGCACAACAGGTATAAATCCTCTATTTAAGATCTCAATCCTGTTCCTGGTGTAAATATCAGACAGCTGTTGGTGTGGCCGGTGACAAATGTGTGCTTGCTCCCTCGCGCTTCTCCACCTTTGTAGCTCTTTAGTCCATGTTTGTCTCAACTCTGTCTCCTTTTACCTGCTCTTGCTTCCCCTCTCTGCTATCTCCTCCGTGAAACCATCACGGGTCATGTTTTTTGAGTCTTTGATCACTGAGTAGTCTTTCAGCGTGTTGACTACAAGGCCTCTCACCTCCCCGGTGGTTGTTGCTAAAAAAGGGGGCACACTTATCTGCCTTCTGTGATGTTGATGGTTGAAAGCATTTGCTGATCTTGAAAGAGTCTGTTTCTTTCTCTCTCTCTCTCTCTCTCTCTCGCTCTGTGCATGCATGTATGTGTGTACGTTTGAGCGTATGTGTTTGTCCACTCAGACATGATAAAAGACTCCCAGCACTGGGTTGTGATCCGTTGAAACTACATTATAGCCACGCTCCGAGCTGGTCTATAAGGAAAGCGTCCCTACATACTGATCCACCGATAATGATAATATGACGCTACCGTCATTTGGGTAACGCAGGTAAAGTTCTCGTGTGGTTTTTAAGCCGTTCAGTAAAGTTTCACTTCACATCTCTTGCTACCTTGAAGATTCAGCGTAGCTTTGCTTGTTCTGTTACAGGATGGAAAACTTCCTTTAGTGTGTCATTATGGGTCCGTCCTTAGGGGGGGGGGGGGGGGGGGGATTCTTTTTTGCTTTTTAAATCTTGCATTTCATGTGTGTAGTCAGTGTCTCCGAGCTTTTCTCCGACATCCAACTGCAGAACGCTCCCCTTTCTAAAATGCCGGGGATGGCCCTGATATGACAGCTTGTGATGTTAGCCTAAGTTGTTTTTGACAGACGACAAAGGAAAAGAGGTAAAGAATAAAAAAAAAAACATAACAGCAAAGAGCTGGCTTTTTTTTTTCCTCCTCTGATGATAAATTAGGTTTGTGGAAATCAATGTTTTCCTCATCCATTTTCTTTAAAAAGCATCTTTTTTGTTGCCTTGTCATGACTGTTAAGAGCAGACTTTGTGATTGAATTTGCCACTGGAGATATTTAGTGATCCTGATTAATTGTCTGGACTCTGGGCATCGGCTTTCCGGAAGCCCGTTTTAGATGTCCCCTCCTCTATGACATTATGTAAACAGGTCTACCCTTTGCAGCAGACTGAGGGGTATTATTTGACATATTGCGCTGATGTATGCCAGTTCATAAGAATGCCAATGGCAATCATGGTGGGGGGATATTTAGATTACTGCCGAGGCTCCTTGTCTCGTCTCTTTCTATCGTTGCTCCTATCGCTCTGTGTGTTTTCTTTAATCTGCCTCCTCATCATTTTGAGTTTGACTTGTAATGATGAAGTGCTTGTCAGGAAGATACAGGAAAGTTCTGTATGCTTCTGTGTGCATGGGAAGTTTGGGTTTTGTTTGAATGTGCTGGATCATAGTAGATGCGTTTCCAGTGTCTCAGAGTGACCCCCGGACTGGAGCTCACAATTAGTCAGCGTGTCGTACTCTGCCGTCTCATCGTTTCCCCTTTGAGGCCTTTAAAATAAGTTCTTCTCGGCACTGTGTGGTAGACCTTCCCTCTGCCCCACACTGTTCTCAAGGTTTCTGCTTACCTTCAGTTTGAATTCACAGGCATCGTCCTGCTGTTCATATATGTCTCATAAAAGTCTTAACCCTCTATTAGGACTCCTCTCCAGGGTGGAGACCTTCCCGATTCTCCATATAAAGCCTTTTACCAACCTTCAATTTAGTGCTTAAGTAAACTATGACATACTGTGTCTCATAAAAGTATGCCTACCATTTGAACTTGTCACATCACCACCACAACCTTCAGTATATTATTTTGGATTATATTTTATAGATCAATAGGAATATGTGTTTGAATTTGATGTGGATTGCAGAGAGGAAGTCGTTTTACAAACATTTAACAAAAACAAATAAGTAATACTTTATTTTATCTCCATCAATCCTCCTCTCCGTACTGACCGGTTTCCATTCCCTGCTGAAGAAAAGGATAACACCAGTAAGATGCTGCCACCACCATGTCTCACAGAGGGGATGCCATGTTCAGGATTCATTTTCTGCCACAGACACGTTTTGCATGTAGGCCACAAAGTGAAAAATTGGTTATTATGCTTCAGTTTTGTCTTAAAACAGGAAAAGAAAACCACTTATCACGTCCCTTCTACTTCATCGTTATGCACTACTTTGTGTTGGTCCATCAAATAAAATCACAATAAAATGGGTTGAAGTTTGCCTTTTAGCGGGACAAAATGGGTTAAAGGGGCGTGAATACTTCTGTATAACGCCATAGAGAGAAATTTTAAAGACGGATTACGGTAGCTCCCTTCCTCCATCCATCCGAACTTTCTCTCAGGTCTCTTTGTAGTCATGCCATTATTAAAAAAAAAAAAAAAAAAAAACTTTGTCACTCTTTCAGGAAATGACTGTTTAACCATTTCGCCACCTCTTCACTACCTCTTTTCTTGTCACTTAAATATTTGCCCAGCTTCTCCTTTTGGTGTAAGGGATGCAGGTCGGATGAAGTGATTTAAAACACCTGCAGTAGATTTAGAACCTGCCGACAGCAAATATGTTTCCAAGAGGTCTTCCACACACAACTATAACATCATCTATAACTATCTGACTGTAACATAATGTAATCTAAACCATGTGACACTAAAAATCAGTTTCTAAGAAATACATGAAAACTCTCTTTAATTTATCAGCCCTTCAACTGTTCCACTTCACTCCACACACCTTATTCTTAAAAGTAAATCAATTACTAGGGGATTAAAGGCAATGAGAGATAAATGTAGGCCTAAATCTTTCCTCAAAACCGCACTAGTCATTAGTTTTCCATAAGGTCGAGCTCATTATAACGGTAATGAGTGAGCGCAAGTTCATTTTCAATGTCCTGCGCATGTTGTGCTAAGGTCAACCGCAGCGACACTGGAAATCCCAAACATCCTTGTGTTGTATCCCAAACCAGGCCTTATGCAATGAAAGGTTTGTAATTCATCCTAAACATTTGTGGTTACAGAGATTTCCTATTTTGATTACATTTAAAATGAAGAGAAGTACGGCACTTAATAGATAAAAGTAGCTAACTCCTCAGACTGTTGATGCAATTTCTTGCATTACCTTTGAGTATTTTATTTTTTCTTAAAGTCAAGAATATAAACATTGTTATTGTCTAGAATCATTATAGTTGTGTATTAATGAGACCATTACTATTTGATGCTTTGTAGATTTTGTAGATTTTTATTTTCTATTTGTCACAACTGTAGAGTTTTTCAAATTCTTGTCTTTATTGTTTCTTACGTGCTTCTATTTTCCTTCATCACTTTACAGCCGATACACTGTAATTTCCCCACTGATGGACAAATGGAGAATTACTCTATTCTACTTTATTAATACTGTCAAATGACATTGGAATAAAGCCATCAACACAGCACAACATGCCACTGACCACATTTATTCACTATGTAACTGAAAAATTATGAGGTGCCAAATTTATTTTATTTAAACATTACTTTGCGACCACACCTATTCATATATTTCTAGGAGGGGTGGTCGGTCATTCTGTTGCTGTTGTATCAATTCTAATTATTGTTGGTAAAATACGTTAATTTAGGCTCTGCTGCCTAAATGAACGTTACCACCACCTTGTAAGTTATAGTCGCTTTTGTGAAACATGTTACCTGAGTTCATATTGCTGTTGGTTGGTTTATTTATTTCATCCTTTTATTTATTATGTTTTGATTGTTTTTTAGAATCAGTGGGATTAACACTGTACATCGATTGGACAGGAAGAAACTGATGGAATCATCATTTTTGTTCTATCCTCTGATATCCTCATCAACATTTGATGGTAGCAGGCTAGAGGGTAGCCTAAACATGCTGATAGGTTGGCAACGTGCACAATCAGAAACTATTAAAAAATAAAATCCTTATTTTTTTCACTTGCTGGTTAAAACTCCCATTTGATATACGGTTATGCGCTGCGCTAAATGTTGACGGCTCATCGTTTATGTGGTTCCCATCCATGCAGTGGGGTATCGGTGTGGGCTGATATCCGTCTTTGTGTGTCTGTATCACTGAGAGCAGATATAGTTGATATCCCTGTCATCTCAGCATCTTAGACCTGACATCCCCGATTATAATCAACCCTCCCTTCAGCCAGCCCTACAGCTATCTTCTTTTTTTCCTTGCATCACAGCCAGCTGATACATAGTTGCGTATTTATTTGTCTTTCAGGGCTTGTTTGCTCTGCCGACAGTGCCTCGGTTCTTAGTGATCTTCCACACTGTGGAGGGGTTGCTTTTTGGCAATATCCAAGTTCCTTTCCCATCAGAAATATCCAACTCCCTCAACTCAAAATGCAATTTAAGTGATGTGGATGAAATATAATGGCAATGAATTACAATTTTTTTTAAATCACCAAACAACAACGAGTGATTGATACATTTTAGAGTAATTCTGACAATGTATGATGACCTAACCATAAAGTTCAAATGAAAAATCTGACTTATACATAACTTCACATGTACACATGCAGTATTGATCAAGCTCCAACTTTGGTACTCTGTGAAGCATCCTAGAGTTTTTATAACATGTTTATAATCTTCCTTGCCCACTCAGTTTGAATCTTTCTCCGTTTTTCAGAATCTTTCTCCAGCAAGCGTTCATTGACTTGGAGGTGTGCTTGAAATCATTGTTTTGTTGGAAGCTTCAGAGACCACCAAGAGCTAATTAGGCAAAATAAGGCCTTACGTTCCTTTGTCCAAACGGTCCCTGGCTGGTTTTGTCAATCCGAAGCTCCTTGATGTTATCCAAACTCCTCCTGGCATATTCTGGTCATCTTTTATTGTTTTTTGTGGTCAAGAGTGAAGTCCATCTTGGAGTTCCGGTACCAAGTCAATGTTTATGCAGTGTATATGTTAGATTTGCCACCAAAGCCTTCATCAGGTTCCTGCAGGTGTCTTGCAGTCACACGAGGGGTTTTCTCATGTCTCCTCACGAAGTTGCTTATGTTTCTTGATGAAATCTTGGACTTTCACCTGTGGCCAGGTGGTTTTCAGCTGTTCCACATATTTCCACTTATAATCCTCTTAAGGGTGTCCCATGGAGCATTTTGGAAATTATTTTCTAGTCCATTTAGATGTGATAAAATGGATCTCCACTTTTGGCTTTTGCAGAAGCTCCGCTGTCTGAGTGAATCTTATCTTACCTTGTTTTATCTTCATGGGTTGGGTTGATATTTGCATCACAGCTGAAGCAAATGAAAAATCCTCATGGTTTCAACTCCACTTTAAGTCATAAAGACAGACAGCTTTAGAAACAACAATATATGAGGTGCTGGGTAATTGTCATATGGTTTTATGGTTATTGACAAAATATAGTATTTCATATAATACAAAATGCATTTTCTGTATCTATTTTATACATCAGTCAAATCAAAAAGTAGTCATCCAAAGCAGGAAAGTCTGTCCATCCGAGTTCTGAGCCTGCTTAATCCTCACAGGGTCTTAATGGGGCTGGTGTCTGTCTCCAGCGGCCAAGGAGAAGCACACCCAGGATGGGTCTCCAGTTTACCCCAGAGCAACAGTGACTCACAGGACAGACAAACATGCTCATGCTCCCATGTCTAAGGGTTATTTATGCTAACACACATGGTTTTGGACTGTGGGAGGAAGCCAGAGTACCTGAAGAGAAGCCACTCATGCACAGGGAGACCATGCAAACTCCAAATAGAGGCCCTGGCACGGACTTGAACCCAAGACTCTAAACGCAAAGCAACCGTTCTAACTGTGCCACCAATCTGTTTGTGTGTATATATGGTTAAAGCAGTTTGTGTCAGACATTATTTACAAAGTGATTTTCCATTGAGGTGTTGGTGATGTGGCTTCAGTGCTATGCTACAAATGTGGCTTAACAGCTTGTAAACCTTGCCTTACTTTGCTTTGCTCGGCTTCTGTAATTGAACGAATTTATTTGGGTTTAGAGGAGAGTTCGGAATATCTGTTCAGTGGCGTTGGTTATCAGTGACAGGCGAGATCAAAGTGCGACGCCACAAATGAAGCCGTCAAAGTGGCCCTGACAGGCGGGTCCCGAGGCAGACATCCTTCGTTTGTGTATTTTATTATGATTGCAACGATACCTCACAGCAAGAAAGAAAACAAGAAATGGAGAAAAGAAAATCATCATCTTCTCAGCAAGAGAGGAGGAAAAAAGAGCAGAGAGGGAGAGGGAAAAAGCGCCACAGTATCTTTGCCGTCCACGATGAAATAAATTATAAATGTGTGAGGGGGTTTGGGGTACATTGGTTGAAGTCACCAGGATCCTTGCCTAGTTTCCTCACACTCACCCTGGCAGCTAATTAGCACTTTCAGCACTTGTGTATCATCTCATTAATGTGATTTCTGCTTATGTAATGTGCATGCAGATGCGCCCGCTTTACATACACATATTACAGTGTAATTATATAAAGCAATTCGACATGTAAACTCTATTGTTCGTCGCTGAGCTAAAACGATTAGCTGCAATGCTGTAAGTTTGTTGACAGGGTTTCCCCTTTTGTCTTGAAGTTATCTGAGCGTTCTGATGCTTTGTTTTGACGGTCACCGGTCCCATCGGCAGAGGAAAAGTTGTCTGTCAGTAGAGCACTGTAACACCTCTTTGGCTAAAAGAACCACTTTACATGTATGACATTTAAGGGCATGTACTGTATGTTTTCTTCAGCTAGCTCAAACTGTTTGTGTAGTAGAAACAGTCCACGTCAACTAATTAGGATAACATGCTGAGATATGGGGAGAGGAGCGAGAGGGAGGGGGGCAGCGAGGTGGGGAGGGGGGTGGGGGGGGGCGGGGGTAAGGGTAGATAATTAGACAGAATTAAGGCATCTCTTTTAATCTAGCTCCTGAAAGAAATAGAGGGAGAGGAAGAAAGAGAGCGATGGGGGTGAGATGGTGGAGGCTCTGGGGGTGAGGCCTACATTCACCCCTCTGCTCTCTCCTTCCCTCCCTCTTTGCCTGTGTGACGCAGGGTGTGAATGTGTGGGAAAAGAGGGGCCTGGAGCCTTAGCTCAGCAGAAGGGATCAGCTTGTGTTTCTGGGGCTCTAAAAGTGTCCCATTGTCATGATGTCACCGCAACTCAAGAGGGCTGACCCCTGACCCTGATGGATTCATGGCGGCCCAACGTAAGTCGTCCCCCCCCCCCCCCCCCAACACAACACCAAAAAAAGGGGCAGTTTGCCACTGGGCGCCCGCTAGGGGGTACCCAAGCCTTTCGCAGTGGAGTTTAAGGTGCTCACAACTGACGATATATTTGCAGATGAATTCGTCCCTTTTCATCCCCCCGATTATTGCTCCTTTCCCTCACGCTTCCCCGCTTGTTTTGCCTGCTTTCCCATTCGGTTGCTGTGCCATCTCAGGCAGCCTCTTTTCCCTCTGTAGCTTTCTCCACCTCTCTCCCTCCTGCATCCGTTGCATCTCAGTACCCAGGAATATCGCAAGTGCCGCCAGATGTCGCAAATACATCATCTGAGGCATACGGCAGTGATGGTAGAAAGTCAGGGCACGTACGAGTGGGGGATGTGAGATGACTTGAGCTCTCCAAGCGCATGTGTGCGAGTGTGTCACTGTATACCAGCATTCATTTGTGTGCATACGTGTGTGTCAAGGGTGTCTATGTGCAAACGGGTGAGTGTGTCTTTTTTGTGCGCGGAGGTCAAAGCAGGTCAGCATATTGTCCCTCTGATGTTTGATATTTTATGTATAAGAAGGGGGGGGGGGGTAGCACTAGAGGATAAGCACATTTCTGACAGAGGCATCTCTCCACCACTATCCGCAACCTCAGCAATGTAGAACCCAGAGTCAGATCGTCGACGTTGAAGCACTGCCTTACACCCAGAGAGGGCTGATGGGTCGGACAGAGGGACCTACAGCAGGGCTATGGCAGCAGCTTTTGAGACGCAAAACTGTAGTACAGCCTGGTCACAATAGAATCATTATGATCATGCACAATTTGGTTTACTTATGCTGATAAGGCATAATATTATGACTGTTGGAAAAGAGTAACACAGGCTATCTCGTCATGATTTTTGGATGAACTGGCCATCTCCATATGGAACGCCAACGAGGGTCAAAATTAAATAAATAATAAAACATTAATAATTATTTACTTGAATGAATAAGAGATAAATCTACAAAGTGACAATGAAGTTGTGAATTAACTGAAAGCATATAAAATGATCACCTCATCCTTATGACATATTTTTCATTCTTTAAAAATGTGCATGATAATATTACAAAAAAGTTCACGATTAATTCAATTATTATTGATGCATTATTATTTGATTCCAGCAGTTTTTACTTCAAAATGTTATTTTTTTTAAGTCCTCTTTTATTTCATAATGGTGTTTTTCCCAGTGGCTTATTTATTCCATAATGACTTGTCAGCAGAATCACTTCGCCTGCCAATCAGCATCCGTGGGTTGGACCTGCACCCCCATTGGCTGCTTAATTTTTCCTGGCTGCTCCATAACCAGCTTACAATAGAGTTTGTCTTGGGCTGCATCCTTCACAAGCTGTATTTGTAGGCCGATTTTGTTACAGCGGGCGACGAAGGCTGTAAATGCGGCTGAAGAATGTGTCATTGCGCGTTGAAGATGATTTTTTTAACCATAAACAGCAATGGCGGAGAGGAGTGAAAAGCTGTGAATAAAGTTGGATACATTAAATTTTCTGTGACATAAAAGTAACTTTTAAAAAGGTTTTAGGCAAGAAGTTAGCTATGTTAACCCGAAATATGTGCTTGGTTTGCTCGCTTGATTTTAAAAATGCTCGGAAGTGCTCGGACCGCAGTCCTCGGCTCGCTTCGCCGGCGTCCAGCTGACCTAGCGGCCGAGGCGCTCCATGCCCAGAGAGAACGCCTTTCTCTGCTTTCAGACTCCCACTGGCTTCCAGCTGACTGGGCGCCGGTTTCGGATCGCTATGCCGAAAGAAAACACCTTTCTCCTGACACACTGCTTTCAGACTCCCGCTGGCTTAACTGACCGGGGGAGTCTAGGCTCAGTATCCCGAGAGAGAACGTCTTTCTCTCTGCACATTGCTTTCCAACTCCTGCTGGAAGTAATTCATTTGTCAATCGTCACTGTTTGGTTAGTTCATTGTTATTATTTTCTACAAATAAATTGATGTATACATTCCTCAGAAAGTTTTAGTGCTTAAGTTGGAAAAAAGTTAATTACACAAAATATTTATGTTCAATGAATTTTGTTTTTGTGGTATTCTATATAAACATAAAATGTAACATTTGGCTGATCAGTGAATGAGAATAAAATGAAAGATGATAAAACAACATTTTAAACAAACAATTGTGAGCCATAATATGCAAAAGGAAAAATAATAACCGTTTACAGTTATTTACAGAGGAGACAACAGGATTAACCTTCGGGCTCCATTTGTTTGGCTTCACAGCTGCTTCGCACTGTCTCGGTTGCTAGGCAACATGAGTAACGCTAAAGTAAGGGTGGTGACTGTTGGAGGTTAGACCGTCCCATTCCTAATGCACAAGCTGATCTCTATCTTCCTATCTTCTCCTTTTCGTGGTCAATGAAGGACACGGCCAACATAGACCACATCCTTCAAAGGATGCAGCCTTTAATCGGGACCTCCAGGCCTGATGGGAAACTCTGTGCTGGATTGCTTTCGTCTGGATAAAGAAGCAGCCAATTATACTGCTCGCCCCACCCAGTTTCTCTTAATTGGCAGGCGAAGTGATTCTGCTGAAAAGTGTCATTATGAAATAAATAGGCCACCATTATGAAATAAAAGATTATTTTATAAAAACTAATGGAATTAAACAAAACAACCTCAACAATAAGTTTATATTATTGTGAAAAATATTAATGTAAGATAAAGATTTTATTCTTTTTATTGATATACACATGAGATGATTTTAAAGGCATTCAATTATTTCACAATTTCATTGTCACTTTGAATATTTATATCTTATTTATTCAAGTAGATAATTATTTCAGAATGTTTTATTTATTCATTTCATTTTGAGCACTTTGGTGTTCCATATCTCCAGCCTGGGTTTACTGGCAACAAACCAAGCTTCTCTGAGCTCTGTTTCAGATGTTAACTTGGGGATGAGGAAAAGTCTGTGGTTCTGGGGGTTAGGAACCAAGCATCTCCAGCCTGGTTTGGGGGTTTAAGTGGAGATGAAGCAAGCATATCCAGCTTGGGTCTGTGGCTCTAGTGGGGATTAACGTAATACCTTCTGTTGTTGTAGTGGGTATAAACTGACAATACCCAGTCTGTGGCACTAGTGGAATAAACCCAGCATCTCCCGTCTGGTGTCCGTGGTTCTGGCAAAGATGAACCAAGCATCTTTACACTGGAATGGTGGGGATAAATGGGAGATCCTTAGCATGCGTCAGTGGTTTAGGTGGGAAGAAGTAGAGCGTCTCCAGCCAGGATCATTGGTCCAAGCAGAAATTAACTGACCATCTCTAGCCTGGGCCAGTGGAAACTATTGAAAGATCTTCAGCCTGAGGCGGTAGCTTTAGTGGAGATAAACGGAGCATATCCAAGTATGAACAGAGCATCTGTTAGCATCTGCAGGCTAAGTCTGTGGTTTTGGGGGTCATGAACCAAGTATCTCCAGCCTAGGTCGATGGTGTCTTAGGGATCAAACCAAGTTCTGCTGTGGATGAAGTGAGTATCCACAGGCTCACTTGGTGAGCATAAGGCTGGTGGTCACAATATTATGAGTGAGCCCTCACATGCAAAAATTGATAAGTATAAATGAGATGATGGTTATCTTGTGGTGGCAGGTATGTGTTTTCCATTTTCTGTTCGGAGGCCTTTCTGGGCCCAGAGAAGGACATTACACGCAGCAATCCCCTCAGATCAGCCAGCTTTTAGGGAAGAAGAATCCCCCCAGAGTGAAGTTATCCCAAATCCTCTTTTTCTCCTTCAGGGGGAAAAAAGTTTGCTGCCAGCATGCTTTTGTAGTCAGCCTCAAAAGATTTGCGGCAGTCAGCATTAAAAGGCACAGATCTAAGAAGACTCCTCCAGCTGAAATACCTACAGATGAATGAAGAAAGAGGGGAGTTAGAGAGGGACAAACCGGTGCAAACATTAAAGGCAGATGTTAAGCATTCATCTTGTTTTGGCTTTGTATGCCAAAAAAAAACACAGGACACTACAACAAAAAGTACCAACATCATCCAGTAATGCTTTGATTTTCTCTCCTTTTTCCACCATGTTCACACTCTTTCATTGAAAAGGTTAGTCTCTCTATTCACTTCTGTTCACAAACACGCTCATGCAGACCGGTTACCAGGGCAATGATGTGGCAGATGACATCACGCCCTGACTGTATTGTGTGGTGAGACTTCATGGGATGGTGGTGTGGCTTGGTGAAGCACTCCTTTAGCATTGTCCCTCCTTTTACTTGCCCCTCAGTTTCCCCTTCCTCTGCTAGTGTCTCACAGCATTGGACTGTCCAGCGCGCCTTGCGTTCCCTGGGAAAGGATTAATTATTCAGCACACCGCCTCAATTAAATCTGAATGTGGCAGGTGGAGTAACCTTTTAGCATGGCACAGTTCTTATTAAGGTAGATGCTTTGGCCTTGTTTACATTCTGAGCTTATCGGATTCCTTCAGACGCTTATCACATAGCTTTCCGCCTGCATCGTTGCTTGTGATGCCGGTGAGGACTGGCCTTACCTAGGCTGGAATGTAGCTGGATACATTTCCTCATACAGCATCTGGTAAAGAAGAAGAGAAAGATAACCTATTCTATTAATTGTGCTTCTAGAGCTTTTACTGTTTCAGAGCATCTTGCTCAGTTAGATTGGATGGGTAGCATCTGTGAACAGCAGTTTTCAAGTCTTGAATTTTATGCCCACTATTCTTCATGATAGCCTAAGCTAAGCTATAGAAAATGATAGTGTCTGTGATCAGATATTTACAACCCTTGCCACAGATTTTTATTTTTGCAAGTTATTTTTATTTATGTATTAATTTTTACACTAGTGGTCTTTATTCAACAGTAAGCTGACAGGAAATAAGGTTGAGAGAGAGGGGTGAAGACTTGTACCAAAGGCCCATGGGCCGGGCCTTGAATCCGGGATGGCCACGGTGAGGACTGAGGCCTCTTTACAAGGGCCGTATTCTTTACCCCTGCGTCTCCACCACACCCATCTTACCACAGATTTTTAGTGGAACTTAGATGTGGACTTTGACTTATTTGTTGTTGTGTTACTTAATAAACGCCGTTGTACTGCTGGAATTTGGATTCTGTCCAGCTTCAAGTCTTTTGCAGCATTTTACAGGTTTTCTTCCAGGATTGCCTGGTATTTGGTTCCATCCATCTTGCTATCAACTCTGACCAGATTTACTGTACCTGATGAAGAAAAGCATCCCCACAGCATGATGCTGTCATCGGCAGGTTTCAGGGTGACGATGATGTAAAAATGATGATGTGCTTGCGTTAGCGTTTATGCCACAGATACTATTTGGGATGTAGTTTTGGTCTCATCTGAGCAGAACAACTTCCATGTGTTTGTCATAGATCGCGTGACAAATTACTGCAAACTGGATTTTCTATGGCTTACTCTCAACAATGGATTTATTTTTGCCATTCCTTCCTTGAAGGGCTTTTGACAGACACTCCCACCAGTGACGTGCGGTAGGGTTCATAGCTGGTGATGCACTGACGTCATCAGAGTCAGATTTACAAATATATACACTACAGAGTAGACTCATTGCAAAGTGCTGAAAGAGACTGATTGAGCCAAATCAATTCACCAAGAGACATGGAAAAATATTGATTCTTTGATGAAAAAAAATTAAAATAAATTATTTGTCATTTGATTGGTAACAGTTTATGAGTTATGATGGATTTCTGCATTTGTAACACATTCTAAAAATATAACACACATTACGCACATTTCATTACAAAAACAAAACATGAATAATTATCGCTGTCTTACCTCTTCTAATAAATGAAGTCCACGCAGCGCTCTTTCTGAACAAAAATATCATCATTTTCCGGTAAACATTCTCTTTATCTTCTTCAGTTTTAAAACTCTCTCAGTCTCAATGGAGCTCACTGCCAGGGAGAAAAGCCTTCCTTGATCAGTCCTGTTCTGGCTGTATGTTTAGAGTCTTTTTAGTGCTTTACTTATTTAGCATAACTCGCTAATAATACAGCCATAACTTGCTGTCACTCTACAGTTTTGGGATCAGGAGCGGTGCCCCTTGAGCGCCCCCTGCCTAGAGGCCAAGGAACTGCCGGCCTCACCAGTTCTTTGCCGTTCATGATCGGCCAGCAGCACACGACAGAATGTTACCCGCACACAGTTTGATGACCAAAACACAATTCGTAATCCACATACATTAAATTATGGAAAATCAGTTCATAACTGTTTGAACAATTGAATTTATGATCTAGAGACAGGAAGATGCATTCACAGAATGGAAGCCAGCGCAGTCAACATGGGATTGCGCAATCCCAGGGGAGGCCAAGCTCGCTGCGGCCTCACCGGCTTCACTATCAAGCGCCACCAAGGATTTACATGAAAAATAGCGAAAAGTCTGCGATTTTAAAGAGAATATGATCAAAAATGAGGAAATTATATATAAAGAAATAACTTTTATTACAAATGACTGAGTGAATCACAATTTATATTATGTTATCATCACTATATATTTTATTTCTTTCCATGATGACAAGTGAGGCCTGGCCTCACTTGCCTCCCCTGACTGCACGTCACTGACTCCCACCTGATCTGTGAATCAGCACAGCTCCTCCTGAATTACTAAGGGCCTTTTGGTTCCTTCTATTACCATGCTGTGCTTGCCAGGTGTGGCAGGTTTAGATGGACAGCCATGTCTTGGTATGTTTGCAGCTGACCCATGCTCTTTCCATTTTCACATTAAATAGTGCCTTGTGAGATGTTCACGGTGTTTGATTTTTTACTCGACCCTGCTCAAGACCTTTGCTCAACATTATTCCTGACCAGCCCAGTGTGTTTCTTGATGATGATGATGCAGTACTAACAAGTTCAAGGGGTATGAATACCTCAGCAAGGCATTGTCAGGGAAGGGTTTTATACATTTACATGTGGCAAAGTGTGAAATAGTTTGCTTCCAGTTCCAACTTTATTACCATTTCAATTTGCTGTCAGAAACAAGACAGGACATAGTGTGTCACCATGAGCTGCATTTTCTGGTATAATGGATATTTGAAAACCAAAGAGAGCCTCCATCACTTGTAGAGACCATCTTTTTCTCTTTGCATTGTTTTTGTTGTTGCAAAAAGAGTGAAAGGGCAAGAGCACAAAGAGGACTAATACAGTTGGGAACAGCCAGTGCGAGACATAAACTGAAGCAACATCCTCCATTTTCCAGCCCAGTATTTTCGGCCGATATGTAACTGATAATTGCGGATTGATTTTTACATGTCTGAAAATGTTTTATGCGGCCAACGTACGGCACATGAAAACACCAAAGCGGGCTTCTGCGACTGCACACAACGGCGACGCGTAACGCGACTTAACGAGGAGAAAAAGCCTCGACGGTCTCTTTCAATGATCCCCATCCCCCAGTTCCTGTCTCCCCATTTTTCGCTCTTCCTCCATCAGAGGAGGTAGCGCCTTTGTCGAGCAGGAGCACAGAGACCTCACAAAGCGAGGGAAGATGTCACAACAAACAAAAACAGCATAGTAACCCCCTGAAATCTAATCAGGAGCCATTGATTCATGCTCTGAATGGAGACTGAGTACCTTGAGAGTGGCTCATCCAATAAGGCCATATACAGCATGACAGGGTCCTTCACAATTCAGCTGTATGGTTCCCTGTCATTCTGTTCTCACCTTTAGACTCGACTCTATCAACTCAAAGATGATACAATAATCACGCCACTCCAAGATTTCGTGTCCTCTTTTTCAAGGTCTGCTAATACATGTATCATCTGTGTACATCAATCAATAATTTTCTACCCCCACTCCCCTTTCTGACTTGATTTGCTGAGTATTCTTTGAAATCCAATAGGCCTTTTTTCCCTTGATATGGACAGACGTGAGCCTATGCAGCCTTATTTACCCTGATTGTGCTCATAAACAGACGCTTCAACTGAGCGATTAAGAATAACGTGAACTATGTTTACTTTGGGCTTCTTGAAATCCAAAGAAAAGAAGGATCTAGGATTTTATTTTTAGACTTCAAAGCAAAAAAACTTCAATATTGTCAATAGTAATAGCATATAAACTGTGTTTTTCTACCTCCATCGCGTCATCGTTATCTCTCGCCTGCCTTTGGCTTTATGACACAGAAAGCCAAAGGGAAAAAAAATACATTAACAGTGTAACTCCATTAACACTTATAGTAGCAATCTGTGACATTTCAAATGAAATTATTGAATCTATAATACGTGCATGCCCTTCTCAGAGTTTTTAAATGCTCAATCTAATGCAACAACTTTGCTCTTATTATTTGTAATGATACTTTGGCATTATAGGGTGGAAATATTGATTTTGGAACCCAGAGCATTTATTGTGAAGGTAAATGTTATTATTTTAATATTGGAGCCATGCTAATTTAATAGAGTGTAACATACGCACCGTGGTGTAAGCCGCAGGGTTCTCCCCCGCCTCGTCTCTCTCCCTCTCCTTTGGTCGGCCAATGAGCTTCACTCTATATACGCTGATATAGAGTAATGTCAAAGACGAGTCATGGCAGCTCTGCAAGTTTCCATGTGACAGACTCCACTTCAGCGATCAATGGTGCAGGTTTGTGATGTGGTGATGTTTTACATGCAGTGCCAGCCTTATTTATATAGTACGCTAAACATTCATAGAAGCACATAGATATTTCTGTTGAGTTTCAAAGACCACATTGTAAAGTAAGTAAACTTTATTTAAATAGAACCTTTCACAGGATAAAAACCACAAAATGCTTCGCAATAAAAACAACAATAAAACAACACAAAATAAAAAGATAAAAACAGCAAAATGCAACTTCATACAATAAAACTGCTTAAAAACTAGACAAAAGCCAGTCGGAACAAGTGGGTCTTCAACTGCTTCTTAAAAGATTGAACAGAGCCGAGACATAAAGATAAAGATAAAGGCAACGCATTTCACAGTTTGGGGGCCACAGCTTTAAAAGACCGATCCTCTCTGGTCCTGAAATTAGTTTGTGGAACCATTAACAGCCTTTGGCTGGAGGATCTCAAACTACGACAAGGGGAATATGGTTGTAAAAGGTTGGTAATATAAGCTGGAGCTTGGCCACTCAGGGCTCTAAAAGTAAAGTGTAAAATTTTAAAATGAACTCTAAAATTCACTGGTAGCCAATGTAAAGAGATTAAAACTGGGGTAATATGCTGTCTTTTTCTTGTGTTGGTTAAAAAGTCTTGCACTCATGCGCAGCGAAAAGAAGTCAATAAGTACATCTTATCTAAATGCAGATATACTGCACTTAAATGAGATGATGGAGGTGAGTTGTTCCTATTTTAAGTGCAAACATCTCATTCCATTGGCAGATCATTTAAACTTACCTGATCAAATCAACCATCACACTGATTTCAAGAACATTTTACTTACTTTTACTTCCCTTTTTGCAGTGTAGTTAAAATGCATAGGTAGCTCATGTAAATGCTGACTCAGCAATCATAGCACCAACACGGATATTCGTTGAACAGCCAGCTTTTGTGATGATCTTTCTGTTGAACAGTAATATGCCTGCTTCCAAAAGGGTTTAGGCCCTTCTGAGCCGTTCTCCACACTGTTTAACAACTTATCCCTAGTTGTGTCACTCTGAGCAACCAGCAGGCATAAGCAAAACACTGCACTCTGTGCTTTCCTAAAGGAATGAGCGTACGTAGATGAGGTTGATGTTTTTCCTCGTTTCTCATTAATAGACTCGCAGGTCCTTGGCCTCTTGGTCGTTACCGCGGCAACCGACCCATTTGCCAGCCGTATGTAAAAGTGAGGATAAATACGAGACGGGGTCAAACAATCTGATCCCCAGATAGGTGGAGTTGCAGCACTACGGTGAAGTCATTCTGTGAAGCTCTCGGCTCTTCGTCAGCACCCTAGTTCCTGTCTTTCTGTCTCTGGGGCGCTGTCAGACGTCCAATCAGCTGTCTAAACGAGCTGAGTGGGGTTAAAACACACATCTGTTCTCCCACTTTCATCACTTCAGCTGCGTATATGTCTGCATGTGAGAATGGATGCATTTGTGGGAATGTTTGGTTCTGAATAAGCTTGCAAAAACTAATTAGAGACGAATGCATGCTCGGCATATGGGTGCGTGTGTGTGCGTGTGTGTGTGCTTGGATAAAGAGGTGGAGCCTTTTTTTATGCTCTATCTAAGGCGGTTCTACTGGAGAGGAGGGGTTTCAGTCCCCCCCCGCCCCAGTTAACAGATATGAAGCTGTCAGGGGAAGAATAGCTGCATTCATTGAATGACACTTATTTTCTCCCACTTTACACAAGTGCAGCGAACAAAACAGGCCGGGGAGAGCCGAGGAAGACATTTTCATCGCATTTGGAGGCAATGACAGACATGCAGCAATTACTGAGAGTCTAAGCAGACAACATGAAAAACAGCCAGTGGCTGTGCGGCTTTGTTACTGCGTACTTTAAAGCTGCATTAGGGGTTTTTGCTGTCTCCGTGTTAACATGTCAATAGTGTGTAAGAAGTTGATTACTTGGGTTATGAGGACACAGTGACCCTCTATATACCTTCTTCCCTTTTAGATATGAATATGATATAATATAATGTGAATAGAATATGAATATTATATATAATGCAATATCTCGTTTCACCGCTGTTACCGAAAACCATACAACAAGCAAACATAAA
This sequence comes from Fundulus diaphanus, assembly GCA_037039145.1. Taxonomy (NCBI): domain Eukaryota; kingdom Metazoa; phylum Chordata; class Actinopteri; order Cyprinodontiformes; family Fundulidae; genus Fundulus; species Fundulus diaphanus. The sequence continues at coordinate 32,344,007 of CM073127.1, read as the reverse complement.
AAATTGTTATAATAATGTAATGGAAAGAAGTTTACTAATACATTTCGACTATTAATGAGGTAATTCTCCTAATTTGGTTCTGGAGCGTTACTAATTGGGTGCTTCTCTTTGATAGTAAGTTCTTACTACTTACATCCCTTGAACTTTCCAACAAGTTTGTTGCAAATTAAAAAAATATATATATTTTACAAATAAAAACTTAAAAGTGTGGCGTGCACATGCATTCATTCCTCTTGATTCAAGGCCTTTAAAACCACCTTTTGCTACAGTAACTGCATGTTTTTTTTTTCTATCTCTCTTAAAGCTCTGCACATCTTGAGATTAAACATTGTATGTGTCAAACAACTCAAACCCAGTCAGATTGGAGGCGAACCAGCTTTGAATGGATGACAGATTTCAAATCTGGTCACAAATTTAATTTAGGTCTGGAGTTCGACTAGACCTGTCTACAACAAATGTTTTCCAAAAATGCTTTTTGCTAAACCATTTAATTCTATAACCTGGCTGTTTGTTTAGGGTTACTGATCAATTTTCTGCCAGACAAAAAACATCCCCAAAGTATGTTTCTGCCAACAAAATGGCTAGTGCTTTAAAAGTTTTGATGCAGTGTGAATATTCTGGCACACATGTGGGTCAAAATGTTAAATTCTGGTCTCATTTGACAAGAGATTGTTCTACCACATGTTTGCTTTGTCCCCCGCATGGCTTATGACAAGCTGCAAATGGACTTCCTATTTGCTTTCTTTAAGCAATGACGTGCCCCCCTTCCACAACCCAGATGTAGGCACTGCACAACTACAGTAGTAGCTGTCCTGTAAGCCAAATTTCACACCTGAGCGTTGGAGCTCTGCAGCTACTCAAAAGTTAGCACAAGCTTGTTGATGTCATCTATGAATGATGGTTTTGGTGGACACCTATGTCTTAAAATAGGAATCAAGACAGTTTATTGTCATTATGTGTTAGCATAAGGGAATATTGATGAGGCAGACACCGGCTCAGACTGCACATGAATAAACTTATAACACGGACACAAGACATGATCTTTCCATATAATTTTAATTATTTATTTATTTATTTATTTTTAACTCTTGATTGCAATGGCCGACAACAAGAGCTGTTTTTAAGTCTGTTAGTTGTTTATTTATCGTTTACCACTGAATAAACTGTGTTCTGTGAATGTTCAAAGCTAGTGATAATTGTGTTTTTACCGGGTCCCACTTTAAAACATCCCCACAACTTTATAAGATAAGATAAGATAAGATAAGATAGGCTTTATTGATCTCACATTGGAGAAATTCACATGTCACAACCCTCCTCTGTCTGATGTGTTCTTTATTCTTCATGATGATGTTTGTTCACCAATGCCCTCTAATAAACCTCTGAGGCTTTCCAAATAGTTTTACGTTTACGCTGTTATTAAATCACACATTTAAAATAAAAAAAATTCGATTTTAACAATTCTTAAAAATGCTGTGTTTCTTGTGCAACGAAAACCCTTTGAAGGTTGTGGCTGTGATGTGATTAAAACTGTTAGTGTCAGGGGTATGGATACTGTAGCAAGTTGCTGTGTGTCTGTATGTGTTTGTTATAGATGTTTGTCCATTGGGTTTACAAGATACCAACTATATATATGGACCGTATGTTCAGCCAATATCTCTATTTATGTGTTGTCACATTGCCCACTCTTGGTTATCTAATAGCCTGGCAGCAACAATTTATTCTACCTATGCCATGTGGCATAGGGGCTGTAATCTGGCCATGACTAAATTAAAAGTCCTTTGGTGCGGAAGTGGATAACAGTGTCTGCCTGTGGCTCACCTTGTGTCCCTTCTGCCTCCTCCTGCCTCATTTTCTTTGCCTAGCCTTTTGCCCTCATGGCCACAAGCCAGTTTCCCCACTAAGACCAGTATCCCATTGCACTAATAAAGAATGTGTCTTAACCAGAATAACACTCATGTACAAGAGAGACATACACACAGTAAAAATCAACAGCACATTGACATGTTGAAAGTAAACACACAGCGCAAGGCATCCTTTCATGCAAAGTCAAATTAAGCACAGACTCATACACACACACTTGAGCGGACGCCCCACTCAGCAACAGCGGAAAGTGCATAGTTTTGTTTTAGTGGTTGGCGGTACGGTTAGAAATTACTCTACTGAAGTCATCTTCCTGATGTCTTTAAAGCATCTTTAGAAAAAAAACAAACCTCCATAGTATGGCAGAAAACAATTGCAGCATTAGATGATGGAAAAATCTGGAAATGTTCATATATTATATAAATTTTTCTTTTTTTTTGTATTTCACATCACAGCAATTATTGTTACTTAACACATTCAGGAAATGTTTGAAACTGTGAAGCAAGAAATGAGACAACGGACTCTACTGGATGATTAAAAAGTTGGCTACCTCTTAATTTTGAAAGATTTTGCATGGATTCTTCTTTTTATTCTCTAAATTTTAGTTTCTGTTGGAGTTTGCTTTTCTGTTTGGCTGTTAGTGTAATTTTCTTTCTCAAGACATCGGGTACACTTGGCTCATTAATGATCCCTGACACACTGTGTGTAAATGAACAGCAGAGTTGTAGAAAAATATTACTGCTCTTTTTTTTTTTTTTTTTAAATCAACATTTTTCCAAACCATACGATAGTAAACACAAAGCACTTCATCACCAGCAGAAAGGTGGTGACCAATGGTTTAAATACAAATACTGTCTTTAAAGTAATTTTATTTTGCTTATCTGTAATGCTTTGTGCTCGGAGACGAGCTTGCCCTGCATGAACCTTGACACTGGAAAGCATTAAGTGGTTTTTCACACTGGAATTCAGAGCAGATACGGATAAAAGGGACTTTGCTATTTAAAGTAGATAACTGCTAAAGCCAGTAAAAGCCTATACCTGCTTCTTTGTTGCCATTTCTCTCACTCTGTGTCCTTATTATCCTGTTTTGATGCTTAAGGGAGGCAAATGAACTTCGGGTGCCTTGGAATCTCTTAATGAACTCTCTCTCACCCCTCATTGTATCCTGCATGCATTAAACTAGAACAGTTTCTGTATGCGATATGAGTGGTTACACAAATCCAGACAGACTTACTTGAAACTTGCAAAAATTCACTCTTGGTTGCTGCATGACCTCATGGACACCACACATACAGACAAACACACGTTCCGTTTTGCTACCAACACCATGTGCACGCTGATGACATGCAATGCGTCCCTTCATTTTGTGGCCAAAGAAGCTGGGTAGTTAATAGCTGTATGTAGGCATTAGTAAAGGTGTGCTTCATATGAGCTTTCCCAGATTAAACTCATATTTGATGAAAGGTATGAACGATGCACGTAATGTAGGGCATCTCTTGCATGTATATGATGTTTTAAAATATTTTTTTTGCTGACTCGTTTCAGCCACTGATACCTATTCTTCATTTATTCTTGGAAATATTTGGAGTTTAACCAATAAAACTGTTAGAACAGTTTCCAGGGAGACGTTTATTAACAGATTTAAGTGGAAAGTAGGTAGGTTTATCAACTAAAAGACATTAAGTTTTCTTTATGTTCTTTTTTAAAATGTGTCTATTTAATTCTGAACAATTGTGAAGACAATTCTTCATATATGAATTATTTTATTTGAATATGTAACAATGTTGTACAGGAAGAAAATAAGTTGTTTTAGTAAACAAATTTATTTACTGAAATAACTTGGCTAATTTTTACCTAATAACCAAACGTTACCCTTGGATGGTGATATTATTCAAATAAATTGTAATAAATCCACATTTTCCAAATTTCTCTGATTCTCATCTGAACCAGAATTATTTTTTCTTTATATAATCTTCAAAACTACTTGTTCAGACTGATCAATGCCAAATGCACCTAAATAATTAATAAAGATCCAGATTCATAGTCATTAGAGCTTACAGACAAGTTTAATGGATGCAGAGGATCACCACCCTAACAACAGACATCTCTGCTCAGACCTTATTGGCACTAGAGTCATGGGTAAGTCTTTATTCACACCTCCCTTTCTGGTCTGTCCACTCAACCAAAAAGTCTGTGCGACTTTAACTAGATCATCCCGTCTGCTGGGACTCTCCAGACGTCTGCGTGCAGCCCAGATTTTTGTGATTGCACTGACTCTGCAAGACGGCATTCAAAGGGTGGAGCAAAACACGTGCCAGAAGAACACTTGAATAAAACTACAAAATGTTTGTTTTTTAAGAAGTACAGTTTTGCCAGATGTGCTGTTTTGTCCAGTTGGATAATTCATCTTGCAGGAAGGAAAAGGCTGCAAAAAACTGCTTGACATTCCTAACTTTCTTCTTTCTTTACACCTTTTTTTTTTGTTCTATCCAGGATAGGTACACGCCACCACAATACTGGTCCCCAATGAAACTGTTATGAAAACTATAAATCTGTGAGAATGCCAAAAACAGTATGAACATGGTCACTTGCGTCTCAGCGATGTCCGAGTACCTCGTGTCTGTGGACACGAAGACCTATCCTAAGAGTTTAAGAAGCACTTTGCTTCTGCCATAAACTCATCTGCTTTGTCCTTCATTTAAAAAAAAGAAACCTAATGTGGGACCTGGTTTGTAATTAAATCATAAAACATTGCCAAAATAATTGTAAACGTTTTAAATCAGTTCTAACACGTTGACATGGTAACCGTTTCCCTAACAGCCATAGCTTAGATAACAACTGCCTCAGGTTCAAGAGGCTCAGCTCGCTAGCAAGTTTGACTTTAGCTTTAGCGCCGTCACTAAACTATGTAAAGCTGGATGCAAATTTAAATGTTTGCAAACTTTTTTTGATCTTACGACAGTTCTAAATTTTACTGACTTGATGTATTTATTTATATTACAACCCATATATCAGCACCTCTGACCTCTATTGAATAACACAAGACTATTACGGATACAAGTTGATTGAACTAACATCCTCCTTTAAGTTCTACAAAAAAAAAGTAAAATAAAAAAAAAAAATATATATATATATATATATATATATATATATATATATATATATATATATATATATATAATTTGTTTGATTTAGAATGAAATTCAAATAGTTTGAATGACTAAAATGTATTTCCCCTCAATATCATGCTTGAGCCAAATCTATTCGGTCTTAACTCCCATCTGGGATTTTGCCTCTTTATGTTTCCCGTCGCAGACAGTTTTTCAGCTGTGGTAGCATACCGTATAGCTAATAATAAAGAACCTCTCAGTGTTTAGGCACAGCAGAGAAATATGGTCATTCAAAATAATCTTTAAAGCTGCTAAAGAGCCAGTTGAGTTCTGAGAAGTCATAGAAAATAAAGGTTATAGAAAATGAAGAGAGAAAGAGAGAGAGAGGCCACATCGTTAGGATCAATTCAGATACGATAAAGAGCGACTTGAGAGAGCCACTGAGAGCAGGGAAGAGGAACAGGCAAATGAAGAGTGACACAGAGTGGAATAGAACATATGTTGGGCTCAGGCAGCATGGCCAGCTCTCTAGCTTCCTTAAGCTCTTTTCACAGTTATGGATGTACATGCAATTGGCTGGCGGTCTAGCTGGGTGGCTGGCACTTGTGGCTGCTCAGTGGTCCTGAACCAGCCTATTTGAAAAGCCTGATGTGTTTTATTTGGGCCTGCTTCATCCTGTCATCTGCGCTCGGAGATGGACTGTAATTGAGAGTCAACTCTAATCTGCATAGTGGGGAGCTGAGGAGAGTCTGAGCTGGAGAAGGGAAAGCAGTGTGGATAGACTTGAATCTTGCACCACATGTTTTTTTTGTTTTTTTTTTATCAGGGTGTGGATAATATTGACAAATAATTTTATACGTGTTTTTGTAGCAGTGTTTTAAAGCATGGGCTGGTTACCAGTAGCAACGAATGTGAAGATTTAACAAAAGATGATGGTTTTAACTCTTTTTAATGGGATTCCAGGAGAAGTACAAGAGTGACGAGCAGCTTCTCCAGTTGTGTGTAGCATTGGGTAACACACCGCTACCCCCTCCCTCACCCGCTGCCGAGCACTGCCGGTCGGCTGGCTGAAACATAACCACAACTTTTTCTCATTATGAAAGAATAGACAAATTCAGCTGTTTGGATGTAATACCATAAAACATATTGGCAATTATGGTGTGGAAACTTAAAGAGTGCCCTTCATCACTCTTACTGAAGTGAAGCAATTTTAAAAGCCCTTAAATTGGATTTTACATCAATCTTTTAAATCTTCATACTTTTTTATGACACCGTGAAATTCTACTTTTGCTGAAGGTTATCATGCTGCGAGAATCTTCAATGCCTACTGAATTTTTCGGTCTTTTCTACTGTGAGCCACAGGATTGCAACTCTCCGGAAAAGAAACATAAACTTGAGGTCACAATTGCCAACAAACATTTTCCACACAGTCTTCGTCTCTGTTTCTGCGTTCTTTTCTCCTCGTCTTTTTTTTTTTTTTTTTTTTTACTCGCTTGTGTCTCGTTGCTGCCCTTGGGTTTAAACAGCACAGCTACTTTTTAAAGCATACATAACAAACAATAAGATCAGTCTGAGCTCGCTCGTTTGTTTTCCACCGAAAAAATGCCTAATGCTCAATAAACCTTGAAAAGCCGGTAATAGCCCAGAGGAGCCCAGTGTTCGAAAGGCCAGACCCTTGTATGGAGTGAGTGCTGTCTTTGTGTGTAAAAGTGAATGTGTGTGTGTGTCGGTGTGCATCTGCATGCTTCAGATTAGTGTTTTGAAGAAAATCTACCAGTGTAGCAACACTGCTTTCACATGTAGCTGAGTCTGACAAGCAGTCAGTGAGTGTAAGGAGATGCATTATGGTCCTGGGGTTAGGTAGGGGAGCTGTACAGTATGTGATGGGGGTTGGGGTGGAGGGGGGTTTCGGGGGGGGTGTAGCGGTTCAGCAAGGCAAGGCCCTTCTGTCTCCCTGTCATCTTGTAGTGCCACTGGGGGTTGAAAGTGCCAGCGCGTGTGTGTGAGCGGCGCAGTGATGCGGGTGGGCGCACAGCCGAACGTGCACTTGACTGGCACTGTGGCACTTAGCTAGCAAGTGGCTGCTGGCTTGGCGGTGCTCCAGGTTAACTCGGCGTGCTGTGAGGTTTTTTGTATCCGTGTGCGTTGGGGTTGATGTGGCACCAGATGCCACTCCATGTGCCCAAATTCTGTTGACATTTGGAGCATGGGCAAATGGGCACATTGGAAAAAAAAAAAAAAAAAAAAAAGAGCAGAAAAGGGAGGGAAATTTAATTATACGAAGAGCAGCATCAGCCTCAGCCGTTGCAGCGACGGTGCGCTCGAGACCGGGGAAAGATGTGAAGACTCGTGGAAACGTCACCCATGGTCGCAAATTCAGCAAAAACATACCGTCGCACATTTTAGCAAGTTTAAGCAAATATGGCGGTACGTATTTTGTATATATATTTTTACACTCTCTGTTGGAGGCCAGCCGATAAAAAGAGCAGAGGGAATGAGATTGAAGGAAGTTAAAGGGGGCAGGAAGAAAGGAGTATGGGAGGAAGTTAACTGAAGAATGGCCGTGTCTGTGTGCATGTGTGAGGGGGATAATTTGATTAAGCAGGCTGGCAGGTGGAGGAAGTGGCAGAGTTAGGGTGACAGGTTGATGTTGTCTTCTCCTGGCACAGTCTTCACCCAAACTGGGAAGAGATGGAGTTAAAGGAACAGGGAAGAAGGTCGCAGGAAAGCAGAATAAGATACAGTCAGATAGTGTGGGTACAATATAAATATACAAGGGATTTTAAACCATAAGGTTTGTGATGATTGTAAAATCATCACAAACTTTTTTTGTTTCATCCATCTTTCCTTTTTTTTGGCACCAATGTCACAACAGCAACAGTTCAGGCAGGAACGCAGCTTTTCTAACAGTCCAACCCTCAACTACGCTACAATCGTGCTTATATAGATACAGACAATACCACTGATCAAATTTAGGGGATTTCAGCTCAACAGAGGATTTACAAATAAAGATATACAATTTGCTACTGCACTTATTTTACACACACAGCATACATCTGACTACCAACTGGTACAGATTAAATATCATACAAAACAAACTGAGTCAGGTCAAACTAAAATGTCAGTCCACGTCCACCCTCCTCTTTAGCCCAATGGTTTGTCCCAATGAGGCTGACGATTTGGGATTTTCCATGAATCTTGCCCCAGGAAGTTGACCTAAAATAGAAAGAGATTAGTGTTGTTGTTTTTTTAATAAAAATTAACCAAGCAAAAATAAACTTTCTGTTCAATTCACTTAAATTAAATTCTATTTATATAGCGCCAATTCATGAAACATGTCACCTAAAGGCACTTTCCAAAGTCAAATTCAATCACTGTTGGGAAGTATAAGTGCGTGCTTCACTTTAGTGACGGGGATGCACCCTCACACCTTTGTTCCATTTTGAGGCTGGTTAATGACCTCACTCTTACTCATTATTTAGCATGTGCTTTTTATCACTATCTTGGTATACTAGGTTATGGTTTCATATCTGCATAAATCTTCTCATTAGAATATTTTTACTGTTTCAAGGTCCCATGAGATGCCAGAAAACATGCTGGAGTGACTGGTTTATGCACAGGGTGACTTTGAAAAGTACTAATTTAATTCAGTTTCAATTCAGCTGAGTTTATTTATATAGCGTCAATTCACAACCGATATCATCTCAATGCTCCGTACAAAACATTCGATTCAATCCAATCATATTCAGACGGATTTAAAGTCAATCCAATAAGCCAAATTCTATACCTGAACAAGCCCCAAATACTCTCAGATTTTCAATACTTTGTCCAACATTATATGCCTTTAAGTCTTCAGTTTGTATGGTTGTTCATAAATGGCCACCATTTTTTTATCTATTAATTTTGCATTAGTTTGCACTGTAATACATCTGTCTGGCTGACAAAACTGGCTGTTACTACACTGTGACAAAACGCCAATCCCTTTTATGCATGAAGGCAATAAGAATCAAGAATCTTTTATTGTCACCACATAACATAAAATGATGCACACAAGTAATATATACATGTAGACATAACAGACCCCCCCCTTTTATATATATATATATATATATATATATATATATATATATATATATATATATATATATATATATATATATATATATATATATATATATATATATGTCAGTTAGCTGCACTGGTCAAACCCACTGCCTGAGAAGCCCAAACGCATAAAATAGTCTTTAGGGTGTGCTAAAGCCTGTACCGAGTTCAGAAAGTCAGTTCTTTTTAAACAATATGAATTATTGTGTTGTTGCGTGAATTAATCACTCAGAGCTTCTTTGATGATGCATTCATGCCTGCAGTAAATTCTGTGCAGTAAACTTAAACCTTCATATACAAAACTGTGCAATGAATCATTCCTGATAAGTTAGACTGTGCAAATATGCATTCACAGTAGTGTTATGGTGGACTGGTGCTGCATAAACCAAGTCCAGTTCTTGCAGACGGCATCCCATGATCCTCTGTGCTGTCCTCACCACCCGTCCTAAGTCCTTCCTCTCCTGCGCTGTGCAGTTCCCATACCATACAGTTATCCTGAGACAAAAAACAAACCCATAAACCCCATTGAAAAGGAATTCTGCTCCTGAAACATAAATGCATATACATTTTAAGCAATCAAAATCAAAATGTTCTTGTGATTTTAATCGCTACCCGCTCTTTCATCATGGAAAAGTGTATATTTAATCAGTCTTGGTTTAAAAACAGGGAATCAAGATGCATGGTGAAACATGGTGCTGAGAAGCCAACTTTGTTAACATATCAACACATGTTGGCTTGTGGCCTCCATCAGGGGTTCCTGGATTCCTCTCATCTCTTATAAATGAGGAATTCAAAAGATGCCAAACATCCATCATAACGAGTATAAGGTTTAATGTGTACTGTAAGCGCCTAAGTTTGGTAACTTGGATGTAAAATAACTCGAGTCATTGGTACATAAACAGTTTTAGTAGTGCTCTTGAAATAATCTTACAAATTCTTCAACTTAACCTACAGACACTTTTGGGAACCTTAAATAAAGCCCTGCCCCTCCCACACCTGTAGGTACTCATTTTCTGTGTTTCATTTTAGCCTTGGTTACAAGGAAGACCAATTCTGCTCCTCGGGAAAATTTGAGATCCCAGAAACATGGATGATCATATTATGACATGAAACTGTCCATGACTCTTCAAAGTAACTCTGTTTCAAGAATCCAGTTCATAGGTGATGAACGCCTTGTCTAGTTGCAGGCTTTCTAGCCGGGTAGATGGCGTCACTAATTAACCAGCCAATATCGGCTTGTTAGACTTTTTTTTTTACACTAGATAGAGGTTAAAAGGTTAAAACAGATTATATTTCACACAATAAGCTTTTGACAACTACGCTTACATGTAGCAGGTGTGTATTCTGTGATGTTTCCTTTAGTATATCTACCAAAATATGAAATGCTATATAATGCATTTGTTGCTTTTACTGTTTCAAATACCAGCTTTAAGATCATATTGTTGCATAACTTGCATGGTACAGTGAAAGTGTGGTATTTTTAGTCTGGTTTCTCATGCCTTGGGTATCTCACTGCAAAAAGGGAACTAAAAGTAAGTAAAGTTTTCTTGAAATGAGCGTATTTTTCTTGATTTTACCAGCTAAATAAGACTATTTGCCAATAGAATTAGTATTTTTACCCCTAAAATAAGATAATTAGATATTCTGCACTTGAAATAAGATGATGGCGATGAATTGTTCCTGTTTTAAATGCAAAATTCTTATTCCATTGGCAAATAGTCTTATTTACCTGCTCAAATCAAGGAAAAATACATTCATTTTAAGAAAGTTTTACTTACTTTTAGTTCCCTTTTTGCAGTGACGCCCACGCCTGCTGACTATGACTTGATATTGGAGTTTTACCCTCAATGACCATTATGTGTATTTGTCAGCGCAAACATTGAAATACATTGCGTCACACTTTCAACTAACCCTCCTCATCTCTGCTATTCTTTTCCACCAGAAAGCACATACTCTGTGTATGAAAACTTTACAGCTGTGTACCAATGAATAGATATCTAAAAATCTCCACTGAAATGCTCATCTTTAAACTCATGAATCCATACCAGCATGGATGTAGCCTGACTAAAATCAACCGTTTTGGTATTCTACTTACCGTATATTCAGTGTGTTGACAACAAATCTCACAACAATACTAGTATTGTTTATGCTTTTGTCAGACTCTTTTTGATAAAACTAATTTTTCTGGTACCCACCTTCTAGTATAAGTATTTTAGGGCCAATGCAGAAAAAAAAAAAAACGTGTGCCTTTGTCTCCCCTGGGTAGCATAAAACATAAACCCGGCATGAATCCAGGAATCTTGGAGGACTGGAATTTTTTTCTGTTCCCAACATGTATTTCAGTAGGTAACAGTAAAATCCATCCAAATACACTCATGCACATGTACTTACAGCCTCATTTATATGGAGAGGCTTATGGCTGGCATCGAGCATCAGGTCTCATAATAATTATTTTAAATTGCAAAGAGGAACGCAAGTCCTGGTGGGATACATTACTACTAGTCTAGCCAGAGATGAATTTCAGCCTGCACCTATGCACACTGCTACCCGCTTGCTTTTTATATATGTATATAAAATATATATGTGCAGGTGAAGGCATCTGTTTGTGACCTACACGGCTCAAATACACACACATGCTAGTAAGACCTAATTTGTTTTGGCTAGTGTAACGTACATATGGTCAGGGAGAATATTAAAAGGGAGACAAGGTCATATGACTATATCTATTTCTTTATGTATTTACAGTATACATTTGTAATGTGCTGCTGTAATGGCGTGACGTGACTGCTTACCTAGTTAAGTTGTTATTTACCTCTAGCCTCTCTGAGAGTGGATTACAGTGCCAATAGAGCTGTGCTGTATTGGCACAGCTCTATCGTTTCATCTCAATTGGATTTAAGTCCTAACTTTGACTAGGCTTCTCCAAAACCTTCACTTGTTTGTTTTAAAACGCAGAATTGTTACGTTAATTATGGGAAATTGCCCAGGTCCAAAAGCAGCTAAGCAGCCCCAGATCATCACACTACAACCATCATGTTTGACTGTTGGCAGGATGTTGTTTGTCTGGAATACTCTGTCAGTTTTACACCATTCCTAATACAGAAGATATCAAGATAAGGGCTGCAGCTAACGATTATGTTGGTATTATTTTAGTATTCTATTGATTCTTCTGATTAAAAGGACACACATTTGGCACATTCAGCAGACATTTAATTTAAATGCTTAAGCTTATAACAAATAGAAATACATAAAAAAAGAAAATGCAAGTAAATAAAATATTCCAAATCCTTTACAAAATCCAAATTTGATAGAAATAAGATAGAAACCATTTAGGGTAACATAGTGGCAAGTTACACTTTTCTTGTTTTTGTTTATTATTATTATTATTATTATTGCACTACAAAAAAATTCAAACAAATTGACAGAACCAGCAGCTCTAACAGCACAGTAGCATGGACAGTTCTTATATGTGAATGCAGGCTTGTGTTGGAACCTGCTGTTGTACAGTGAAGACACTCTGCTTTGTTGTTAATATATTTAGACTCCTGGCAAATGCTGTCTCTGGGTGTCACTCAACGATATACTGCACAGCAACGTAACACACACTGTTTTCACCGTTGTCTACTGTCTCACTGTAGCAACTAACCCCCCCCCCCCCCCCCCCTCTGTTTTCACATATTGGTACGACCCACCCTCAAACACGATCCGCACATGATAGGAAACTCGCAACTTAGTTGTAAATAGACACTCGGGGTGAGGCAGTCCACCGCTGCAACAGATGTTCCTTGCTCAGGTGTTGCAGCATCGAGGACATGCTATTGTGGAATGCTAATTCAGTTTAGGAGCACACGCAGTGCGCTGTTTTCTTTTCCGTTAAGCTTAAAGTGATCCCACCCAAATAAAATGACACTTTCTGCCGTTTTCTCTGTGCTTCATTTTGCCCTACGCCATCTCCCTTCAAAGCTGATAACCACACTAGGCATCTGGGTATCAACAGCATAGACACGCCATTGGCGGAAGCGAGAGCGTTGGGCACCACAAATAACCACCTGGTCAGAACACTGTGCGCTGAATAGTTAGACAGGATAAATAAGCTTCTAGGAATAATTTGCCTCAAGGAGTTTTAGTAATTAGGTACTTGCATCATTTAATCGTTTCAGCCCTAGTCAGCTGTTTTTTTGTTCAAAAATGTGAGATAGATGGTTCATTGTGTTCTTTGGCCACGCCCATGGATGCTATATTTTCCTCTTTTTTATTGTTGATTTATGTACATTGATTTTAACTGAGGCGAGTAAGGGTTGCTGTGTTTTTCGGGCTTCTTCTGTGACCTCCTGTATGAGTCATTTCTGTACTCATGGAGTGATTTTAGTTGGCTGGCCACACCTGGAAGGGTTTACCACTGGTTCAGATTTTCTTCATTTGTGGTTAATGGCTTTTGGTGTGGATTGTCACAGAACCAAATCCTTAGAACTGGCCCTTTAACGTTTTCCAGACTAATAGCTGTAGTGACTTAGTTTCTCATCTATTTTTAAGTTTCTTTAGTTCGGGGCATGATGCATACTTTTACAGGGAAGATCTGAGCTTTTTATCCTAAGAGACTTTTTTCCCCTTTAAATATGCACTTTCAGGTATCTTGCTTATCGGACATCTTTTCTCCTGTAAACGTCTCAGAAATATACACAGTTGAGATGGTTAGACTAAGAAACATCAAAAAGTAATTTAAGGGAGATGGATAGTCCAAAAAGGTACTTGGACCAGGAAAAAAAAGCATCCCATATTTTTAACCTTTAAGCTTGTAAGGTGCTGTGCGGTCTCCTTATTCTCATCAGTCCAAAGGTCTGAGTCCTCATTAAAGTCAATGTTTTTTTTCTGGCACAAAGTGGAAATGCTGTGAGGACAAGCTCCCGAGCTAAAGTAATACAGTTTTGTTTTTTTTAGATTACACTAAAGAGTGTCTAATATAAGTTAGTTTTCCAACCTTGCCTAAAGGTTTTTACTTAAGCTCACCAGAGAACACCCTGGGAGACTTGACTCAAACCTCAAATAATGAAGTAGCTACTTTTTAAAAAAGGAACCAAATTAGCCTTTGTTGTTTTTTCATGTAAAATAAACAAAAAATCCTGAAATGGGGATTGAATATGAGGAATTGATCATGTTTCTGATAAGTGAACCAAGTGTCTTCAAACTAGATGGAAGAAATAACAAACAAGGGATTGATAGATAGATAGATAGATAGATAGATAGATAGATAGATAGATATATTACATATATTAAGATAATATGTCATTACATAGAATGAGATCCTGCTCAAAATTATGTTTGTCATGAGGCAACAATTTAGTAGTATCCTAAGTGATGTTGAGTATTGGTATTGCCTAAGACGTTTCTCTTTTTTCTGATATTTAATAGCCACTATAAAAAACATTCATATGCTGAAAGGGTTTTTTGTAAAACGTTGCATATATATTATGAAGGTGTTCTGTCATATGCTATGTGTTTTCGCTGAATTTCCTGTTCAAACAGAAAGATATACAATTGTGTGTACATATTTTATTTAAAAAAAACACGCACAGTTTGACATACCAAAAGACGGCATGCCCATTAAACTTATATGACTGTGACTAAAACCGAGGATTCTCATTTAACACGCAAGTGACACCAAAACCCCACATAATGAAGGTGCCATCCTGTCAGGTACGAGTCGACTGGGTGGAATGGAGGTAATGGTGTGAGGTATATACAGATTTAACAGTCATGGACCACATGGTGGTGGGATGCGACGCTTCATAAACCTAACCCAACAGATAGAAAGGTGGAATTACACAGCTAGAACATGAGATGGACTCCTTCCCCATCCATGCGGTCCCTCATTCTTCCCTCCATCCCTCTCTTTCTCCCTTCTTTAACCCACACCTGAACCTGTCAGCTCTGCGTTGTGGAGAATTTTCCGGCAACTCTTCGACATCTCACTCTCGCCCTGCCTGTCAAAGACCGCTGAGGGCAGAGAGAGAGAGAAAGAGAGAGCAGGGGATGTACTGATGAATCCTCTCACAGAGCAGAAAGTTCACCTCGCAGGTAATCCTATAAAAAGCCAAGGTGAGGTGCTCTTCTGCCTCCTGCTCATTATCGCATCTTTACCCTGCACTGTAGCCGCTGCTCTGCTGGTATTTGTATAGTGGGATGGTGGAAGAAGAGGCGAGGGGGGTGAGTTGGGAAACTGGGGGCATAGAGACAGGGGAGGCCTTCTCACTATGCACACAGTGCTTGCACGTTACACTGATTTTTTTATTTTTTTTTGTATCCCTCTCTCTTTTCCCCTCTTTTTCTTTCTAAGTCCCTCCCTCCCCTCCGCGCTACTCTCAGTTCCTTTTTTAATCTTTTATTCATAGCTTAGCAGGTGATGAAAAATGTATGCCCTGGGTCTGGCATTGAAATAAATGCAAAACGAAAACAGAAGCAGTTTATACTGACAGTCTGAATATCTCTATCTAGAACAAGGCTGCTCGCCTGCAAATCGGGAAACCTGGTGCTCTCCTGTTAACGCCGCCGTGTAAATGATGCTTTGTGGCTTCCCGTGAAGCCGAAAAGATTAGTGTGTTTTGTTTCTGCCTCCACTCTCCTTGTTTTGTCTTTACCCGGAGGGGAGGGAAGTGGGCACTTTTTTTTTGGGCATGGTTTCTCAAATCTTTTCGGCGGCTCTCCTCCTCCATCCACCCCCCCCCCTCCTCCTCCTCCCCTCCACTTAGCCCAGCCCTCCTACACCACAGCCGCACCCCCTCCAGCAACACCACAAACGACTTGTGTTCCGGTAGCCGATCAAAGTGGGAAAAGTGTTAGATTTGTTGTTCTACTTGTTGGTTGAGAGTATTCTCAGGTGTATTGTCAAAGCGAGAGTGAATTACATCCGTGTGAGTGAATGTAAACCCCACTTTAGCAGAAGCTTTAAAATCCCTTGCCTGCCTTAAAAACTCGTCCGCACACACGCACACACACGCACACACACACACACACACACACTGGCTCTTAAGGCTTATAAGAGGGTCTATTCCTCTCTCTGGAAGTGTCATAGAGAGGCTACAGCTTCCCGCCAGCGCTGGCATATTGCTGCTGTTCGTTCTCTAAGCGGTATCCCCTGATCATTCTTCTGCACCCTTAATATTAAATCTCTGCTCTATGCCACGCAAACCAGTCCACCTGTACAAATAAAATAAAGAATTGCAAATGTGTGGAAAGCTTACGCTTTGTGTTCGTGAGATCGAGAGAGACCAATCAAATAAGGATGACTGCATGTCAGACCGTTGCACACGCGCGTGTGTGTGTGTGTGTGTGCGTGTGAATATTTGGTGCATCGTGAAGTCCCGCTGTCAGCTGTAATGATGTGTTGTGGTGGAGTGCTGAGAGCGAAGAGGCCGGCTCGGCCTCAGCCATGGATCTAACTACCGATCTGATCCTCTCTGACAGCCAGGGAGAAGAAGAGACAGAGATTTAAAGATGGAGATGGAGGAAACGGAGGAGGAGGGAGAGGAGCATGGCCAGATTTAGGACAGCGAGGGAGGGATGGCATGAGGTTTTGAGCCCAGGAGAAGAAGTCCGTGTGGAAAGGTGTGAAGAACAAGATGAGTAAAAGAATGGGGCATTACCGCTTCTCTGCACAGATGTGTGAGTTGTTGTTGCGTAAGCCATGGACTGTGTGGAGAAGCCGGACATACCTATATATGTATGTGCTCCCCTGTTGATGTTTTGCGTTCGGAGCGTTCTTCATCTTGGGTACTTTTGAGTTTTAGAGGAAGAAAGCAATATCTAGAGGAGTGTGAGGAACAGCGACATGGCAAAGTAAAAATCTCTCCTGTATTGTAGACAAATTGCAACAGAATGTTTGTCAACGAAAACGTCAAGCTTCCTGCTGATGTATTCTTGTAAATTCAATTATTTGAAATCTAATCTTATGCATCAACTTGAGCTCCGGGAAATAGTGAAGTTTTCTTTTTCTACTTTGACTTCCATTGGTCAAGTTTAACATCATGACACCGATCATCTCTGTATGAACCTGTTGTTTGTATATTAGGCAGCAACTCAACTCAACTCAAAGTTCACGTGTTAGAAGAATAAAAGAGCCTACCTTATCCCACAAATAAATTTTTAAATGCTTAATATCTATTCAATTCAATTCAATTCAATTTTATTTATATAGCGCCAAATCATGAAACATGTCATCTCAAGGCACTTTACAAAATCAAGTTCAATCATATTATACAGATTGGGTCAGATTATACAGATTGGTCAAAATGTCCTATATAAGGAAACCAGTTGATTGCATCAAAGTCTCGACAAGCAGCATTCACTCCTGGGGGACCGTAGAGCCACAGGGAGAGTCGTCTGCATTGTACATGGCTTTGCTGCAATCCCTCATACTGAGCAAGCATGAAGCGACAGTGGGAAGAAAAACCACCCATTAACGGGAAAAAAAAAACCTCCGGCAGAACCGGGCTCAGTATGAACGGTCATCTGCCTCGACCGACTGGGGTTACAGAAGACAGAGCAGAGACACAACAAGACAGACAAAAAAGCACAGAAGCACACATTGATCTAGTAATCTGTTCTACATTAGATGGTAATAGTCGGTGATCTGTCCTCCCTGGATGATTTCACAGTCAACAGAACGTCAGACCAGGTGTACCTACTATGAAGAAAAAAGAGAGAGAACAAAAAGTTAAAAGCTGAAATGACAACAGTCATTTCAATGTAATGCAATGCAAATCTGGAGAACAGTAGAACTCAGTAGAGTGAGAAAAGTAGGCCCTGATGTCCTCCAGTAGCCTAAGCCTATAGCAGCAAAACTATAAAGGTAGCTCAGAGTAACATGAGCCACTCTAGTTATAAGCTTTGTCAAAAAGGAAGGTTTTAAGATTAGTCTTAAAAGTAGACAGGGTGTCTGCCTCACGGACCAAAACTGGGAGTTGGTTCCACAGGAGAGAAGCCTGATAGCTAAAGGATCTGCCTCCCATTCTACTTTTAGAGACTCTAGGAACCACCAGCAGACCTGCAGTCTGAGAGCGAAGTGCTCTGTTAGGAACATACGGAGTAATCAGAGCTCTGATATATGATGGAGCTTGATTATTAAGGGCTTTATACGTTAGAAGAAGACTTTTAAATTTTATTCTTGATTTAACAGGAAGCCAATGAAGGGAAGCTAAAATTGGAGAAATATGATCCCTCTTGTTGATTTTCATCAGATATCAATATCTACAGTTTGAAAGATAACAACCAACAAACTAATCAAAAAGTTGGACTTGATTGTGGCTCTACCACTGGCAGTGATGTTTTTGCCAAGTCGACCAGTGGTGTCTTCCAGCTTTCAATGTGAGACTGTCAACCTGGATCCATCTTCTGTATGGTGCCACCATTTCTTTTTTATTCTATTTTAGTTGGCATTATCAAAACAATACGACTTCTTTCTGCAAAACCTAACACAGTGTGGTTAGAGCAAGTTTTGTTTCTATGGGAATTATCAGTGAAATGCATGTGCGAGTGTGTGTCTGTCCCTGGCCCCTGCCCCAGAGCCACAGCACCAGTCTGGCAGACCGTGGCAGTATGCAGCAAGGACGAGTACCCCAGCAATTAAATAAAGATCTCTAATTGGCTGCTTCATATTAGGGTCAGCAGCTGGAAAAAAAATAAGAGTTTTATTGCGATGTACACTTTGACACACTCGTAAGAAAACCCTCTGTGTGTGTGTGTGTGTGTGTGTGCGTGTGTGCGTGTGTGTGTGCGTGTGTGTGTGTGTGTGTGTGTGTGTGTGTGTGTGTGTGTGTGTGTGTATGCCGATGTGGTTACACACGTGTGCTCGCGCTCATCTTCTCGCGTACACAAACAGGCGCAGCTCCTGAACAAAATTCAATTATGAATGGACTGATTGCTCGAGTGCAGCTTCACTGGGAATCTGAACCTGCCACACTGAATAAAATAAAACCACTGCTTTACATTTTCATTATACCAAACCGTGTTTTAAATTGCAAATGCATCTCGGAAATCCACTGTTGCCCCTCCTTCCTTAACCCCCCCCCCCCCCCCTCCCCCGTCCCATCCTCCTTTCTCCTTGCTGTCTCACTACAGCAACCCACTCTCTCCTCTTTCCATCCTCCTCCTCCTTGTCCATGTCTTCGCTGGATACATGTATCCGTGCACGCACACAAATACGCGCGCACACATGCATATTTTACTGCTGTGTGTGTGTGTGTGTGTGTGTGTACAGCCACCATTAAGCAGTCTTATTAAAGGAAAAGGCTGTCTGTGTTTGTGGGAGAGAGGAGATGTGTGCATGAGGAAGTGCTTCTGGGCCACAGCGGAGCTCCTTCGCTTATTTGCAATCAGGTCAGACAGACAGCACAGCCACATACACCACTGTCACCTCCCTCTAGACTTCCCTCTTTCTCTCCTCTTCCATCTCTCCCCCACCCCCCCACCCCTCCGTCTGCTGTGTTTTTCTTCAGCACCGCTGAAATTGCACACTTTGTCAGGAGTTGGAGATCTCAATTATCTCTTTGGTAATACTGAGTACATTCCTTCTTTTTTTTTCATTTCATTAACCAACTCTGTCCTCTTGCTTTCGGGGCTCATTGTCCACAGACCAGCTTTGACACCTTCCCTCTTCAATGTCCAGTCTAATGTATTTCATCCTAGCCTTGATCGCTTTAGTATTATCCTTATTGAGCCAAAACAAAATTATCTTTTTGCACACTTTCAGACATTATGGTTTTTATATCTAGATTTACAATGTCTTAGTTTTTACATGTGTTTCTTTGCACAAACTATCTCACAAAGACGTCCCTACATGGTTTGATCTTAGCAAACCACGTAGTGATGTCTTTGTAAGTATATTTTAGCTGCTAACAAGCTTTTTAACCCAAACCGATGCCGGGAGCAGCTTACTGTTACTTATACGTGTTGGACATCTGTTTCAGGATTCATCCTGCAATCTGTTTCAAGAGGCTCTATTGTCCCAAATAAAGGTTAGGTTCTTTCCTAAAAGTGTGTCTGACAGAATCCTAAAACCTGCAATGATGCACTCACCCATCATGTAACCTTGCTAGTACTGAGTTGGACCCACTATTACCTTCTGAACTACCTTAATTCTTGGTGAAATAGAATCAACAAGGTGTCAGTAACATCAAAGATTTTGGTCCTTATTGACATCACAGCATGATCCAACTACTGCAGGTTAGTTGGCTGCACATCTATAATGTAACTCTGCATTCCAACCAAGCCCCAAGGGTGCTCAATTGGATTGAGATCTGGTGACTGCACAGGACAGTGAACTCACTGTCATGTTGAAGAAACCAGTTTGAGATGATTAGACATCTCTCTGTGACCTGGCGTGTTATTCTGCTGGAGGTAAACATCATCTGCCTCCAGCAGAATGCACTATGGTCATAAAGGGTTATAGTTATAGTCAGCAACTACTCCCATAGGCTGTGGTGTTTATAGAATGCTCAGTTGGTACCAAGGGACCTAAATTGTGCCAAGAAAATATCCCACCACACCACGATGGCTAGCCTGAACCATTGATTAAAGGCAGGACAGGTCTATAATTCCCTGTTGCTTTCAAGCAACATTTTTTCCAATCTGTTATTGTCCAATTCTGATGTGTCTGTCTGAGCTTTCGCCTCAGTTTCCTGTTTATTAGCTGTCAGGAGTGGCACTCGGTCTGGTCCTCTGCAGCTGTAGCTAATCTACTTCAAGGTCACGTTGTAAATATGATATTCCGCATTCGAGCTATTGCTGCCTTTTTATCAACTCAAACCAATCCAGCCGTTCTCCTCCCACTTATTCAAGGTATTTTTGTTGATTCAACTGCTGTTCGCTGGGTATTTTCTCAAATGCAGCCCATTCCCTGAGCGACGTTTGACTGAATATCCCAGGAAACCAGCCTGGCTGGCATCAACAACAATGTGCTATTTAAAGCTACTCAAATCCATTTTCTTACCCATTCTGAATGCCTTGTTTAAACCTTAATAAATCTTCTTGAATGCCTTGATCTATTGAGTTGCTGATATATATTTAAATTTAACTATATGTTTATTTATAATAGGAAATCAGTTTGAAACTATCAAAACAAAGAAAATTTTAAACAAAACGTGGTGTTTACTACTGAAATGAAGATCATTTTACACATAAACACACTGTGCAATCATCAGTGATAGTATGTCATAAACTGGCTTCAATTTGCCAGGGAGTAATGTCAAATGTATTTTTACAACAATGAAAATTAAAAAAATTAAAAGTTTTGCCAAACAGGTATTCAAAAAATACAGAATGAAAGAACATGTGGTGGAATACGAAATAATTAAATAACAATAAAGTATGTCAATTAACACTGTGTAGGGACGTGTGCTCTTCTAAAGTCAAAGGCCAAAGAAGGTCAAATTAACTGCTCAAACCATAGATTCATTTAAAGGAATCTATGGTTAAAGGAGTCTGGATATGTAGACTTAAGTTGTTCCACAGCAAAAACTTGATCACTTCTACATTTTAATTTGGATTTCAGATTATCCAATAGAAACTGAAAAGAATTGGGCCTGACTATTTTAAACTTTAAACTTGAAAAGAAATTGACACAGAAACATGCAGGAAGCCACTGGAGGGACTTTAGCACCAGAATTGTTTGTTCATGGTGTTTCCTACCAGCTAACAGGATAGCTGCAGGGATTTGGGCATTTTCTTAAATGCTGTAGGTATGAAAATAGATCATTTGTAGATATGGGGTGCCTCATGGTATCAAGGTATAACAAGGCTTTTTCTTGCTGTTTCAAACTGACATCACACCATTCCCACCACTTAAAGGGTAACTCACCCCTGGGCTACTAAAACAAGGTGACTAATCACTAAATAAACTAACTTAATGCTAAGCTAATAAACCGCTAACCTGAAAATCGATATAAGATCGCAAAGCTCAAGATTCCAACTCCAACTTGCTATGCAGGCATATACGATATGGAGCCCCCTTCACGGTAGAGCTTCTGGCGTCAGTTTTTCTGGGTCACAATATCTTTTGAGCCAATACCAATACCGATACTGCCACCTCAAACCTCTTTAAACATGAAGAGGATGACATACAGATGGTTTTAGACACGAAAGCAGGATTTTAACAAAAGTGCAGAAATTAAAAATAATGACCGGGATATGTATAAGACAACCACATAACAATTTATTAGCAAAAAAAAATAAAAATAATTTTAAGTCCAGCTCTGTAGGGTTACATCGCTTTTTCTTCCCCACCTGTTGCTGCACATTGCTGTCCAGCTCGCTAAAAGAAGGCTGCTATACCTTTCGCTGATTTACAAGAAATACAAATTCAGGTTGTTGGCAATGGTCATAAAACAAGGCTGTGGTGGGGTGGTTCTGGAAATATGCTTGCTCAGGAAGAAGGACTACTACAAACTAAATAACTCCACGCAGTCAGCCGGGGTTCCTAAAAGCCCTGTCACACTATTGCATATCTGGCCTTTCTTTCAATCACATAGAAATAGAATGCTCCGGATTCCCACAATTTGGTGAAACTTTGGTATTTTTAATTCAAAGTTGTCATACCATGAGAATGTCCGACCATTATGCTAGTGGTCAGATAAATTCAAATCTATCCTCTGTTAATTTGACAGCTGGACTGTAGTTAGAAGGAAAATACTTTGATGAGTGTTGATGAACCCACTGCATGTTTTCTACACAAGTCTGTTTGTCGCAGTATGATCAAAGTCTGCTTAAAGTATTTTTTTTATCAGTGTTCTGTTTCCACAATATGAACATAAATGTTCTAAATGAAAGGCTTTTCTATCAATATATCTTCTTTTTGATTAAAACGCTATGTTAGATAATCTAAGATGCAAAGGATCAAATTGTGAAGGGGTATCTCAAAAAGTATGGGATGCCATTTTCTTAAACTGACTGCCTGAAACCGCACCTGAAATGCCATTTAATGAATTTTGAAAGTATAAAAGAAGACTCTACTCAGTAGTGTGTCTGTCCATCATCAGTCGAACCAATCAAACTTTGTGTTTTTGGTTCACACCTTCAGGCACTAATTGGGCACTAACTAGAATGTTAGGCAGTAAACAGGCTTTATGGTTTTCCGCAGGTTTTGTGAATGTACATCCGAGCCTTACAACCTTGCTGCAGATTGGAACCATTAATTTCCTCCTAATGTTTATTCTAATCAAACTGTGGGTGCTGGTGCAGCAGAAAATGGAAATTACTTATTTTCCTGTTCACCAAAAGGATTTCTCCCATAAAAGACCAGCCTAACACCAGGGTTGTTTACAATTGAATCAAAAGAAATGACCAGAAGACTTACTATTTTATTTTACAGAGATGTAAAAAAGTTTTTCCCACCTTACATATCATGTGGCTTTGTGGTTTTTATCACCCTTAAATGTTTTAGCTCTTCAAACAGAACTTGATATCAGACAAAGAGAACCTAAGTAAAAAAATAAAATAAAGGTATTATTTTATTTTTCTTTGAAGGAAAAAGCACTTAACCCTAAACCTCAACATCTGATTTGGATTTAGCTCCAGGAGAACTTGTTCACACGGTCATATACCAAAGCCTGGACATTCATCTTGAGGGTTTTCCGGTTAGAAAGCACAAGTCGCTGAATTTTCACTACGTTAGGTCGCTGTGGGATGAAGCTTTCATCTTGAAAACATTTATTTATTTTTTTTAGATCGTGGCATAATGTGGTGCTTTTTGAGATTATGAAGCCTACGTCATGTTGCCAACGCTGTTATATTTAAGTGATTTTTTGATTCTGCGTGTCAGATAGTAATCAGGCCTGGGTGTGCTGAATGAAATGTAGCAAAAAACCCGCTGTGTCACAGTTAACTCGTCATTTAGCAAGTGGGCTTGATCATATTTTCACATAGGGTCAGGTTGGTGTGGATAGTGTTTGTTGCCCTTTATGGATCTAATCATCATTTTGAAAGCTATCTTGGATTTACTCAGCATGTCTTTTCAGATAATACAATTCAGTAAATTATCAAAAAGGTTTAAGCGTAACAAAAAAGCAGAAACAGAAGACATTTTTTTCACAGTATACTGTTAAAAAAAATCTCAGTGGAAGCTCACAGACTTCTTTGTTTGCGCTCACAAAAACCTTTCTTTGCTCATTTAAGGCTAATGGGCATAGGCTTGTATGCTTACCTGCATGGATACACCGAGCACCCCTATATGTCCGAGTATGTTTGCCAGTAAACACGTGTTTGTGTTTCTGTGTGCTGCACTTTGCACACATTTTGGTTTTGTTGTTTTTACTTCTCTGTCCTCTTTCTTATTTTTCTCGGTCTACGCGTGAGTATGAGGCAGAGTGCGAAAGTGGTTATGGTGGGGACAGAGAGGCTCATGGGAGCTGTGCTAAGGGCCATAGTATCACACTCCACTGTCTCTCAGGGCACATTGTTTATGCATGGGGCCACATATGCAGGAGGCACAGACACACACTGCATACTTCAAGAGGCACAGGGAGGTTGTGTGTGAGAGCTCTTGTGTGCATACAAAAGAGAGTAGTGTGTGTGTGTGTGTGTGTGTGTGTGTGTGTGTGTGTGTGTGTGTGTGTGTGTGTGTGTGTGTGTGTGTGTGTGTGTGTGTGTGTGTGCGAAGGTGCATGCTTGCCAGTTTATGCTTTGAAGCTCTTAGTTATAAGTCCATGTTTCGGCCTCTGCATGCATACGAGGGGAAGCTCCCATCCTGATAACGGTGCACAGATGCGCAGCATTCCTGTCCTCTGGTCTCCACCTCTAATGTGTCAGCACCCTGCCGGCCATGTTGTTTACCTTCACACTGCTTCTCTTTGCTCGGTAGGGACCAGCTCCCATGCAGAACGCAGCACACACCACTTCCTAGAGTTCGGCATATGGGCGTTTGTTAGAGTTTGATTTTGTGTGTGAGAGCCAGCCAGTCAAACAAGTTCAAGGTCAAGCACTTTTTTTTTCCTGCTATCTGCTCTTTCCTTATGCCTCCTCCCAGAGAGGAAGAGGCTTGAGCCAGATGTCTTATTAAAAATGACCCTTCAGTCCTTCCCTCCGTGTCCCCTCATTAAGTTAAAATCTTTACCTAGTATTTCTTGGTGTGTACTAGGCTGTGATATCTGTATTTTTTGTTTTTTTTTACCACAGTCCAGAATATAATTTTTATGCTAATGTCTTCCCAAGACCACATCGTTGCACACACTTGTATTGCTAAAATAATTTAACTTATCACTAGTTAGGTGATGCTTATTCTACTTAATTGAAATGGAGCTAAATGCGGAAATTCAGACTGAAGAAACTCATTGCTTACCTTAGCTTTGAACTGCTCCTCCTCGAAGCCAATCAGTGTCCTGGATCCGTCTTAAAAGAACTTTAAATCCAGCTAAACTTCTACCCAGCAAGCAAGCAGTCGCTGTGCGATGTCTGATCTGGACTCTGATGACCGGATTCAACCCACCTCCATCCCCTTCTCCACCATCATAGCAGCTCCATCTGGCTTTCCTATGTGCTCCTACAACCTTGTTCCTATTAGAGTGTAATTCCTCCTGGACTCTACAGAATTCCCTGTCATATCTCAATCGGTCCGGCAGAGACCGCCATGCTGAGCCTGGTTCTGCCAGAGGTTTCTTCCCAAAGGGGAGTTTTTCCTCTCCACAGTCGCTTCAAGCTTGCTCATCATGGACAGTCATGCAAACCTGTGTTTATCAAATTGGACATCTAGCAAACAGATCATCACATGGACTGAACAAACTTCTTGTATCTCCACTCCACCACCAGTTCAGGCCTGGGGGATCATTCCTATTCTCATACACCTGCTTATGCATATTGAAGTATAATTCAGCGTGAATGTTCCTGCCGAGGTCTGAGCGCCAAAGTCTTAAAATATTGTATCAATAAATTCTTCTAATTGTCTCTTCTTTCTGTGTGAGTTTTTCAGATTGAAATAAAAACTCAACTTTGAATAAGGTCAGAGGCTTTACTAAAGTGCATTTTAGAGTTTTAAACTGGGAGACACTTTTACCACACCTTTAAGAACCTTTTCCTGAACATTAAAATTCGGCCATGAAGACACTGGTCTACACACAAGCAACAGCAGCCTGCAAAAATATTAGCACACCTTTAACATTTTTTGCATATTTTCATACATGACCACCACAAACTTCAACATTTGAATTTGGGACTTTTTGTGTCAGAGAAATGACAGAAATTACAAAAAACCCAACTTTCTTACCAATTAGAATCTGAAAAGTAGCTCTGCTGCAGTTACAGTGGCCAGTCTTTTGTGATATATCTTAACCAGCTTTACAAATCTGTAGATTTTTTCCCCTTACAAAATAGTTCAAGCTCATTGAAAATGGATGGACACCATCGATTTTCATATCCTGAAAAAACTCTCTCTTAGATTCAGGTCTGGATCAATATAACAGGCGATTACGCTTTGATCTAGGCCCTACCATTGCAGGCTGCACTGTAGAGTCGTTGTTGCGATGGAAGGTCAGCCTCGTTCCCAGTCAGCCGTTGCACCCGACAACCGTTTAGCATCCCACGTTTATCTTTATTCATTTTTCCATCAGCTATGACCAGCTCCTCGGTGAAGAAAAGCATTCCCACAGCATGATGCTGCCATCACCATGTTTAGCGACAGGGTGTCTCACTTAGTCTTTTGCATGTAAGCCGAAAACTTCAGAACACCTTCTTCCAGATGTTTGTTGGGTCTCTGCATGGCTTCTTGCACACTCCAGAGGGAGTTTCATTTTGCTTTCTTCCCACAATTCAACCGGCTTGCCTCTCTCCCGTAACAGACAGGTTTGTGAAGTATCATAGTAATAGTTGTCCAGCCAATAGACTCTCCCATCTGAGCTGTGGATCTGTGGACCCCATAGCTGCTTCTCTGATTATTGCTCTCTGTGCTAATACTGTCCGTATGGAGAGACTGCCATGTCTTGGTAGCTTCATACTCTTTACGTTTTCTGATTAGACTGTAGAACAGTGTAATCTAATGAACTGTGCACAAGGTTTGGGATATTACTGTATAATCTAACCCTCTTCCCCAATTGTATCCCTGACATGTCTGATGTGTTTCTTGGTCCGCATGGGTGTCACTAATATTCTTTGATAAACCTCTAAGACCATCGGAGAACAGCTGGATCTATGCTGAGATTAAATTACACTTAATTAGCCTCTTTACTAATTAGGTGACTTCTGAAGGAAATTGTTTGGGGTTAGGTAAAAGTGACTAAATAAATGCGCACTCTACGCTTTTCAATTTTTTTTTTTTTTGTTTAAGAACATTGAAAAGTATGTTTCCTTTTCCTCCCACTTCAAAAGTATGTGCTACTTAGTGGTCTCCTATTAAAAAATGTGACCGTTTTCAGAAAAGCGCGTTCTGTGCAAACCACTGTCTATATTAGGATTGTAATCACCAATCTGTCTCACTTTTTCCGCACATTGCCGTCTCTCAGATGTTTTGCAAATTTGGATGAATATAAGAGACTATTAATAGTACTCATAATAGGCGCTGGACTGCTAAGCACATTATCAAATTAAAGTGGTTAATTGATTTTCCAGGACATACCGGTATATTTGGCACAAGCTGAAATATTTTATTTTTATTGAAAACCTGAAAGTCAGAGAGGAAGGCGGTTCTTTGAAACGCCTTCTTTTAATGTTACGTTGAGTCTAAACCTGAGATAATGTGCAGTGGAAGTGTAGGAATGTGTGCTATAAAGAAACTGTATGGATCTTTTTAAATATATCATTCAACTTGAATCCAAAAGATTTAACAGATTTGGTAAATTTGTTAGTTATTAACTGACCTACAACACTCGTGCCACGTCCACGTTCCACTGTCCACATCCACATCCTGCCATTTCTCCTTCATAGTAACGGCAGCAATTAATCTCTGAAGTATTTTCATTGTTAGAATCTATTGAGAAACTGTTCTCAGTATGTGAGTATCTGTCAGAAGTGGATTTGAAAAAAAAAGGGGGGGGGGGGGGGGAAACATGTCATTGCAGCCTTGACAACAAGGTGGCACTCTGCACTAAGGCAAATCCCCTGAGGCTTTTTTTAACCCCCAAGAGGACACCTTTACCCTGTGTTCTTCAGTGTGTTTATACTGCTCCCGTATGTGGAGTATATGGCTGTCAAACTGACTTTTTGACTTGTGAAGTCTTCCCCTTGACTCTGTACCATGTTAAACAAGTCAGATCTTACAGATTTGCTGGCATC
Source organism: Fundulus diaphanus (assembly GCA_037039145.1). NCBI lineage: Eukaryota > Metazoa > Chordata > Actinopteri > Cyprinodontiformes > Fundulidae > Fundulus > Fundulus diaphanus. Next base: position 32,315,688 of record CM073127.1, on the reverse strand, counting down.
TGTGTCCACATAAAAGGTCTGATACAGTGCCATTTATCCAGGTAGGATTGAAGCTATTGACGCTTAAGTAAATTAAAGTTTAATTGGTTTTAGATGCTGGAAATTAGCCTCTTTTATGTTTAGTGAAATACCTTTTTTGTCTGAACTTTTATCCTCTTTTAGTACAAAATGTCAGAATAATTGTGTTTGGTTGAGGACAGAGATAACATAATTAAATCTGTTAAATGTTGCAGCTTTTAGAAAGAATGATTCTTCTCAAACGTTTACAAGCAATTTCTGTAAGATGCCGTAAAAGCTAAAATAATTTTGTTTGTGTGCTAACAAATACGTCATTATACCAAATATTCCATTTCACGTGATTAAACTCTTCAGTTTTTATCCCAACTTATAACTAACTTCGATTTTAGACCAAATACATTCAGACTTTCAACCTCTGAAATGTTTTGTCTTTATGGCTCAGATCCACTTTTTTCTGTCATTAAAGAAAACAGAAACTGCCATAAATAAGGATTATTTTGTATATTTTTTTTACTAGAGAAATACCGTTTGAGCTTAAGGGCTATAAGAATAGACTTTCTTATTTCTGCAGCTATGTAATTAAATGCTTCTGGCCAAGGGACAATGGTGTTTTCTAATATGGGAAATATGGCTCTCTGTCCAGGGTGGCACTGTCTGGGGGGAGGCCTCATTCAATGAAAACAGGCACTTCTAACAAAATATTGTTATGCACTGCAGGTTTAAAGACACAGATGTTGGTTCCTAACTTGCAATTCAAGATTCAGCACCAGTTTAAAGGACTCTTGTTGCATTTTTGATGGAGTCTAGGGTTCATTTGACAATCTCTAGCTCAACATCCTACTTAATTACACAGGTCACTTGTCAATTGGAATAATATACACTGAACAGGGATTCTTTAAAGCAAAACCTACGGTTTATTAACCCCTTATTCTGTTTGTTTAAACACTTTCAAAGCTTTGTGTGTATGAGGGCCACCTTAGATCAACACAAGCTTGAAAAGGTCAATAAACTGATTGGTCAACCCTGCACTGAATTATTATATGCTGACTACAGAGGCTTTAAACAATAGTTTGTGAAAAATTTCTTTATGTGAAAAAAAATTGTTTTCTCTTTGTATGTTTCATGGATTATATGGTAAATATATTATTCATGTTGTGTGTAATGTAGTTTTATGTATCGGGTGAGAATGGGCTTCATTAGGGGAGTGGGGGTGTGGTTGGTTTTGTTGGGTAACAGAAGGAGAGGCACCAGTCATTGCAAGAACTGTCTCGGCCCATGAAGCAGGAAAAGGAAACATTTTACAATATACTAGACTGCAGATGGAGTTTTGTGTGTATTTATACAGCTTTGGTTAAACTGCTTTATGTGTAGCTCCCCTTCTTCTGTATTTATCGACCCCCGTTTTGTCTGGTGCTTACTGTACTGAAAGTGCACCAAAACGACTGACACTGCCACGTCGGCCATAATGTGATTAATTGACTTATCTAATCAAAAGCCCCACCCTGTCTGCACCTAAATGTGTGCAGGATGCATTTTTCCTGTACTCTAGGCAGCATCTAGGTATCGGTTTGTGTAAGGTTGCTGCTCTTACAGGAAAGAGCTCGGTGACAAGTGTGCTCGGTGCCATCTGCACCAGACCTCAGACTGCAACATCTGTTGTTCTCACACATACACACACTCGCCATCCCATGAGAAGTATGCACTTCTGTGTTGTCACACTGCTGTTATGTAGCTGTCATATACAGAGCATATGGCACTAACCCCCCCCCAGAAACCTTAAGGCCCAACGTCAGATGTGACAAGCTATGTAGAATTAGTCTCAATTCTGCTTCGCCTGTAAAGGGTATTTATTCACATTACGTTGAGGTCACTCTTGCAGCACCTATCAAATTACGTAGCATTTTCATTTGATTGCCCAACTACGAGCCGGGAGATGCAGCGATGAGTAATTTTTGGTCTGCTCTTCAATAAGGACCGATTTGTAATGTTTATGTTGTTTAGTTGATGGCTAAGGTCAGCCAAATCTTGTTTTTCCCATGCTCACTGTTATTATGGTGCATCAGTAGCTAATGTCTACAAACACAGCATGCTCTAACTGGTTCTTGCAAGAGCAGTGGCTGACAGGAGTATACACTACAGACCCTATGTACAACACTGGATATATGCTATGGATTTACAACAGGATCTGTGCTTTTAACCGGTTATACAGACTTTTACTTCTTGATACCTTGACAAAATATAGAAAAATCACAATAGATTCACTATGTAGCTTGTTTAATGTTTAATACATACAATAATCCATTCCACTTAGCGCTGGTGGTATGAACTCCGACCACCGTGTTCCTGCTGAAGAACAGCAAACCTGCACCATGATTCTGCCACTGCCGTGTTTTACAGTATGGATGGCGTGTTCCTGGTCATGAGCAGTGTTAGTTTTCTACCGCACATAGTGCTTTGCATGCAAGCCTAAAATAGTCTCTTCAACAGACCTGCTGCGAGGACATAACAGAGCAAATCGTATTTATCCTGATGGAAGCTTACACACGTGAACATGGTTGACAAATTAAGTAACCTAATTTGTTGCTCATTGGTTGCTCTGTATCTTATTGAGGGGTGTCAGAAGGGACTGATCACCAGTTCACAACAGATGCTAAATTTCTTTGCAAAAGAAATTGAAAGGAACATGTAGTTATCTTCCACTTCAAAATTATTCCTAAAGTAAATAACTGGGAAATCTGAAGAAGCAAGGATTCACTTGTAAGGCGCCGTAAAAAGCATAATTGTATATATTTATTTATCTATTTTTGCAAGAGTCACCTGTGGTTATGTCCAGTAAAAGTTTCAGATTCTGTGCGTGCGTGCGTGCGTGCGTGCGTGCGTGCGTGCGTGCGTGTGTGTGTGTGTGTGTGTGTGTGTGTGTGTGTGTGTGTGTGTGGGAGAGAGAGAGAGAGAGGGTGAGCTGGGCCAGGGCGAACACACTGTCAGGCTGAGACTAATCACCTTGCTGTTGTGATGATTGAAGGTTAATTTCTCTGTTAAGGGTTGATTTGTCTGTTACTGAGATCCATTGTTACACTTTCCCACCACTTATTGGTGATCATCGTTCTTAGGACTTCAGCTGATAATGAATAATAAAGGCTTTTGATTGTGCTGTGGTCTTCGAGTGCTGCATTAGCTAGAAAAATAATTGTTGCCCTCATCACTTAAATGGCTTCATACATACGATGCAATTTAATTGGCAAGCTATTTCCCCCTTTTTGTTTAGATTATTTTCCCTTGTTTGCTGTACTAATGAAGGACTTCATGAAAATGAGTCATTCAGAATAGGCGGCTACCATCACAGCTTTCCTGCAACATTGCACATAAAGACTTGTTTATATATTATATTGCTTATATATTTAGTCTGGGAGGAAGAGGACGCTTTTTCTTCATTTGCGACATAAAACAAATCTACACACTAATATGCAGTGGTCCATAATCAACATTTTTAATTAACAAACGATATCCCAAGATCTGAAGACATCACAGAGCACTCTTTAGTCAATCATCATACAAAAATAGAAAGAGTATGACACAACTCCAAACCCACTAAACCATGGCTGTCCGCCTAAAACTGAAGTGATGAACAAGGAGACAGTTAATCAGAGGAACAGCTAAGTAATAGCCCACTGTGACTCTGGAGGAGTCAATGAGAGCCGCTGCTCAGGTGAGACAGTCTTTTGGAAGGACAGCTGTCCTTCCTGGAGTATAGTTGGCTTGTTCCCATCTGTCCTGGACTCCAGGGGCAAGGAGAAAGCCATTGTTGGAAAGAAATTTATTGTTAAAAGAAATTCCTAAAACATGTTACTATTTCCTACAGGGCATAGGATACAGAGTAAATGTGTGGAAGAAGGTTTTCTGCTCAAATGAGACTTTTACTATACCATGTCTGGTAGAAAACAAACTCTGACACCACAATCCCCATGGTTAAACATAGTGGTGATTCTGTAGAAGCTGCCTAGAGGCTTAGAAATGGCTGGTAACTAAATGTCTGAGTCACTTTTATTTCATTATAACATTAATTCCTGCACAAACACCAAAACACAAGCATTAACAATAAAAAGTGCAGTCAAAATGAGATAAGGGTTTTCATGTTATATTTCATTTTTCATAAGTATTTCCATCTTGGTTTTGTCTTCGTTTAGCAAGTAAAATGATGGGGAATATCTATGGTGTTGGATTTCAATACCTTTTGTTAAATGAACTTTTCTTTAGAAACTAGTGAAGACCAAATCATTTGTTCTGTAAAACCATTAACACAGAAACACTAGTTTCTTTTTGCCATAACTGTACATATAGATGCTCTATCTCTAATGTTAACAGAGCATTTCCTAGCCAGAACTTTATATTATAGGGAACATACTATGCTAAATCCAGTTTTTGAGCCCTTAAATACATTGTGTTGTGTACTTGGAGTCTCTAGGAGTGCAGACATTGTTGAATGTTGTCTGTCCAGGTGCTTTATATTATTTTAGGGTCATATTTTTTTAAACTGCTCAGTTTTCTCTGTGACAATTTTATCACAACATTTGCTGCGGAACTGCTAAACGAGGTCATGGACTTTCACCTTAGCGGTCTCGTGAATCTGCCATTTTTAGAGCGATTTTACAGTCCAGGCTGAAGGATGCCGAAGCTACAAGTGGTTAAGTCAAAATGTTCAGTTCAGAACGTGGGGTAAATTAACAAGGCATTCAGACCAAATTAGTGCAGTTCCACTTTACATAGACCACAAGTGAATGATGTCAATGTGAAAAAGAAGTACTGAAAAACACATGCCCCTTTCAAATGTTAAAATCAGCACAAGTGAGCAGTTATATATGCTAATGACACTTAAATCAATACAAAAATTAACCTGCATGAATGTGATGGAAAGAGCAACGTATCAAAGAAAGGAAAAGCTTTCCAGATGAGGTGTATCTGTGTGGTATGGTCTCCCTACAGCTGGCCAGCTGTCGCCTAATAACCACTTTGATTACAAAGCTTTTCCCAGTTGACTTGTGTAACTTTTACTTGCTATACAATTGTTATATGTGTAGCACTTGCTAAAGGCAAGGCAGTGCAAGCCAGGGGAAGCCAAAAAATAAGCGATGATGGTCACTGTGAAGACATAATAAGACATCAGTCCATAACACCTGCAGTGAATGGTTTGGCTTAAAGACTTGATTTTTCACCTACGGTTTCTCTATATTTGAGTTTTTTTATTTTATCTGAACCGTAACTTTTAAACCCGGTTAACTTTTTGTGGAAAAAATTACGAAGGATTCAAAATACTTCCAGTCTGAACAGAGTCTAAAGCCTCGGCATCTTCTCACTGAGGAGGCAGTGTTTTTTTTTTGTTTTGTTTTTTATCCACAAAGATGTTTCTGAGAAATTGCACTTCTGGAAACAAAGTTGAAAAAAAAAAGTTTATACTGAAGAACAAGGAGACGATTTTTACTCTTGCTCAGACTCAGAAAGTCCCACGTCCAACTTTTCCATATTGCCTCATTCCCACCTGTTTGATGTTAAGAGTCCAATTTTGATCCGGTGTTTACCTCCACACCGACCTTTTCCCTCCAGCCCCTCACTCCCCCTCCCCCCTTTCCTCACCCACAACTCCAACCCCTGCAAAAAGCGAAATTGCTGATTGCTTTAAAAGGCCGTACAGACACGTTGGCAGCCATTATCTGTGGTTAGAGAAGGACCAAGGAGAGAGCCAGGCCTTTTATCCCGATGGCTCTGCTCCCTCCCGTCCTCCTCCCCCCTCCTGCTGGTTTGTGTATGTCAGAGCGGCGTAATTTGGCCCAACGTATGGCCCAGCATGCCACAGTTAATGAGGGGCTGTTTGAGAGTTAAATGCACATGAATAATCATCAGGGAGCTGGAGCTACAGAGGGAAAGGAGAGAGTGGGAAAGATTTAAATAACAACACATGCATTGTGACTTAGAGACCGACTGATCAGAGCCAAACTGAGTAATAGTTACTACATGACAGGTGAAATATCACCATTTTTTACTCTGCCTCCCATGAGCATTTACAATGTATTTCTTGCTAATACATTTCCAGATAATAAACTTAAAATTAGCTACCTAATTATAAAATCTCTTAAAGGTGTTTGAAATTAAGTCTGAACCAAGGCAAAAATAGGTTCCTTTGTTTCATCAAGACTTATGCACTTAAATGTAATCTAAGCCTGATGTTTAGCCGTGCGGCCCAAGGATATGAGAATCCTTAGTGGTTGCACTTAGCTTCCATTTGAGCGCTAGCATGATGACTTTGGCAGCTGATGTTGACTGTTGAGTTCCCATCAGCTCTGACCAGCTTCCCAGTCCTGCCAGAAACGCACCTGCACAGCATGATGCTACCGACAACATGTTTCATCATTAGGATTGTTAATTTCTCCACACACACAAAGAAATGTTCATGTTACAAAGTACAATTTTGGTCTCAACCGAGCGCTCTCTTGGTGTTTCCCCCCAAGCCTTTGGGGGCAAACATCATAACTGCTGAGGGGACTTCTTATGGCTTTCTTTCTATCATTCAACATTCTTCCATAACAGAGACTTTGGGAAAGCACAACTACTGTGTGTTAAAAGAAAAATTCCACCTGAGCTGTGGGTCTCTGTAGTTCCTATAGAGTTACCATCATCTTCTTGGTAGATCTCTGATTAATGCTGTCCTTGCTCAGCCTGTCAGTTTAGATGGATGGCCGTGTCTTAGTAGGTTCAGAGTTGTGCCATACAATTCAGTCTTGGATGATTGATTGAATGCTGGTCTTTGGTCTTCATGATGCTGTGTGTTTACCAATGTTCTCTAGCAAATCTTTCAGGTCATCACAGAACATGTGCTATTTATAGTGAGATATAAAAAGCACAATAGATTACTCACAGATGGACTATATTCAATAATTTGGGGACTTCTGCATGCAACTGACTACTCTAAATTTAATTTAGGGGTCACAGAGTAAAGGGGAAAATGCAAATGCATGCCAGAAATGCTGAACACCACGGTTATTTTTTTTTCCAATCAACTGTTAAGTACTACTTTATGTTAATCCATCACATTAAATTCTGATTAACAAAAATCATTGACGTTAGCTGTTTGTAAATGTAACAAAATGTTAAGACGTTCAAGGGATATAAATATATTTGCAAGGCCTTGTATGCATAATGCATGACTAATGGTAATTTTAGTTGCTTCAAAAGTGCAATAAACCAAATGAGGTACAACTACAGTATTGACACCTGTCTACTTAATCCACAAATTATCCAAGCACGGATTTAACACAGTAATTAGACCATGGTGCAAGGGTGTTTAAACATGCAGGGAAGCCCGTGCTACAACAAAGACCTACTCTGCCCAGCACCAGCTATCAGGGAGAAGGAGTGTAATGGTAGAAGTCAAAACAGGGCCATTCATTTGCTCTTGTTGAGCTAAGTGCATTCTTGGCTCACAGTCGGGGGGCATTGCACCAGACTGCTCGGCTAAAGCCAGAGAGCCCATTTACAGAGGCAAATGTCACCATGTCACACCGCCCCTCATCTCTGCATCTTTCTCTCCATGGCTGGTACCCTGCCGTGCCCTTCAGCGCTGTTCAGCTGTAACTCGGTCTCTGTTTACATCTGTTTCTGCTTTCTCTCTCTCGCTCTCAACCCCGTCATCATGTCCATCTCTTGTGTCTTTTGACTCACTTGCGACTCAAAAAGAAGCAGTCTCTCTCTTTCCCCCCCCCCCCCCCCCCCGCATTCTATCTGCCTCAACACCCCTGTGAATGTTACCCCCGTGGCTTAGGTCGTTCTATGTCTGTGGCCACGTCTTTCCATTCCTCTCCATCGGCTCAGACTTTTCTCTTCCCAGTCATCCTTCCTCCTGAGCTAATCTCTGATACTGGGTTGCTATTCTTATCAGTGCAGTTATTCGTTTTATCCTATGTCTTGATTTTTTTTTTTTGCTCATGAGGCCATGGTCATTTTCTTTCCTAGTGTTTATAGCAGGCAATTCCAGGCTTTACATAAGTGATCAATGCAAACACAGGGAGGGATCTCGTTTATCCTTTACATCCCTAATTCCATCTGTCCCTCCCTCCCTCACTTCCTCTGTCTATAGCATCATAGCGACAGTTTCATCTCTCCTCTGTCTGTTTGCATTGCAATCAGAGCGTGCCCCGTGGTTTGCATGTAGCTGCTCTATCTTAAAGCCAAACAGCGTGCATGTGCTCTGGGCCTGGCGAAATGTTGTAGAAGGCTGCAGCGGCGTGTGTGGAGCTGCCAAGATAATGAATAGGCGTCGCAGCTCATGCATGCTAATGTTATGTTGTAAGCAGTTTTGTTGACAAGTGCTAATACTTCTTTCATACTATCATCAAAAGCAGCTAATACAACAGCCATTACTCCGCAGCACTCCATCCAAGACATGATGGATTGTGACCTTAATATAGGTTAGCTGAGTTTTGAAAGTTAAACAACCTGCAATAAATCACAGAATTATTACAATGCACTTTAATTGGTTAAGGACTGTTTATTTCCTAAAGAGGTGGGAAAAATTGGGTTTCTGCACTTTTTAATTTGCAAAGTGCATTTTCATTACAAATGGCAGTTTAATATTACCCTCCTTTGTCATGCAAAATTTGCAACACACTGGCAATATATTAATTGGACAAAAAAAAAAACATGCGGTGCCAGCGTAAATCCTCCCTCTGTCTCTCCCGCTCTCTTTGCATCCACCTCTCCAGTGGTAAGAGGTGGTTCCATCGATCAGAACCAGAGACCAGGGAGACAAAGTTAAACACTCGCTCTCACACCATGCCAGTCCTTATCTGCTGATGAAAAGGCAGCACCTAAATAGAATAATAACAAACTCAACGTAAAGCTGACAGGCTATTGTCTGCGCTATGTCAGCAGATTATTAGGAGACAGTAAATATCCGGGACATGCTGATAATTATGTCTGCCCCCCTGTTGGTTTTGGATTTCAGTCCTTCCACTGAGAAGCAGCTCCTGATTTCTAAATCACAGAATGAAGCTGCTGCAGCTTTTGTTTGTGGATTTTGTCTTAATAAATGTATAACTTTATTTTAAAAATGATTTGCTGGAGAACTTTGATGGACTGGCGACCTCTCTAAGCCTTAAAAAAAATGCTGTTTTTGATTTCCAAGCATGGCTGATACTTCGAAAAGCCACCACTCAATTATAGACTTTAAGGTAGAAGATTATTAACATATAGTTTGTTAAAAGAAAAACAATTATGCCCAACTGAGAGTTGTTCAATTGTTGTGTATTCAAATTACTATATATTTCAAGGATCTAATAGTAGCCCAAATACTGTAGATAACTGTTGGCTGGATTATTAAGAAAGCAGGCCATACCTCAGTTGTGTTTTAGGTTTCAAACATCCAGCATCCCGAGGTGAGTCAGCTCACACAAAGTGTTTGTTAGGAAGGAAGGAAGGAAGGAAGGAAGGAAGGAAGGAAGGAAGGAAGGAAGGAAGGAAGGAAGGAAGGAAGGAAGGAAGGAAGGAAGGAAGGAAGGAAGGAAGGAAGGAAGGAAGGAAGGAAGGAAGGAAGGAAGGAAGGAAGGAAGGAAGGAAGGAAGGGATTATCGATTTCCCTTTTTTGCTTTTTTCACACTATTTACAATTTCTGACTTTTCAACCTTGTTGCAGCTTTCAGGAAAAAAAACTAAAACTTGCTTTAATTATGATGTCAGTCAGGTATGTTCAGATTTGTTGAGCACGTAAAATTACTTTAAATAGATACTTAACTAAAATGACATGTGAAACTCAACGACAACAAAAAAAAGAAAGAAACAATACCATATCCAGCCAACCCACGCCATGGGACAGATCTACTAATCAAGACAAATCCCCCAAATTTCTTCTGTAGGACCTTATCACAATGACTGTAACCTGATACAGTTTCATATCTACATTTGACAAAGGACAATGATAAAATGTGAGAATTTAACATAAACTGGCTTTTTTTAGCAACAGCTTACAGCATAATGTGCTCTGTTTGTTTTTGGCATGTATGTTTTATAGTTTGACACGTGTTCAATAGATTACCTTTGATTTAACAAAACACTTTGTAAAGAGACAGTGGAGGGTTAAAGGCTTGTTAATTTTCACTGTCTTTATTTGCACTGGGATCACACGCGGGTTAAAACAATGTGAATCGGGTAGCCTGAGATTCTTGTGCCGTATGACTCCCCGATGGCAGCATTACGACATGTTGCCAGCTGGATTTGACAGGGTGCCCACCCAGACATCACAGTGCTGTCCTGTGTCTATAACCCCAACTAATACACACACATGCACTAGAACACACACTTGACACAACGCACATACCAGTTGTATCCCCCTGAGGCCATCACTCACCCGTCATTCTTTGATGCCTCGTAGACCAATCAGGCTCTGTCTCACGAGACGCAGTGTCACACATTTAAGGATGCATGACAAAGTGCTCCTTGATTTCCCAGCGGCCACTGTCTGCAGCCTGCTCGCGCTTCTAACCACTCACGCACATACACACACACATGCGTGCACAGCAACTGCTTAATGTGTGAGAGAGGATACGTGTCACAGGACATTACGTCAGAAGTAGGTGAGACGATGGGGGGTCCGACCCGAAGGGAGCTTCCTGTGTCCATTTAGAATGGTTGAAGAACCTGAGAGGCAAGCAGAATGATAGATTTGATGTTTTTATTTTACTACTAACAAAGCTTAGATTTAATTTTCAGCAGAAGTAATCTACTCAACACTGAAGTGGTTGTCTATAAATTGGTGCTAAATGTGTAAAGCGGCAAACAAGTCCTGTTAAGTGTGCCTTTTTAACTCATTTAAGATCATAAGCAGTCATCTGGCTTTTTTAGACTGCCCTGGATTTTGCTCAGGACCCCAATTCATTTGGCAGCAGGGGAAAATCCACAGCCCACCAGCAGTCCCCTTACAGCAAGAAGCTTCTCTTTGATTTTACCATTTCCAAACAGAGAAAAAGCTCTGTGGTTGACCTTTGTTCTCTCTCTTCCCTCCACTGTGTTTTTCTGCTTCTTTCGTCTCCTCTTACTTTTCCTGTGCCCGTATATTGCTGTGAGCTAGGCAAAATTATGGGGCCTGTGGAATACTGCAGAATGGTTTCACTATTAGAATAGAGATGAAAAAAAAAAAAGAAACGCTGGAGACAGGAGAATTAGAAATAGCAATACTCTGCATGAGTTGTATGTGTCCCAAAGTTACCTCTACATGACCCAGAAAAACAGTGATTTCTGCTCAGGGGAGGAGAAAAAAACCATTTTGGAGCCATTACTCAAGCCATTGCTCCAGCGGACTCGTATAAAACAAGGCATATGGGGTGGAGGTAAAGGCGAGAAAAGGTATAGCGTCAAAGCTCAATTGCAAACATAGCTTTTATGCTGGATGAAAGCCAAACTTCAATTGAGGAGAGCTTTCAGGGTCTTGTGTAGTGGTTGGCATTGAAGAAAGGCATACAGTAATGTTAGAAAGCCATTTGTGCCACACTTTTGCACAATTACAGCCTTTTCTCTAAAAGTGTGTTGTTTGTAATAGGTGACTGAGGCAACAATTGCACCGGAGTAGCTTTGAAGCCCAGAGCTTGGCAGTGGAGATGGGGTCCAATGCACTAAACATGCGACAAAGAAAGAGGGTATAATCCTTATAAACCAACAGCCTGAATTAACATTAAACTGTCATTGTGTGTGGCTTTCTATGTTCATGAAAATGTTGCATGTGTGAGAGTGCTTCTTGTTTTCAGATCTCAAGATGTGTGAAGGTTTGGCTTTTTCAAAATAAGACTCAACACCCCCACCCACCGCCACTTCCCCCCCAACCGAGCTCTCTATCAATCACAACCAATTAGCATTTTCCACAGTGATACAGACCGCGGTGGTTTGATGTTCTGACACCGGCTGCTGTGACTTTACCATCATTCCATTCCGAAAGCCGACACTGCCTCAGGTTTGTGCGAGATAAAACAGCCATAAATCAATTTACCAATCCGTGTATTCTGAGCTCGGCTTTTAGGTTTGTTTTGGTAATGGAGTAATCCTTTTTAATAGAAAATTCACACACCCACACTCCTCTTTTTAAAAGGGAGTTTGATGGATTAGCTTTTCCGCTGAATTCCATGGATGACATCCTGGAGTGGAAATCCAGGTGTGGTGATCCTTTTATTTATTTTTTTTCCTCCACCGTTTCGTTTTCTCTTTTTTCTTTTTTGTCGTTGGAGCTGGAAATTGGCAACAGGGCCAGTCACATACCATAGAAATGATATTTGTATGAGAGACACAGACATATAACCCTACATATATACATATATACATATATATATATATATATATATATATATATATATATATATATATATATATATATATATATATATATATATATATATATATATATATATATACACACAGTGCAGGAGATTTCCATTGTATGAATGTGTGCGCTGCTTGTAAAGTAGAATTTCAGTGCTCCATGTATTGAATGCATGTCAGCAGTGTTGCATCCTATATGATTATGCTCAGCTGATATTTCTCAGTCGGAGGTTTGCGAATTGAATAATTTATTAAATGCTATGTACGTGTTTCCTTTGAACAGTAGGCTACATCACATTTTAGCCATTTGTTTTTCACTCCTTTTCATTCTTCTCTGTCAGCTGTCCTTCATCTTAACATTTTTGTCTTCAGTCGGTATCCACAGGTAGGGGTCGGTCATATATTCAGGTGTGCTTTAGACAAGGGAGAGCGCAACTGAAGTTACTGTGACCGCATCTGTCTATCCAACCCTCTATGAGTGAAACACCGGCTGTGGACGTTTGCTTCATTGCAGAGCGTAGAAGTAAAAAGTACCAGCAGCCATGTTCTGCCTGGGCTGAGGCGTGACGGGCCTGTCGGGAGTGACATGAAGCACCTGGGTGAGAAGACAGGCCAGCCAAAACTAAAACTGCTCACGTTTTATGGCTGTTTAAATCAAACTATTTGTTTTGTCTTTTTCCCACTTTGGATTAGAGCCAGGAAAGACAATACGGACGGTTGAACTCTTTCAGTATGTTCAAACCTTTTGTGTGAGGATGCACCAGAACTAGGTGGGCGAGTTCTTTTGTTTCAGATTTATTTTATTTTTTTGGTAAAACTTTGAGGTTTCTCTTTTATGATTTTTCTTATGATATAGAATGATTTAAGTACAGAATGGAAATAATGATAATAATTTACATATATCGTGTGTGAGAGAGGAGTCACTGTTAGGCGGTGTTCAAATTATTTTCAAAATAAATGTAAAACAATTAGAAATTATATTTTAAACTTTCTTTTTTGCCAGAAATGACCGACTTCACTTGTATGTTCTCTAGAGAATGTAGACGGCTCAACTCTGAGATTTACAACAGGATGCCAACCTTTCCCAGTCCAACATGTTCCTCAGAGGCTCAATGCTCGAAATGATGAAACAGAACATCATTGATATAATCGGTTCAACATTTCTGCTAAAATTATTGCTCTCTTGCACTATCTTGCATCTTGAATGAACTGCAAAAACGTGCTATAAACAAACGTTTCTCTTTAAGTAGCTTTATAGCGTTTGGAAAACGTCTTACTTTGCATCCTCTTCTATTGGTAGCAGTGACCCTTCACTTAGTACTTGGGGCATTCACCAATCAGAAGATCAGATGTCTGAGTGTCATGGCGCCCAGCCATCGGTTAGGCCCCATTAAGCTTAAAATCGGCAAATATTGTTCAACATCTCTTCTTTCCCATTACAGCTGTCCTGCACACTAAAGCCGACTTAAAGCATTTTTATGCAGGGTGCATCGCTCCCTCGCATGGTACCAGCACATAGTTAAAAAGACATACATTTATACACTCATATGCACCATTTATCCATAGGAGTCTCTGCAGGCTTAACCACCCATAGACACACAACACTCAGATGGACGATGCGGGCCGTCCACAGAGACACCTTTGCACACACCTTACTCTTGGACAATATCTAGATCCCGAGGATTTATAGATCGTAATAGACATTTCTTGCAGTGCCCTGAATGAGGTGTCAGAATTGATGGCATGCAGACTTTTATTACCTAGTATGGTGTGTGTAATTAGGTTAAATAGATGGGGTTGGACATGCATGGTATAAGCTACATTTCTCACCCCGGCTGAATTTATTGGCCACACTCCGCTCTCTAAGGTCTCCTCTAATGCACTCATTTGCATGGGGGCGCATGTAACTGATGGGTGTGCTACTGTTACATCAAGCGCTAAGCACAATGATGAGGGCTAGCTCATGAATAGCCTGGTTCGGTGGTTGGCAGCGGCCTAGCTCGCCAACTGCCTATTAGCTATGATATGAAAGCTGCCTGGCAAGTGTTGGATTGATACTTGACACTGCAGACAAAGCTCATTGTCATTGTAATTACTATACGTTGAGTCTTAATTTCATGGTCGTCCATATTGCCAGCATGGTAGGGCTGTCTGTTGCTTACATCTTCAGTAACAGCTGCCTATTCAGACAGGGTATCCATCCGCCTCTCAGATATTCAACAGTCTCAGGAATAACGACTTCATAATGACTATAATCACTGCAGATATAATTATTTTGCATCATCATTAGAACAATTAAATTTTTGGTATTTTGTAAGTTTTTTTGTATTATTTCCTCCAGATGTCCAATCAAGTGTGCAACTATATTATGGGTTCTGACCTGTTCATTGAGTGGTCTTTTAAAAGAATCACTTTATACCAGTTGCTCTGTCATTTACGAAAGGGTCCACCCCATCTGTCTGTTAAGGACAGCCTGATTATGAAGTGTATTTGATGAGGTTAGTTGATAATGAGAGCGAGCCGGCCAGCAGTAATGACGGTGTGGGAGCTGAAACAGTAGCCTGCAGTGGTGGATGTTACCGTTCAGATCTGACCTTCACAGATTCCAGTTTTCCACCCGGCGCCCATTATTCGATTGAATCATCGGGAAGGCGTGTCCGCTCGTCTGCTCTTGCAAGTATGATCTCATCCACCAAGGTCTCTTCCTCCTACTTTAGGGGGAAACAAAAAATAATCTCGCAAAGAGGGCCGTTCACATTGATGCGCACTCAAGCGCACATCCCGCCTCCGAGTCCAAGGCCGAGTGATTGGCTTGAAGCAGCCGAACCGTTTCACCTCCTGCATACAGGAAACACACAGACACGGGCTGCTATTCCTTTAAACATTGCTACTCACCTGTGCAACAAGACAAACCCTCCTCTAGGATGTCGGATGCACAACAAAGCAATTTGTCTCCCCTCCCCTTGCATTTGCTTTTCTTTTTCTGTCACTCCAACATTTATGCACATACAATACTTCCTCCATTCACACACTTTCACTCTTTTTTTTTTTTAGTTCCAATCTTTCTTCATACTCCCACCAGTGCACGCTCACCGTTTTCTCCCTACTCCACCCTACCCCCATACCCTCTTGGGTCGGAGACAGCGTGGAGAGGGGTTTGCAGAAGACAGGGCCCATTGACAGGCTAGACTGGCAGTAACTTATTGTCTATTGATGGAGTGTGACAAATCATGTGGGAACGCAGGGGTGCGTGGCAGTGAGAGCCAGGGTGTGGAGTATGTGAGCGTGCCTGCATGTGCACTTGCAACTTAGACGCATGTGCGTGTTAGTGTGCCTGCATGAGTCCGTGCCTGCATGTGTGTTTGTGCATAGAGTCTTAGTGTGGGGCAGGCATAGCCAGGACCCTTCACAGCTCATTTAGCCCAAATGGGGCCACCTGGGTGGTGAGGGGGCTCAGCAGGACCGCTCTGGCATTCGGGAGCCCCGCTGACAGCCGCCTAATATAGGGGCTTTGTCGACCTATTAATCAACACAGCCACTCTGACAAATCACCACAAGTATGACCTAATGAGCAGGGAAAGGAGGATGAGGTAAAGTGTAGAGGTAGGAGACATGATGGAGAAGGTAAAAGTGGGGTTATGTGGATGAAGATGGACAGAGTGGAGAGCTAATGGAGAGGAATTGAAAGGAAGTAGGTTGACATTACAACTGGCAGCTCAGGCTGTGGGGGTCAACCATGAGGTAGTAAGAGGCGAACGCTAACCCGGTTGTCATCTGTAGCTAACTCTTGGAGACTGCAGTCCCGAAAACAAACGGGCTGATTTGTTGCAATGAGAGTCGAAACAACTGCAGTCCAAACAGCGGTGTAGTAAGTTAGAAAGTAACCGTCCAGCCCACCAATTTTCCGTTGCCACCAAATAAATTAAACTATAAATTCCTTCTAGACAGGGTTTTTTTTTTTTTTTTTTTTTTTGCAAAGGCTTCAGAGCAAATTAGAGGCGCAAAGACGTTTGATTTTGAACACAAACAACATTGATGTATGTCTTCTTCTCCGGTTCCCACCCTGAGGTGAGCCGGCATCTAATCTCTCCACTACCAATCTCGAGCCCAAATCACATTAGGCGGGATCAGAGGTGAAACTGGAGCTTTTCAACAGCAGCCTGTTCTCACTAATGAACCCCCATGGCCATCCATTGCATATTACAGCCACGCTGAGTGAGGGCGAAAAAAGTTTTTTGCAATAATCATTATGTAATTGCACAATGGTTTCCATAGCCCTGACATTTTGAAAACTCAATAGCAATATCTTTATGCTTCTCCATGGGGAGTATATTTGGAAAGGCTGCACTATATATGATGGATGGTTTTCTAAGGCTAAACAATATACTTATTGTAATTATCTATTGAGGTGTCCGTCTGAAGTTTGTACTGTAAACCAAATTAGTGTGTTTGCTGTAAACCCCCACTGACTGTGCCGTGTTGATTGTTTGAGACCTAGCCCTCCAACATACTTTTACTAATACTTTCAACAGCACAACTATTTGGACTCCCTCCTCACTTCTTCTAGGAATTCGTATTAAAACCTCCATGAAAGTCCTGACTAAACTTATCTCCGCTAATTCATATTCAGCCCGCCACTGAACACTTGAGTGAATATTCAGAGGCAGCGTCCCTCTATTGACTTGTATCTGTCTGCCGTGCAGCTCGGTGATATACTAAGCCCCAGCCTGTCTGCTCCATTGACTGGCCCAGGATGGAAGGGCAGCAGAGAGGATGCACAACTGCATGCTCCTCCAATCCATTACCTGGTTACTGCACTGCCACAAAAGCTACTGCTTTTGTTAAAAAAATGAAAGAAAGACAGAAAAAAACTGACAGATACCCTTGTGCACAGTTTGTTAGGTAGGCAAGGCAGTTGCTCACAGTTTAATTTTTTTCAATGTTTCTGTTAGGCTTTGAGAGATAGTCTAGATGTCTGTGGCCTGAGAGCAGGAGCAAGACCAAGATCTGGGCTCTGACAACTTTGTTAGAAACAAAATGCTTCAACCACTGAGATTAAATGGCTTTGAATTCAGGATACAGCACCGTGGCCTAAGTTAGTACACTGTCCCTCCACGTGTGCGACTTTAAGAAACAACTAATAGTTTTCAAATCAGCAAGAGTCCTGAGTCTGTTTTGCTTTCATCATTGGTTGTTTGTGGATAATTTTGCTAATGTTTCTGATGGGGCAATGTTTAAATGCTTAAACTATAGTTTTGCTTGCAGTGCTCAGTTGAATGATATTTCCAAATTCACTGATTAAAGGATCGCATCTGGCTTCTGATCTGGTCTATGCAGGAAAATTGCTGTCCCACCCCCTTCAGCAGCTGCAGCTATACAACCCATAATGCTCTCTGAATGCAAAGCAAAGAGAGCTGCAAATGCATGGGTATATATTCAAATGTGTGCTTACTTTACTTTTGGTGTTGGTAACTCAAACTTTACAGCAGATGTGTAGTCTGCTTTATTTTCCTCAAGTCATGTGCACCACCTCGTTAATGTACCTGTACCTATAAACTCTTTTACAGTTTGTCATGTTACAACCACAATGTTCAATGTATTATATTATGAATTCATGTCATAGACCAACACCAAGTAGCATAAACTGTAATTATGAAGTGGTAGTAAATCAGAGAAGTGTGGTCTGCTTCCTCCAGTTCCCTCTAGATAAAATAGTCTCCATATGTAGAGTAATTTATTCAAAATATAAATAATACAGGTCCTTTGAAGGTCTCTGAGTTTTTTTTTTTTTAAGAACATTACTATACAAACAGCATCACGAGGACCAAGATGGGCAAAAATGGAAAGGTTTCCAGACTGGAAACTAGGGCTGGGCGATATAGTTTAAAAATAAGATCTCAGATTTTATTATACCAAATCTGATTAATCGATTTTTCCCCTCTTTTTCCTTTCACAATAAGAAATCAAAGAAGTTATTTTAAAAACTTGCTTTTATTTCAAGCATTTCGTCTGGGAGTTGACCACAGTTCAAAGTGCAACTAAATAGAAGCCATGAAACATGTTTGTAAAACGAGACGGCTGCCCTGCTATTGCAAACAATGAAAATATAACAAAATGTTTGCTGTAGGTGGTATTACACAATGAGCTAAGAACAGGCTTCACTTCACTTATGAACTTCAAACTAACTTAAAAAAATATAAAATGATTAAAGTGCCTCATTTTATGTAAAGAAAGGTTTCCTCTAGACACTATCTTAACAATATATTTTCCTAAACATATATTCAGCATTGCATGCTATTCTTTTCATGGACCCCAATGAGTGCATTGGCAAAATGAAATCCAGAATTTTTAAAAATTCAATAAAACAATGGTAGATACGAATTAATCAATTAAATTGATTCATCGCCCAGCCCGACTGGGAAGCTATGGAGACATGTCCTTTTTCCTAAACTGACAAACTGGGAAAGGAGAGCGTTAATCAGAGCATCAGCCAAAAGGCCCATTGTAACTCCAGGGGAGCTCCAAAAACCCACACCTCAGGTGGGATTGTCTGATATTGGTCCCATGATTTACAAATATGGTCTTTAAGGAAGACTGAGAAGAAGAAAGTCAAAGGAAGTCCAGTTTTAAATGTGCTAAAAGCCATGCAGGGGAAACAGCTAACATTTGGCAGCAGGTGGTCTGGTCAGAACAAAACTGAAAGTTTTCGTCCTACCCACAAAACTCCATGTGTGGTGGTGGCAACAGCATGTTCAGCAAGGGCAGTAAAGCTGAACAGAGTTGATGGGAAGCTGGATGGAGATAAATGCAGCTCAGTTAAAGCGAAATACAATCGAATAAAATAGATACTTTCTTGTCCCAATAGGAACGTGTTGCTCGGTTAGTCAATATTTGACACTGCCAATTACATCAACTCATAGGAAAATTTAAAAAGGGGGACCGGAGGGTGTGTTCCAACTACAGAGGAATCACAATCTTAAGCCTCCCTGGTAAGGTCTATTCAGGGGTTCTGGAAAGGAGGGTCCGTCGGATAGTCGAATCTCGGATTCAGGAAGAGCAGTGTGGTTTTCGTCCTGGCCGTGGAACACTGGATCAGCTCTACACCCTCAGCAGGATCCTGGAGGGGACATGGGAGTTTGCCCAACCAGTCTACATGTGCTTTGTGGATCTGGAGAAGGCATTCGACCGTGTCCCCCGAGGGATCCTGTGGGGGGTACTCCGGGAGTATGGAGTACCGGGCCCTTTAATAAGGGCTGTCAGGTCTCTGTACGACCGGTGTCAGAGTCTGGTCCGCATTGCAGGCAGTAAGTCGAACTCGTTTCCGGTGAGAGTTGGACTCCGCCAAGGTTGCCCATTGTCACCGATTCTGTTCATAACTTTTATGGACAGAATTTCTAGGCGTAGCCAAGGTGTTGAGGGGATCCGTTTTGGTGGCCTTAGGATCGCGTCTCTGCTATTCGCGGATGACGTGGTTCTATTGGTTTCATCAGGGCGTGATCTACAGCTCTCACTGGAGCAGTTCGCAGCCGAGTGCGAAGCGGCCGGAATGAAAATCAGTGCCTCCAAATCCGAGACCATGGTCTTGAACCGGAAAAGGGTAGAGTGCCTTCTCCGGGTTGGGGAGGATGTGCTGCCCCTAGTGGAGGAGTTCAGGTATCTTGGGGTCTTGTTCACAAATGAGGGGAAGATGGAGCGGGAGATCGACAGGCGGATTAGTGCGGCGTCTGCTGTGAAGCGGGCGCTGTACCGATCCGTTGTGGTGAAGAGAGAGCTGAGCCAAAAGGCGAAGCTCTCGATTTACCGGTCGATCTACGTTCCTACCCTCATCTATGGTCACGAGCTTTGGGTCGTGACCGAAAGAACGAGATCCCGGATACAAGCGGCCGAAATGAGTTTTCTCCGTAGTGTGTCTGGGCTCTCCCTTAGAGATAAAGTGAGGAGCTCAGTCATCCGGGGAGGACTCAGAATAAAGCCGCTGCTCCTCCACGTCGAGAGGAGCCAGTTGAGGTGGCTCGGGCATCTGGTCAGGATGCCTCCTGGACGCCTCCCTGGTGAGGTGTTCCGGGCACGTACCACTGGGAGGAGGCCCAGGGGAAGACCCAGGACACGCTGGAGGGACTATGTTTCTCGGCTGGCCTGGGAACGCCTTGGGATTCCCCTGGAGGAGCTGGCCCAAGTGGCTGGGGAGAGGGACGTCTGGGCCTCCCTACTGAAGCTGCTACCCCCCGCGACCCGACCCCAGATAAGCGGAAGTCAACGGACGGACGGACATAGGAAAATAAAGAAACACAGTGTTAATCAAAACACAGTTGACCACAGCAACTAATCAATATGTTGTACAACTAGTTAAAACATTCTACACAAAAGTCCCGTAAAACACATTCAGCATTTTGCAGTTACCCTAAAATAAAGCCAGCTATTTCTGAAAGTTTAGCCTTTGCTGACCCTTTTTCTGAATGTGTTCTGTGTATCTGTCCCATTTCAGTGCATTATCTAGAATCACCCTGAGATGCCTGTGCTTATTAACACTCTGTACTGGATGCCCTCTGATAATGGTTGAGGACTTGAGGTTGCGACTTGAGGTTGCGACAGTCTGATCTTGTCTGAAATCGATCGACATCTCTTTTGTCTTAGAGGTGTTTAACGGCACTATTAGAGGCTGAAGAAGACTTGAGACTGGGTGGGAGTCTCGCCTTCCAACAGGACAACAACTTTTTGCAGTCAGCCAGAAGTAAAGTATTATAGTTCACATCAAATGTGTTGATATGGCCTAGTGAAAGTTCAGAGCTAAAGACAGTAGAGAATCTGTCAAAAGGCTGGAACATTTCTGTTCATAAATGCTCGCCATCCAACCTTACTGAGCTTTTGCTAATTTGCAAAGAAGAATGGGCCAACATTTCAGCCCCTAGACATGCAAAAAACTAAAAATAAAAAAGCTATCAGCGTAAACACAACACAGATGTGGTAGTGACCTTAATTATTCTAAACACGTTCGATATACACTACCAGTCAAAGGTTTGGACTCAGCTTGTCATTCAATAATTTCTCTTTATTTTTATCACTATCTCTGAGAACTCCTACAAGACAGTTGGAAGGCCATTTCAAGTGATCACCTCATGAAGTTTATTGAGAGAAGGCCAAGATTTGCCAAAACAGTAATCATATATACATGTGTTTTGAGTTGGTTCACAAATTTGTGTTTGATACATAATTCTATATACTGAGTCATAGTTTCAATATCTTCACTATGTACTGCAATGTAGAAACTCATAAAAACAAAGAAAAGCCATTAAATGACAAAGGTGAGTTCAAACCTTCCAAGTCTGGATGTTCTTGACAGAGGTCTGTATTCTGCCTTTCTTGACTTTAGTTGCGTAACTCTAATCACACCTCTGATGTTCTTGTAGGTCCTGTAGAGGGCAAAAATGCTAAACAGCAGAAACGTCACGATGATCGTGCGGAAGAAGGCGAAACAAAATCTAATTGGGATGTCATGCTTGTAGTTGTTGTGTTTTTGTGATAGGTATGCCTAAAAGCGCATCGTGAATCATGATGTTGCGCTTTTCCTTTCATAGACTTTGACTTTTGTATTTTGTTTTGTAAGAAATGCAAAACTGCCAGAGGGCTGTGTGTAAAGAGAGCAGGCACTCTGTGCTCTCCTGAGCTGACAATAGACCTTTACATCAAACCCCTACAAGGTGAGGCGTAACTTTAAAAAATAAACGATCTTTTCATCGCCCTCCTTATCTCTTTCACACTGCTGTTGGCAGCAAAAAAGCAGCAAGAAAAACTGAAAGAGGGCGCATTATGATTTTATTATAAGGACAGATGAGGTAAAATAGGCCGTATATGATAAGGATCGAGAGATTAGGATGGAGCTGAACAATAAATTATGCAAAGTGTTTGAAAACACATACAGCTATAATTAAGTGGCATTTGATTTTAAATGAGTTGACAGCACGGATTTATTTATCTCCTTAACCCCCTAAAACTGCCATTAGCATGGTAGAAAATGAACTGTTTGAAATGGTAACAGAACAAGGCCCTGATCTGATAGACAATAACGGAGCACCCCCAGCCATATACAACACACACACACACACACACACACACACACACACACACACACACACACACACACACACACACACACACACACACAGAGGGAGAGCGAGAGAGAGGTATGATCATTTCCACATGGACTAATCAGTTCATTGCAGGCCTGGGCAACAGTAAAACCACAGGAGCCATAGCTAATAATGTCATTATGAATGGAGCCTTTACACTTAGATTTACAGTATGGCCAACTGGTGCCTGTAGGTGATACAAATTTCGCTGCACTTTAAAGCAAATATGTTGTGTTTGCTAATGTGAAAATAGTTGCTTAGGAATTGCTTGGCAGGAATTGCTTTTTTAAAAGAAAGTAACAGTGCAATCTATTGTAGCCAAGGTGAGGAAGTAATGTACTGCCGCAGACAGAAGCAACTTTAGCCAAACCCAAACAGGCACACAGACCACAGTCCATTATTTCTGTAACTGCATAATGCACTTAGACAGACTTTGTTCTAGTACCGGGTTGGGGTGCCTATTGCCTTCAGGACAACTTTAGTTGTGGATGCACTATTGGCGCAGGAATAGTGAGTGCACCCCAATGTACGGAGGCCTCAGTCCTCGATACGGTTGTCTGGGATTCGACTCCCGGCCTGTGAACCGTTGCCACATGTCTTCCCCCTCTCTCTCTACCCCTGTCGATCCACTTTCAAATAAAGGCCACTAGTGCCACAAAAAAAAACCTTAATAGGGATGCTGTCCATGTAAAAGATTCAGTTTGGTGTCTGAAACCTTGCTTAGAGATTTTGGTCCATATAAACATATTGCCATCATGCAGTTGCAACAGATTTATGGGCTGCACATCTTCAATACATTGAATTCATTGCCACGTTCAACAAGCCGGTTTTAGATGTTTTGAGTGACATGGTGCTTTATCGTGCAGGAAGTAGCCATCTCTACATGGTCACCCTGTGCTCATAAAGAGATGGACTTCATCAGCAACAATACTCAGCTAAGCTGTAGCGTTTATTCAATTTTCTGCCTGAACTGTTGGTAAAAGGCAGGATGGATCCATTATTTCTTATTGTTTACTGCAAACTCTGACCTTTAACCCACGGCACACTTTTACGATCATTATTGTACAATTTTTTGTGAGATGTAGCTTCAGTTTCCTGTTCTTGGGTGACAGCAGTGGCACCTGGTGTGGTTTGATGTGATATGCATTCAGAGATGCTATCTCACATACCTTGGCTGTAATGCGGGGTTATTTGAGCTACTATTGCCTCTGTCGTCTGCTGCTCACTGGACTTTTTTTTTTTTTTTTTTTTTTCTGACTTTTCTTTGACCACCTGAGAGATGGTTGTGTGCAGGAATCTAAGATCAGCAGTCTCTGAAATAAAATAGAATAATAACGCCCTTTATTGTCCCTCAGTGGGGAAATTCAGATGTATACTCAGATACTCAGATCTGCCCCTCTGACACCAACAACCACAGCTAGCTCAGTCAGTTTGTGTTATTATTTTATCTAGAGATAGTTGTTATTTTGTCAAAGTTAAATCAACCTCACCAGCAAATTATCCAGCTTAAAAAATAAAATGAAAAAATGCTGAACTGGGAAGTTTATTTGGAGCGGCTGAAAAATTATAGATAGCTCGGCTCAAAAACTAAAGTTTTGTCACTTATGCAGCTTCTCAAGCCTCACCACCCTTTAGTAGAGTTTCCACTTGATATATGCACAAATGACAAAGAGAAAGTCTTGAATAAGTCATAGATTATTTCCTGCTAGCATACTGAGGTGAAGTAACAACAAATAACTTCTTTCCACCCTCTGTAGGCTGTTCAGTGGGGAGCTTGGATGAGGGGATTCTTGTTCTCGGTGTTTGCGCTTGTGTGTGTGAGGAGGGCAAAATCTAAAGACTATCTGCATCGACTTTGTTCATTAATTCATGGGTTATATTTTATGCATTTGGTGACAAGGTTTAAAGGAGGAGACCCAAATACAGACAGAAGCCACGAAGGCAGGTTGTGTGTTCTGGCAGGCTTTCATATTTGTTCTTTAAAGGAACCTGTGGATGTACAGATCATCTGGTGGCAACAGAAGTGGAAATGAGGACTTGTGGTTTCACAGGGACCTTAGAGGATGACTGATGATTGGAGGAAAGGTGTTCCACCTGGAGGCAACCTACTGCGAGGATAAGAAGCGTCTTCAATGGAGTGAAGGGAAAAAAAAGTTTGGACCCCTGTCATAAGGCTAGGTTTTTGTGGGACCGGTTTGCAATTTTTTTTTTATTGTTACAAGTCTCTTATAGTTCAATCTAAAAATCAACAAATCTAACTGGGGAAATAGAAATAAATGAAGCAGTTGGTGGCATTTGAATGCACAACAATTACTTTGGTGAAGTATCTTTTAATTCAATTACAGAATTCAGTCTGCTTTAGAAGATGTCTTTTCATATGCAGCATCAAGCTTGCCCACTCTACCTTGCAGAATATCTGATTGTGAGGCGCTTTCTCTTTCTCAAGTGAGTCCACAGACTAAGATTTAGTTCTAGACTCTGATTTGGCTAATTATAAAAGTTACTTTTCTTCAGGTAAAGTCATTTTTTTCAATTTTCTTTTGGTTTTTGTATGACTGCTCAATTACTGCAATGCTGCAAAGCTAAACTGCTTTTCTTTTCAGCTGTCTAGGAGTCACCTGACATTACTCGGTCAGAATTGTCTGGAATGTTGTCCACTTTGACAACATTTCCAGAACAGGATGGTGCCGCCACCATGATGTGGTTGTCTGTTTGCTCTAATACTGTTTTCTTCCAAATTAATGTGCATTTTTTTATTCTCTATTTTGGACCAAAGGGTTAAATTTGGTACATTCTGACCATAACACATTCTTCCCCAGGGTTTCAGGAAATTTAGTCTGGCCTGGATACTTTCTTAAAAAGAAAAGCTATCTGTTTAGCACCCCCGCTCCTTGGTCTAGACAAACAAGGAATGCAGGAGATTCTTGTCACATTTAGAGCACTGCACAACTTGAACTTCCTGAATCTCTTTCAGTGTTTTGTTGGTATCTTAGTAGCCTTCGTGACCAGTCTTTTCATCAGTTTTGAAAAAATTTCTTGTTTTTGTAACTTCTCTGTCACCCAATATTTTTCTTTCATTATATATGTCTGTCTTTATTCTCCCAGTAATTTTATGTATACTTCTCCTGACTGATACTTTGACATAGTGGGATCCTTCTTATTCTTTGGGGGCTCTCCTCAGAGAGGACAAATTTAATTGGAATATATGTTGCAATGAAAAATAAAGATGATGACTTTCATTATAATTTTTAAAACTTCCTTTTGCTTTTTGTTTTTCACCCAGTTTCTCTCCTGTTCATCGTTCATTGGCTGATATGGGAGGATATGTTAGTTGTGGACGTGGATTCCTGCTATGTATACCAGACTTACTTAAAGGGGACATATAATTTTCAGTTGTTCCTTTTCACATTGAAATCATTCAGTTGTGGTCTCTATAAAGTGGAACTGCAATGCTTTTGTCTGAATTCTTTGTTAATTTACCCCTTCCAGTTCTGAGGAGTGTCTGAAAGCAACTCGTTTTAGGTGCTGTCTCTTTAAATCTGAAGGAGGCATTCAAACCCCGCCCCTCTTCAGATCACAGATCGTTCCACTTCACCCTGATTGGCCATTTTGTAGAATGCTGGGGGACGGTGTAATGAACAACCGAACATTTTGTAACTTCTGCATCCTTTAGCTTGGACTACAAAATCACTCTAAGAAATAAAAATGGCACATTTATGGGACTCGTCGGCTGGAAGTTCATGACCTTGTTTAGCAGCTCCGCAGCCAATACTGTGTTGGAATTGTTAAAAAAACACTAGTCTCACCAACAAATGATGCAAACAGAAGAGTCAGACAACAACAACAAATAGACAGGAGACAATGTCACAGTTATAGAAAATTTGGTCATTTATTTTCAAAATGATAATTTCACAAGTATTTCGCTGGAGGACCAGACCGACCAGACTTAAAAGTCCAGCAGCAGGCAAGTGACTGGACGGATTTGTGTTCAAGTAGAGTTTATTGTTGTGTGGTAATCCCCGACCTTTTGTGTGCTTCCCTAAAAAAAAAAAAACGTAGCACCAGCCTCCAGTACTTACAACTCAAACAATCTGGCCTACAGGTTTGTTTGTTTTTTAAAAAGGGTTTACAGATGTAGGCCATGAAGTATCTGGGGTGTAATAACAAGCAAATATATGCCCATACATTTGTTATTGACTTTTTCACCTTGTTTTGCAGTTTGCAACCTTATGAATAGATTCATATAGGAGGATGGGTTTTGTCTCCTGATGGAAATATCTGTTCGGCCTCATGTGGATGGAATTTTGGAAGAGGTGTCAGGCAGGGAGACATGGCACACACCAGAGACTGTTGGCTTTCCTAACGAAAGGGCTTGCTGTAATTATTTACTGTAGCTCAAGAAAGAATGGTCTCTCTCTCTTTCTCTCTCTCTCTCTCTCTCTCTCTCTCTCTCTCTCTCTCTCTCTCTCTCTCTCTCTCTCTCTCTCTCTCTCTCTCTCTCTCTCTCTCTCTCACACACACACATACACACATGCACACACATAGAGAGGTGCCTGCACATGCCCACAGTTCTCAGTGTCACAACTTGTTTTGGGGGTGCTGTTTCAGTGAAAGATGCCAACCTGTTAAGCCGGGCTCCTAACAAGAGCCAAACAGTTGGGAGACTTGGAGGGAAGCAAAGAAAGAGGCAAGGTGGAGGGAGAGGTGGGTCAGGATGGTAGATAAAAGGAACAAAGGACTGTCAACCCTCTGGGACACAGAAACCTCAGTGTCTGTGTTGCCGCGCTGACCAGGAGAAAGTGTGTGGGCTTGGCAGGTGTTTGGATACTTGCTGTTGTCCTCATTTTTCCTGCATATGAAAAAATGCGTCCAAAAGCAGCAGCTGTTCTAAATTGGACCTCACCTTGTCAAGCACGAACGGTGCCCCCTCAGTCTTTTCTCCCCGAGCAAGATCTTAGCCACAGAGCAGCAGTGATCATATCTGAGGAACGTATCAAGCTGTGTCTTATAGACAAGTTCTCACAGTCACACTGCGGTGGACAAGCAGCATAATGATGTCTGAAATAACAGAACAACCGCTATGATATGCCATGGTAATTGCTACCCTCCTGTCCACAGTACAAATAAATGTTGAATCAGAAGGCAAACACATTAATATGGAAATATCTACATTAATTTGGAGCATGGTCTAAATTATTCAGTAATTAAGCCACTGCAAATTTACACAAACTTTCCCCTGGATGACTAGAGAGAATAATTAGGAGCCAGAAACAGCCTAGCAAAGGGATTCGAGATGTGTGGTCACATGATGCATCGTCGGACTTCTCTAAATAAAAAATGGTGTCTCTCTATGAAGAGGGGTTTGGCCCACAAAAGACGTATCCACAGTCACAACCCACATACAGTGGATTTCTAAAGTATTCAAACCTTTGCCTCTTTGCAGCTACAAACCTAAGAATCCAAATTTTAAGTCATGTTTATTTATTTGCGCTCGAGCATAAGGGCTATATTTTTTCCCCATTATAGCCTGATGCAGTACTTGATAGCAGTGGCCTAACATTGAAATGGAAAAAAAAAAAAAAAGAAATTATACTCATTGAACCTTTTTTTGACATTTTCTCTCATTAAAATCACAAACTGTTTTAGCATTTTTAATGTTGTCTGGAATTACTACATTTTAGAGGGCACTGTGGACTGGATGTCAGATTTCAACATGCAGTGCAAACTGAAATAAAAAGGAGAAAGAGCTAGGGATAAAAAATAAATAAAAAAACAAATGGTATTTATAAAGACAGCCACAATCCAGCATCATATGTGTTGGTTTGCACAAATTTTAATTGCTTTAATTGCAATGTCAATTTACCTATCTTGGCAAATGACTCTAGACTGGCTACTTATTAACTCACTTTTGCAGCCCATCTCACTGCAAAATGTTTGCAAATTAATTATCTTTATTTTGGATAGAGCTGCACAACAGAAAGTCACAGTCGTCATTGCAACACCAATGATAAAAACCATCTGGATGAAATATTTGCTGGGTTGTAACATGTCAAGGGTCATACCGGTATTAAATTTAGATTGACTTTCAGTGCTCTTGAGTCCCATCCCTGGTATAGAATTTGATGAATCTGAGATTCTAAACCTCACAGAGAGTAATGCAGTGTGAATATGGAAAAGACTGGCAAAACGGAGCAAATGTGGGACAATTGCAACGGATATCATCACAACATTCAACAATGTTATTCTCATGGCATGAGTGGCTGAAACTTCACCTAGTATCATCTATGTAGTCCTTTCATTGTTAGCTGTACTCTACACAGTTCTCTATTAAACCTTTTCTTTGTGCATTAGGCATTTCCTCTTTAACTGCTTTAGATTCATGGCAAGCTGAAGTCTTTCTTGACTGATTGTAATCTGGACAGCTCAATAGTACATTTCACTGTTAATAACTACAAGCCACTGAAGTGTACCAAGGACTCATGGATTTCACCAAACAGGTTGAAAAAATGTTCAAGAACCCTCTGGCTGCAGTAGTATGTGCTGTGCTGCCTGTTTTGTACATGCATGTCTGGAGTTATGGATCTATTGCTCTTGTGTCTTATGAAACTGTGATACATTTTACACCATCAAGACAGATTTTTATTTTATTTCTTCAGTTAGGATATTGCAATATTAAAATAATTTCCCCCTGTTTCCATTTCGTTCACTCCACAGCTGTCTGTTCTTGGATATTTCATGTGTTGGTTTTAAGAGAAAAGCCCGTCTGTGCCTTCTGATTAGCTTATTATGGCTTGAACTTGGAGTCTCAGACCATGCTACGTTTGAAGTCTTGTGTTTGTGTGAGTCCCTCTGTACATGCACTTGTGATCGCGCATGCCTCAGAGGCTAGATGAGCGTTTGTGTTCAAGCAAGAAAAAGCGTGTCAGCTTGTGTAACTGTGGATGTCCTTTCAAAGGGCCTTCACAGCTCTGACCGAGGCCCTTTGATCTGGCGATCTATGACTTGACTGCTCTTGACGGCCCTCGAGATGGGAGGATGCGTGCTTGGTGGGAGACGAGACCGGTTTGACATGGTTGGGAAAGTGTCTTTGACATGCACGCTCACACAAACACAAACAAATAAACATCAATGCACATGGTTGAAAAATGTGCAGATTTCATTCATGTGATGCTTGCAGACTCGGGGACAGATTTACTATCTGTTGTTGTTCAGCATGAGGTGACAATTCAGAAATAAATTCTGTGGGTATGCCCAGTTCTGGTGGTGGTGGTTACTAAAATTGCACACCTTTAGCGCACCTTCAGGTAATTTTACATTTCTCTGCACGCTACGAAAGCATGCTACAAGAATAGCAGAATCTGTTATTCAATGTGTTTTCTTATTTTAAAAAAAACATTGGTAACATGTCCTTTTAGCAATCCCAACACATGTATATACATTCCATCATCTTGTATCATCTGTCAGTGATGCAGCTTCTGTCCATTGTTCTTGTTGCACCTCACACCCGTCCATCCAATCAATCATCTATTCAATTTAAAAAGCGCAGGTAACGCATACTGGAGCTGATACGACTTTTCCAGTGGATGACATGGTGCAAAACTTGAATAAATCTTCACTCTGTGCAGACCTGGTATATAACCATGTTTTACGGCTGGTTCAGGTGCAAGTGGACAAGTCTAGCAAGGACCTGGCATGAGAAGCCATGCCTATCGGATATATCACTAGCTGTAGATGCAAATACACAAACATGTTGCATTTTTATGGTTTTGTGTGCTGAAAACTCTTGTTAACTAAGCAGACGTAGTGTTCAGTGTCTGTGATTTTAACCTGTAAAGGACGGGAGGGAGGCATAAGGTGGTCTACACACTTTAATTACCCATAATGTCCCCTAATCGCCAGATCTGAAACCCCCCTGTGAGATTTCTAAAAAGTTGAAGCCAAATATTTACATGCATTGGGTCAAAAGAGGACCTTTTGTTCTCTCTTTCTGACATTAACTTAGATCATTTTTTGTGATCCTCAAAGTTAATTTTGGTTTACTCAATAGCAGAATTAAGAGGGAGTGAGAGCAAGAAGAAAAAATGTTATTTTCTTCAAGTTCAGAGATCTACTGTACATTCACTATAATTGTTATGTCTTTAAGCCACTTAGTTACGTCATAGATCACTTTTGATAGGTTAATCTATATTATATTAGTTCACTGGAAAAACAGATGTGAATGTATTTTAACGCAGCACCCTTAAAAACACTTTTGCGTGTCATAATGAAACAAATGGAACAAAATCTGCCAAAATATGGGGCACGCTAGATGTGGTTCATCCTTGGGATCACTTTCCAGATTCCTGAAGTTGCCAAATGTATCTGTACAAACATCTATAATGTAATTTCAAAGAGGTTGGGAATGAGTAGTGATCATACACAGATTCTGTGTCCTAGTGATAAATGTGATTTGGTGCAAAATGCCTTTTAAGTTATTTCGACTTCAGGTTTTTTTTTTCTCAGACCTTTAGGAAGCGCTTGTGAATTGGAAAAGCCAACTAGAGAAGCAACATTTAGGACATGCACTCTCCTGCAAATTTGTGCCACAACTGACTTAGTGGAATGTTTTATAAATAAATCAGTCCATTCAAGTTTCCGTTTATGTAATTGAAATGTATTGACGGAAGTAGACAGTATTCAAACATTTACAAAGAACCATTTTTGAATCAGATTAGATTTACAGACTCAGCTATTGTCATTCTTTCTTGTTTTGTAATGCAAACTCTGTTGGTCTGTGTGTTTTCGTGCGCGGCAAATTTATTCCATCATTTGACATAGATTTGCTTTGATATCGCGTATTTCTGTCCTGGCTGTTTCACTGAGTGTCCTGCAGCTTTTGAGCGGACATCACTTTGCATTGAGATTATATTGAGATGGATCCCAGGTAGGGTCTAATACTGAGTGGCAACGGCGCGTCACACGGACATACTGTAGATCTGACGCTGAGTTGATCTGACAATACAATGGATCAGGGTTGCAGCTAGTAAGTCAGAAGGTAGAGCATAATCCCTTCTGTCAAGTCTCTGTCTCGTCAATATTCAAATCCAGCCAGCTGTCCAATGGCTGTCAGTTACAATCTCCCTCTGGCTTCTAGCCCTGTGCAGGCACATACCCAAATTGAATCGGATGTTTGCTTCTCATTGGAAACTGAGTCAAAAGAAATGACCTCCTGCCCTATATTGTGAACTTGTCAGTTGGCTCAGATGAACTAAATTCTGATCCACAACAGCCATTATTATCTAATTGCTCTTTTCCGTTGTTTTCTTTTTTCCACTAAGTTTTATTTACATTTCTAAAACTTCTTTTGAAATAATTTGTTGTGTAACCTTTAGAACTACAAGACTAAACACAAAATAACAACATAATGAAATAAAACCTTCAATTT
This sequence comes from Fundulus diaphanus, assembly GCA_037039145.1. Classification (NCBI taxonomy): domain Eukaryota; kingdom Metazoa; phylum Chordata; class Actinopteri; order Cyprinodontiformes; family Fundulidae; genus Fundulus; species Fundulus diaphanus. The sequence continues at coordinate 32,283,772 of CM073127.1, read as the reverse complement.
TACTTAATCCTAATTGTTTAAAAGAGCACACTGACAATCTGCGTCCACATCCTGTATTCTGCATTTATCCACTATTTTGGCTCATAAGCAGAAATTCTGAGCTCCGATCTTACCACAGAGCAAGCAGCTTGAGTTTAGAAAACCAATTCTAGTCAGGTAGCTGAATCTGAAAGGGTTCGGCCTACTTAAGAGAACACCACTGCTCACTGGCTGTTAGATTTTTATTCATGTTCAACCTCTATGTTTTAATCATTTTGTTAAATGGCATAAAAAAATAAACTAGCATCAACGCTTTAAATGTGCCATTACATCACTGTATAAACAATTTCATGTAGTTGATATTGCTACATATGTAAATTCTCCAAAGAGTTTCATAAAAGAAGTAACATCAGCTTGTTGTTTTGTCAGGCTAAATGTCCTTCCTCGGTAAGTTGGGTACGTTAATGATATGCAGCTCTACTAAGTTGACTTCTCTCTGATTGGCTACAAACATATTTGGAAAACCCCATCCACACCTATCAACTCAATACAAATGGTTTTAAGGCTCGTTGAAGTGTTTGTGTTGCAGGATGTTGGACGGGTGAGGCTAAGCTGACCAAAGGCTTTAACCTTGCAGCGCGATTCAACACAGTGGGACCGAAATACAAAGCCAATAGACCACAACGCAGAGCTGGTAGGGCCGCAACACAGCTGTGAAAACAGCCAGCTCCAGCTCGATGCTGGCTGTCGGCCCTGTTTCAAACCAGTCATTCAGTCATTCAACTGGATTTTCAGTTACAAACACACTTTCCTTACATTTGATAGCATTTAGAAATTAAATAAACTTAAAGAAACCGTCTTCAGTAAAATCCCCAATAAATGAACTTCAGCAACTCTTCTGTGATACTCTAGTCGGGAGTGGAACCTCTATGTATTTTTGAGCACCCTCGGACAAATCAGCTGTCCTTTTTAGTAACCGCTGTGAGTTTGAGGTTGAATATGGGATATTCGCACTCTCCTACTTCTGCGGTGACTGCCTCCTGGATGAGCCGATACAGGGAAACTGGTCTGGGGCTGCCGTCTGCTCGCTGCTCCGCCTTCCTCCTCTCAAGTCAGACATGCCAGCGCGACTCACAGCCGGTGCATCAGATGGGGGGTGGGTCTGTTTGCTCAAAGGAGGGCTCTGATTGGAGAATATGAATTATGTAGAAAGACAACCTACGTAGAAAGACGACCCGTTTTCTGATCTGACCATTTTTGAGCAAAGCAACAAAGCTCAATGCCCCTGAGCAGATCCTTTGGTATTCACTTTAGACATTAACACGGCCTCATCAGTGCACAACAGATCATCTTATACCCCAAAAACCTCAGAAAAATGAAATTTGTTGTCATGGCTCCTTTAAACGTGGTGCTCACAACGTTTTGATTGATTGCTGGTCTCCATGAGCCTGCCCACAGCTCCTGACAAAAGGGTGTTTTCCTACGTCCATCTTAAGGTTGGTGCTTTCTGAGGGCCCAGCCAGACCTTGCTGCAATTTAAACAAATAGGACAAGCGTTAAGCAAACCTAACATTATTTTAGCACTTGGACCGGTTGGTTGAAAAATCCCCTAACATCTTAAATAAAAATCTGGTCGCCTCTGGCAGAAATTTGAAAATATCTTTTAACAGCATAACGACCCACCACATGTGGTTAAATCGACACAGAAATTGTTCTCCAGACACAACATCAACCTTGCTCCGTGCCCAATCTCAGTCCCCAGACCTAAACCCTATAGAAAACCTGGTAGGTGAGCTGAAGAGGAGAGTGCAGAAGAGACAACTCTGCATAATCTATCCAATGAATAGGGCCGGTGTTGTGCTGCTCCGCGTGTCCCTGTTGATACGTGCCTCTCTTCCCACTTCACTGACACATGTCGCCCTGGCATGCACGGAAAGGCCTGACCTTTGGAAAGTTTAGCGCTTTAAATATTTAGGCCTGGGTTATGATGGATTCTCCAGGCCCTGTGGCAATGTGCAAAGCCTCTGATTAGAGCTTGCTGTCAGAGTCATTTAGCAGAGCTTCTGGCTGTCGGTGGAGCTCTCTGTTTGACAGGCGCGCCTTTTAAACAAACAGAGGTCCCGGTGGCAGAGCAGGCACTGCAGCCAGAGCGGCACAAACACCCCGACACTGAGAGAAACCACAGACAGCTGGTAAAGTTACCACTGGCCACAGACTCTTATGATCTTTTAAGCTCTCTGTCTTTCTGCTGACTTCCAGCTCAGTTCAAGGCGATGCTCCTTTTTCTTTCTTAGAGTTTACATCTTTTTCTTGTTCTTTGTCACTGTAGGAAAAAAGCATCGCAGTCGTTTTATCTACACTGCGTGTTATTGCCTGATCTCCAGCGAGCCGACCTTTTTCTCTAAATCTGTAGAACCCATTCTCAGCGAAAAGAACCGGGTAGGATGCTCCCTGTCGCATGTCTGCAGCCTCGCCGTGATCAGGGCGGCTCACACACTCAAAACCGATCCCGAACCAGCCCTTCTCATCTCACTCCGAGACAATCTCTCGTGGCATCAATCCTGTAAATATATGAGTCTTAATATGTGTGTCCTATTCTGTATTCAGAGGAAGAGCTAAGTCAGCAGCTCCAGTATTAATGCATGAGAAATGAGCAGAGCCCATAAGAATTAAAGGGTAAGACTCGCCTTATTAAGATGTAAATTCCGGGGGAAAAGTTAGCCGAAATGAGGATACAGTGAAGTTACTGTCAACTTTAGCCTACTTATGCCTTTCTAAGAGGCGTTGTTGTGTCGCGGTTGTTGAAATTAGATGCACATAACAAAGCACCTTGTGTGTGTTGTTCAGCACGAGATCAACCAGTCCTGGTTGAGCAACCTTTTACTTTACACAACAGTTTACAGTTTTGGCAACATTATCTAGTGACAGTTTACATCAACTATTGCGGTAATTCAATTTGTGTGTACATAGATTTGTGTGTGTGTGTGTGTGTGTGTGTGTGTGTGTGTGTCCTCTTTATTTTTATTTTTTTCTTTCTCCACCTCTGTCTCACTCTCATTTCAAATTTGCACTTAACACCTTCCTAGGGAAAGGCTTCTCATTCATCAACAGTGTTTGTCCCGGTGACAAGCAGGGTGCCTCCTGCATATCAATATCAGCTAAGACAATGCTGAGCATGTAACCTTCAGCTAAATGTCATTCTGCTTAATCCTATTTGAAAATTAAACATTGAAAAACCTTTACCGTACCTTCCTGTCTTCCTTCCACTCTCCTCTCTCTCTCCCTTTCCCTTGCTCCCTCTTTTATTGGCTGCCTTTCTTCTGGCTCTCTGTTCTCCACGGCTCGTTCCCTGCTCTCGTTGGGCATGCCATGTGACATTTGTATTGTTCTGAATGGGGGAGTGTTAGTATTTCATAATGGTTATTTGGTAAAACTCCTTTTAGTCTTTGTCACTCAAAGAAATAATCATGTATACCTACTTTACAGGCCGCGTGGCTTCTCATTGTGTGGCTTTTCATGCGTCAATCGTCTCGTACAGTGTCTTGCTTAAGTACTGACACAACTTTAACTTTTATGCATTTTTTTGTCATGTACCAACTTCAGTGTCTATTCCTCTGATTTCATGTGTTGGATCAAGAGAAAGTAGCTCTTCATTGTGCCGTAAAATGAAAGACATTCATGGTTTTCAAGATTTGTTACAAATAAAAATCTGAAAAGTCTGGTACGTGCTTGTTTTCAGTCATGTTTACTCCGATATCCCTAAATAAAATCTAGTGCAACTAGTGGCCTTCAAAAGTCCGCTTATAAGTAAATATAGTTGACCTGTGAGTGATGGAAGATTTCTATCGATAGAGCTGCTCTTTGAAGGCCTCGGAGGGTTGTTAGAGACCATTGGTGAACAAATAGCACCACGGACACCGAGGACCACAGCAGACAGGGATAGTGGTAGAGATAGAAGCCGCTTTCACAGCCTGTCTCTCTTATGCCCATGACTCACCGAGCGAGGTAGTCACAGCCCTCCATCGGCTGATTTGCATAGAGACAAGTTGGCTTCACAGGTCGAGGGAGTGAAATTGTGACGACGTATGGTTTGGGCAACCAGAAAACTTGAAAGCAAGGAGACGACATTTGAAGGATTAACTCAGCAGCAAGATCACAAAACAGACGACATCCACTACTATTGTTTTGAAAAGAATGACATGGGAAGACTTCCAATGTGGATTTTATGCTTAGTGCTGATGCCACCCACAGACCAGTACCGCTCAAAGCAGACTTGTAACAGAAGGCGCCTGGTCTGTGGAGGGCCTCTTAGACTGGATGCAAAGTGCTTTGTGTGGCCAAAAACTAAGACTGCACATCGCACTAAGGACACCATCCACTTCATGAAACTATTTGGTGGCAGCATCCTGCTTTAATAATGCTCTTTTTCATCAGGGACAGGAAAGCCATTTGGAGTATGGTGGTTGAATTGGACAGAGCTAAACATAGGGTAGTCCAGGAGGAAAACCTGTTAGATGCTGCAAAAGACTTGAGTCTGTGTTGGAGTATTGACTACACAATGACAACACTAAACTCAAAGCCTGAGCAACAATACAACAGTTTAGATCAAACCATATTCATGTGTTAAAATGGCCTAGTCAAAGCCCAGACCTAAGTCTTACTGAGAATTCGTGGCAAGGGTAGAACATTTATCTTCATTGACCCTCTTCATTCAGTCTGGTGGAGCTTATGCTGTTTTAAAGAATGGCAAGCAATGTCAGTCTCCAGATGTGCAAAGTCTGGTTGAGACTAACTCAGAGGAACTTGCAGCTGTAATTGTAATGGAAGGTGCTTTCAAAAATTACTGACTCAGCAATGCTGAATAGCCATTGCATGTAATATTTATTACGCGTTTATTTGTTCAAAAAAGAGAAAACTTTAAAAATGATGGAGCATTTTCCTTCCACTTCACAAATGATTGGCTACTTTGTGCCATTTAAATACAGTGAGGTTTTGCTGGATTTAATGGGACAAAATGTAAAAAATTCTATTGGTGTGAATCCTTTGGCAAGGCACAGGAAGAAGAGAGACTAACACACAAGTCATCTGGTAAAACAGAGATTCATGACCTAAGATGCATGCAGAGAAGAATGTTCACTTCCTTAAACGGATCCACTTCTTAGTTACCATGCTTAACTTGCATTGAAATTAAGCAAGATGGTGTCCAATTGGCACAATCTGTCACGAAGACTGGAACTTCCTCAAAGGCTCTGAATGTTATTTTGCCTTAAACAGCTATGATTTACTTTGTCCTTTGCCTCCTTTTCCTCCTTATATACATCCTACACTTCACACACATCCACAAAGCAGAAACATACAGCAAGGCCTGCAGAGGGAAATGGGAATGGAAGCAGGGCAGGATAAAAGGGGACTGAGAGATTGCAATGAAAATGCAATCATTTGCAGTCGGACAGATATAATTCTTCTGTGGTGGCAGTGTAATGCGGCGGCTCAAAGACAGCCCTCAGCCCATCCTTGTGGATTTGATTGACCACGGCCGCCCATCAAGGAATTCAATTGAAATACTGTGAGTGAATTACAACGGGACTAACCTTGATGTCATCGCATTGAAGCCCTCTTTCCAAATCTATAGCTTGACAAATAAAAAATAAAAAAACTTTAACTTGTTTAATTATCACATCACAACTCTCAAGTTGTATCTATATTTCAGGGATTTAGTGTTGTCATTTAGTAGTGTATAAATAAGATGTGGAAAGGAAATTATATGTTGTTTTCAAAAAGTAGGACAAATAAAACCATAAAAGGTGTGCCACACATCCAACCCATGTCAATACTTTGTAGAACCGCTTTGTGTTTAAAATTGCAGCTGGAAGTCTTTTGGGGCATGACATTACCGGCTCTGCCCGTCTGGAGAGTAAAATTTGCCTGTTTTGCATAACAGCTCTAGCCCCCTTAGATTGAATGGAGACCTCAGACCTCTGAAGTTCTGGACTTTGACTACGCCACATCAACAGATTGCTATGCTACGATCTAAGCTAAACTATTTTATTGCACATCTGACTGACTGTTTGGAGGAATTGTCTTGTTGGAAGGTGAGCCTCCAGCCCAGTTTCCATTCAGTTGTACCCTTACCAGAGGACCTTCTTGCACATTTCTTTTGCTTTGCCTCCTACCTGGCTTGTGGCAAACTACAAATTCAACTTATCTTTTTCTTTCAACAATATTTTTAGCCTTGCCATTCTTGAATAAATGGCGGTGTGCAGGACAAGCTGTTGCTCTACCCCTCTTTCATTTTTGGATAATGGTCTGAATGGTGCCTTGTTTAATGTTCCAAGTGTGTCCTACAACTGAACCCTGATTAAAACTCCCTCACAACTCTCTGCTGTGTTTCTTGGTCTTTGTGATGCTCAAGGGGAGTGAGTATGTTTGCAGCTCATTGTAGAACCATAGCAAATATTTCTTGTTTTTTTTTTTGCGTGTGGATTGTTGGAAAAAGAATCTTTTGAAATTAGTTTCGAAGTGCAGATATGACCGTGAAGGATTGTAGCAGAACCTGTCATAACCAAAACTGCATTCAGACATTAAGAAAACAACGTAGTCAGCAACAATATTTCTCTGCTGGGAGGGAGGGGGGGTTACCTATGTACCAAGGTGCGATCGACACCGATCACTAGGTTAAAAACTTTAGAGATTTTACATATGTTTAGACAAATATCATGATATTCTGAGTATAGAAACAGGGATTGGAAACTTATTCTGGCGACAGAATGATTTTTGGAAAGGCTTTTAGTTGGAGTCTAAATCAGGGATACGGTCGTGGGATATATTTAGAGGCGGGACATAGAAAAGATAACAGCGATTTGTTTGGAAGCTTGTCAAATTTGTTGGCAAAGTTCTAATGCCTCAAAACAACATATAGGAGACCAATTCTGAAGATTTTTCGTTTAAACCTCAGAGCTGTTCGCTTGCATTAAACGGCTGGTGTTGTGTGTCTCTTTGCTCTCCAGGTGGGATATGCAGGAGGATGCGGAGCTGGAAGATGGAGAGAGAGCAATGGTGGAGGAACTTCAGAAAGCGTTCTTCGCTTGCTGCTGCAGCGCGGGACCACAAGGTGCCTCTGGAACTGACGAGACACCAACAAACCAGACCCAGGGGGAAGCACACTCATGCGATAAAAGTACTGCCCAATAACAGTCCACGCCATTGGAGGTTTTATTAAGTTGTAATTTTTTTTTTATATATTCTCTTGGAGCTCTCAAGATGTTTGTTTGTGCATAGGTGTGTGTACCCCTGCTCACACATTCGTGGGAGTGTTTTGGCCTGTGCGTGTACTTTATGCTGAAAATCTGCAAGTATGTGCAAAAAATGTGGGGGAAAAAAAGAAAAAAAAAAAAAAGAAAGAGCACAAACTGGTGCCTTCCTCTATCTGCACACACCTGAGACAAATCTTCTGTGCCGTTCAATGCTGCATCAGGTGTGTTTTTCATCTTTTTGGTGCACATCTGCAGAAACCAGTTTCGGGAAATAAAGAGCCGCGATTTGTTTGCCAGGGACAAGATGGGACTGTGTGATCACTGTTGGTAACTGATGTGTTTTAAGACCGTGTGGGCGGAGAGAGTGGTGTCAGCGTGCTCTCCTCTGCTTCCTTTAAGTAAACATCAAAGAATACGGTTTGGAAGCAAAATATGATCTGTTTTGATTTTCTGATGTGTTCCCGGAAATCTGCTGCACCATAACATATCAGTTAGCATTTGTAATATGATTGCTGAGTATATTTTTCTAAATGTGTCAATATTTTTTATTTGTGCAAAAATATTGTAGATAAAATATCAAACATGAAAATAAAGCCATTATTGTACTTTAGCACAGATTTGCCTTTTTTTAGATAACTAATATGCATCTGTGTGATGTCATTTTTATATGCATTGTTTATTGATGAAAAATATGTTTCTATTGCAAACTTTTAATTGAAAAGTAGCAAGATTATGCTGAATCATAAGGGGCTACAAATTAAATCCAATCGGTGTTTTCCTCTTAGAAACAGTGAAACATACATTTAAGGTGACATTAAAACCTGTTTTGTGGTTGTACTGGAAAACAAGTCAAACCAACTTGTTTTGGGTTTCTGCATGAAAGCACACAAAAGTCGCTTTTGATCCTCTTTTTATTTCTGCCTCATAGTGAGTCCCTGTTTACATGTGTTTTGTGTTTCTATTGCATGCAAGTGATCAGCTATTAGGACAACTCTCTCTAAAGCTGACCGATGTCTCATGAACAAGCTTATTTTGTCCATTTTGCACATTTATTTATGTTTTATCTGGGCTATATATCATTTAAAAGCCTATATCTCATCATAGTATGAATGTTTTTAGAAATACACACTTGCGGCATTTTCTCTTTTTCCTTTGCATATACATTGTCGTGCAAACTTTTTTTTGTCATGAGCGTATTTTATTTGGGTGTTTTTTAAAATATGATATTTAGGTCCATTTACTCTGATACCCCTAAATATAATCCAATGAAGCCAACTCCTTTTAAAAGTAATCTAATCAGTAAATGGACTCAATTTGTGTTTAATTTAAAATTAGTATGGATATAACTGTGCTGTGACAACTTTAGTAAAAAAAAAAAAAAGCCTCATAAAGATCAAGGGACAAACCAGACAGGTCTAAAGACAGATATAATGTTGTGGGGATGTTTAAAGCGGGTTAAGTTATAAGACAATGTGAGAAGCTTTAATTATCTCTGAGAGCACTGTTCAAAAACATGAGAAGGATTGACACTCCAAACATACTAAGACATGGGCATCCTCCTCAACTGACAGGCTGGGCGAGGTGTGCAGTGCTAAAAGAAGCAGCCAAGAGGCCCATGGTAACTCTGGAGGAGCTGCAGAGAGCCACAGCTCAGGTGAGATAATCTGTTAAGGGAAGAAATAATAATTGGACACCCAATAAGTTTTGACCTTCATGGGAAAGGGACAAGTGGAGAGGTTTTGCTGGAAGAAAGCCATAAGAAGTCCTATTTATTTGCCACAAGCCATATTTTATGCAAAGCAAAAACAGAAGAAAGTGCTGTGGTGAGAAAAGTGACATGCAAAAAACAAAATGTGTCTTGCATGTCCTGCAGCAGTCTGTAAATTAATTTCATTCAGGAGTGTTGAATCAAAGAACAATCCAAAACAAACCCTGAAACTGGAACGCACTGGTTTAGATCAAAGCATGCGCATGTCTTAAAATGGACCAGTCAAAGTACAGACCTAAATCTGGCAAGCCTTGAAAATTGCTGCCAACATATGCTCTCTGTCCAATCTGACAGAGGTTCAATGTGAAATTTCAGTATGTAGATGTGCAAAACTGGTAAGAGACATACTGTACCTTGAAATACTTGTTGCTGAAGTTGCAGTGAAAGTTGGTTCTACAAATCATTGACTCAAGGAGGCTCAGTAAAGATGAGAACTGTATATAAATTCCCTTGCACTCTATATTTAGTCCAATAAAATGCATTCGAGTTTCTGGTTATGAGGCGACAAAATCTAAAAATTTTTTTAGGATATATGACACAGGTCGGTGTAGTTAACTTTATGAAGCAAATACTGTATCACAGAAACATCTTTGTTTTGTTGGCCTTCAGCCCTAGCAACGTGTAAACATTACAGAAAGCCAGACTTTTTTATTGGATAATCCTGTAATGTGATTACCATGTCAAATAATTAAAAAAAATTTTTATAAATTGGGTAACAGCAAAATTTTGTTGGTATCTTGTTCAATATGGCACAATATGGTTCTTACAGCAGCAGGCAATTCCCTAACACATAATTCAGTTCCAATTTGTTGTGATTTTTGTGATAATATACTATTCTGTAATCAAAGAAGCCTGGCTGAACACTAATATAACTTTATTCTCAACTTAACTGTAGCTCATGACATTTATTTTATCAGTGCACTGAGCACAACGTTTTCAACCAGGGGTTTTGATTCCCATAGGGTCAGATCAAAGATCTTCTCTTTTTACAGAAAAGCAGAGTTCTCAGGTCTGAGTTTTCCATAAAAAAACAGTGAAATGCTGAAGTCCGGTTCAAAGAAAAAAAGAAAGAAAACAATCCGTGTCTTCTCCCTCTCGACAGCTGCTGCTGCTTCTGTGCTACTGTGCCTTTAAATATCCATTCCAGTTCGTTGCCCCGGTAACCCGGAAGCTTCACGCGCTCGGCGCTGCCGTGCCGGGAGTCCTTCCTGTTTTAGAAATTTGAAGGAAGCAGCAGCAACAGGACAGTCGTTGAATAAATATGGTGCGTGAGTTCAACACAAAGTATGCATGCATCTGCAGTAAACAGCCTGCTGTTCTCTAAAGCTCCCTGTTTCGCTTTGTTTTTAGTGAATGTGTGAATAAACAGACGAGTATATCTGTACCTGTTCGCAGTTGCTCCATGTAGAACAGCTGTGTTGTTTTTGTTTTTTTTAGGTCTGCGAAACAGTAAGCATGTTGTTTGTTGTGGCGAAAACCGCGGCTCTGTCCTAGAGAGTGTAGGAAAACATATTTAAATATTTGGTGTTTGGTTTTAAAAAATAAGAAATATGTCGCGGAGTTTGCATTATTAACTTGACTGCTGCACGTGCGGATACCGCCAGAGTAGTCCTTAGATATATAAACAGTATAAACAGTAGAAGTTTGCTTTCTATGTTTAGGTTAATACCATAGAAATACAGTTATAAATGACAATAAGTTGTGATACAGTTAGTATTATGTATCTAAAAGTACTCGGGTGTCTGGCAGCCATAACTATGAATATATATAACACAAAAGGCACAGGATACATCCTTTTTTCTTACTTTTGCTCTTTATAATTCCCCCTGATTCATGGCAGGATTCATCTCAGTGATCTGTGAGAGGAAAGGACCTATGCGCTCTCACCTTTTTTCTGCCACATCAGCCTTGTACATACTGTGGATCACCATGGCCCAGGTCGCTGGCCAGGAGGACAAGGAGAAGACCACTGCGCTCAAAGGTGAATAACCAGCTACTGTAGAATAAGAGAGGTTAGCAGCTCAATTTGGGATACAACCCAGGTGGATAATATAGATTGACATGTATTCACACCCCTTAAACTTCAAATTTAAAATCCTATTTAAATAAAAGTCAGCAATTTGCAACATTTATTTGTATTCAACCTCCCCTCATGTCAATATGTTGAATTCATTTAAAATATATTGAAGCTTGTGGTTGTAAAGTGACAAAATCTGAAAATGTTAAAGCAGGCATGTCCAAAGTGTGGCCCAGGGCCATTTGTGGCCCCTGTACTGACTTTGTGTGTGTGTGTCCCCCCCCCCCCAAACTGCATTTCTAGAAAGATTTGGTCCACCAGCACAGGTGGCTGATGCAGATGGAAGATTTTAGTTTTTAATTAGGGCAAAAATATTGCAGAAAAGTTAAAACCCTACAATTGAAAATGTTAAGTACAACACAAAGTATTCATCTTTTGATAAACACACTTTTGACATTGTCGTTAATTTCATAGTAACATCTATCCAATGATATTTAATTACACAAATGCAGACTTTGGTGCATTAAAATCTGCTTTGAATTCAATTATTAAAATTGGCTAATTATAGCAAGTGTTTTCAAAGAACTGACCCAAATACGGTTCTTATATCGCTAGAACCAAAACGGTTCAGTTTATTGGTGTTAGAGTCAAATTAAATTACTCAGAATAATTTGCAAACTGGATGAATATAACAAATGAGCAAAACCCTTTTTTAATTTTGGATCTACAATAATTTACACATTCATTTCTTATTAAAAAAATCTGACTTATTTATTTAAAATTATCATATTTTGTAGAGCAGGTAAAATATTTACGTAATTGTTTTGGTTTTTAAATAATGTTAATTTTTTGGCCCTCGAGTTTCTTTGACTTGACAATTTTGGCCCATGTACCGTAAAGTTTGGACACCCCTGTGTTAAAGGGCCATAAACTATTTTCCATAGGGTTGGTTTATAAATAGTAGCATGTAAACTGAGACCCTTGGGTCACACAACAAGAAATGTTTAGTTCAAAATGGAGTTTTGGAGACTTTATAGAAGCAAATCTGCTATGGCTGTTAACTTATTTCTTCTTCTCTTGTGTGTCTTTGTTCATAGACTTGCTATCAAGAATAGACTTAGATGAACTCATGAAGAAAGATGAACCTCCTTTCACCTTCCCTAAAACACTGGAGGAGTTTGAATATGCCTTCAATGAACGTAAGTACCTTCATTCATGCTTTCTTTAAAGTGGTACCACCTAAAATTATAAAATTCTTGCTGTTAAAATGAACTCCGAACTACTGTGAACTGTAAGGGTTCTTTCTCAACCGTGTTAAATAACCAAACTGGATTGTGGCCTAAACATGGAAAATAGTTCGAAAGGTAGAAAAAAAAATGCCCTGTATGGTCTGGCTGTATCAAGCTAAACAGAACCACCTTAAAAAGAGTAAAATAAAATAGACTCAATCAGAAGCCTGGTCTATTCATAAATAAAGCTAAATGTTTGGCAAGCTCAGAAACTCAAAAAGCCTTCTAGATCCATGGAAGGTAACGTGGATAATCATCAAATGATTGGTGGGAAAAAAATCTACAAATAGAGATGTCACTGCTCAAGGCAGCACTAGAAAGACACTCCTAACACGTTAATACAAAAGGGAACACTGCTGACAAAGCTGAGGAACCTGAATGCTATACTGGAGTAAATAATATGAAGAACAATGTCCAACTTTGGCAACATATTCTTTAGGTCAGGAGGGATATACCTACTAAAACAGCCAGGTGAGTCCATAACATAACGGTAATGCAAAAGATAACACTTTAAACGTCATCAGATTCAAACTCATGGCCTTTGACATTCATTTCTACACTCAATTCCCCACAGGACCATGTTTCTGCCTTCCTTTTGACTTTTGAACAGCTGTGGTGGAAGTAGTTGTTGCATTTGACACAGCTGATCGTTTTGCCAAAATCAATGCCTTTCACAATGCATAATTCATACACCATAATCGTTTACACTTGCCTTTGGTTGGGCAGTATTTCCGACACAAAACTCTGCTTTAATGTATCTCAACTCTGCATGTCTGCAAATTACCTAGACACATGCATCAAGTGATTTGTTTGCTTGTAGCTTATCTGGTGGTTTTTCCACCAAATATGTGTGAATATCAGTCCACTGAATATTCGGCCACTTGCTAACGTCATGCTCCCCATTCAGTTACTGAACAGGGATCCGGAAGCTGGTTGCCATTTCTTAAGGTTAGTTTTTTTTAAAGTAAGCTTTGAGATCTTTCGCAGATAATGCGCTAGGTAAGTTGACAGTCTTTCGCTAGCTGTTGTTCTTCCTTGCCAATTTGCAGGCACAACTGTCTAGTTTACAAACATTAAGTGGGTCTATTGGCTTCCTTGCTGCTTAAATAATTGCACTGGCATAATATCACATACAAACAAGAAGGTGCTGCAGATGGCAGGCTCTGTACTTTGCCTTTTTTTGTGTGTTTATTCTGCTCTCTGCCATCATTGTGATCACTTTCGCTAGAGAGGAACTCCTAAACACCAGGCAAACCTCCCTAGGCATTTTTTCCTCTATTTTTCATCAACCCCAGCTTCCCTAAGATGCTGGATGTTGGCGCAGCAGTTCTCCATGGGATATAATAGTGAAGCAGACGAGGTAAATTGGCAGCAGATTTGTGCGTACAAGGGTCGTGTGCACTACCCCTGCGCCACGGCAGCGCCCTGGACTCGTTTTTTTATAGACTCAAAACCCTTTTATTCTCTGAGAGAGTTTTCTTCATTTGTTCTGGAAGAGTTCACATCCTACCACAAGCCTACACATCAGAGGCTGAAGATTAGCTATTTGAGCTGATAACAGAATTGGAGACTCTTTCCTCATTGTTCTTGGGGATTTTAACAACTCTCCAGTGAACTTACAAAATACAGACACGATATTAAGTGTCCCACCAGGGATAAAAACGCACTAGACCACTGTCAACCAGCTTTATAAGATACATATCGCCACGGTCGCTTTGGAACTTTCTGATCACTGTACCAAATAAGCTGTCCCCATTGCTTCTGACAGGGCACTTCATAAACAGGCAAGGACAATCTGACCAAGGCGATCAAGGCAGCTAAAGCCCCATTTACACTGCCCTTGTTAAACCGACCCATGCCGAGCTTGGACCGAGCTTGGATCAGTTAACCATGCCGAGCTTGGTTCTGACGACCATTTACACATCACACTAGCACGGTTCCTTGCCTGCTAGTGACGATCTATGGTACTACTGCTCTCTAGGATTGAAGGAGGGAATCAAGCAAATAAAAATGGCGGCGCCCGTAACATTCAGGAAGAATTTACTTGACAGAGTCGGCTTTTGGGAAGTGGATAAGACAAACAAACGTCTAATCAGGGCTTACAGACGCAGGAAACGACGACAGACGTTGAAGTTCATCACACTGCTAAGCAGAATCATCACTGGAAATTGCGTTGCACGGTAAGGAAGCTAGTATTTTTATGAATGTCTGAAACCACAAAATTAGTCAGCTGACTGTAAGGACATGATGCGGTCTGCTCATGCGCTCTTTAGGCCCGTTTACACTACACTTTTTTAACCGTGCTGAGACCAGTCCGAGCTCGGTAACCGAGATAACTCTCGTGTGTAAATGGTCAGCAGACTGAACTGAACCGCGCTAGACATAATCGGACCGCGCTAAATGCAGACCAGTTCCTGAGCAGGTCTCGCACTGGTTTTTTTATGCCGGTTATCTGATAACGAAGAGCGCATGAGCAGACCGCGTCATCTCCTTACAGTCAGCTGACTGTCCGCGGTTTTTCCGGCGTGTCTGGCTGCACGTCCCGATTCACACTCCATTCAGACAAATTTCAGACATTCATAATAGTACTAGCTTCCTTACCGTGCCACACGGTTTCCAGTGATGATTCTGCTTAGCAGTGTGATGAACCTCAGTGTCTGTCGTTGTTTCCTGCGTCTGTAAATCTTTATTAGACGTTCGTTTGTCTTATCCACTTCCCAAAAGCCGAGTCTGTCAAGTAAATTCACCAAAGGTTGCCTTCTTCCCCTGACTCTCCGCAAACACCAAAATATCACAATATCAAGCATAACATCCTGAATGTTACGGGCGCCGCCGTTTTGTTTTGCTTGGTTCCGCCTTCAATCCCAGAGAGCGGTAGTACCGCAGATCGTCAGTCGGCTGGGCTTGGTTAACTGATCGAAGCTCGGACTGGTCCCAGCATGGATCGGTTTAACAAGGGTTATCTGAGAACTGTGCCACTGAAAAACCGGGCCGAGCCCATACCTCGCACTGGTATAGATTTAGCGCGGTCCAGTTGTGTCTAGCACTGTTCAGTTCAGTTTGCGATCCATTTACACCCGAAAGTTATCTCAGTTACTGAGCTCGGACCGGTCTCGGCACGGTTAAAAAAAAGGTAGTGTAAACGGGGTATTAGAGAACCTAGAGTGAGAAGCTAAAAATAGCCTCTCAGCTAATGACCCAGCTGCAGTTTGGAATGGTTTGAAAAAGATCACTGTTTACAGGAGCCCATCCTGGGCACAATCCAAGTCTGTCAGACGACCTTGGTTGGCAGCTTCTAGGGCAGGTTTGAAAAGCAGTTGTTCACACCTCGTTCACATGTTTCTCTGAGACAAAAGTTCTCCATGCATCAACAACCCTCCTCCCCTTAGACCCCATATCTGAATTTAAGCTCTCTGAGGAAGATGTAAATGAGCAGGCTACAGCCGGGGAGTCAGCATGAAATCAAAACGATAAAAATAATTTCACTCTGGTTAAATATCTTTTAAGCTGCACGCTTTCCTCTATGGTTTCTTCTTCTTTTTGCGGGGGTGGGGGGGATTATGGTTAGTAGAAGTGCACAAATATAGGCTATACATAAAATAGGGTCTATATATCTCATATGCTTTACATCGTTTTACCATATATAAAAAAAAACATCATGCTGAAAATGTGGCGGCTTTTATTTTGCCGTGGCGGTGCTCCACGATCATATGCATGTAGCGGAAACCCTGAGCTATTAACGTGTTCTCCTCACTCCCGCCATGACTGAGGCAAAAGGGTAATATAAAGCTGTAAAGTTTTACTCCGTGACTGAATACACCTGGGCGAAGCAGCGGTCTGCTTTCGCAGCAGCGGCCGATGAAAGGGATCTCCTACTGCAGTGGTGTCCAAAACTTTCAGCACATGGGTCGAAATTGTCAAGTCAAAAATACTCGAGGGCCAAAACATTAATAAAAACAGTAAACAAAAATAACCAAAAAAATATGTTTTGATTTTTTACCTGCTCTGCAAAATGTGATTTTATTAAACAAATTAGTCCGATATTCTGTAGGAAAAGGATATGTAAATCATTGTAGATCTAAAGTTAAAAATATTTCTTTTTTCATTTGCTTTATTAAACGATGGAAACCCAATTTGCAAATCATTTTAGGCTTGATTGAAAAAAAAAATTGTTTTGGTCTAGCAATATCACAACAGGATTTGGACCGGTATTTCTTTGTAAACATATTGCTGATTTTAATAAATAAATTTGAAATAGATTTTAATTCACAAAAGTCTGCATTTGAGTTAAAGTCCTTGGATAGCTAGTGTAAAAAGTGTGGTTATTAAAAAAATACCTTACGTTGTACCTAACATTTTCAATTGTAAGATCTTAACCTGTCTGATGAAGATGGAAACCTTATTTTTAATTACCTGTGCTGGTGGACCAAATGTTTCTTGAAATATAGTTGGTGGGTCGCACAAAATCAGTCCGGCCCCTGGGCCGCACTTTTGACACACCTGTCCTACTGGACAAGGTCTTAAAGCTCGCTCTGCTGGGCAGTCAGGAGTCAGCTTGAAATCAAACCTATATCTTCTCAATCTTCACTCAGTTCATCAGCCAGGTTTTGGAGCTGTGTGAAGTTCCGTCATGCTTCAAACACTCCAATCTCATCACCCTGGTCCCCAAGAAATGCACCATCACAGGGTTAAATAACTACAGGCTTGTAGTCCTGATGTCTTTGTTCATGAAATCCTTTGGTTTTGAAGCATATGAACGCAGGCCACTTACTGGACCCCTGCAGTTTCCTTACGGAGCAAACAGCTCAGCAGATGACCTGGGACTACACTTCATCCTGCATCACTTCGACCACCCAGGGTTTGTGAACTTCAGCTCGGCTTGCAATACCATCAAAAGTTCACCGAGCTCATATTGCCCGGTTCCACCTGTCAGTGGATCACCTGCTTCCTGACTGACTGGCAGGTGAGACTGGGGAGCATCTTCTCTTGTACCAGTGCCGCCACAGGTGTATGTCCCCTCCCCGCTTCTCTTTTCTGTTCACAAATGACTTCAACTTAGCGGACCCGTCTGTGAAACTCCCCAAGTCCACAGTTTACCCTGGGCTGATCCAGGATGGTGACAAGTCGACAAACAGACCGGAGGTGAAACGACTGGTCCACTGGTACGGTCAGAACCCCTCTGAGCCTAACCCGCTCAAGCCAGTGGAGATGATGGTGGACCTCCAGAGAACATCCCTTACACTGCTTTTCTTTTCCATCCTCAACAACACTGTGTCTGCTGTGGATCTCCAACTGGATATCTATTGGTTGTGGCTATCACTTCTGGTTCCTAGGAACCACTCTTTCCTGAGACCTGAAATGGTCCTCACACATAGACGCTGTTCAGAAAAACGCCCAGCAGAGACCGTACATCCTGCAGAAGCTCAAGAAGTATCTTCTACACTGCCTTCATTCAGGCTGTCCTGTCTTCGTCCATCACTGTGGTTTGGTTCAGTCATAACACAGGACAGGTCCAAACTACAATGAACAATTAGGTCTGCAGAGAGGACCGTCAGGGCTGAGATTGCCTCTATCTTGCACAGGTCTAGGCTCAGGAAAAGAGTAGCTAACCTCTCTGCAGACCCCACAAGCTCTGGATACAAACTGTTTAGACTTTTACCTTCAGGTCGGCTCTACAGAGCGCTATTCACAAAAACTAGCCGCCGCAGAGACAGTTTCTTCTCCCACTCTTTCAATCTGATGAACTCTTAACATTCAGAGAGCCCAGAATGATTTTGTGCATATTTGCATCAAGCCAACCATGTCTTCCTCTTTGGTAAAAATACTGTCTATATACATATTTACAAAAAAATCCCTTTTTATTTACTTATACTTCAAATGTCTTCATTGAGAGCAAGGTGGAAACAATGTCTGTACTACACTACTTGCTTACACTTGCTTATATATAGAGTCAGAGCAATAAATAGAAAGGTTAAATCTACTGAACCAATGATAAACGAGCCTGGATGAGGACACACATTTATTTTGCCATATTACACAGATAGCAGGATGGTAAAGGAGTTAAAATAAATCTCTAAAGCTCTCTGTTAGTGAACTGCAACAAAGAGTGGCATCTTGGGGTAATAACATTTTTCCCCAGGAATTATACACATCTTTATCAGCGCTACCAGTAATTGTGGAGGGCACTGTAGGTCATAGAAAAGGGGTAAACCCACAGTCAACACCCAGATTTAGTCCACAAAGACTGCAGAAGATAAAATTTGTGTGGACTCAGATGATCCAACAGTCTTTGGAGGATCATTTTGGCCTGTTGTAATCAAAGCAGGGCTTCAGGAGAAGAAAGCGTTGGGAGATTGGTGGATTTCTGGCTCTTATTATTCCCCCATAGTCTCTTGCCCTGTCTTTTTTATCTCCTATGTTCTCTGTCAGTGTCTGGCTGGCTGAGTGGGGGACATGTTGTGTACTCTACGGCCCGTCAGTAACTTACTCAGCCTTGCCCTCTGTCTGACGGAGAATTTGCATACCCTTGCTGCGGCTAAGAACAGACTCAGCACCTGAAATTATGCAACACCCACAAAATGCTTCTCCCACCCTCAAGTCCTAGCTCAGTCTACCATGGAGGCTGAAAAAACACTGACTCCTTTACCTTTCTCTTCATGCAAATTCCCATTCCTATAATTTCCCCCGCTTTCTCCACTTCTGCCCCATCTTACCAAAAACTTTCCACCTGAAACACAAGGTAGCGCCCCACGCTGGAGCTTTTTAACTCTTCATATCTCGTCAGAATCTCTTTTAGGCCTGTTTTCGAAGAATACCATTTCTATTAAAGCCACAGTGGCCCTGCGGCAAAGTCTCCAGTATGTCGGCTAAGTCACTTTGGCCTGAAGAGGTTTTATTTTATTTTAATATAACTGAACTCATGGTATCGTAGTCTGAGACAAGTGGAACAAAAATGTTAATTTTACCATGTAATGATATGAATACAGAAGAGGCTGTGTACAATAGTTTGCAGGTATCTTAATCACTGAAGATGATGGCTTCATCTTGCCAGCCCTCCGGTTTTCCATTACTGGAAATCCAAGGTTATGTACACCTAATTAAGCGGCCAAATTGAGAACAGAATGCTAATTATGACAGAAAAGGAGGAAGAAAAGTTGAGAAAATGTTATTCCTTTGAGAGGATGTGTTGGGGGAGATGGGGAGGGGAGGGGGGGCTGATCACCCCTCAGCCTGTAGACATGAACACACACACACACACACACACACACACACACACACACACACACACACACACACACACACACACACACACACACACACACACACACACACATCGCAGCCCCCTCTTCTTCCTCCTCTTGCATGGAGGTACAGCCACATCCTCCAGTCTCCTCTCTCACTCTCACACACACAAGCACACAAAGACCAAACACCATCCCTACACTGGGATTTCATTATAACTCCTTCTTCCCCCGTCTTAGGCTGTAGTGTTTAGATACTCACCCCGTCCGTGAATGCATAATTTATTTTCTTCAAGGTACTATTTGTGCACACACTGCTTTATACTAAGTTCTCACTTGTCTCCTGCTTCACCTCTCAGGCATAAATGTATTTCTAAATACAACATAATACCAAGCCTAGATTCAGGATCACATGTTCTCTAACAACTAACCATGAAAGCAAGTGCTGTAATACACAGTAAGTGAGTAGTGTAAGATTTATCACGTTGATAGAGGTGTGAAATGGTGGCAATTTAGAAGGAAATAAAAAAAAATCTTTATGCATTCCTTTATCTTGCAAAGATATTGTATTTATATGCTCACATTGTGCAATAATTGAGAAAGTATGAGGCCCCCCTGGCTATTTGGGTTAAGTATGTGTACTTTTTGTCATTTAGCTCTCACAAACTTTGCAGTCATAAAGGTCAAAATTAAATTTAACACTGTTTAGTGCTTTATTGTGTTATGGTGTCAACTGCAGGATCGATGGGCTCGGCGCTAAGGTATGGGCTCCGCAGTCGCAGAAGGGTAATTGTTTAAAAAAGTAGCACCACCTCTGAACAGCATTTTCTTCTTTTATGAGTTTTTATATGAGTAAAACCTTTAATGTTTTAGAAACTCCTCTTGTTTCCCGGAATTGAACTAAAGCATTTTGGCTATGTTTCACAGACCCCATCATTGTGGAGTATCAGTTTTGAACAATTTTCAAATGTGTACAAAGTCGATCACCTGGGACCTCTGGCTGCAGCAAAGTGACTGTGCTAGTTAGGACCTCTGGCTGTCAGCATCCTGAGATGATACGGTATATCAGGTACAGCCGTTGCTTTGGAAAGGGTATTCGGCTCAACACACTCAAAAGCGTACACATACAAAATGCTGATAACCATCTTTAGTCTGTACTCTGAGGCATTTCTGTTGAGAAAGCATTAGCCAAACTGCTGGTTGATGTCAGAGTAAAATATGAAGTGATGACCAAGGTTACAGAGAAAGAGAAAAAGGGGAGAAAGACCCTCTATGCCTGGCTCTAATATCCATCCTGAGTATTCCAGTAGTGTCCCGGCAGTGCTAAATGCAAGTGTGAATGCTCTTAAGACGTTTTGAGGATGATTTAGTTTAGACAGTCTTCAGAGGTGCTCAACATTATTATTCGCATCAGTTTAGCAGTCTGAATGCAGTCCGACCTGAGAAGCATTCAAGGCCCTAAACTGACCTGATGTAGATATACAAGCAACACAACTTTTACCATGCTGGCTCTGTGTTAGATAAAATATGTCTGAGTGAATATTCTAAAGATAGTTTTTTTGGGTTCAGAGTTTCTCTAAATTTTTCACAATGCATCTCGAGAGTACATTGATCAGAGGATTACAGGCTGCAGTAGACGTAAATATTCTCTGTAGTGTGACAATTATTCTGATTTTAGGCTACCTACTTTGGTAACTGTATTGTCAAATGCTCGGTGTCAATCAGATACCAAAGTAGGAGCTCTACAGTGGCATTTATCATGTTTACTCACTTTTAAATAAAACTTGTGTGGAGCAGCTGATGGCAAAACCATATGGTTTTGTCTATGCTGAGCTTTTATGAGGTAAAAGGTTACTGTCTCTGCGCGGATATTGAGGTCTGTGAAGTCACACGTTTAATGATTCTTTTTTATTGCTCATATCATGTATGTTAAGATACACGTTTAAGGTAAGCAACAGTTTGTAGCGAATATGGGAAGAAGTCAGACCCAAATAGAGTGCTTTTTAATTTCCATTTGCTAGTCAGAGAAGTGACATTATTATTGCAGAGCTACCTACTGTTTTCAATGCATGAGGATAGCAGAAAATGCGTTCAAGCACTAACGGAACATTCTCACAAATGGATCACAGACTTTGCTGCATGTGTCACTACTTGTGTGCTAATAAATAATTTAGACTTGCAACCTTTGCTACCATATTGGGTACTGAACTTGGTGCTGGTCAGCGTACCAACAGCTTTTCCAGTCTGAAATGAGACTTTTGAAAACAGTCTTGTATATCTGATTACCTCCTCAGATGTACAAATAGAACGTACCATGTATATGTTTGCATGTTAACGTAGTTCAAACTAGGCGTTGGCCTTTATTGTATCGTTTTAGCGTTATTGTGAAAGATTTCTCATCGTGATAAGAATTTGAGTTTATCTTGACAACAATAAATTAGTAGTGGCGTCAGAAAACCCCCAAAACAGCCAGTATTGTCAGGATTGTTATTTTTGCTATTTTCATTACTTTTGATTTCTTTAGCGCCTCAATAAACATCAATAAATTCAACAAATCTAATTAATGGCAGTTACTTTGTGCAGAATTACACTTCTTTATGCAACTAGTGTCCTGATGAAACGTATTTCGAATTTTGTTTTAATGTTATATGTTACACTGTTAAATGTTTTTTAAGGATAATATTTGTCTTTATTGGGATAATTGACATGCAGTCACAGCCACACAGTTACCTAAAAAGCTGCAAGTAGCTGAGCATAGTATTTTATCCTCATTTTTATCATCATCACAACAGTACCACGATATATCTTGATACAATTTTTATTTCATATCACACGCCCCAGATCAAGCTGGAATTGCCTGGAACTGACAGCTGATCACTCAGCATGGATTTTAAGGCCAGGTGTCACTGGTAATGTTTAGTGAGGTCTATATAGGTGTGAATGAGCTAGGTGTCATGTTAATACCAGGTCAAAACAGCTCCTGAGTAAAACATATATTTTTGAGAGAATGGCAGCTGCCTACTGTTTTGTAACCACATTAGGTAAGAACATTGGACCCTAATGGTTCTATGCACTTTTTAAAGCAGCATAGCGCAAGTTCCAGAGTTTTTGTCCGCATTTTCCCCCTCTGGCAACACGTTGAAATGACACCAGTGTTGTGTACACTCATGGGAGAAGAGGAAAGGCATATGCCAATGCAACTGCACAGGTCTGTTGCTTAGAGGCACAATGTCTTCTGAGGTAAGAACACTTAACCAGGTCAGTCATATTGATAACGTGTAGCACTCTACGTTCTGCACATTATCAATCTGGGTCTGCTACCATCAAATCTGTTTGGGAAAGGAGGGACCTTAAGCAGAACCATAGGCCTCCCCAAGTTGATTGGACGATATGGCACCTAGTGCCTGTCAACCACAGTTTGGTTTAAGCCAATCATAGTATCATAGTAAATTAAACTGTAAGCAGCAGGCAACAGGCATCATGAGAAACCACAAGAAGGTAGGGTAGTCAAGACACTCCTGCTGTGCTGCCATGTTTATTTTGGTTCGGCTGCAGCTCTTGCTTTCGTCACAGCTGGTACGTCCTGCCTTAAACCATAATACTGCAACGTGATTGGCCCGACATGTTTTTGGTTTGGACACAAACAACTGAAGCCAGAGCGGTACAAGGTGTATTCTCGTGTGTTTGTAAACGCACAAATACAGCGAGTATTCATCTGGCAGGCAAGGTTAAAGAACGCTATAAATATGGAAGTTCTCTCACTAACGCATTGATCATGGCGGAGACTCAACAAAGTACCAGGGTGAACGACAGCTCACAGCACGTCACACCCACGCGCACGTCCAGAAGTTTCACGCCCAGAAGTTTTTGACTCTCTCGTGATCTGACTAATGGAGCCTATAGAGGCAATTGGGGTAAATGGAGGATAACTAATTTTACATGTCGGGCAATTGTAAGGGCATGTATGAGAAAGAAAAAAAAAATTTGTTTAATCTTTAAACTTGGACTGATAAATAAATACATTTTAAAATAGAGCCCTAAAAAGGTTGGAATCAAAATTTACATGATTTAGTTATGAGTGTACTTTATTCATTCGTATCTGTCATTATGTGTCTCTCACAGATGGCCAGCTCCGGCACATAAAAACAGGTGAACCCTTTGTGTTCAATGCCAGAGAAGATCTGCACCGTTGGAACCAGAAACGTTACGAAGCTCTTGGAGAGGTAACAAGGTTTTCCCACTGGCATCACACCTTGTTCATGCATACATTATATTTATTCTTTCTATTATTCAGTTTGGAGTTATGTTTTCATCTTCACACTTGAGAAAAACACAAATTAGGGGGTCTTTTGATTTTTTTGAAAAGCTTTCCATAGCTGAAAGATTTTAATAACAAAATATGTGGTATGTAGTAAGGATGCACCCATATGGAAATGTGGGCTGATATTGATATCCATACATATTGCTTGTATGGCTAATAACTGATATTTACCAATATTTTATATATTTTGTATATTTCCTTCCGACACTGAAATAACGACCACACCGCTGACATTGCTTCTCCACTTTATTAAATGTCCCACACTGCATCACTGTCACATGCCATAGCACACAAAAATGATATATCACAGTTCTTTACAGTGTTTGCAATTTTGCCAACTTGTGTACAAATGACAATAAATAACACATATTAATACTTACTCTTGGACTTATACATTGTTGACTAACTCAAGAATCGTGTTTTAGTTGAAAGTGAAAACAACAATAATAACTTGCAATCTGGTTTGGCTATATCTAAAGCTAAAGGAAATTAATGGAAAAAAGTTTTAATGTGTTTGTGTGAATGCAGAGCAACAAATAACAGAATATGAAACTGCAATGTTTTTGCTTTAAAACATCTTTAACATGCTACGCTCCTCCACATTCTCATAATGTCCATCCCTACTACCTTCTGTGGTGAGTGTGAAAACAGTCCAAAACTCCCGTCAAGAGCACTAGTCATGGTTCCATCAATTATAGTTCAAGTCCAGATGCAACAAAGTTGCACAGACCACCACACTACTACATGTTTTACTGTGGGTATGACGTTATTGATCAGACATCCAGTTTAAAACCAGATGTAACGGGATGCATGTCATCCAGAAAGTTCCAGTTTTGTTTTACCAGTCCACAGAATTCAAGAGGATTGAACCAGTAGTCACCAAAGAACCAAAGGAGAATATATTCTGGGGAGAATTGATCTGTGGAACAAGAAACAGATGAGACTAAATAGCAGAGTGGAAGCAGCTGAGTGAGAACAGAGAAAGAGGGAAGTAAACAAAATGAGTGGCAAAATATTAACTTAACACAGAGATCAGAAACTAATAAACTGTTCAAAAACAGCAGAACACAAATAAATATGATAAAGACTCAAAACCAACAGGAGACTCAAAAACACAGAAACACTACGAATGCACGAAGTAAAGAAAATACAGACTAGAAAGGGCAAGACCTAACAAAATGAAACAGGAGATGAAGAGTAAGAAACTCAGAAACTAAAGACAGCTCTACATGCAATAAACTTAACTGCACAACAGAATAAACAGGACCGACACATGACACAATCCCACTTTAAGGACCAGATTCCAGACTCATGCAAGAAACCAAACAAAAATCACCCAAATCTGGACTTGAGTGCCACAGGAACCTGTTGAACTTTTCTAGAGCGTGTCATGGTGGCCGGTGGAACCCATGACAGAACTTGTAGGGAGGCCCACCCAGTCGCGAGACACAGGAACCATAGCGAGAGGCAGGTCCTCCCTGGTGGAGAACCTGGGCGTAGGATCTTGAGGGCGATGCCAACCAACCTGAATCTCCTTGTTGTAGGACTCTAAGACAAGATTGTTGTAGGACAAAATCATGAGAGAGAGGCGAGCCCACCTGGACCCCTTGTCAGAGGACTCGAGAACAGTAGTCCTCCCTAAAGGAGAGGGAAGTTAGAAAAACAACGTTGGGTTACTTAACGTAATCCCTGGTTCTTTGACAACAGAGTGAGGTGTTTTACCAACACATCCCTTCATGCATGGTCATGGAAAGAAACCGGCCTAGAATGAGTTGAGGGGGGGAGGTTGGCTGTGATAATGGTTGGTGGGTGGAGCCAAGGACACGGCTCAACCTGTCTGTCACAGACACCGAGCAAAGTGAAACACCGAGCAAAGTTAGAAAAAGAACCAGGGATTGCGTTAAGTAACTATCAAGTATGTTTAGTGTGTACTGTAGTATAAGGTTAAACAGAAAAAAGCTACTTCTTTTTACTTTTCTCTAGCGCTTGTTGTGAAAAAAAACCCAGAGGTAATCTTTTATAGTGGGACATTACATTTCATTATCATATAGTAAACCCATACTTGCTGTGTTTTGAAAATTTCCTCTAATTCTCTCCCACTGTTCTTCATTCAGTATGCATTTAGATAATGAGACAAATGTTCCTTTGTTATCATATTTTTCTGTTTGCATTCCCTACTATGTTGCTTTTAATTGTTGTGTGCATTCTTTGAAGTTCAAAGGGAAGTGATGGACACTTTTGTGGGATTACCTGGCTGTTTTTATTATTTCTAATGCAGGTATACAGTAGCTCCTTTGAGAGCCAGTCCTCTCTGAAGGCTTTTTTCCCCTTCTTTTTTTCTTTTGCACGCTTAGGCAGTATCTGCCACCATCTGAAAAGGATGAAAAACAAATATTTAGCATCAGCAAAGCTGTGGGTTTGAAGGAACACACAAACATTTAAACTAAATGGACTTCTGCACCTGACATTCACAGGAAGCGAATAATCATCAAACAAATCGTATGCAAATAGTATTTATCCTTCGATTAAAGGACTGATAATAGTATCTGCATTAGAAATACAATAAAAATGGTGTAAATCCCTGCTGATATGACTTTGTGTAATGAGAGCAAGTATTGTATGAGTTGTGCTGGAGGAGATTAACTAGCTGAGAAGAAAAAAAGGCACTTTCTAAATAAGCAATATTATCTCTCTTGTTTTAAGGCAACAGATGATGATGAAAAAAAATCTGCATCTGCAAATCTCGGCACAATTTCTCTTGTTGAAAGTGTAAAATAATTGTTTTTTTTTTTTTTTTTGCTTCTACAAGGTTTGTAAGTCCCAATATAGACAAACACAAATTCAGAATTATATGCTTGTGGTCGTAAAGTGGATTAGGCTGCTTATTCAGGCTCTTCATGTCTGAGGTTAAAGCTGTGAGTCACACAAGCATACCTGCATTCTTATTTCAGCACCTTGTAGCTGATGCATGCAGATTTATTTCAGCTTGGATTCCTCTTTGTCTGGCGAGTCTTTATTTCAGGTAGATTGAGAAGGTACATGTAGAGTTTGTGTAAATACAGACAGGTTTGTTGTCAGCTAATTCTGCTCCCCAGTACATCCTAGTATCCCCCATCAGTCTGCAAGCTGATGGAGGATATAAACGGGCACAAAGCTGTGCTTTCCTCTTTTTAAATAGGGTAGCATCATCTACCCTCTAATATTCATTCAGATTCCTTTCTTTCATACTCAAACAGGATACCTTTGTCCATCTCTCACGCTCTCCCTTTAGTTCCTCTTGATCCTCTCAGCTTCTTATTTTCTGTGTAGGGCTCAGGGTGTGTGTGCGTTTCTGTGTCTGTTTACGTTCGTCAGGGGGCTGTGGGGTGGGGTAGCCGGGGTGTTGCCCGTATTGTCAGACACATCATAGCACCAGATGTCCAATTCGCACTTCAACCTTGTCTGAATAGAGACTGATAGAAGGAGGGCGATGGATGATAATGGTGTGATGGTTTGAAAAGCAAAAGAAAAAAAGAGAGATGAGCATGAACCTATAGGACCAAATATTCTTATATATAAAAATATATGATTGTTTTATATTTTTTGCACAACGAGTAGACATTTTCAGCTCATTGTCTGTATTCTAACTGTAGAAAAATCATTCATATGGATTCAGTAGTGGAATTTTCAAATATAGCTGTAAATCACTAACATTTTTGGTTTCTCCATCTTCTTCATATGTTTTTATAATTGTATATATTGCCTTTTAAATTACATTTTAATTTTATTTGCTGTATTTGACTCGTTTTTATTTTAATTGCAATGTTGTTTTTAAGTTAATGCATCCATATGTATTAATTCATATATTAATCTTTTTGTTGAATTTTGGTTGTTTAGGCAACCTATTGGAAAAAACCTATTGACTGATTGATTGAACTCTAGTTGATAGATACTTTGACACTCACTGTTGTGTACATATATGTATAAAAAGAGAATCAATCCATCAGCTGTTGAAGTTGTGTAAGACTAGTTTGAAGAAAGGAGATGAACAAGATGAGCTTTAAAACAAAACAGAGCATGTATTTTTATATATGTTAGAGCACAAGGGAGAGGTTTGCATAAATCTTTTAAATATGGACATAGAGAGTTTATTTATTACTTCAATGTAATTTTAAAAAGTATTTTGGTGATATGACTGTGGTTGCTTTTCAGTTTACAGGCTTGTTCTCTTTTTATATCTGTCTGACGTTTGGTGGCATGGTGACAACATGAGAAGAATGATCAGTGGTTGTCCATTTTTGTGGATAATTAGGACAAGCAAGAAGTCTGCGATATAAATGCAACATACATGTTTCACTTTTTGTCGATGAAATAAAGAATATGAGCTTTGGAAAACCAGCTATTTTCATATTAGAAACTGCTGTATTGGTTTGCTATATTCTGCAATGTGTTATTTTCCTATCTTGTTTTCAGCTTGCAACCTAAATCAAACTTAGGAATGAAACGCCTACAGGCTAATAAACTACTACATGGACATTTTCCTTTCTTGGCACAAACTGTTGTCATAATTGCGACATTCCAGCTGTAAAACACTGGAGGCTATCTGTGCAGTGTCGCTCAGTGCAGCAGGGTCACCTCAGCCTGTGTAGGTGTCAGTTGGAGTCTAATTCCTGTGATTTGCTGATAAATTTCTCTGATAGAAGACACGCATAGGGCCTGGCCCAGATGGAGCTCTATTAAGCTGTTAATAAATGAGGATTCTTCTCTGCTCTGTCTGCATCTGTTGAATGGGAGGCAGTCACAAATTTGTAAACATACACACACACACACACACCCAGTCGGAATATTATAATGAGGTAAAGCTAGCCAGATGGCTGAATTAGAGAGCTCGCTCTCTCTGTCTCTGTCATTCTCTGCAGTCTCTCTGTTAGTCATTTTCTGCTTTCTTCTGGTTCTGACTTATACACATAGTCGTTCTTATTGGTGACCAAATAGATGTGGCACTCAAGAGTTTTTACCTCAGTGATCGATCAGATTTCTGCCCGATTTCTGATTGCAGGTTTTTGTAAAACTGGCACGCCGACACAGCATATGACTGTAAACAGCACTCAGTGTGTTTTACACTGAGAAAATAAAAGTTGCCCTTTACTCTGTAGTTCCCAAAAGGTTTAAAAGAACAAAACAGCAACCCTGCAGCCTTCCTGATATTGGAATCGGCTCTTGGCCAGTTCATTCCCTCGAAGACAGGAAAAACAATCCCACTTGGCCAGCTTCTTTTCATGTCTAAAAACTAAGTTACGAAACGACCAAGACTCCAAACAGCTGAAATGACTAACACCTGCTTAGGTATAGCTCCATGTTGAATCTGCTGACACCTCCTTAGATTTATAGTTTCCTCTTAAATAGCTTTTATTGCCTTTTGTCCTTTATTTACATATTTTTTAAAATACCATGATAACTAAACTTGATAACTAAAAATAACTAAAAAGCTAACTGGGTCATCTTTCTGCAGTGAAAACTTTTACACTAATGAGTGTTGTTGTCAGCACATGTGGTAACTCCGGCTTATGTTGCCTTCACTAACTGGAAAATTATTCTTCTTTGAGGTTCCATAGTAAACCTGTTTGCACTTCTGTCGGTTTGTGTATTTTTAATTTCACTTGCTCACTTCAAAGTATTGCACAGCCTATATTAGTGAACATGTTGCTACAGTAACAAATATAGTGTTATTGCCTTGTGTTGTTACTGTCACTGATAAACACCACAGTAGGTTCAAATGATGTAGTCAGGAAAGGTGTATTTTGATTTTAGCAGACAGAACCTTTGGTGATGTGCGACAGTCGTTTTTCCGTAGTTTGAAGTACATTTGGGTTTCGGTGTAAGACGAATGCCTAAGTACTGAACGCCATGTGTGGGTTTTTTAAGGGAAACCATATTATCTGATTCACTCGGCCATTCCCCAGCAATCATCATTGCTTCTGATTTATTATATTAATTAAGATGCTGTAAGGTTGCTGGGATTGAAATGATTGGATCTTCAATGAACAATAAAATATCATCAGCAAAGAGTGCTAGCTTGTGTTGGTCATCTGCATTATCCCTTATGCCCTGTATCCGCAGATCAGTTCATATTAACTCTGCCAGCGGCTCAATGCTTAATATGAATAGACATGGTGAGAGACCATCGACCTGCCGTGTACTGCGCCCGAAAAGGGTGAAGTTCATAATAGGCAGGTTATGTTCTAGTGCAGTTTTGCAAAATAATGGTCCCATAGTTTCCACAAAGATGGGGACAGGTCCTCTGTGGTTATCACAGCCTGTGGGTGGTTGCATATATCCATCTCATAGAATGGTTGCTTTGGCACTAATGCTGCTCTATGGCTTGCTATTATTCCTCCACTTCCATCCGACACATAGAAACATCATGTTGTTATCCTAATGTAGCTCAAGGTAAACCATATTATGTGTAGTTGGCATGAAAAGCAATCATTTGTTGTTGTCTTCGCCCTCAATGAAGGCTCCAGTATTGGTGCTGGATAGCATGGTTGTGTTAAGGTGTTTTCCACTCATCTAGTTCCACCTGTTGCTCCATCCTCTCTTGTCCATCTGAGCATGGATTCCCAGCTCGTGCAGTATGCCTCTGAGAGTGATGACTAGGTCATGTCCCCATCCTTGGTGGGTACTTTTAGCTGTGCTGTGTAAATACATTTGGCCCTAATGTTTTTCTCCTTTAGTTGTTTGATCAATTCTTGTACCTGGGTTTACCTTTTCTGAATCTCTGGGGAATAGTCGTGGTTGAAAAAGACATGATTTCCATTGTAGAGAACCTGTCTCTGTCCCCAGGCTTGTCTCAAGATCATATCTTTAACCACAAGTCCAGGAATTTCACAATTATGGACTGTGGCACAGCTGCTTTGCTCTTGTTTGAGTATGTCCCTCTCTGTTTTCTTGCCTTAGCTCCTCCAGCTAGTATTCAGCTCTTAGAGCTACATTTGCCGCTGGCCATATTGGCTTCAACAGTGCTAGTCATCATCTCCGGCAATGTTAACTGCTTTAGGCAATAATTTTTTTACCCATCATTCTTTGTTTGAACTTTTGCTTCTTAGCGGCACGGCCCGCGAAGGTTCACCTATTTGGCCTAATAAGATATTTGCACGCAAAGCATAAATGCGTCTTACTTGACCTACCGAATACTGCATGCAAGCAGTCCTTCTGCAATTGCGATATTGTGATGATGATTGTATTTTACATACTGTGCAGCTCTAAATAATCTAAAACACAGAATTTCAATATTATCTGATTATATTTTGATGCTAGTCTGAAAACTATGAAGTGTTTACTATAAAGTGCAAACTGCATCGGAGGGGTGATGCCAGACTTTGCTGAATGATTTTTTTTTTTAAACTTGTTCTTGCACTTCAAGGACATCTAACATTAACAGTGTTGATAGTGAGTGTTTGAAATTTAAGTTTGTATCTGAAGAGTTTTAAGAGAAAGTTGAAGAAAGGGCTGTTTCTTAAATTGCAATTGAAACATGTTACTATTTTATAACTAAATACTTAGAGATAAGTTTATGTACTTTATAAAAACATCACATACTCCCAAGACATTTTAGTTTATTTTTCTATTGAAATGTTGAAATTAATTACATTAACCATATAATACCTTTCAAAGTCAATGTGTTTGCTTTGTGATACAATGATTTTGTAATACATTATGACAAAAAAGGAATTTGGAAAATAATAAATTTTTATCTTTATTTAAAAATGACAAGAATTTTATATGACCCAAGGTTTAGGCATCTTACTGAAGGCAGACATTTTTCCACATGGATTATTATTTTTTTCTCTATGTTTTAGTTTTACCTTGATTGTTTTGTTGTTACTGTTTCTTGGTTTACTTTATTTCTTATCTTTATCTTTAAAACATTTCTTAACAGAGGCATGGAATGTAATTAACTTGTTCAAATTTAAGTTCGAATTACTTACAGAGGGCTTATTGCAGTTTCCTGTTAGAAATTAGAGCCGCTTAGAGTCACGCCTACAAACAGTTACAGGCATAAAGTGCCCTTTGTTTTGCTAGTAAGTTAAAGCAATTTTAATCATCAGACCTTTGGTCACCTGTAGCTGTTCTGGACCTTCAACCTTATCTGGAAAACGCATTCGGACCTTTGAACATACATTTTTACGACTGCATCTGAGTATAATTAGTTTTAAAACATATGCACTAGTAAGCATTCTTTGGCCAGATATAAAATAGCAGGATTTTTGTGCGCTACAGGATGTTTGTTCATACCTGGCATGCACCAAAGTTTGATTAAAATGACCTCATTAACCTGAATATATTAAAGACTTTAAAGAGCATATAGAAAAAAAAAAGCCATACTTTATTATCGCAAGTATTTAGTCAGTCATTGAATTCAGGTACTTTTATGGCCTCATGTATATAAAATGTATCCTTGTTATTAAAAAAGACTGCCATTATTTGCTAATTGCCATTTTCCCTTTATTTCTTTAAGTCATTATCTTAAGTAATTATGTGAAAAATCGGCACAATGTGTCAATTTTTTATCCGATTACTCGATTAATCCTCAGAATAATCGCTACAATAATCGATTACTAAAATAATTGTTTATGACAGCCTAAACTGCAACAAATCTGGACTGAATCAGTTGAAGCACATTTGTTCCACAAAGGTTTTAGTGGGCACTATGCCAGGTGGACGTGTGATTTTGGCATATTTGTGCCAAAAGGGGCCAAACTCTGCCAAATGTGTTTTTTTCCCCCCATAAAAGGGAGATGAGATATCTGTTGTGACATAAAAGTGCAGATTTCCATTGGAGGACACCTTCTGCATATGACAAAGCCTTTGGTCACAAGATTTACCCTGTGTTTCAACAAAATATACTGTTGTGCACAGCATAATATCAATACATGAATAGAAAATTAGATGAATTGTTTAATTTTCTCTCCAAACAGAGGTGTTTTATTGAAATTTAGAATTATCAATCCCAAACTGTCTTAAATTTTACAACAAGGTAAATGTAGGTAGAAGTGGCTCAGTGTCAGGGTCACCTCGACTGTGCCACATGTCCTCGCTGTCATCAGGCAGAGGTGTAGCCTGACTAACCTGCTTTAAAGCTTTTTTCACCCTTTTTGTTGGTCTGGATGAGCTGCTCCTTTGTCTTGGGGCAGATGGAACCTTGCGCTTTCCAGGTCGTGAGGCTGACCGTAGCAGCGTGGAAGGTGGCTCATACAACTCATCTTCTTCACCATCGTCACTGTAGAACCAGTAAATTATATGTTGAAGAATATATTTAATCTAAAAACCACACTAAAAATGAAGTTTGACACTGACTTATAATAATTATAGGAACATAATTCTAGCACATCCGGTTTATAACTGCAGATCTTTGCAGAATAGACGTCTCACCTTGAAGATGATCGAGGCTCAGCTGGAGTGGTTGGGGGCAGGGTCTGCTGTGTTCCAGATGGTCCTGTGACGTCCTCCTAGCTGTGAAAATATAGAAAAAGTAGTTTATTACAAAGTTTTCTGATTATAAAAAAATTAATTATATATCATAGCCAGGTGACATAAAAAATGTTGTGATGCTGTAACAGTAACATGTATTGGTAAAGTTTGGATAATGTAAAAGCTTTTTAACATTCCTTGAATCAATACCACATACAGTACATGTGGTTCCTTTGTTCTGGAGGTAGGGGTTGGTGGAGGAGGGAACTCATAGTTTTCTGATTACAAGATACTCTTTCCAACTGTACCACAAAAATAGCCAGAAAATAAAAATGTTGTTATGCAGTAACAGTAACGTGTATTGGTAAAGTGTGGATAATGTAAAAGCTTTATAATGCTCCTTGCATCAATTCCACATACAGTTTGTGCGCGTCCTTTGCTCCGTTGGTGAGGGTGGGTGAGGGAATTCATTGTAAAGTTTTCTGATCACAAGATCAGCATTATTTCCTACTGTGTTCATGTGCCCTCTTTCTGAAATAGCATACACATAATGTAAAGGTGCTGGAAATAAAAGGTTACAGCGCAACTTACTCGTGAACCGGGTCTCTCAGAAGCATTTCCTTATCTACTTCCACTTCAAAATCCAAGCTACTGTCTGAAGATTCTTTGACTTCTCCATCACTGGTCTGCCAAATTTCCTCCAAAGCTTAATTTTCGTCTTCTGTGCCATCATTATATTTGATGATCACAAGAGAAAAGAAACAACACTGAAAAGATTCACAAACAAATGGAGCCATCTGTGCTTGCTGCCATGCGTAAAGTGATCTGAGTTCAATGCAGACGTGTCTACAGATTTTATGCACGGAGCATGCCTGTGTTACGGATGGAAATTGTGAATAACCCCCGACCCCCTTTGTTGGAAAGGTAAGTGGGACAAAAAAACGGATGCGTGCTGTTGCATATTTCCGGCAGAATCTGACGTGTGGGGTGGATCTTTAAATCTCATTTTGTTTGTTTAAACTACTGTAAAACAAAAAGGATTTGTAAAAATGTATTTTGCGACGTGTTTTAGAAACTTTAAAGCCCCCTCTTGAAAGGCATGTGGGTGAAAAAAACGCCACTGTGTTTCACCCATGTCTAAAAATAGCTAAAAAATGTGCACCTTTCTGCTTTACCCGACCTGGGGCCGATCGGGTGAAAGAAGTTAAGTAAGATACAAAAAGCAACTACTCTTCTACCTTGTGTTGGACAGTGCCGAAAGCAAGCTAATTCATAAACGAGTCCCTCGACCACATTGTAAGATTCTAATAAATATTTATGTTTGCATTTTTTACTTTATCATACAAAACAAATTATTTCTGAAATACAGCTGTACAAGCAGTGGAACATAGAAAACAGGCGTCGACCATTTAGAAGCAATGATAAGCCTGATGACAAGCCTTTGTGCTGTAATTAAAGTCGCCGGTGGCCCTCTAACTTTACTAGACCATTATGGTTAAAAGCTGATTGGATCTTCCCCCGGTTCTATAAATGACAACAAACTGCCCAGAGTTAGTGGCCTAAATCAACTCCCCTTACCTAAGAAAAAAAAACACTACTTTCGCTCAGAAGAAGCAAGCAGAGGCAGAGGGAGTCCGATGAAAACAGTTGAACAAAGTTGGATGAAAGCAAAGGGAATTGGACAAGGAGATGCTGGAGGTTGAGAGGCTTTTAGAGTAAAGACAGAGGGACTGGTAGTTACAGCACAGGCATCTATCGCTACATCAAGCAGCCACTGAGACGGACAAGTTTTTACTTTGAATCATCCCTCTGCCAGCTTCTTAGCTAACACCCGAGGAGGTCATTACGCTGCTGCCGGGATGAGCGGAGCAGCGAGGCCAGGGCAGAAGAGAGACGGAGGCACATCTACGCTAGGTGTAAACAGTCTGTCAGTCAGTCTGTACGTGAGAAGTTTCTCTTCCCCTGGAGAGTCCTCTATCCTCTGACAGACGAATGACAGAGACCTCATGGGAATTACGGAAGCCTCTCTTTCTCTCTCTCTTTGTTTCCCACGCCGACTGACAGATCACAAATTCACAACAATAGGCCCTATTTTAATACATTTTCTGTTGGTACACAAGGCTGACTTAAAATAAACAACCTTTCTATTGCCTCACACTCGCTCTCATTTTCGGAGCCTCTCTCCTTCTGAGTGTGCTTTGCTGTTGTGCTGCATTGTTCGGGGGGATTTTCTTCTTTTTTCCCCTCTTTCTCTTGCTTTCCTCTATTCTCTGGAGAAGCAGGAATTCTTTCCTGGGTGCAGTCAGTGATACGGCACAGAGCAGCTCTTTCAGTTTCATTATATAAACAGCTTTGATGCCTCTTCTTGTTCTCTCTGGTGTCTGTGGGTAAGTGGCTTTTGGAGAGAGCTCTGGACTGTAGAGACAAGAGGTGTGTGTGCCTGTACATGAGTTTTACCATCTATGTGTGTGTGAGTCTGTGTGTGTAAATACAGTATGCTTTCCTGGGTTTTGCACATTTTTGCTCACAGGCCGAAATGACTGTTCAAACCGTCTCCTTGTTGCTTTAATTTTCTGATAGGGTCACATCACTTTAAAGTTGTTAAACCTTTTAAATTGCATTTGTAATTTGTTTCATACTTTAATGAGTTGCTTTCAGATAAAATTGTGCATCTCAATACATTTTAATTCATTGAAATGTTAATTTATTTAAATAATTAAATTCAAAAAGGGGAAATCATATAGATTAATTTTAAACTGAGTGATATATTTCAGGTTTTTGTTCATTTTGATGGTTGTGGCTTACAGCTAATAAAACTAAAAAAAATCTGTTTATCAAAAATATTATTTTTATGAGATTAAAAAAATGATTTGCAGTAACGTCAGCCTGCTAAAGGGCATGACCATTTAGACTACCGTGTATGCTCTCAATACTTAATGCTATGTTGCAAGGACCTGATCAGCCTGTGGTGATGCTGACGTGTTAAGGGAGGTCCTTTGTCTCTCTTCCTGGTCTTAACAATACTCCATAGTTTCTGTGTGGGGTTTGTTTTAGGCAAGTTTCCCCATCAGCTGTCCAGTTGTTATTGAAAAAGGTATTGGTAGTTTCTGCAGGGCGGGCAGGTGCTGCTGGAAAATTAAAGCAGCACCTCCATTTTTTCAAGACATTTTTGGATATCGGAAGCATGAAGTGTCCTTGATAAAACACTGCGGACCAACACCAGAAGATGACATGGCTCCCCAAGTCATCACTTCTCCAGACTCTGTAACCTTGACCTACAAATGAAAGGCAAAACTCCCTTTTGGTCTTGAAACAGGGCTGTGGACCACGGAATAACAGTTCAGTCTCTCTTCTTCTCCTTAGCTGAGGTGAGATGTTCTTTCTGACATCTCTGGTTCAGAGGGGGCTTACGCAAGTGTGTGGTGGATATTTAAGAAATAACTCCAGCCACACTCCACAACCTGTGAATGTCTGTAAAACCCTTAAATGGGCTCTGTTTCATAATCCTCTCAAGACTGGATTCTATGTGGATTTTACACTTTTTTGCCACAGTTTCTCCTTCAACTCAACTTTTACTTAAAATGCATGGATGCAGCGCTCCTAAAACATCCAGCATCTTTAGCAATGGCTATTTGTTGCTTACTCTTCCTGTGGAGATTGTCAGTGACTGAAGTCATCAGTCTGCTGCATAAAGACTGCTGATATGGTCATTACATTCTGTTGTAAAAATACTTTTCTTTGTTCAATACCATTTAAGAAACTGAATATTGCATTTTCATGTGATGTTTACGATAATAATCTAAGTTAGCAGAAATAGTTGCTTGAAACATATCTTTATTATTTGCCTCTGTTCACTCCCTCATGCCCTATGTCGTCTCTTCTTTTATGACTCTTGATTCTGCCTCTTCTTCCTTACTTGGTGCTTTCCTCCCCTTTGCTTTGTGTGTGCCTGGGAAGGATCATCTCCTTATTGCCCCAGGTGCGGTCAGCCAAACCAGGCATGACTGCTGTAATCAGTGGGAGAACACACAGGGATCCAGGAAACACACACAGGCGGATTCTTGGAGACACAGTATGTGGGAGGTCTCTCCGTAAAGCATATCTAGTTGCAGCCACGGTGTTCTTCATGAAGACCTTGACCTCATGGACGTGATGAAGAGACTGTTTTGGGAATGGCTCCATATTTGCAAGGAGCTGATGTCACAGCCCACCCATTTCAAGGCATCTCATCAAGGCAGTGCGTTCTACCTTTCTTTCTCCATCTCCACTCCCTCTTCCATCTCCCCGTCCTCTTTGCTGCTCACATCAGTGAGAGCTGGCACGAGACACTGTCTCCTGGGGATTACTTTGCCATCTCTCCTTTCTTGTCTTCCTCGTTTCCTCCTACTGAGCCTCAATTTAAGTCCCTTCCTTCCGCTCTGATCCCCCTTTTCTTGGTTCATCACCACAATCTTTCCCCTACACAAACAAGCTGCAGACACAGTGGACACAGCTGCAGAAGTTAGAACAGGGGGTTCCACCTACAGTTCCCTCACAGTGTAGAAGAACAATTGTTCTTTGTGTGACTTTCACTGAGTTAGTATGCTCGGAGAGTAGGATTCAAGGGGTTTTAGATAGTTTGGTAGCTGTCATTTCTGATCAACACCATGTACGTCTCTACAGCTAAAACTGTGTCTTTATACTGTTAAAAAAGTTTGCCTTTTCTTAAAAAGCAAAACAGTAAGAACTAAGAAATGTCATTGATTGAGGGTTGTGTTTTCAACAGGCTCGAGGGCACCACATGTGGTCCTAAGGGGCTACCTGGTGCCCGCGGGCATGTTGGTGACCCCTGCTCTATATTAATAGTTCCTGGGACACTTGATGCACAGAAACAAATAAAATATTTAGATCAGAAGCTTTTCTCTTTATGAGTGCTGGAGTTCTGTTTGGTCTTTTGGTCTTTTAACCTTGATCTTCTCAAGGTTAACAATTAAAAGTGTGTATGATATGTTTCTACACCAAAACACATGGCAACTCAGTAGATAACTTCTACTCTTCTTGATTGGCTTAATCTAAAGATTTACTTGTGTAGGCAGGTTTGTAAAGTCTTTTGTACTGTATAATATCCAAAGTTACCTATATATTTCAATAATAATAAATAATTAACCAATAAATAAATAAATAACCAATTTTATATTGACAACCTACTTATTTGATTATACAGTGCCTTGTAAAGGTATTCATGCCTCTTGAATTTGTTTTTGCATGGATCAAAACAGCAAACTTCAGCGTATTTTATGGGATTGATAAAGAAAAATTACACAAGGTTTTCAAATATTTTTACAAGTAACAGGTCTGACAACTGTGCATGTTTATTCAGTCCCTCACAATCAATGCTTTATAGATCCATCCTTTGCTGCAATTACTCAAGCTCAGTCAGATTGGATGGAGGATGTGTGTGAAAAGCTTTCTTCAATTCTTGCCACGGAATCTTAATTGCATTTTGACTCGGCTATTCTAGCACAGGAATATAGTTTAATCCAAACCATCCCACTGTAGTTCTGTCTGCTTGTTTAGGGCTGTGATTCTCCAGGAAGGTGAACTCTCCATCGGTCCTGAATCTTTTGCTGCTTCTAACAGGTTTGATTCCAGGATTTCCTTGTATTTAGGTCCAGTTTCCATCAACTCTGACGAAGTTCCTTGTCCCTGCTGAAGAAAAAGCATCCACAGATCCACTGCTGGCACCACCATTCAGCCACACAGTGTTTTCTATGTTGGCTAAAAAGCTACATTTTGGTCCAACCTCCTTTTATTGTCTCCTCTACTTGTCTTGTGACAAACTGCATGCAAGTGCATTTTATTCTTGCCACTCTTCTATAAAGGACAGATTTTTGGAGTGCTGCTAGTCGATGTGTGGTAAGGTTCTCCCATTTGAGCTCTGGATCTCTGCAGCTCCTGTAGAGTTACTCCGGGCTTCTTGGTTGCTTCTTAGATTATTGCTCACATCACCTGGCCTGTCACTTTAGGGAAACGGCCATGTTCTCAAAGCTTTGCAGTTTCTCCATCCCTTGTCCATTTTCAAATGATGGATTGAATAGGGTTTGGTGAGATATTCAAAGCTTTTGGTATTGTTTTATAAGCTAATCCTTCTTTAAACATATCCGCCACTTTCTCCCCGATCTGTCTACATCAGGGGTTTTCAATAGGTGAGGCGCGCCTCCCCTGGGGGGCGCCAAAGAGTCACAGGGGAGGCGCGAAGAATGTGCTGGAGAAGAAGATATTTGTGCCTTTTGTTTGAGCGCGCAGAAACCAATCCAAACGCGCAGTGAGACAACACGCGCCCGCTCAAAACCGGTCTGGCGCGCACTCAACTCTGAAAAACTCTTCTCAACCCACGCTCTGTCCTCGTGCTCAGTTCCATCTCTGCACGTGCACGCGACTTTGCACGCGCGCTGGACCTGCGCACCTCGCGCGCTGGACCTGCGCACCTCGCGCGCTGGACCTGCGCACCTCGCGCGCTGGACCTGCTCATTGAACGCTTAACACCAGCTGTCTCTTTTCTTTCCAGCTTCTGGGAGGTGATGCAGAAGTTTATTCTGATTATAATCATTATCATTGTCATCATTATTTAAAGAGCACTTTAACAAAAGGTAAAACAAAGTGCCAAACATCAGAAATACATCAGATAAGAAATAATATCTAATAAAATGCTTGGTTGTTAAAATAGCAATAGGTTTAAATTGTGTATAATTAGCCTAAATATGTAAATCGGAATATGTAATATGTTGACGTCTGTTAAATTCAGGTTATCTTTTTTATTATTATTATGTCAGTTGACGTCTCCTGTTGACGTGAGTTCAGTTTATCATTGGCGTCTGTTTAGTTCAGTTTGTCTGCTGTTGAAAATAGTTTATGAATTTGATCTAATAACAGTTCAATTTTAAAAGTAGGCCCTCTGTCCGTGATGTTTCAGTAAAAGTAGCACATAAAATGAAAATATTTGGATGGATACTTTATGAATAGGCCTTTTTCTAATGAATGTACTTTGTTAAAAGAAATACAATAAAAAACATGTGTTGGGCTATCAGTTGTTTTTGAAACACAGCATTCCATGAACACGAAAGAAAGATGCATTTATTGCAGGGACCTGTGTGGGGTAGGTTTGTGGTTGGGGGGGGGGGGGTGGTTATCTTTACCTATTCCTAGGGGAAGCTCACCTTCAACGAATTTGAAAACCCCTGGTCTACATTATTCCTTGGTCTTGACATGAAGGCATTTGGATTTTATTTTTCTGTATCAAACTAAAGGGGGCTGAATAGAAAAGACTTTTGTATAGATAAAAGATGAAAACCATGTATCAATTTCCTCCTGCTTTAAAATTATGCCACAAAATACATGAAGTCTGCGGATCAAACTTAACAAAATGTGAAAATGTGAGATGGGACTGAGTGCATCCGTAAGGCAATGTGTGCACAATCTGCTGTTATAGTTAAATCAAAGTAGTGTGGTCCTTCTTCCACACTTTCTTGACATCTGAGCCTCATCTCTTGTGCTTTGAGGCACAATGGTATTTGGTGGATCCTTGTTTGTGTTCGGAGTCAGTCATTTCAGCGTGACTGGAGCGCCGACACGCTTTGTGACTGTGCCGCCACCGCTGGCCTTTGGTTTCCAGATTTAGTAAGGCTCAGAAGCACACGGAAGTAAGACTTCACAGCACAGCATGACACCAGGCTTCTCAGCTCTTCCCGTGGTGCATCCACCCAACACAGTGTTGTTACGACACAGACGGGACACATGGCTCGTCTCACCGCTGGGGGAAACATCCATCAATTGCGGCGCTGCATCTTATAGCTGCCGGTTGTGTTTGCTGTCATCTGTTCTCGGTCTTTAGTTCTCTGTCTTTGTCTCTCGCACCTGATCAAGAATTAAAATCTGTTTCACAAAGTGCTCCTGTCTGTTCTCAGCTGAGCAGGATGCAAGGGGGGGGGGATGAAAAGAAGGAAAGAGAAAACAGGGAAAAGGGAAAAGAACGTTGCTAATGTCACTGAACCATGAAAGGCTTGGCCTGAGGTAGGAATGACTTTGTATACAAGGTTCTTTAGTGCTGTGGCTGCAGGGATAAACACAACTTACATCAGACCTTCGCATGTACAGGATATTTCCTCTCCTGGCACTTCCAACCTCAACGCTCTGACTGTACTGTGATGCACACGCACGCACACACACACACAATACAGTCTTTCAAGTTGTTCACTTGCACACTAACACTAGAGGGCAAATGAGGGTTTTGAGCAGCATGTTTTCATATTTTGGTGGTAAGACAGTGGATGCTGATTACTTGTTCACATGTGTACACAGTTTGTTTGTCTTTGACAGATGAATTTGTATCAGCAGCGAGAAAGAATATAAGCCTCTTCAGACAATGTTATCAGTATGATATCTGACTCAATGGCTTTTCTGTTGTTTCTGTTCTTTTTCAGATCATCACTCAGTACGTTTACGAGCTGTTGGAGAAAAAGTGCAGCTTGACTAAAGCATTTCTCCCGGTAAGTACCTTGAAAATTAAAAGAAGATTTAAATATTAGCATGGTCATACAAGGTCTTGAAGAATTATACACACGCTCTGAACACATGGCAACCCACAATCTTCAGTTTGGGGCCTAACGTGGGAGAACAACGCAAAATAGTGCATAATTGAAGTAAAACGTGGCCTTCGGGCCTGTTATAACAATGGGTTTGATATTTTTTGTTATAAAAACAAACTAAAAGAAAACTTAAAAGATGTGCATATTCAGAAACTCTGAGTCAATACTTTGTAGAAACAAATTTCACGACAATTAAAACTTCCCATATGTTGCTGGAGTTTCAGAGAAACGGAGACGTTTATTTTCTAAACATGATGTGGCTTTTAAACCCCAAAACACATTAGGGCAAAGACTGGTTCCCCCCTAAAGGTCCGGTCCCGCGGCACAAACGGCGTGCGTATGCAGGTAAGTGCCAGGAGAACTGTGACCCGTTATACTTCAGGAAAACTAAGCAGCCAAAAGGATGGCCCAGCACAGGAGAGAAACATCATCAGGCCAAGATTCTGAAGTTTACATTCATCTGCAGGCCAGAGGTCACTTTTTTTAGGGATGAAGATGCTCTCATCCCAGCTAGAGAGGAACGTTGGTTTGAAGGGTGGCTGGGGGTAAAAGGACGGCATTTTTGTGAAGAAAACACGTCCGTCGTTAAATAGGGGTGGAGGCCTCCAGGTCCAATGGTCCCCCTCTTATAATGCTGTTATTGCGAGCATGACTCAGCCCCCTGGGAACAATAAAGGGCCAGCAGAGCACTAATGATAAGTTGGTAGCCCGATGGTCCTCTTTTGCATGTGAGTAACCAGTTTTTATGCTCACAGTTAAACTTGTTGATCCACTGGGTGAAGGTCCTGCCTATTAGGCCAAGTTTAACTGAAACTCCTCAGACTGAAGAAGTCTCTTGGAGAAGAGAAAAAATGTTTCATTAAAGATGAACCTGTCCAGAGGACCTACTAATCATTATTATTACATTTTTTTGCTACTAAAACTGCAATTCTTTCCATCCTTTGTGGTCATTCTTTGCAAAATAGCTAAAGCTCTAGTTCTGCATCATCTATGAAGTCTTGCCACAGATTCCTAATTGGATCAAGGTCTACACTTTGGCTGGGCCACCGTAATTTATGAATATTCTTTCACCCGACTTTAATCTTTGCAGCTCTGGCCTTATGTTTAGGGTCGCTGTCATTTTGAAAACCTTCCGCTTTAAAATTATACGCTACTTTCTCTTGGTCGGTCACATAAAACCCCAGGAAATACTCTCAAGTTTGTGGATGCCGTGGTGCAAGATGTGAAAAAGGCATGTGGTATCAATTGTATTGTAAGGTTCTCTAAATGATCAGGCTTTAGCGTGTGCCAATGATATTGGGTGTCCTATTTAGAAGTAAAAAAAGAGGTGGATTTTGAGAAGACAGCTTTCCTAATTCTCCATCAGTTTTTCTTTTTCTGTCCTCCTCAGTTTCTCTCGTATTCTCTGTCTTTCCCGTCTGCACACATCCTTTGTGTCTCCTCCACAAATTAAAACTGGATTGTGATGTGTCATTTCAAAGAGGCGCCGCATGCTGATGCTTAATCTGTTTTGCATTCAGTTGGGCTGAAGGCGACTTTCCACTCTGCCATTGTTGAGTTATTCTTTGCCCAGCTCATCCAGGCTCAGCGCACAGTCTTGATCCCTTTTTATTTGTTGTCGGAGGCTTGTTTGTCTCTTTTTTTCTGCCCTCTTTTTACCTCTCCATCCCCGCTCTTTTTCTGTTTATAAAAGTGGTAATCATTTTTCAGACCCTCTTTATAGTGATGTTAGGAAGCGCTGGTATTTAGAAGCATGCCAGAGTTAGCTTGAGCACTAACAGTGTCTATAAATCACCTAGCCGGAGTCAGCGGCTTTCATTAGCCCCCATACACTTTTTACTGGTTTATCTGCTTGGCCTATTTATCTCATTATTCCACTGGAAAATTGCTCTCCTATGCTTTTCTGCTGCCCACCCGCCTGCACGTGTACTGAGCGCGAATGTGTGTGTGTGTGTGTGTTTGTGTGTGTGTTTCAGCGTGTTAGTGGTGGGTCCGTCCACCTGCGTAGCATTGAACTTGTGACCGCAGATTTTAAGAAGATTAACCGTAGCCAAGTATAAGGAGAGGGAATGAGGGAGCACAGGAGAATAAAGGCTAAGATTTTCTCCCCCACTTGGCCCTCTTTGTCTGTTTGGATTAAGTTATTGCAGCTGCCACCCATAGCTTTTATGGACAGTGTCTCCTTAGAGATTTTTCCAAGCATACTTGAGTGGGACGCAAAGGAGCCAGGGACGTCCGTGAAGCTCAGGCTTACATAAACGCTCAAACACTTGGTCAGCGTTAGTTTTTTTGTGTTTTACTCATTTTGCGTTATTTATGTTTGGATAAGGAATGTGTTGAAGTCCAAAGGCAAAACCAGTTTAAAGATGTGATGCTAACACCCCTGGTAGAAAGGGTTAAAACAACTTGTGATTGCAATGGCAAGAACTCATACCGAGAATATATTATTTAATTTGAGGTAATTTACACACTTGGCATGGGAACGATATTCCGTGTCAAGAGAAAAATGTTTTAAACATAACAGGTGGCACACTTGTTGGTACTTCTGCCGTCTGTCATTTGTATACAGCCTTTTTTTTCAGAAGGATATTTAACAAGGTTGGAGTATGCAGATAGGGGGATCTTTGCACAATCTCTCTTGACGGTCCAGATTCTTGGATCGTCTCTTAACCTGTTCTCTTCTTTGCTC
The DNA here is from genome assembly GCA_037039145.1 of Fundulus diaphanus. Taxonomy (NCBI): domain Eukaryota; kingdom Metazoa; phylum Chordata; class Actinopteri; order Cyprinodontiformes; family Fundulidae; genus Fundulus; species Fundulus diaphanus. The sequence goes on along the minus strand of CM073127.1, from coordinate 32,239,141 downwards.
ACCCTCAAGTTTTCTATAGGAACTAGATCTGGCTGACTTTGTGTCTGGTGAACCATTTCTGTGTTGTTTAGAATCATTACACTGTTAAAAGACCCAATGACAAGCAGTTCTTAGCTTTCACAATGCAGTTCACCAGTTTTTTTATTTAAAGTGGCTTTTGGAAGAGAAACGGTCCCACAGCATCACAGATCCACCACCATGATTAACGGTGGGCATGATGCCCTTTCTGACATATTCATCCTTAGTTTTACATCCGACTCACCTTGAGTGATTGTTGCAGAAAAGCGCAATCTGATCAAAGCTCACGGTCCCAGTTAAAGTCCGAGGATATTGGTTTGTTGACATGGTAACCCCAAAATAAAACACCTTGCTGCAGCTCTCTGACAGTTTTGTAGATTTTTAAAAACTGGCAAGATGAATATGGGTCATTGTATTATGTAATCATAATTATTCCCCATGGTAACAGCAAATCATGATTACTAATTAAATGTTCCTAAAAACTTTGAATTACTTAAAAAAATAACTTTAAAGGGGACATATCATGCAAAATCTACTTTTTATAGCCCTTAAATACATTCAGTTGTGTACTTGAAGTCTCCAGGAAGACAAAAAAAGTGAATGTGGTCTGTCCAGGTGCTGCGTACATATTTTTCAAGCAGTTCAGTTTTTTTTTTTTTGTTTTCTATTATGTTTCCTTGAACGATTACATCACAGTATTTGCTGCGAAACTGCTAAACAAGGTCATGGATTTCCAGCTTACCAGTCTCACGAATCCACCTTTTTTTCCTCTGAGCAGGCCTTGTCGTCCAAGCTGAAGGACGGCAAAGCTACAATTGGATGAGTCTAAATGTTCGGTTGTTCATTACACCGTCCCCCAGCATACTACAAAAATGGCAGAATCGGGGGAAGTGGAGCGCTCTGCGAACTGGAGGGGGGTGGGGTGCGAAATGCCTCCTTCAAGCGACCTCCTTAAAGAGACCGCACCAAAATGAGTTGCTCTTCGACACACCTCAGAACAGGGGTAAAAAGGGGTAACATGGAGCTAAATTAACGAGGAACCCAGAGCAAAGCATTACAGTTCTACTTTATATATATACCACAACTAAATGATTTCAATATGAAAAGGAAGAACTGAAAAGCCTGATATGCCCCCTTTAAATAAAAAATATACTTGCTATATTTTAAAGAGATTGTTAGATTCTCCAATTGTCCCACTCGTGATTTTATTAAAAACAGCCATTTCTTTCCGTGGGATTTCTCCTCCTCTCAATAAATGCTCTAGAATTAAAGGTTGGGTTATTTCTAAAACATCTGCGTGATATTATTTTGTTGCAAGAACTTATTTTTACTTTTTAACACATCTTTGCCAAGGGTGTCAACACAATAAATCAAAAAGCTATTCCACTTCAGCAGATAAAAATCTGAAGATATACACATCAGCAATTACTTGCCTAGAAAATAATTTTGTGATGACATGTTTTTGTTTTGCCTCATCTTCAGGTGGATGCTGTAGACGATGAACCCAGAAGTTTTATCTACCTTAGCCCAGATGCCTTGACTAACCCAAACAAGCTGCTCGTGCTGATCCAGGGCAGTGGTGTGGTGCGCGCTGGTCAGTGGGCCCGTAGACTAATCATTAACCAGGACCTGGACTCAGGAACTCAGATCCCCTTCATTACAAGGGCCATGGAGGTAGGGTCTCGGTGCTGTTGGATATTGAACTAATTTAGTGTTATTTAGTGAAATTTCTCATTAATCATTTCTTCCTGTTACACTTTTTTTTAAGTTAAAATTGTGTGTAAACTTTCCGTGCTTATTCAAACCGTATTTTTGGCTAACTTGTGGATGTAATGCACATGTGAGACATTTGTTGCTGTGTGCTTTGTTCCTCCACACCCTGTATATATTGTCAACTTCAGTTTAACTCCATTGTACAATTTATACAAGTGCGGCATGGAAAGAAAAGTTTGCCCCAGGGTCATAAAAAAGTGACACGATGATGAACAATTACAACACTCCACAGCTTCACATCATCCCAGGGGCGAAAAAGAGGCAGACATTCATTCACAGATGCACACCTCAACGCATACTCTTGAATGGCACCTTAACGATACAATCCTCAGCTCAGGAATTGATGCTCATAGGGTCAAATTTAGTGAAATGAAGCATATGTGTTGGTGTGATCATTTTCATACACAAAATCGTTTATGTAGCTTCATGATGATTTCTTAGGGTTCCTATTAATGCACAGGGGTTTGGGCTGAATCAGATGAGGGTATAATATAATATGAAACAGATTTTCTTTCTCTCCTGTTCATATGATCAAGAAATGTACACATCTCTGTATCAGCAAGCAAAAGGTGGCTCCGCCTGTGTCATTATTTTCCTCCCCATCTTTGTGCTCATTTGTCAGCGTGGCCATGACTATCTATGTAATTTCATCGGCCTGCTGTTCAAATTGACTTTAGGGGATGCCGCTCTCCCCTTCTCTCCCTCATTCCATCGGTCCATCCGCCTGAATATGATAAAGACCTTACCCACCGTGTAAAGCTCTCTCCTGCTGCGTACAACAGTGGGAAAGGTTGGGGTTACATGTGTCCGTGTGTTCTGACAAGGATTTTTCAGGTACCCTGAAACTGCCTTGCTCACTCTGCCTGCTCTTACGGTTAGAAAAGGAAAAGCTTGCGCTGCACTGAGGCAAAGTGACAGCTTAGATATAGAGAACATGGTGTGTGTAGTGAGAGTGTTGCCCATTCATCACTGTAAACAAGAAATCATGTTCTCGCACCCTGACAAATCATCATCCAGGCAGAAAGCAAACAAAAGCCTTGTAGTGTGTCTGTGAGCTGGAGAGACAGCCGTGCACATTTCCACTCAGTTCATGCTGTCTGCAAATGTTACAGACATGTTTGGGGTTTATTATGTCATACTGTGAAATTTGTCTTGATGTCTTTTCAAGCACATGCACGGAAGATAAATCTGATGTACCAGCCAAGAGAATAATAATAATAATATTTATACATAATTTTTTCCACAAACGTTTTTTAAGTTTTGCTTTTAAGTATAGTTAAACCCATATATTTATACTCACTTTATGAAATGATCCTGGAAGATGCATCACAGAATGGAAGCCAGCGCAGTTAACATGGGATTGCACAATCCCAGGGGAGGCCAAGCTCGCTGCGGCCTCACCGGCTTCACTATCAAACGCCACCAAGGATTTACATGAAAAATAGCGAAAAGTCTGCAATTTTAAAGAGAATATGATCAGAAATTAGGAAATTAGATAAAAAAAAAACCAAAAAAACTTTTACTACAAATCACTGTAAGTGAATCAGAATTTATATTTTGTGGCCTGGCCTCACTTGCCTCCCCTGACTGCACGTCACTGGAATATATATATATATATATATATATATATATATATATATATATATATATATTACCCCAATAATTACGGACATTTAAACCATGGAACCATTCTTACTGTTGGTAGCTTTGATTTAGAATATTTATCTGTGGTCGAATATTGATATGTTTAGTTTAATTATGGTAAGTTATAGTTAGAATTTACAGACAGATTTTTTTTATCAACACTTTGTACCCCAAAGTGTAGCTTATGTTACTCATGAGAAACTGACTGGAAATTCAAAGCCTTAAGCATTGGAGCGTGGAGCACAATCAGGGGAAGCTACAGCTTTTAACTTTTCAAAACACACAAATACCCTGAGACCTAACAGTTAATTTAGCACAGAACATGTTTGAGTATATATGTGCAGTCCTGTAAGGAATTGCTCTTGCACTACTCTGAAAGTTTTTGACAAGTTTCTTGGAAGTCTGAGTCAGTCTTCTTTGTTTTGCAGTGATACTTCCTCTGCCAGTCGGATGATTCTTGGAATAAACTAAAATAACAAACAGCACTGATTGCACTTTTTAATCAGGCCGCTACAAAGCAACAAGGCAAGAAAGATCCTTTCACGAACGTGCATAAACAAAATTTGCGCTATTTTTCTTATTTTAGGAAATAATATTCACCTGCCCCTGTTAGCATGTAACAGGGGCAGGTGAAAAATGACCCCATGTTATTTTGATTGAAGAAATATATATGTGTAAAGTGTGAAGTGTACGCACATGAACATGTACCGATCGAAACAACATACACACATTGACATGCATCACATCTGGTGAAGGATGTGCTTCTGACATTTGGCAGAGTGTGTACAGTAATACTAAGTTAGGTGAAATTTTTTTTTTTTGCTGTCTTTGCAGGCCTCTTGCATGTTGTCACGCGCTTGTGTGTGTGCACATGGAAGAGGTGTAACTCCCAAAACCTAGAGGTAAAATGACAGGTGAGAGGAAGGAGAGGAGGCTGCTCCAGCAACAACCAAAGTACGGATGGAAAGAGAAAGGAATCTGAGATGGGAAGCGGGGGTGTATTGGGTGTAGGAGATGGGATTATGATTGGCTGGACGAGGACAGAGGAGGAAAGAAGGGGAAGAGTACAGAAAGGATTGATTCGGGAAGAGAGAAATGAGAGAAGGATGAGGGAGTGACTGCAAATGGGGTGGGACTGGCAGAGGAGAGATGGGAGTATTGAGGGAGAGTAGGCAGAAGGCAGCCATCTGACAGCTCCACTACTGGGAAAGGGCCTCTTAATGACAGCTTATTCCTTCATGATTTCAATTTCTGACAGTCGACAGGTCTGCTTGTTGCATCATGGCAGCTGTATCATTACCTTCTGGCCCTGTCAATGCTCTGCATCCCGAGACTGAGATGGTGGATGAGGAGGGTGCATGCAGTGGGGCTTCAGAGGGGGTGATGGGGGGGGGGGGGGGGGGGGGTTGTAGAGAAGGTGAGGTTACAGTTAAAATAATTGAGCAAGGAGGGAACATTGAATATTAAAAGGCAGGTTCATTAGTTTCAGTCATTGCTGATATAGCCAATTAGACCCTGAACCAGAGTTAGTTTGTGTCCACACTGAAGGACTCTTCATGTTTACTGTAATGTAGTCTATGCTTATCTCTTAGGCATAACCTCAGTGCAGCCTAATTTTTATTTTACCCGCTTGAACTTTTTCACTTCAGCCTTTTTTCATTTTGTTTTCGTATTCCCTTTCTAGGGTGCACTTGTTAGAAAAGCCTCCTCAAAATATGTCTTCATGTCATAATGCAATTATTATTTGAAATCTTACAGGTTCTGCTGGCTGTCTTTTCAAATCGGTAGGAATCATCACCTGTGATTAAAATTGTTGGAATCAAAGCAAGATTACCTAAATTGTTTAGGTTTAATCACACATACAGTACCTTGCCCAAATATTTATCCCTCTTGGACTTTTTCCATATTCTGTGGTTGACATTACTACCACTGACTTCAGTGTTTTGTTGGGATTGTTCTTTGTGTTAGACCAACACAAAGTAGTGCATAACTAAGAGGTGGATAAGGATAAGGAACAGATAAATTATTTTCAACCCGAATTTCACAGATACCACTAAATAACATCCACTGCAACTAAATGCTTTTACAAATCATCTAACTGATGAATATAGGACATTTGTTTGTAATCTCATTCTAAAGCTGTTCTATCAAGACTTTAGATATTTGTTTGAGAACATTACTAAACAGACAGCATTTTAAAGATCAGGCATAAAGTAATGGACATGTGTAAAGCTGAATTATAAAACAATATCTAGCTTTAAGCATCTCAGTTTTGTTCACTTCATTCCTTGAAAACAACTGCAAACTTATCATCATCTGCCTACGTAAATGGGCAGACCGAGACTTAATCAGGGAGTGACAGCGTGTTAGAATAGCAGCCAAGAGAAGCATGGTAACTTCGGAGGAGCTGCTGAGACCCATAGCTCAGGTGTGATAATCTGTCAAATCAGTCTGGCCTTCATGGCAGAGTGGAGTAAGAAAACCATTGTTGAAATAACGCCATAAGAGGTCCCATTTAATGTTTGCCACCAGCCATGTACGGGCACAGCAAACACATGAACGAAGGTGCTCTGGTCACAGTGGAGCAAAATGTAACTTTTTGGCCTACATGCAAAAAGCTACATGTTGGGGAAAACGGACAAGTCACTGAACTCACCATCTCCATGTTAAATGATAAGGGTGGTAGTATTATGCTGGAAATTCATGTTCACAGACTCTCTCTATCCAAAGTTCATTTAAGTAATAACATGTGGCAATTGAAAACAAATACACACCACCAGTTTAAGATTACTATTAGTAGAACATTGTTTTGAAGCAGCTAACATTTGTTGACCGTTCCTATTTATACACAACTTATTTTGATCTCTCCCATAAAATCTCCTTCATATGCGTCAACGTTTGTGGTTGTAATGTGGCAAAACACAAAAAGGTTTTTGGTCTAGGAATAGTGTTCCAAGGCATTAGTTATTTATTCTACTTATTTATAATAATATAATTATTTATTTGCTCTGTCTATATAACTAGCTCGATTCGGAAGTCACTAATAGAATAACAGAGTTATAGCTGCTGTCAGACTTTCGTCTCTTCCATCTCACTCAAGCGCCCTCTGCCACTCTCTTGATAGTGAGTCAGGCTAGACGCTGGAGACTCATTGGGAAGAAAGGGGGTGTGGTGTTTTCAGAAGTGTGTCAAAAGCCTTGGGGTTTCTATCTGCCCAGAATTTCAATGGGAGGCTGAAAGGGGGCAGTGAGGCAGACAAACTCAAACACAGAAATCCCACTAATTTCTGTCAGCCCCCTCCTCGTTTTTTCCTCTTTGGCCTGATGATGTCTTCTTCAATATCAGCTGCACACTCTCTGTGTTGTGTCATGGCGTTTATCTTATGAGGTAATCTCTCTCTCTCTCTCTCTCTCTCTCTCTCTCTCTCTGTGCTTCATCTCTTAAATCACAGCTCTTTCTCTCTGATTTTCATTAGTTAATCTCCTTCCCACTGAACTCCAGTTCAACCACTTTCTATACGTGTTTGTTTCCTTGTGTAACCATGAGATAATGTAGTATGTTCTGTGCATGCTCAGGGCACCAGGTGGCTACAGAGGCCAGGCAGGTATCATCCTGCCAACTAGTCAGCTTTAGCCAGAGGACAGTTTTAATGTGCGTGGGTGAGCGGGGTCTGTTAAAGCCTGCAAGATGCTCCGCCTTGACATGGCCTTGTAACAGTAACCCTGTGAGCAACACACACCGAGGCGCGCACACACCTCCAGGTGGGAAGGTCTCAGCTCAGATCAATGCAGTTGACACGTTCAAAGGCGGCTGTGGGGTCTGGACTTGCTCTTGGGTTAAACCTCTTTTAAATAGTCTCCCCCGGGAAGGCAGCTGTCAATAACCCACCATAATTACTGAGGCCAAGCCGCCAAGGGCTCGGCTGCACGGGCCAAATTAAAAATTGATCAGAGGGAGAGAAAACATTATTTTGTGGTGGTATTCCCTGTCCTAACAGCCCTGCTGCTGCCGTATGCAAAATTTCATCAACTGATGTCCACGCTTGATATCTAGAGACCTATTTATCTATCGGCCCTCGCACTTTCTTCCAGACGAACAATAGCGGGATCTCCAGGTTGAAAAAGATGTATTTGCATATTAAGTGCCTTTTGCGTTATATATGCGTATGTAGATGTTGTAAGTTGGAATGCAATTGTCCGTACTGCATGAGAAGGCGGCTGATTGTTATGTGCTCCAGGTAAATCGTACATCATTCCCTATCTGTGTTGTGTGTGCACACCTTGTAGCAGTGTATCGATTGTAGTCTCATTGAGTTTCTCTTGGCAAGGGGCCTGTATTTGTTTGTTAGAGAATTATATGAAGACGATATGTGTATCCTCAGGCCAGGAAAACACACAGGTTGTTGTTTCAAAAGACATTGATGAATGAGAAGGACAGTTTGTCGTAGATAAATATTGTGTTACCTTGTTTTTTAATCATTGTGTCTTTAACGTTTGCCTTCGTGTGTGTCTATCAGTACTGTAGCAAGTACTAGAAGCTGTTATTGGAACCCAATGCATATGTGCTTAGTACTTCCTTTACATTAAGCTTGAATTGAAACATTTTTGACGAGGAGTTAAATAATTTAAACATTTTAAACATTACCTAATTACATCCTTATTACAAACTATTATTACTTACTACAAACTGCTATTTCTGATCAGATTTCAGGGTTTTACGTTTCAATCGGGAATTATAATTTGTAAGACATTTAATAAATTAGTGCTGCGCAGTATTAGGGAAGCATGTGATATGTGGTAATAATAATGGTGAATGTTGCAATAACAATGTGATTTGAGATAAATGAACAAATTATTACAAATATTTTGATTAATTTTTTTTTGGCTTCACAACATTATTTTTTAGCGAAAATGTTGTTTCTGGTTGACATCCACTGTTTTGGCATTTGATAACTTTGTTGTTTTTTCTCAATTACTTTATCTGATTCTGATTTCACATTAAGACCTATAATTTAAGAAGATATAAGAGCAAGAATAAAAATGGCCGTCTATGATTATTTATATTAGGAGCAAAAATGACGTCACACCACCCATGTGTGAGAGCAGTAGCTGTAAAACAAGGTTTTACTGAATATAAAGATTAAAAGCTTATGTAGTCGGTTTAGCACCTTATTGTAGCAATTAGTATAAATAGCAGCTTTAAAACGTCAGTTTCTGTGTATTTTCCTTTGAAAATGTTGCACCTTGCTTGAACTGCAAGATAACCAAAAAGTGTTTCATATTTCTAAAAATAACATGATTTAAAACCATGACAGAAGACGGTTGTAAGGTCAAAAACATAAAACTGGGCAAACTTTGTTGTACTTTGAGCAGCCTTCCTGTTATCTGCTGAAATTGAAGCTTTCTCACTCTCTCACGCTCTGAACTGCTGAAATGTCTCAACATGTTATAGAAAATAAAGTTTCTTGTTAAAAAGCTTCTTATATATCCTTGCTACCTCCCGCTTAATATTAAACACCTGTACCCGTATTCACAAAGATTCTCAGAGTCCTCTCAGAGAGCTCCTATCTTAGCCTAAGAATTTCTACCTAGAAGTCAGATCGCTGCCGAGAGCCACTCTGAGTAAGAAGTCTATTTGATATTAATGCACACACACCCGTCAGCATTTTACTGGGATCGCCTGCTTGTATAAAGCGTTCAGATTTGACAAACTGACCGACATGAAGTGGAGAAATGGAAAAACCGAACAGCAGCGCACCTGTCCGTCTATGGGAGGAGAAGGGGTGTTAAAGGTAAAGTGGTCTCCGGATCACGGCACAAATACACAGAGTTTAAGGCGTATTGCAGCAGATCAATGCAGCTTTTACTCTGCACGTCTTGGTGCTTTTACGCACCAGCCTAAAAAGCGAGCGCTCCATGCAACGATCAAAGTGAGGAGATGGCATCACACAAGCAAACTTAGATGACCATTTAGGCTACTAAATCATGCAATAAAGAAAATACTTTATTACATCTTTTATATGTATTTCTTGTACATTTCTTCACTTTTTATTCATGATTATCCAAAAGATTTTGGTTATTTATTTATCCTCCATAAAATTACGTTAGAGCCGTGCATTTAACCCGACGGGTCCGCTGACACTAATTAATTTCCCCCTATGGGAATGATAAAGTTTATCTTATCTGCATATTAATAATTTTATGATTGTTAAAGAAGTGTATGTGCTCTTTTCCTCCCCTGTTTAGGCGGTGGATCAGCCGAACAACTCTCTCTCTTTCCACCATCTTCCCTCATTCAGACACTCTTAGGCTTGCTGAAAGTCCTCCTCACTACTCCTGACATTTTGTCACTTCTGCAGCTCTCTTAAGGCCTAAGATGCTTTGTGAATAACTTTTATCTTACCAAGGTGAAATCCTAAGAAAAATCTTAGAATTCGGGAAATTCTAAGATTTTTCACTAAAATCACATCACTAAGAGCTGCTTTTAGTCTGAGGATTCTTTGTGAATCCGGGCACTGCTGTATGATACTTGAAGTGGCTCACTTTGTGTCTTCTTTTTCTAACAGCTTCAACACAAAAAGTGTTGTTTCTTTGACTTGACGGTGCTCGGTATGGTGTGCTCACTCATTGAATCTCTTGAGTTTCCAACAGACCTATGAATAATCGGGGCAGTCAACACTGAAAATCGTTAGATTCCTTTCACCAGCAAATTTCTTTTTTTTTTGTCCAGCTCTATTTTTTATTTTTATTTTTTTGTCAAGTTGCCTTCCGAGCCACTGCAACAACGTTTCCTTCTGGTGTTCATTGCATGGTGTACAGTCCGGGTAACAACAGAAGTTCAAAACATAAGGTTCAGATGTTCCATATAGAGTGGAAAAGTCGGTATTAATACATAATATGAATTGAGTTGGTAGCCAAGCACTTATAGTACAAGTACATTTGAAAATTTACTTCTGTTAGCTTGTTGTGTAGAGGTTATGAGTAATAAAAGAATAGCAGAAGGCCCCATTAAAAAAATGGGTGAACAATATATTTAACTATTCAGGCATCGTAATCAACTTATATATATATATATATATATATTGTCTTGAAATGAACATATTACACCATCAGAAAGGCTATGTCTTTGTGGGTTTGTGCATGGTTGAGTGTGTGTTTGCGATTGTCTGTGTAAGTGAGGGGTGGGTAGTAGGTCATATGCAGCTGCAGGCTGTTTATGTGTGTCCCAATGGGAAGGTCTTGTTTAGTCTCTTTGCCAGAAGGCCCCAGGCAGTGGGTGGTGGATACCTCTTCACTCTCTCACTGGGAACACTTTTCTACGGCCAATATATCCATACAAAAACACACACACACAAACGCACGTACCCGCTGAAGAATCCTGCAGCCTTCTTCTGACAGCTGTAACGTAACAGCCTTTTCTCTGCGTTTTAACACGTGTGTACACTTCTGCCTTTTACTTTTGTATCAATTAATAATACATACAGACGCATAGGCCACACAGGCACACATAAAGGGCTCTTTCATCCTGCTGTAAATTTGACATGTCTCCTCCTTTGCAGCATGTTTGCAGAGGTTATAAGTGCTTAGCCATGGACGCTGTAGAGGGAAATTGAGTTTTGTGAGGAGTAAGTGTTGAGGATATTAGTGACCCACTGTGAGTTTTCGCTACACACACTGAAAGAGGCACGCATGCCTACACACTACAATGAAATGTGGAGAATTTCTCAGGGTTAAAGTTGAAAACTGCTGTAATCGTTTCAGCTCTGGCCTCAAACTTCTCTACTTTGTGTGCCACATTTTGATCAATGGGAGCAAACTTGGTGTTTAAATAGAGGTTACCCTATTAAGTTCAGGGGGTATATTAGGGTTGGAGGCAGACTGCAGCAAAATGTTTCCTTTGCCATATGTTTGGTTGAAAATAAAGTAGTTGCTGCAGGCCTACACTGGTTTTCTTGGGGGACATAAAAAATTACCTACGCCTGGTGATGCAAGATGCTTTACTGCTTGCTTTATTATTTGTCCTACTGGATGGTTTCCCATATACTACAGGCCCATCTCAAACCTCCCCTTTATCAGTAAGATTATTGAAAAAGCTGTGTTTCAACAATTAAACACCTTCTTAACAACGACCAGCCGCTTTGACGTTTTCCAGTCTGGCTTCCGTGCTCACCACAGTACAGAGACCGCCCTTATCAAGGTGTTTAATGACATCCATATAAATACAGACTGTGGAAGAACCACCGTGCTGGTTCTGTTGGACCTCAGTGCAGCATTTGATACTGTCGATCACTCCATCCTGTTAGAGCGCTTGGAAAACTGGGTCGGCCTCTCTGGTACAGCTCTTAACTGGTTTAAATCCTACTTAAAGGACAGGGACTTTTTTGTGTCAGTAGGTAACTTTACATCCCAGACGACAAAAATTACATGTGGGGTTCCCCAAGGGTCCATCCTGGGTACCCTCCTCTTCAATATCTACATGCTCCCTCTAGCTCAGATAATAAAAAACAACAACATCAGCTACCATAACTATGCAGACGACACACAGCTTTACATCACCATGTCACCAGGTGACTATAAACCAGTTCAAGCACTGAGTAAATGCCTTGAAGAAATCAATACGTGGATGTGCCAAAATTTTCTTCAATTGAATAAAAACAAAACAGAACTAATAATATTTGGACCAATAGAGGAGAGATCAAAGGTTAGCACACAGCTTCAGTCGCTTCAGCTAGAAACCACAGATCAGGCCCGAAATCTGGGTGTAGTGATGGACTCAGACCTGAACCTCCAAAAGCATCTAAAGACAGTTACAAGGTCAGCTTTCTATCACCTGAGGAACATTTCCAGGATTAAAGGACTAATGTCTCAGAAGGATCTGGAAAAACTAATCCATGCGTTTATATTTAGTAGAATTGATTACTGCAACGGTGTTTTCACAGGTCTGCCTAAAAAGTGGATCAGACAGCTGCAGCTGATCCAGAACGCTGCTGCCCGCTTCCTCACTAAGACTAAGAAAGTAGAGCACATCACCCCAGTTCTAAAGTCCTTACACTGGCTCCCTGTATCTCAGAGGATATACTTTAAAATACTTCTGTTAGTCTATAAATCCCTGAATGGCTTAGCACCTAAATACATCACAGACTTGTTATCAGCGTATAAACCCTCCAGACCACTCAGGTCTTCTGGCTCCAGCCTACTCTGCATACCTAGAACCAGAACTAAACAAGGAGAAGCAGCATTTAGTTCCTATGCTCCACTTATCTGGAACAAACTTCCAGAAAACTGTAAAAGTGCTGAAAGCCTGAGTTCCTTTAAATCAAGATTAAAAACACATTTGTTTAAAATTGCCTTTGACTGTTCTAGTTAAACAGTTTTACTGTTTTTAATGTTCTTTTTTGTTACTACATTCTATCCCTACTTGCTTTTATTCTATTTTCTATCTACATTTTATTATTTTGCTATATCTTAATCATGTAAAGCACTTTGTATTGTCTTGTACTGAATTGTGCTATATAAATAAATTTGCCTTGCCTTGCCTATAGATTGGTGTTTGACTTTTATCAAACATTTGTATTACTCTTCTGTAGTTGCTTCTGTCTATCTTTATGTCATACCAGAATTTAAGGGGACATTTTATTTTATGAGCATGTCTAAGCTTTGAGATTCATAAGGCTCCATATTACAGTTGAAACTAGATACATGTTTTGTGATGACCAATCCAAAACTTTGATTTTGTTGTCTTTAAACCACTTGTAACTAACTTGGCAGAATGATTTCGATCTTTGTCCATTTGGAGGACCAATTTGTGCCAAAAGTTTAACTTCCAGGGTGATATCTTGAGATGTTGCTTCTAGGGATGCACTGATTTGGGCCGATATCGATAAATGATATTAATATTGTTGTTATGTCCAATAACCAATATTTACAGATGTGTATGTGTATATAGATATACACATACGCATTTACATTTCTGGGTTGATCAAATTTTGCACAATTTTGTACTGACCAAAAACTGAATTTTGGACAGTGGGTTATAGTCTAGACTTACACACTGCTTTTCGTATATCTTCTTTTGACGCAGTTCATTTAAATTCCCACTATCCAGGCTTCAATGCATTACTGTCACCGTCACAAGGGCAAAAAAAAGTAAAACAAATGTCACCCTTGAAAAGATATAAGGATTGCATATGTAGGTGAAAAGTGTTTTGTGTTAAAAAAAATCTAATTTGCCAATTTTTTGTATGTATGTATTTGAAAACATGAACTACCAGGATATTTAAAAAAATAAGTCTGCTTCTTTCTTTAGCAGACTTATTAGGTTCTGCTAACTTACCTATACATAACTGAGAGAGAGGGAGAACATTTGTCTTGGATGTGTCCTATAGAGTCGGACTCATCAGGCAGTTGTCCAAATCTAGCTTGTTGGTGTGTAAAATGCATTTCTCCTCTACTTGCAGAAGAACAAAAGTCTGAGATATCGGAGGGAAAAACACACCCCCACATGCAAATGAAGGAAGCAGAGTGCTTCTCTTGTAACTTTTTAGAAATGCATTGTCAGCATGCTCAGGGATGAGAAACAAGCCATATGAAGTATTTACTGTCACTTTATGCATGAATATTATGGCAGGAAAAGGGATGTATGACAGCCCATATATTCTGACAGGAAACGTTAAGTCAAATTTCAGTCTAGATACAACACTGGGAGATGTAATCAGGTTTTGAATGTGTGCGTTAATGTCACTTTTCCGACATTGCCTCTTTGACTTAGTTTTCTTAGGTTTTCTACTTTGTATTATGCCACAAAATGCTGACATCAAAATGTGAATTTTCTTCAGGATAGACCAACCATTAAACACATTTTTAGATTTGTCATTACTGGCCTTTGTACCTTGTCAGTTTCATCAAGCTCAGCACCAACACTTACATCTGATCTGGCTCTCCTCACCTCTGTCTGCTGCTGTAGGTCTCACAGTATGTGTTATTAGCCCACTCTCTGCTGACAATCTGTATCTTTGGCCCCTTAGGAGCACACTGTACTGCGCTTGGCTGACTTGTTTGCACTAATGTCAAGTTTTTGCAGTTTAGCAGCCAGTTACCATATGCTACTGTGCTGCCGTCGTCCCTGATGACAGTCAAATGAGCGTCAGTCTAAGCTCATAAGTGTGCACATTACAGTATGGAAACATAAAGAGTGACAGAAAATATACACACTCAGTAAGTCATCCATACATTTACCATACTGTTGGCAAGACAACTGCAGACAGATGAGGCAAGGCCGAAAGAAGGCGTATACTATTTCAGATGCTATAGGAGAACAATATGGGCTTTCAACTAGAGCTGTGCGATATCGCTGAAAAATGTATCATGATATAAGCCTTTCACATCAGTCGATATTGATAATTATTGAGTAATGTTTTGTTTACCAATTTGAAACAAGGACCAGGGTAAATAAGACAGAATTTAAACCATAATCCTAACCATATTTAAATACCTTTAATCATTAAAATAGGTCAGCCCTACTACCAACATCGCTTATTTTGGCCGTGAGTGCTTGAGTGTCTAAATCCTTTCCTCTACCTATATCTCCCAGAATACTATGTGGTTCTCGATCGGAGTTCAGTGGAATTATTACACATTTTATCTGAAGTATTTTATATTGATGTTGATCAGATGTCTATCGCGATATATATTGATTAATTGCCCACCCCTACTTTCACCTCAAGACATCTTCGTGTTGCCCTTCATTGAGTGGACTGAAAGATGCAGCAGCATCTACAGTTATATGTTAAGTTGGGTTATTGTAAAAAAAAAAAAAAAAATGCTGATATGCTCATATAGGGTCAGTACATAGTGGCTTTTAGCCACTCCTAGGTTCTGTAGAGCACATTATATATATATATATCATCATATATTTGCACTGTGTATACTTGGGTGATATGGACCAAAAATATTATCTCTATATTTTTAGGCTGAATGTTGATATATGATATTTATCTGGATACGTTTGTCTTTTCATAAATTAATTATAAAAACGTATCTCTGAATCAAAGCTTTATCCCAAATGTCTCACTGGCACATTTTTTTAACAAACAGCTGTAGATAAATATGAGAAACAGCTGAAAAGTGACCTACAGGAATACATAAAAGTATTTTTAATTTTCTTCATTGTAGGTACACCTGGTCTGGCCTTTTGTTAGCTGTGACATCATCAACATAGAAAGGATTTCTGGATCAATGTGTGCTTCTATGCTTTTTTGTGTCTCTGCTCTGTCTTCTCTTACCCCCAGTCGGCCGAGGCAGATGACCGTTCACACTGAGCCTGGTTCTGCTGGAGGTTTTCCTCCCTGTTAAAGGGGAGTTTTCCTCTCCACTGTTGCTTCATGCATGCTCAGTATGAGGTATTGCTGCACAGCCATCAACAATGCAGACGACTCTCCCTGTGGCTCTACGCTCTTTCAGGGGGAGGAAATGCTGCTTATTAAGACTTTATGTAATCTACTGGGTTTCCTTAGATATGAAACCTTTTGACCAATCTGTCTGGAGGATTTGATTGAATTTGACTTTCTAAAGTGCCTTGAGATGACGTGTTGTGAATTGGCGCTATATAAATAAAATTTAATTGAATTAATTATGACGCAACATAGACCATCTCGATATAAGCAATATAGTCTCCTCTTAAATAGCTCTTAAAAAATCTTGATATTTTTAAAATCTCAATATATTGCCCAGCCCTAGTATATACACCAGTTTTGTATATTCCCACTGAGTTACATGTAAGTCGTATAAGCAAGAATATTTTCTGTTGTTGCTCAATCAGCCATACTCTTTGTCCTTGTGATATTTAATATCTGAAATGTATTCTTTTAAAGTAAATGAGCAAGATTGAGTACATAGCCTCAGTATATAGAGTAGTTTTGTTGATACAAGTCATACATGTATTATTAGCTTTTTTCCCATGTTGTTTTTTTGCTAATATTTTAAAACGAAAACAAAAATGATTCACTTTTTACATTTTCTTTGGTATCTAATAGTAGCAAGATTAGCACAGCAAATATTACTAAAAGAGCGGTTTCTGTGTTTATCCCCAATATAGTATGTTGATCCCTGCACTGGCTCTCAGTTTACTCCTTTTTAATTGTCCAAAGTCCAGCATGTTCCATGACAGACAGAGATCAACAACTGAAAAAGATAAAGCAACAATTTTGCTGTACTTGGCTCAGCCTTTCCATTGTCTGCTTGGAGTCTTGCTCGGCTGTGTTACTTTGCAACACTGAACTTAATTTTTTAAACCCCTCAATAAACACCTCCACCTGAAAATGGCTAAAGCTAAAATTGTTCAGATTACTTTCGCCCGCCCAGTTTTGATTCTTGTAGAGTAATCGCCGTCAACTTGTCGTGATAAAATAAAATCACTGTTCCTCTTGTGTAATCTTGTAGCAGAGGTTTTTGCCTGGTGTGTAAAATGCATTTTGCTTTCTTTTTTCATAAAGGTTCCCTTTAAAACACAATAGGAAATGTCGGTGTCATTTCTAGAAAAAGGTTATCATTCTTTAAGATGAACTCACAATCTCCACCACTACGTTTTACGACCAGAATATTTTTCATTTTCTCTTACTTTATTTTGAAATTGGTTGGGCCTTTTCTAACCGTGTTTCTTTATCCGGTTCAGACCAGTGCTTAGATGTAAGTGATATGTAAATGTCACCTGGTCCCATCTTGTAACACTGCTGTCAAAATGTCTATGGAAAAATAGTATGGTTGTTTATTCAGACATGAGGCCAAAAAGCTCAGTTGCCTTCAGATTGCTTTTAAGTAGTTCATGTCTGAAAGAGTCTCAAGATAAAATCCAGCTCTTCAAGCTAGGTTTTTTTCTTCTCTTTCAACTTGACATTTACTTCTTTCTACCCATAACGCCAAGCTCTGTGGGTTCTTATGAGCTTCCCCGTCATCTCAGAACATGATATTTAGAAAGGCTTGTATAACTACTGAATATTGTGTCCTAAGCTCAAATGATGAAGGTGTATTTCTCCTGTTCTTTTACCTTTCTTTATACTGTGCTCTGTATTCGTCATGTTGGAGGCTGTTGTCGGTTGTTAGCAGGGTTTTTATGTTGTTCATTGTTCAGAGACACGATGTAGCCCTGCAGTTTTTTTCCTCTTGAGCTTACTCCCCATCCGCTTCTCTCTTTCGTTTTATACTTCTTCTTTTCCAAGGTTTCACATTTTAGTTACGTCTCTGGTAACTGCAGAAAAGTTGCTTTTAAAATTTGCTCTCCTTACCCTTTGACTGATCCAGGTTGCATAATGTGTACCATGGAGTATCTGGTGTACACCAGTTGTGTATTCTGCCTGGTCTTTGTCGTTATTCTCTGTCTCTGCCTCCTCACACTGGGTCCCTTTTTCCGTTTGTTTCGCTCAGTGTCTAAATTTAACATCAGTCAAACTGCTGAGCAGCAGCTACTTTTGGAAGTGATAGAGAAGCAACATTATAGTAACAGTAACAGTGACACGGTTCTGTACGACCCCGGGGAATGGCAAGAGCGACGGGTGCTATAATCCATTTTAATTTTCACTGATATCATTGTACTGAAAGAGAGGAAGAGCAGAAGAGAGAGAGAGAGAGAGAGAGAGAGAGAGAGAGAGAGAGAGAGAGAGAGAGAGAGAGAGAGAGAGAGAGAGAGAGAGAGAGAGAGAGAGAGAGAGAGAGTGTAAAAGAGTGGGGAGAAGTGAGATGTCTCAGGCCAGAGACTTCCCTCTCGCTGACTGCAATGCCTTGTGGTGACCCAGTTGCAACCTCTTTGAAGTCCACAGACTGATCTTTCTCTATAGGCTCCAGAAAAGATCTTCCGCCTGCAGCTTTATTAGGCTGATGAAGGAAAAAGAAGTATTATTTGTGTCTTGTCGCGCTTGCCCATTTGTCCTTGTTCTCAAATTTCTGTGTGATTTCTAGTCTTGCTTTGGGCTACATTTTTGGATTTTGTAAGTAATATGATGTGTGGTCATGTGCTAATATGTTTGTATGTAGCAGATTCCCCTTTTGGATTTGTGGCTGTAACGTCATGCCAAAGACATCCTCCATCCTTTAGACCAGCACATTAAGAGACAGTGGTGCATTGTCAGGAGAGCTGACCTAGAATACTCCAATCACTCTACATTCAGCCCTCTGTTTGCCCTCTCCTGTGATCACCCTGTTGCCAATGCTGCAGTCTTTACTGTGTGTGTATGTGAGGAAGAGACTCTGCGAC
Source organism: Fundulus diaphanus (assembly GCA_037039145.1). Taxonomy (NCBI): domain Eukaryota; kingdom Metazoa; phylum Chordata; class Actinopteri; order Cyprinodontiformes; family Fundulidae; genus Fundulus; species Fundulus diaphanus. The sequence goes on along the minus strand of CM073127.1, from coordinate 32,220,463 downwards.
TATGACCCAGTTCAGTCATTGGTGTTGCCAGGCTTGCCCCTGGTGAGGGTACTGATGGCATGGTACTCAGATGTGTGCTGTGTACTGTTATTTTATGGATTCTATATGACCGCCTGTATATATCTGGTTTCCATTAAAGATGCGCCGTTAAGAGGCACAAAAAGACCAAAACTCCAAAAGTACAAAGCGAAGGACTGGAATGACCAGGACCCGCTAAAGTCTTGCTCTGTATTGTAGCAGCATAAATGGTTATAATCGTTATCTTTAAAGGAGCAATAAGTGATAATGCTAATAATAATGCTTCTCTTGCTGGCTTCCATGTTTTCATGCTCCTGTGTTTTTTGCCAACATAAAATACCAAATGCTGCACTCTGTTTTGGCAACCCTGGGAATTCTCATATGATTGGCTCAGGAACCAGGAAGTAAACACCGACTACACACTTCACCGAAGTATTTCCACACCACACCTCTAATTTTGAAAGGATAAAACCTTGACTAAGACATTGTTGACTGGGAGGACCGATTGTTTATAGGGAATGCTACTACCATCACGGGTGACAAATGAGAAAATTAAATTGATTTTACAGTAAGTTTCATACTTATTGCTCCTTTAACTATCATTTGATACCTTTTGTGCAGAGTGTTCTTGTCAGCATAACCTGATAGTACTTACTGATTGTGTGTTCACTTGATAATATAATATTTTATTGTTCGACTGTCCAATCAAACAGAAATAGGCTGCATCCAATCACCAGCTGATTATTCTGTGCATCTCCAGCTACCACTGTTGTATTTAGGTTTGTATGCCTTTATCAGTATATGCCTAATATTTCCTTAAACGTTCATTGAATTAAACACAGTGACTCACACATGTACAGCAAGAGATGGCCGTTCACTGAACTCTCAATTATCTGGAGCTTTCCTTCTGCACCTCTCCATTCTTCCAACCAAGCATTTTCCCACCTGCTCCCCATTGAGAGCCTGTGTGTGCAGACATACTCTGCTGGGGGCATGCTTAACCTTTTTCCTGCTGCACAACACAAAGACACAAAGACATCCATGCTCTTCTTCAAGTTGGGTTTCAATTTAAAAAAAAAAAAAAAAAGATCTTCTTCACCCCCCCCCCTTTTTCCGTTCGACTTTCCTTTCTTCTTCCTCTCCCTTCCTTTTGCTTCTCTTTGAAGTTAGCCTGGGGCCTTGCAGAGCCTCATCAACCCTTTTGCCTTGGCTATATTGCACACAGGTACCCTCTGTGACTGTTTTAAATGACTTAATTAGCTGTAGTGTGCAGCAGTTGGTAGATGCCCTCTCCATCTCTCTGTCCCCCGCCCCCTTCTCTCTTTCTGTCTCTGTGCCTTCATAGAAAGGGAAGATGATGGAGCACATGTGACATATTTAGTGTATTGCTGTGTGGTTTCACTTTCTAGGTCAGGCTCCGGCTGTGAAACTGACTGACAGCCTTTTGCCTTGTAGAGCAATGTGATAATGCTGATGCATGCATCCATGTATACACATGCTTCTCTCTTTTCCTAATTAGATGTTTATTCTAGGATCTTTAGCTTGAGGCACTATCTTCCCATAATTTGGTGTTTTTCACTAATGCAACATTTATTAATCCCATAGCCAACAAAAGAGCGAGGGAAATTTAGTTCAGCTATTCTGTCATTTGTGTATTTGTTTTGTAAGTTCAGATGTATTTCAACAGAGCTGAACAAGAGTTTTGTTGTGTTGAGTCTTCCTGCGTGAATTCCCACACATTCAGTTATGAAGGTGTGTGCTGCTTGTTGCTGTGCCTGTATGTCGTCATTGACATGAACACTGAGGCCAAGTCCCACTGTAATATAAAAATCACTGCCTTGCAAAAGTATTTAATGACTCCTGAAATGTTCTTACATTTTGTCACATTGTCATAAAAATTGTAACACATTTTGAGATTTTGTGTGATGAACAAGCACAACCAAGCACATAATTTACTGAAAGTAAAAATGTTAGATTTCAAAATTTTTAACTAATGCACACCACACTTTTCAAAATTGTATTTGTTTTCAACCCCACTGGAGCAATACTTTGTGGAATCACCTTTTTGCTGTGGTTATAGCAGATTATTGTGTAATATGTCTGGTTAGGGTAAATCTATAACAAGTTTGCACATCTAGAGACTAAAATGATTGCCAAATCTTTTTTTTTTTAATATAGCTTAATTCCAGACAGATTGGATGGAGAGAAAATCTATTTCATTTTGTGTTGCTGTCCTGCTAGCAGGTGAACCTTTGCCATAGTCTTAAGTCTTTGTAGGTTTTCTTTGTAGGCATGCTGGTGTGTCGTTTCGTAGCTTCTCTGGATGCATTCATGCAGTGGAGCAGTGCGAGTGTAGTTTGAAGAGGAGTGCTCGTCAAGCTAATAACAGCTAGCTGTTTCATACTTAATGAACATAACAGTTTAATTTCAGCATAATATTGAAAACTTTCAGCATAACAAGCCGCTACGCCGAAATGCGCTGGCGAGAACCCCGACTCTTTAACTAGGCTGATAACATTAAACTAAAATAAGCATAACCTAAACTTAGTTTTTTGGCTACTGTCTAAAGTTCATAACAGGGTATAAATCCCTTACTGCCGCTCTTGTTTAGTGGCTGGACTTTGAAGTTTCCTGGTACTGGTATGCTGGTTCAGCACACAGAGCTGCAATTTCATTGCCCTCTTCTCTAAGGACAGTGGAGGTGAAACAGCTTAATTGACGTAATTAGGGACGTTGTCTCTTCTTGGGGAGTCTAATCTTTCTGCAGCCAGTTTCAAGTGTATTTTTTTGGCCACCGTTTGATCACCAGATATATAGTCAGCACATGGTGCTTTACTTTGGATCCAAGGTTTTCATCGAAGTTGCTCCTTTTGTGGAGCTGCTCCCTCCAGAAAGCTGCCAAATAAATCGGTTAATGCCGAATATTCTGAAATTCAGAGTTTTTTGTTTTTGTTTTAACCAGTCTCTATTGTTCTCTAGTCATGTAGTTCGGTCTTGGTTTCCTCTCATGGCTGAGCCAAACACACGTGGGCCAAAAAAAAAATCTGTTGTGGTCTGATCTTACCAGATCACCTTCTTCCATGTTTACTGTGTCCTGGCGATGCTGCTCAGTGTGTAGATTACCTACCTATGTATGAATGTGTGCACATTCGTAAGTGTGAATGACTGTGGCTCTAGCTTAAAGCGCTTTGAGTGGTCGGTATCCCAAAAGTACTACATGAATTCAGTCCATTTACCCTTGATTGGCTTGTGGTGAACTGCAAACAGGACGTTCTATGTTCTTTTTAAACAATAGTCTTCTTGATTAGACTTGTTTTGTGTAAAAATACTATTTTAGATTCTGTCTGTCCTTGGCGCAGTCGTAGACATTCCGATTCCTGACCTTGGGACCTTTGCTGTTTGTCTCTCCCCTTGTCCTTTAGGACTTCTAAAGGCATATTCTAACTTGGTCCTTGTTTAATTTAAAAAACAATCACTAAGCAAAGCAAAAACAACACAAAAACATTGGCAAAGAAAAGGATTAAAGCTATTCAGCATTGCTAAATTTGTGTAGTACAACATTTGAAACATTTTGTGTTGTACAACATTTGAAAACAACCTGAGTCACTTCACCCTTTTCTTGCCCCTCTTCTATAAAGGCCAGATTTGTGGCCTGTAGGACTAATTGGGATCATAGGATTCTCCCTACCTGAGCTGTGGACCTCTGCAAGTTCTTTAGACTTACCACGAGGCTCTTGGGTGTTTCTATAAGCATTTCGCCCATTACTCAACCCTTCAGATTATCCATCCATCCATTATCTATCCCTTGTGGGGTCGCGAGGGGTGCTGGTGCCGATCTCCAGCTGTCAATGGGCGAGAGGCGGGGTTCACCCTGGACATGTCGCCCATTCAGAATAGCTATATGGTAATAGGTAATGTGTTGGTAGGTTTGCAGTGGTACCACATTCTCTCTTTTTTGGTTGCAAAGTGACAAAATATGATTTGTGCAAGTTATTACAAAGCCCTGTACAGTTCTCCTTGTGTGTACACTGTATGAAACTAAAGGAATTTATTTAGCTGCTCATCTTTGGCACATAAAAAAACAACTGATGTCAACTTTGTTTATCCTCAGCTGCTACTCGTGGCCTTCAGTTTGAGCCCATCAGACTTGTTAACAACGACACACTCTTGTAAAAGTTTTGTCAATGCTCAGCGGTTGCTGTCGTACATCTTTTAACACTGCCAAGGTCCTGAAAGTTGAGGGGCATTCTCCATAAAGCTTCATCGTAACGGAGTGCCTGATGAAAAGATATGACCACAAGGTTGTGAGCAGTGATGGTCATCAATGACTAAATTAGTTCCCTCACCCCTCCGGCTTGGAACAAGATCTCAGAGGCTTTAAGAGAGCAATGTGCCTGTTAACTTCTAGCTCTCCTGTCTAGCCTCAGTTTGCTGGCTAGCTTCAGGCATGTGTTAAAAACCCGGGCCCGCTAAATTAAGTTTGGCTGTGTGTGCACAGCCTATGGCGTTGTACGCATCTACTCAGAGCACGTGAACTCACAGCCGCTTAAAGTCAGCCACTCACCCATACTGGTGTGCACACACTCACACTCTCCTATTACCCTCTCTTAATTGGCTACCCTCCGTCTCTCCTCCCCCCCCCCCCCCCCCCCCCCCCCTTTTCTCTCTTGGATAGACCGACGGGCCTGTTGGTACGCTGGCACACAGCAGCAGCAGCATTTGGGCATTTGAGCAGATCTGGGGGCAAGGAAGAAATTGGAAAGAGAGAAAGCGATACAGATGGGTGCCGGGATGAGGTTGAGAGCATGACTGATAGATGGGAGAAGATAAATCGTAGCTATTTGTCAACACAAAGAGATATTTTCCACCAAACTTCTGGAAGATATTAACGTATATTCTTAGTATCTCTTCTTGAAGTTACAGCTCCTCAGAAAGGAGAGTAGGAGATAGCTCTCTCCTTTTTCCACTAGCTGAGGAGTTGTCATGTGCTGTCAGCCAGCTTGTTCTCCATGTGCCTGTCACTGCTCTGGATAGGAGCTGCGGGTCCCAGCATCTTGCCAATTGGCGAACTCTGTGTGATTGTGTGGGAGGCTGTGTGTGCGCATGTGTGCTCGTTGCCCTCGGAGCACTTTGTTGATTCTACTCTGCAGTGTCAGTGACACATTGAGCTGGTTCGGTGGGAGTCCCCTGGTTTCCCTCGTGCTGTGTTTACTCCATCTGTTTTCTTCCCCAAAACACTCTCAAATCTATTACCTCTCTCTCTCTCTCTCTTCTCTCTCTCTCTCTCTCTCTCTCTCTCTCTCTCTCTCTCTCTCTCTCTCTCTGTTTTCTTACTCTGTGTCGATCTCTCTTATTTACTCCTTACTTCTCCTGAGTTGTCGTTTCAAATCAGTAGTTTTGTGGTAGTCAGGTGTTGTGCCAGTCGACAGGCAGTGCTCGTCTCTCTCTCTCTCAGCAGGAGGCAGGATTGAGTTTCTGTCTCTCGCCATCCAGTCAGTCATCTTTTTGCTCGAAAAGCCAGAACACATCCCTTTTCTTATGTTTTTTATTATTAAGTTAGAGGAAGACGATGGATGATGTCAAAGTCACCTTTTTAACCCAGGTAGTGTGTTATTGCAAAGCTAAAATATGGGAGAAAGTTGCTTTGATGAAAGAGGCAGCTCATCATGGAAATTACAGATTTAGATGTTGCAATGTACAATTTAGCTCCCTTTACTCTGATACCCCTAAATAGCATTTGGTGCCTTCAGAGGTTTCGGGGGTATCGGAATAAAGAAGGCTAAGCAAAAAAGTTTAACATTGCAAATTTCTTTTGTATTCTATTTGTAAAGTATTTTTAAGGGTAAAAGAGTGGGGAGAAGTGAGAAGTCAATTGTGATTTTTCATCAACTTTACGATTATATAATTATTTATCTTGGTTTATCTCTTAAAATCCCTGTAAAATATGTCAAAGTTTGTAATGTGACAAGGCACTCTTAGTAAATATCATTCTATGTTAATACATGGTACCTTCAAATTGGACGAAATAAGGACACAGCAGGGATTTTTTTTTTTAGCATTTTTTTTCTTCTATGAACACATCTCTTAATCTTTGAAACAACAGTCAGTCACATTTGGATTCATGCTGCATAAAATGTGAATTTTGAAATAATCATTGTCTTTTCCACTTTTCCACCAGTATCACATCTGAAACAACTTCATCAAGCGGTGTGCTCATTATGCAACCTGTGTTATCCTTTATTCTAACTGCAGTCCAGAGTCTCTGTGTGATGGTCTGAAATGATAGTTTACATGCCCAGTGCCAAGGGCACCACCAAGGGCTCATGAATGAGATTAAAAGAAGTAAAAGTAGAGCAGGGAAAGAAGAGAAAATGTTTTCCTCATCTCTGTGACTGGTTAATTAGCCTGCCCCTCTACCGAGCTACAGCTGCAGAGACGGGGTTCAATAGTTCATCTATCTACCACTGAGCTACAACTGTGGTAAACCTGGATTACCTGCTCCTCCGGCTACCACACCCCGTTTTAACACATAACCATTGTGTTCAACAAGCTGGAAATCAAATCAGTCCAAGCGCCACACAGATGGAGTCACATAAAGGCTGTTGATCTAAAGACACATAATATTTTTCTTCTGGTAGCCCTTAAAGTTTACAGCCTCTGACTCCCAAAATAATAGTGGACCAGACTTGACACAACAATAAAACCATAAGTAGTAAGTGTTTAAATGTGTGCTTTGCCCTTTGTCTTCTGCTGTCCAGCATATTCATTCAAACCCACTAGAATGGGTTTTGTGCCTGCTAATATCAACTACCCGCTATTTTAGCTTGGTTCTGGTTCTGAAACCTTCTCGTTTCATCAGTCAACTGGTCCAAAAGGGGGTCAGAACCATTATGAATGGAAAGAGATTGTTACAAATCACTTCCAATTAGCTATACACAATTAAATCAAAATGCTGATCTGAATTGAGCATTTTATGATTATCTCTAGAATTTGTTATCTACAAAGAAAAATTAATTGATGTCAATGGTTATACACAGGAATTGGAAAGATTTAAACTTAAGAAATGGGGCCACAACTTAGAGAAAGGGCCAAGTTGACTCAGAATATGTCATGTATAATCTACCAATATAGTCTGTTTAATCTATTTCTCTTACATGTTTATATTTTTTACTGTAGGTTTGTATCACAAATGTGTTTTCACAATTCAAATGTTTACGATTTACTCTTTAGTTTGGAGAGGAACTCAAGACCTTACACTTGTGTAATTGCAACCTGCAGTGGGGTCTTAAACTTGTCTTTAGGAGCCAATGTACTAGAGGATAAAAAGACGGAGTGATTTGAAAATCTGAAGCACAGACCCCAATCTTCTAAATGTGTTGTTGACCAGAGCTGGAGCATTATTAAAGGTATTGTGAATATGGGGATGAGAGACAAAAATGAGGAGACTAAAAGAGACTGTTTGATGTGCTTTACAATAGCTGACAGCAAATTAAAATTCCAGTCCTCCTTCTTGGCCACGTTCTATCTGCTTCACTCATCAGATAAGAAAATCATTAAGCGGATAATAAAGGTGTAGCACACCTCACTGGATGCAGCATAACAGAACAAAGCACAAAAATGCATAAATTGACAGTTTTTGTGTGTGTTAAATTTCACACTTTTTAATGATTATTTCAGTATTGCCGACAGGGACATTTGTTTATCTTAACTTACTTTTTGTGGCCATTCTTCTAAGTTTGTGGATGCAATCTGCTTAAATGAATCTATTTGATTAGTTGTATATTGCAGGGTAAGTGGAGTACAACGGAGCAGAGGGTCAATTTGGCTAATGAAGTTGTCAGAGGCGTGCAGCACCAGGGCTGATGGGAGGGCCTGCCAGGCAGCCAATAGCAACGGCGTTGCTGTGATCAGCCGAGCATGATGGGAGACCACCCTGCGCAGCGAGTGCAGAGGCTCGACACAGCCCCCAGATCAAAGAGCTGGTCCTCTAATAGACCAGCGGTCAAAGCGATGCTCCTGCTTAAGACATGTATACATATATTTACACTTAGAAATGCTCGTTAACTGTCTCACACAACCACTCATGCATAATGCATATACTATAAACAACGTAGTCTTTTGCAAAAATATAGAAGAGTGCATTGACTTGCTATACTAGGCTTCATGCACAGTAAGGGAATGAGGAACCTTTGTTAAAAGCGTTTATTTTAGCCCAATTTCCTGTCTTCACTGGCAACTCAGCCTTCCAATTCCATGGCGCTCTCCTCCGTTCATCCATATCATGTCTTCCCCTTGGTTGCCCCTCTTTAGTTAAGTTATCTTATTAAAAACCACTTCTCTTGTCTTCCTCCAGTTAGCCTCCAGTGTTAGCGCGCTGCTCCTTCCCTTACCCCGCCGCCTTTCTGTCTCTCCTCCCTCTCTGCTCCTCTGCTCTCTGCTCTGCTCTGCCCAGGGTTCTTGCTTGAAATTCAAAAGTGGTGCAGTGGGACTGCTATAACCTACATACAGATCTCTTTTCATCATACTTATTTTCTTTCTCTTTTTATTTCACCGTTTGTCCATTTTGTTCTACCGGCTCGTGCCGTTTAGCTCTGTGACATTTTGAAGACGTATGCTACAAGGAGAGATGCAGCAGTTTAATCGGGAATCTCCCACTGAGACACAGCTTCTCTGATCCTGGTCAAGATGAGTGTCAAAAGGTTTCACGCACGCTGATAATACGTAGACTGGAAAACACAAAGCTAAAAAGTAGAATACTTTAATTACTAAAATACAAAACAAATCAAATACACAAGACAGAAACCTTAATTTAATAGAAAATAGATAAAATAAGACTTTTTCCTTTACGATAGTTTTAAAAAGTTATTTAGGATTACTTTGTGTAGGTGATGAATCTGAATAATGTTCTGGAGATTGTTCCACACATGGGGGGAAAATGTTTGAAAAGTACCTATCCCTAATTCTGTCCAAGACCTAGGACCTATCGCAAAACATTTTCTGAAAGATTTGTGTTACGAGTCTTGACCTGCTGATACCAACTGTGGCCGATTCCAATTTCTCACTGAACTATAACATAATAGTATATACGAACAGCGCTGAGACTGACCATTGATTATTTATAATAGGAGCAGTGACGCCATCATGCAGTTGTGTGCTTTACAACAAGTTCTTACTATTATTTAAAAACAGCAACAAATTATTAGGATATTGAGATATTCAGAATCTGAATCACCTTTATTGGCCAATATTACGTGCACAAATAAGGGATTTGACTTTGGTTTCCCCCAACTCACAGCGTACAGACATTAACTGTAAGTATATAAGCTTTAAAGGAAATAAAATAAAGGATAAAGAAAAAGAGGGTTGTGGTGTGCTATCTGCAGATATGCTATCTTTAGCATCGTTACCTTTCTTTAGTATCTTGTGTTAAAGCGAGCAACCAGCATTACCATAACAGCTGTCTCAGAGTTTTTAGAGACTGCAGGCCTGCAAGTATTTACAAATCTAGGTGGTTCCATGAGCAACAGAGGTAGAAAGCTCAAAAGAATCAGGTGATTTGATAAAAGTCTTACTCTTGTCACTCTCTCAGCCTAAATGAACTTCAGACATGTCCTTTTACATCAAATAGCATCTTACATCTCCTGGTGCTTCAACTAAACTCCTCGCCGATACTGAAAATAGTTTATGTTGAGTTTTCTCCACTCGGGACAACATGCAAAGCCAGAAAGTTGTGCTGTCAGTGTTTAAAAACAGATTGTTTGGTTTGGGTGGATCACGCTGGAAATTGTTAAATTATGCTCACCATCTGATTTCTCTGGTGCGTCTCTGATTATACGGGGGGAAATGTACGTGTTGATGTAGGAAGAAAAATGGATCTTTTCTCTCTGTCTGTTCACAGAACTATTTGTCACTTTCTCTGAAAGTGTTGGATGGGAACTCATGACATCAAGATGGTCTCTCCTCATCAATGCTTAATTGAAAATTGCTGAAATGTCCTTCCTCATCCTAGTTACCCCTTCTGCACCACCCCGTTGTGCGTCTGTGTAGCTTTGTGTATTGATGCTGGAAGGTGCAACTCGAGTACGTCCCGCTGACTTCTCGGTGAACTCTCCCGCAGATTCAAATAAAGACAGGAAGAGCAGGAGGCCAGATGAGAAGAACAAAGTTTTAGTGTGCATGTATGCGGAGACAGAGAACAGTGCACAGGAGGGGTGGCTGGGGGGAGGGGGGTTAGGTGTTTGCTTGAAATTGCATGAATACAAATAAAAGCTTGTATATGCATATACGTGCTTTGTGTGAAGTTTCCCTCGCCTTCGCTTACAGTATGGAAGTGACATATGTTGGCAGTGGGTGGCAGTGCAGGAAAAGCAAGCTGGCTTGATGCTGTGGGGAATGTGACTCAGAGGATCCAGGAAAAGAAAGTCTCAGCCCCCCCAGACTGTGTGCGGAGAACAGCTTAAAGGACTGCCGTTGCCCTCCATTGCCCTTTTTGTTTTGCTCCTGATGCCTCATCTTTTTATCCTATTTATCGTGTTAAACTGTTTGCTTGTTGTCGGCAGTGTTTTACGCATAAATAAGTGAAAAAGAAAACTTTTGTTTTGGGATTGCATTTTACCATAAACATTGCTCTGCAAGAAAGCTGTTCAAATTTAATGTAATATAGACTCTCCTGTGTGCATGTCTGCATCTGTACACACATGGCCCAACCAGATTAACCCTGATTAATCCATAGTGAAAGCCCCATGAGTATTACTTGGGACTCAACATGCCTTTTCTCTTGCTTTTATTTGTGTGTTTAATGTTCAGGGATTAATAATACATAAATCCCTTCTACAGATGTGCATAAATTTTAATATACATGCTTAACTTTCCAGCAAGATCCTCAAAGTTAGTCAAATTGGATGTTTAAAGGTTCAAAGATAGGGGCGGTTGGTGTTATTTGTACCCAGGGCAGGCATGCAAAATGAGAAAAAAAAAAAAAACTTTGATCGATCTTAGCGTTGGGTCAGGGCACGAGTTTAAATGCTGCAGTGTTAACTCTCTGAGGGAATTTTGTGTTTTTGTATAGAACAAATTAAAAGCCAGACAGAGAGGGGGAAGAGCAGAAATATTGATGGCAAACCAGGCTTCTCCTTTCTGCCCTGAATAATCATGATCCTGAACTGATGGGATAGTGCTTGAAAAAGATGCGAGTATGCGTGAACTGTGGATGAACTGGAACCTGCATATGAACTGAGGTGGTAGCCCAGCCCAGCAGCTATCCCCGTTCCCCGGCTGGGTAATTCTGAAACTCCAAAGTTTGCGTGTGCTGACATTGTGTGGGTAGATGAGGCTAGGGGCTTATATGTTGTGGACACAAATAAGTTCTTTTGATGCAGATGAAATTACAATTTCTAATTTGTTTTACATCTTTAATGAGGGTAAGGGTGACAGAACGGTTGAGATTTGGTCTAGAGGACTGACAGGTGAGGAAATGTTTGCTGCACTTCCATCTTTTCTATAGACTTTTTGGAGCAGGCTTGGTTTTTCTCTCTCTTTTCCTTTCTCCATCGCTCTTTTCATCTCTCTAAATCTCTCTCTTTTTAACTGTCACTGTCTGCATGTCATCTCTTTGGGGCTGTTATCATATTCTCCCTCAGATCTTGTCTCTCTTGTGATTGTGTTTTTCTGAATAATTTGAAACTCAAATGACATCCTGAGACAGATTTGTTTTTAGACTGCTGTACTCATTCAGACAGATAGGTGGCAGTGTACCTTCAGGCTAGATCCTCTGCATATTCCACTTCTGCTCTCTCAGTATGTTGCTGTTGTATTTTCCTTAAAGTATGTGATATATTTTCAAGTTTTCACAACAAGAAATGGTTCAGATGGATTTTTTTTTTAATTCCTTGTCATGTCCAACTTCCATCTTTTTTCTTGTCCGCCTTCTAAGTCTCCCCCAGGCTGTCTGTCCATGCTGCCCTCTCTTCTCCCCCCTGCAGGTATATCCTGCCTAAACGCTTTACAGCATTGTCACCAGTCACCTGTTAGATGTAGCTCTTCTTTCTCTATAGGATCCATAAAAGACCACATCAGTTGCACAGAAACTGCATGCTATGAACGCAGATAGGGGCAGATGTATGCATGCAGAAGGACACATGATTCCACCCAGAGTTTCCCCAGATCAATGCCGTGGCTCCCAAGGACTTGAGGGAGAACAGGTACAGAGAGCCTATGGAAATAGATGGCATTTCCCACCAAATGTTGCATACTAGCAGTCCTTTGTGATTTAAAACCTAAAACCAAATTATTGTGTAGGAAACTCCATTAACCTCTTAAGACCTGAGAATTTTGGTCCAAACAGCTTTTTAGACACCTGAATAAGGGCTGAAAAAAATGTTTCTCTTCAGATATGTTTGATCAGTTGGAAACTTCATTTGCATATCTGTCGAGAGAAAGAAGAAAATATGTTTGAAGAGAAACTGATGATTTTTAGGTATCAAAAAGTAAGTATCTAAACTTTATTTACTTTTATAGCACCTTTCACAGGATAAAAACCTGCTTCACAATTAAAACAACCATAATAAGCACAAAATTTAAATTATAAAAAGATAAAACAGCATAAATGCAACATCATAGCATAAAACTAGTTGAAAGCTAATCGGAACAAATGGGTCCTTGACTGCTTCTTAAAAGAGTGAACAGAGACAACAAGTGCAAAGACTGTGGAGGCAACACACTCCACAGTCTTGGGGCCACAGCTTATAAAGACATAAAAGCTCCAGCCTTTGGCTGGAGGATCTATGTTCAGATTAAAATTCTCAGGTCTTAAGAGGTTAAAGCAAAGTTGCAACCCTTATTGGACACCTATAAAGAGTTTGTTCTGCATTCACTCTAATAATTCTTTGTACTTACATCGCTGTCCCACTACTGTAATCCCTGAGAAACTTTAACAAGGGTTCATAGTGTTAAAAAGGTAGAGGTCTCTGCTTGGAAGCAAGGAACCGGGTTGAATAAAGAGTTATTCTTCTTGTCAGGTGTCTGGGTTTTAAATCTGGCAGCCACACTAAGCCATGCTTTTAATGATATGTCAAAAACGTTAAAGGGTGACAAAGAGAGCAGTGCAGTGCTACTGCTCTTCAACCTGTTGCTGCACACTGCTTATCGGCTGGCTGAAAAAATGGCCACTGCACCATTTCCTGCTTATAAGAAGGACATATTTGGCTGTTTGGAAATATTTCTAGTCACGAAAAACATAGACAAACTAAGAGTGCCACCCATCGCTCTTTTTTGATGTCAGTTTTTAAAAGGATGAAATCATCCTTTTCTAACTTTTTAACATACATTTTTTTCATTACTTTCCTGTACACATTTAAGCCAGTTTTGTGTCCTTTTCTCCTCAGCGCTCCCCTTCCTATCCATTCCCCCTTTGCCACACCTGAGAGTTGAGGCTCTGCCGTGCCCAAGTTTGCCACATGTTCGCAGGGTCAGCCAGAGTAGCTGGGTGAGTGCCAGCCCGCGGCGAGCGAGGGCCAGCTCTGACCAGCGGTAAGACCTTTACAGACAGAGATGGAAGAGGGGGTGGGGGCGGCAGAGTTTGTATCCTGCAGATTACAGCGATGCACAATCTATACACACAGGAAGGGACTTTTTAATGTACCGCTAACCTGGCCATGACTCCTTGAACTTGGGGACCATGTTCACATGCGTCACTTGCGTCACATACATCTGTGTGCACGTGTTGTACGAATGCATGTTCTCAACAGAGGCGTTTAGGTGGATTTTTATTCCTTTCTCCAGGTTATAGGCAAAGGAAGGGTAAACTTTTCACCTTGTTTTCATGCCATTCACCGCGTTCCAGAGAATACGCATGCGCCTTGCACCTTTCATGAGCGCGTGTGTGAAGCTTTTGTGTGTTGTCTGGCTAATAGCAGCGAATGCAAAGACAAGTGGTCTGTAGATTAGATCTAATTAAGACAATTATGTGTTCAGCATTCACCTTGAGGTCACTTTTACCAACCTATTTACGTGCTGGTAAGTATGCATCAGTCAAGGGTCTGAATGGCAGTTTTCTTTCAAACATATTCATTTAGCAAAGTCTGTTAAAAGGTCTTTTATTTTTTAGTTTTTGGTTTAGAAATGCTTTTCCTCTTTTGTATTGGCCAAAGTTTTGTAATAGTGGGTTTATTTTACTTTGTTAATTTGTCCAAAAGAAATCCAGCAACTGACTTGGGTCTCAGATGGGGACATCTTTACAGGCATTGTGTGTGCATGTCTCTGCACTTGTGCGTGCTCAGTCTTTAGCGGTGTGCCACATCTCCAGCCCCTTATTCTTGGATAATTGTGCTGCAAGCCCTCAGCCTCCCCTTTAGCCTGAAAACCAAGCTCATTGCGGCCTGCAAAGAGCCTTCGCCCCCCACCCACACAGTGGAGAGAAAAAATCCCAAGTTGTCCTTGTGCATAAAAGTAGATTCTACTCTCTAACACCTTTTCAAATTAATATTTGCGATGGGCGCCATTCTGCCAGCCCCAGTTTCTGTTCCCTGCCTTTGTTCCTGCGTTTGATGTAATGGAGGCAAGGACAAAGAGGAGAGCAGGCAGAGTGTGTGAAAATGGTAGTTAAGTGGGCTTAAGGGCTCCTTCAGTACCTACTGAAAGGCCTGGACCCTGAATAGGACCCTCGCACTGCTAAGCTGTAGTGCAGTAAACAAGACAGGTCCAGCACAAAGGTGCGTCTCAAATGAGCACAGACACCCTCGTTCCTCTTTTTCCTCACCCCAACCTCCCACCCAACTCTGACATCTGGCCAATCCCAAGATCTGTCTGAGCCCTCACTCATCGCGTCCCCTTTATCCCCTTCATCTTTCCTCCCCTTCATATCGTTTCCCTTATTCTTTAGAGTTTCTCTGGACTCTCCTCTGGTGTATTCGTGTTTGTATTTTGCTATACCGGTCCTGGCTGGACAGCTTGCTCCCTCTAGCAGTCTTGTCCCCCTGTGCTGGAGCGGTTCGGCTCCTTTGTTCGGTTAATTGCAATGAGTATAATGTACTAGTCTCTCGGAGGTCCACGAAAGACAATTAGACAATCCCAAGAATTTAATGAGACACCAGCAGCCCCAATCCCCCATCCTTTGCTTTGAGAAACACCCTGGTCTCCAATGGCACTGGCAGTGGGGGTGGGGGTTGGTAGGGGGTGAGGAAGAGTAAGGGGAGGGGGCTGATGCAGGTTGCCTGGTTGCGTTTGTGTTTACCAAATTGTTAGTCAGAGAAATCACCTGAGGAAAAAAGACCAAGAGATAAAACACAATGAAAGAGCTCAAAAAGAAAATAATCTGTCTGGCATTTATTTCTGTATTTATTTGACACATATCCGGACTCCCTACACTGTGGGATTCTCATGTAACGACACACTTCTGTTGGACAGGACCGATTTCCTGGGAGTATCGGTGTAATTATTAAGAGTTATTATCCTGTTCACCCTGTGAAGGAACAGAGCACTTGACGGTGTCATCCCCTAAAAGAAGAGGGATGGCTAAAGGGCCTGGGTGATGGACAAAACCCTGGGTGGCCTTTTAAGGACTTCTCCCTGCTCTTTTTTTTCCACGCTCTTCTCTTTATTAATTATCTTTTAGCAATCGCTTTCTCTTTTTTCTGCTTTACATTCAGTCATCAACTCTTAAGACCTCTGTGAGGTTCATACCAAGATAAAGCCCATCTTAAAACAGAAAAAAATATCCATAAGTGATTTATTATATCTCTCGTCACCTCATGTTGAGATTAATTAATAATATCACTTTTCCCTTTTCAAGTGGCTATAACTCACAACCTTAACACCTACACTTGCACCATGTCATGAAGGGAGGTATTTTCTTCTTGTTGTTCTCTTTTCTCCTCCACTTCTTCTCTCGTTCTGTCATTCCCGTTCTTTTTTCTCCCTCCTCGGCTAATCACGGTGTTACAACAAAAGACGGGGCTCCATTATTGCATGTGTCTGTCCCAGAAGAAAGGAAATGAGAACGGGACAGAGGGTGGCCGTGGCCTGACACCGCACTATTAATCTTCCAGTAAAGCCTTGTCAGGCAGAAACGGACACAAATGGATCACTCCCATTAACTTGGAGAGTGTAGGTAAGGGCTTTAACAAGCGTTTACCAGAGTCCATTTTCTCACTAATGAAGAGGGGGAATACGCGGCCTCCCAGCAAAACCTGCAGGACTGCACTTAAAGGCCTGGATGGAGGTGAAAAGAAGGGAAGAAGAACCAGAAGAGGTTACAAGATGGCAATGTGTGAGCATGGATTCAAATGGCATGCTCTCAGTGTGGACATTAAGCGTGGTGAAAGGTTAAGGCCAAGGCCACCTTCATATTAAACTCTTGAATGCTGCCCATGAAAAAGGCCTTCTTTTGCTGTAGGACAGGGAGATTCTAGTCTCTGATGGCAGAACCAAGGGAATTTCTCGCCAAAAGCCTAGACAATTTGGGTGCACGAGAACGAAACAAGATAAAGATATTTTAAAATATTTCTGCGCAAAATTAAGAATTACCATAATTCTTATGGTTTGACAATTAGAACAAAATTCTCACAAATCTGAAATTGTTGCACTGCATAGTATTCCAGTTACAATTTGACCTCTCATTATCTTGTGTTTTTATGCACATAATTTAAAGTGGTCCTAATGCAAAAAACATTGGAAATGCTTTCTGTTATTTTTTTATTTTTTTTCCCACCAGTACAGCCCAGGTTTTGATAAATAATAAGTCATATTTTCCTGTTCGGCTTTATCAGTTTGGGTACTTTAGATTTTGAACTTGAGATGATCAAATGAAGCCCAGTATCCTTGAAAAAACTGTAAAATAGGTGTGATTCAGATGCTAACTGTAGTTTGGTTTGCGGCTAACCATTCATTGTTCTCACAGCACTTAAAAGACGTCTGTATTTTAGCTGTTATGCTGTGATCAATTATTTGCTATTCCAAAAATGCCATTTTAACTTAGTGTTGTCAGATAGCCAGTCTTTTTAGTCTACACTGTCGAATAAAACTGGATAGTTACTTCCTCTCTAAATGCATAAATACAACAGGGTGACAAGTTTAAAGTTTTTGAAGCGGATGCTAGCTTTTGTGTGGGTAAGTTAGCTTTAGTTCTATCACATTCTTTTGCCTTCCATGCATCCAAAATCCTATTAGATAAATAATTTAGGTGCTGGAGATGTGCAACGTACAGTCAGACTGTCCAGTAAGTTGGTAACTCAATAACTCTTTCCTTTTGTCCTTCAAAATAAGTCTTAAACACAGATGCTGTTAAGCTTAATGCAAACACTCCAGGTCTCATAATGATAACTTAGACTTATGTCCTAAGATAAAATCACATTTGGACAGCAACTGGATGCAGACAGCGAGACACACTTCAAAGCGATGAGAATTATCGGGGCGTTGTTATTAGAGGCGCATCAATCACGCTGATTTCCAGTTTACTTTGACGTCTGACCTGCTGATTTAAATTTTCACACTTATTAATTAAAGCCCATGTGCCCATATTTTATATGATTTTTCTTGAGTGTGTCAAAGACACACATTTATTGGTTGATGTGTTTGTAGGTTAAACATGGTGACAGTTGTCCTGTTGATCACCGATCAGAGCTGATCAAGGGAATATTCTGATCTGCACCAGTCATTCGTGCATTCTCGTCCTAATAACACCCCTAATAATAATCAATGATCCAAACTTAACGTCAACGTATTTTGACCAATACTAACACAAAGCATGCAGTTTTTGCATTCTTTTAAACCTAGGTTACAGAGGCATGGACCAATACTGGAGGTTTTAGCTCATACTTAAATTTACATTTATGCTCTATGTTTTAAACATGTGTCTGGAAACCTTTTGAGCTGACAAACTTGTGTCCACCCTGACACAGCTCTCGAGGGTGTCCCCCTGCATCACACCTAAACTCCCAGAAGGCTATGTTTGTGTGCTGCTTTGTATACATCTGTGTGTGTTTTCTATCTGGAAGTTATCAGAGGAGACTTTCTTGTTGAATTTTAATGCATTATGTCCCTTCTCCCTTGACACAAGTTGGATGGGCAAGTGATTTCTTTGAAAAGTTGCACGATAACAAGAGATGTGCTCGAAATACATCAAAGATCAAGCTATGGGCTGCAGTGTAATTCATCACTGTCTGCCCATATGCTAAACAGCCTCAGTTTAAGTCAGGAAACAAGCGGTCGGATAATTAAAAAGAAAGAAATCTGAATCCAGTTGGACTAAAAACATGCAAATGGGCTTTTAGCTTTTTAATTTTTTTATTTAAACATTGTCTTTCGCTCTCTCTGAGGAAGCCTTGTGTTAGAAACTCTCAACAGATTAGATGTCCATCTCGTTTTTGTTAAGGCCATGGTATCAGTAGGTGTGCGTTTGGCTGTTGTTTTCCTCTGTGTCAAGTGTCTGGTAACAATCAGACCCGTTTCCTGACCGTAGCCACATCAGTGGAACTGGTGTCATTAAAGAGATAGCAGCGCACACGGACCTGAGTGATATCAGAAATTGAGCAAGAAAGTGGGAGGAAGAAATGCCTTGCCTAGCGCGTTTGGCTGTTATCACCACCTTTGTCTTCCCAGGGCTCCCAGGGAAAACTGGAAGACCTCACCTTCCTCCTCCCAGAAGCCACTCCGCCCCGTCTTCTCTTGCACTCCGCAGCAACATCCCCCTCTGCACCCGCCCGACACCCCAAACATTTTTAATTATATCTTCTACCAAGTAGTGCGGCTCAGTAACCAAGGAGCTGACATTGATGCATGTGCTGATAAATCTGCAAACACTGGAAACAAGATTAACAAAGATTTTGAGGAAAGGGTGACAGCTAATTTTGCGCAATGGTTTGGTGCCTTATTCAAGACTGATGTTTTTGATAGAGCAAGCCACGCCTGAGAATTCACGCTTATACGCAGGGGAGGGTGCCTCAAACATAGCACTATAAGTTTGCCGGCGTTTTACTTTTTAAATAGTTTAGGGTTTTTTTAACCATAAATAACAGTCTCACAATGTCACGTTGGTTGTTTGTTTTTTACACAAAAGAAATAGATTTAATGTCCACAGGGTCAAGGTTCATGTCCGTAATTTGAAAAAGGTCAGAATTTTGTGCATTTGGAGGAGGTTGCATCAGGTGTTGGTTTCTGCATTTGTGTGTTCCTGTGCCAGTCTAATCAGTTTGATCTAATCAGTGTGTGTCGCGGAGTTGGTGACATTCCACTCTAGGCCCACAGTCCTGCCTCTGAACTGACTCTCAACCCACTGAGACACCGATACACGCTTCTCTAAGAGAGATATCGGTCCGCTTCATCACCCGTACACACACACACACACACACACACATACTCAGTCAGAAAGAGAATGAGATAACAATCATACTTCTACAACTGATTTCCTATTTTCTCATCGAAGGAGCCACACCACCCCACCTCCTTCTGTTCTCTTTCTTCTCTCTCCAGCCAATTTCAGCCCTATACAGTAGGAAAATCCTACAGATTTCTTTTGTTCTTTTCTTATGCCTCTTTCCCTTTTTATTTTTTTTATCCCCACCTTTCCTTTCCCTTTTCCCCAACTATGTGATGTCTCCCTTCTCATAATCGCCTTCCTTGTCTTCATCTGCAGGCAGCTGACAGCTTCTTTCTTTTTTTTTTCTTTGTCAATTTCTCCTTCTATGTCCCTGTGTCTCTTTAGCTCTCTTTTTCATCTGCCACCCCCACCCTCCACCCCCCACTTCCATCTGCTTTCGCTTTTGTTTCCCTGGCCCCTCTCCCGTCCCAACTTAAAAATGAGGAATGCGATGTGACCCTGACCTCCATCGGCCCTGCGACCACCTCCGACCCCTCCAGGTGACCCCCGGTCCCTGTTTTGACAGCTTGATTAATTACCCAGTGTTATGATTTATGAGAAAAGCTGTATGTAAAAATAATAGACAACAGGTGGTCTTGAAAAAAAGTGGTACATTTGAAAGGTCTCCTCATGAGGCTTGCAGCGGCGATGGGATCGAGGGCGCCTGCGTGTGAGAAAGATGTGTAAATTTTCTAGCGTTAATTGCTCTCGACCATTTTTGAAGACTAGATCGGGTTAATAAGAAAATGTCTCCTGCCCCATGCTTGGTTTCCTTAGTTGCCAAAGCGTGGATTCCACCACGTGCATTTGGCTGTATGGTGAGAGGATGAAGGGGATTACAACATGCAGCTCCATGTGTGTGCTGTGAAGCATGAACCCAGCCATGTGGTAATGACACAATGGAAAATGTGCTTGAACACAGACTTACAAGCACACACACACACAGATATACTATATGCTCTGCCACCTCTTCTGCGGGTTACACGCTGTGAAAATAAGCAGAGTAAATGGCAGGACAGACCAGTCATAGTGTTTACCCTTCACACCTCAAACACAGCTTGTGATTGGCTGTAGCGACCTCGTCTGACTCATAGACCTGTGGTGCACCTCCACTTAGAGAGAGGTCAAACCTTCGGACAGTTGGAGCCTCTGTCTGTGTCTATGTGTCAGTGTGTTCTGTGAGCAAATACTGGGGCTTTCTTTGTTTTTTTCTGGCCTGTCACGTTCCCAAATAGAAATTAATAAGTTATTAATCTAAAATAGGAAACTTCGTCTCGCGCCTTTTATGAATTAACAAATCGTCCCACATAGCGACAGCCAGCAACATCAGCAGGACCACCAGCTCTTTCACTGGTTGTTCCTTCTAGGTCACAATAACAGGGCAGAGGTGAAACGACTTCTCTTTGACCTTTGGTCCATTGACATCGCAGTGATTCTCTGATGTTTAGTAAGATTAATCTGCAGTGCAGTCTCATCATTCACTTATACTACATCATTGGTAAATGGCATTGATTGTATTATCTGGACCCTTTGGTACAGTTGTCCAGTCAATATGATATGGATAACGTTGTGAAGAAGTTTAAACAGGGTTACATTGTAAAACAATACTCAATGTCTCACAGAACACAGTTTAATCCATTAGTCATATCTGGAAAGTGGAGTGCGGCTCAACTTAAATCCACAAAGATATGAGTGTCCACTTAAACTCTCAAGGGACCACATATATCCCCAGAGCAGGCGACGAAATCTTTTGACAGGACAACTATTCTTCATGAACTCCACAAGTCTTGGTTTTGTGGAAGAGTGGCAACAAGAAAGCTTTTGTCAAGCGATGAGAAGTCCCCTTTGCAATTGGCCTTAAACCATGTTGAGGAACTAGCAACAGTGGTCTGGTAAGATGAAAGAGACTCCTTAGCCTGCAAGCAGGCTGTGTGTTTTGCAGAAATTTCTCATTGCAGATAACCCTGAACACACCAGCTCTAAGCAGGAACACAGTGGTGGTAGCGTCATGCTAAGGAGAGGCTTTTCTTCTGCATCGGGAAGCTGGTCAGAGTTAATGGGAGATGAATAGAACTGAATATGGGGCAACCCCAGAGGAAAACCTGTTATCTGCTGCAAATGACTTGAGACTGGAGTCGAGGTTCACCTTCCAGCAGGAGATCCACCCCCGACATACAGCCAGAACTCCAGTAGGAGGGTTTTGATCAAAGCATATCCACATCTTAGACTTGCCCAGGCAAAGTCCAGACTTCAATCCAATTTAGAATCTATAGACAGACTTGAAAATCGCTGTTTATTGACACTCTCCATTCAGTCTGACTGAACCTAAGCTACAACAAATATTTTTCTCTAGATATGTAAAGCTGGGAGACATACCTTTTCCAACAAAAGCTGGTCCTACTAAGTATTGACTCAGGGGTGTTGCGTTAAGCTGTATTGTTCAGTTTTTAATGTAAATAACAATAATTCTTTCCACTTCACATTTATGTGCTACTTTATGTTGTTTTATTACGTAAAATCCCAGTAAAGGTCGTATGAATACATTTTCAAGGTACTGTACAAACATTTCTAAATGATTTTTGTACGAGTCGTTACAACACTTAGCAAAGGGGACCTATCCATGTTTTCTAAGACACATGTTCATGATTTATCATTTCATACTCACTTATTTTCCTCTTGTCATGGTGGCATGCCTCTTGCTGTATGTTCACATACAGGCATACATGTGTCTGCAGGTACTAAATGTGTCTTTCCATTGACCCCCTACTGACTCAGTCTGTACATATGGCCATGCGCCTTGCACCCAACCTGTGTGTGTATATCAGTGCATCAACTACCTCTCCAGATGGCAGACTAGAAACATTGGACAGCTGTCAAAGGAGGTGAGATTTCTTTGCTCTAGTTAAGCACCATGACATTCATTGTTGCTGACATTGTAATCAGTGTTTTTACTATAAGATGGCTTCACTTTAGTCTTACATTTTTTTTTAAAGCAGTTACTTTTCATTTTGTGAAAACAGTGACATCAAATTCCCTGTTTTGTACATTTAAATCTTTATCTATGTTTACACGTGCTAATCAGTATTACGTGACTCTTAGGAGAGGGAGGCTCCAGGGGAACCTCTCCTCCTCCTGTCTACACTTATTTTGTGCCATCTCTGCTCACCTCTTCTCCTGATTTATACTTTAAATAGTTATGTGGGAGAATGGGGAGGCACCTATCATTCCATGATCTATATCTGTCTGTGCCTTCATTAAAAATACATGTGTATGCTTAGGGGAGACAATATACAATATATAAATCAAAATCCTAACAGCAGCATTGTAAGCCTGCTTTATTTATTTCCCCATAGCTTTCCCTCTGTGAACTGCGAACTCTCCTTACTTACTTTATTTCCTCTCCAATGGCAAACACATGCTTTAATATTAAAATGTGCTGGATAATTAGTTAACCGGATATGTAACTGGTTATGAGCTTTTCTATTTTTCGTTTATTAACACATCCATGAGCTCTCGTGTGAATTTAAACTCTCAACTGTGCTTCTGTAAACGCCACGAGGTGATGTAAATAAACAAGTTAAAAGTAGGAGGGGAAAGGGAGAAAAAGTTGACAAATGACTTGTGTAACATTTACTTGCACAATCGATAGCTCTGACAATTTCCACCTGGACGGTGATTAATGCTACATCCACCCTCTATCCAGCAGCCCCCATCCCCAGCCCCTCACCTCCCTCTGTGCATGTCGTGCTGGGAGCAGATGAAGCAGGCCTGGCAAACTCCGTGTTTCTCTCTCTCTCTCTGTCTCTATGTCTGTCTGTCTGTCTCACTCTCTCACTCTCTCTCTCTCTCTCTCTCTCGCACACTGTGTTTTTAGTGTGTGTGTGTGTGTGTGTGTGTGTGTGTGTGTGTGTGTGGGGGGGGGGGGGGGGGGTTCATTAAAGTAACCGCGTCAGTCTGGACATTCAGCCTCTGGATCATCCGTTGAGCATCAATAGTTTCTGAACAACACTCAGCATCAAGTGAGGAGAAACGACTAACAGGGCTTTTTTTGGGCATTTCACTGTCATACTGAACCGCTTCTGTATGAATGTTTTCTTGTCTTTATCGTCCACAGATGTGCTGAAAATACTCAGGTCAAGAGAAACGATATAAAATGAGAGAGCTAGAAAGTGAAACGGAGAGAAAGAAATGTAAATGTAGGCTTGCAAAGTAGCTAAGGCATGCGCTAAGGCATGGAGGATCAGATGGTGTACCACTCTTTTCACTTCCTCCACCCCACTGCTCCACTTTGAACTCATTTATAAATATTCAGCTCCACATATAAACACAATCCAAATGAGCCCAGGCATCCGAGCCAAGGTTAAAAACTCTACTTCTGGATTGCAGACTCAATGACTTGACTAGCTCAAAAGGTTAGTTTCTTATTCTGACCCAAACTGTTTGTGCTCATTAAGATCAAGGGAAACGATAATCATTACCGCACAGTTATTTACTCAGGCCAAATTAGCGGATGATTATTTTAGATCAAGCAAACAACAAAAATGAGTCTTTGATGTTGAAACGAAAAGTTGAGTTTAGAGAAATTTAATCATATGTGCAGTCTTGCACAGAAGAAACCCATACAGATGAGGATCTGTTTCCAATGAAAACAAACAAACACAAAATCCAATTTATCTTATAATTATTTAAATAATATGGACATGTATCTAAAGTATCTTCAGAAATTGTAGAAATCCCTAGCAGAATGTGTAAAAACTACCATATAATTAATATATTAATATAATATAATGTATAATTTAAAAAAATCATCCTTTAACTTGAATACATTTATTTATTTGGGGGAAAACCCCATGTTAACAAATAGTTGTTTTTGTTTAAATTATCCGCCTTAACCATTGGCACTTTTAATTTACAATTCATGACACCCTGTCTTTCTGAGGTATAGATACAATATACTAGGTGTAGGTCAGTATAAGACTCTCACAATGTGATAACCTTGACTAAAACTACCATAGTTTATATATTTATATATATATATATATATATATATATATATATATATATATATATATATATATATATATATATATATATATATATATAGTTTTAAGCATCAACACTTTCTACAGCATGTTGACAGGGGAGTGTGCTGCAACAGGTGGTGGAGGGGCATCGCTGCATCTCAGCCTCATGGAACATCCCTCCATCACGTTTGTGTTATCTCATTAGAAAACCAAAAGGATCATAAGGCAATCTTTAAAAACCAAAGTATACCTTTAGAGCACTTATCAGCACTTCCTCCAGCTGTTCTTCAAAATGAGAAATGTAAAACATGACTTTAATGTAAAGGCTAATTTATGTCGATATTCATTTCTCAGGGAAAGTTTAAATGAAAATAGCTGGTGGCTTAATAGTGCCATATCCACAGTCGGAGTAATACCGTAATTAAAAAAGTTTTAAATTACTGAAACTGTGACAAATGTGGCTGGACAAAGACCCAAGTTAACCTTTCTATCACACTCGGTGATGAGGATGATAAGAAAGTAAGTAGAACAATCAAAGCTCACTCTTAGAGACCTGTAAAGAAGGACTGGCATATTTGGGGGTAACAAAGCCTCCATAACAGTATATTTTAAGGCATTTTTCATATCTTTATAGTATTGAAAATAATAGTGGAGAAAGCTGCATGTGTACTGAATAAAACTTCTCTGAGTGCAGGTGAACCCTACACTGCCTGGCGTTGTCACATTTATCTGTGATCTAGCTGTAAAATCACATTTAGATCCCGACTTGCATGGCCCCGTAGCTATAGCTAGTTATCAAGAGGATGATTGATTTTGCCTGACAGGCTGATGACAATCCTGTCTCATCTCCTCTCACATCACCTCTAAAATCCACACGTCTTTTTCATAACCCCCGTGGTACAGTAAGTTTGCTCCCACCTCCGTGCGCTCTCCGTCTAACAAAACTGTGTGTTTTGAGATTATGGGGGGTCTCGAACTGGTGCTGTGTGAAAATGAGAGAAGGGGGCACTGTGACTTAATCTGACAGTACTGTGCGAAGTGTGTGGTATCTCGGCCTCAGGGAGACAGGCGTGGGGAAAAGAGAGAGGTAGAGAAAAGGAAGGGAATCCAGTTGGATAAAGGGGCTCTGCATGGAAAGTTAGCTCACACAGAGGCTGAGACAGACGAGGTCATATAGAACAGGGTGGCCCTGACAGAGAGGGAGAGCGAACAAGAGCGTCCGTTTGTTATGACTGTATTTACTGACTCAGCTCCGTTACATCTCTTTATTAAGAAATTAAGAATCTGTGTATTTGTTCTATTTGCGTAATAGTTGTAAACATATTTCATTTCAGCATTTTTGTTGTCATTTCCCTAAAGAAAAGTTCTCTTTTATTTGCTCAGCATAGAGCGCTCTCTACAGATGTTAATACCTCTGGTAAAGAATATTTCAGAGGCCCTAAAATAAACGATTATATTGGGGACTTTGAGATGCCACTCTTTGCTGCAGTTTTCTAGCAGTGATCTTTGTTGATTATTTTTCACCTCCCTTACCGCCCTTCTCACTGTGCACCGTGGGAAGATAAAGATGAGTTCATGTCCAGCCTCATTTGTTATGGTGGTTATTGCTCTGACTGTAGATATTGGAACGTTTAAGCCGGTAGCTATTTTCTTGTGGCTTTGTCCTGACTAATGAAGACACATCTGCCTTACTTGGTTTGCATCTACTCTTGTATTTGCAATGTTGCAGAGTAGTTAGGGGAAAAGGAAGCTCATGAAAAAAATGCAGAGATCCCGGAAAATGATTTCCTGAAATCAGCACCTCTGCATGTCTGAGAGCTTTTCTGTTCCAGTTTCTGTTGAATTCCAGATTCAAGCCCACGTTATTCGACTCAGTGAGGTACAGATTAGGGAACCGCCTAGACCTACCAGCAATGATGAGACTGTTCTCACCAGCTCTGGTTGAAAATTAGGGTTATTCCACCAAATATTTATTTCTGAGCTCATCCTTAGCTATAAACTTATTATTTAAAAAGAAAATGACCTTGTTTTTTTTGTGTGTTTTTCGAGTTCTTAAGACACTGCATCTATATTATTATGATAATTGATCTTTTTTGCAGATAAAGGGTTGAATGGACGCTGTTTTTTTGTTTTGTTTTTAATTTGGGATGTGTTGTCAGTAGTTTATGGAAAAACACTAACATATTTATTTCAACCAGACACTAAATACCAAAATTAGAGAAAAAATAAATTGAAAGAGTTCTCCCCCTTTTTTCTGGATTAATTTTTTTAACATGATTTGGTAAAGAGGTGAAAGAAATCCTCAGGGAATTGTTGTGTCTTTTCACTTCCCTTACTGTACTTTGGATTGTGAGTGGTGGTAAAACAAATCTCATTTAATCCTATTTCTCACAGTTCTAGTTTAAAAAATTTAAATGATTGTTTTACTCTTTTTTTATTCTAGCCATTTCCTTGCTTTTACACAAGATCTTCCTTCTATGAATTCCATGTTCTCTTGTCTTTCCCATTATGCGGCCTGGCTCGGAGAGACGGATCTGTCTCACATCATCTTTGTACCTGAGGGAAACAGAAATTTGTGAATTATTAATAAAAAGTACTTGGAACTCTGGTTAACCTCAACCTTTTCATCTAAGCGAAGAAAAGGCTTTAATTATATTTATTTCATAGGAATTATTCCTTCCTATTGTTACTTCCCATCAGTACCTTTAGCAAATTGGGAACATCGTGCTGTCAAAACAAGAAAGCAGAGTAAAAGGGAATACCGCTTTGCTTCATCCCGTCTCCTGACGAGAGAACATGAGAAGAGTAAGCTGCTTGAGAGCTACTTTTAAATCCCCATTTCTTGCGTAACTATTCTTAAAATATAAATGCATGAACACACATGTATAAATGTTTTGTGATAGAATTACAAAGGGGGAATAAAAGAACATTTATGTGCTATTATTCAGCAGGCGATGCTGACACAACACATACAACCTCCAATTCACCTAACCATACCATCCACTTTCCTCACTCCATGCACCTGTAACCGCTATCAGCCATGCTTTGTACCTGTCAAGTGATGTCCTTTTCCCTGTGTCCGGATCCCTGCTTCACTACATGAGAGCTCTCACATCAAAGCGTCCTGGAGCTCCCCGCGCACAGATGAAACACCCTCTCAGTGTAGCCGCCTCTGTCCCCCGCTCCGGCACATTAGACACATTTCGTTTCATTACAACACCACTGGAAAAACAGAGGTGCCGCTGTCTTAAAGGGACATCTTATTTACTTTTACTTGTACTTGTGTGCTTACCAAGATATGGATACCCAGTGGCTCACAACAAAATAAAAGGCTACGAATCTGGCCGTATTAGACCGTAGCTGATATTGCGATCATAGCCAAGATATTTACGCAAAACAGTTCAATTTTAGGTCAAACTGTTAAGGGGGAAAACAATTAAGTGAAATTTGGTCTTTTTTATTAGATTAAGTGAAATTTCTTAATTTTCTTTTGAACTTTTCTTAGCGGAAGGTGACAGACGACAGGTTTCATAATATGACAAGACAAGCCACGGTTTCCGTAGCAGCAGCGCTCTTTGTTGTGCCATCTAGCGTGGGGACAGGCCGACAAAGGAGAGCTAAGGAGCGTCCAGAGCACGGTGGCGAGGGTCGGGTTGGTCCCCCCTCAGAGGGGGCCGGGGTGACCCTCTTGACCGCTGGCCCCAGGGCAGGGACTCAGTGTGGTAGTGGCACAGGGGCACCCATAGGGCATGGGAAGGGACTTAGCCTCCACACTACAGCAGAAAGACGAGATTGACCTACAGCTAGAGGATCGTGTGGGTCTATTTTATCTGAGACAGTGGTTGTAAGGGACAAAGGGAGTGTTAGCAAAGCTAGCACTGTGTGTGAGAGAGATTTTGACATGTAAAAAAAAAAAAAGCATGTTGACCCAGAGATTGCTATGGGCATCTGTGTGGGATTCACACTTTGACAGCACATCACAAAGGAAAAGATCAGATTTTTGTTTGTCTGTGTGGGTGGGGGCGGGGGGTCTTAGCAGTTAGACTGAGCCACAAAGACAGAGAGAGACCCAACTAAAGATGGGAGTATGACAGACGTATTTAACTGCTAGACTATGTCGAGACTTAGATGTTTAAAGGCTTGGTAGGGCGGATTCGAAAAACAAATTATTGTTTCTTAGATCATGTTGAGAAATCGGAATGGTGTATTTACAATATTAATAATGAAAGTATATATATTGTTTTCATATTTAATACAAGTATCGCAATCTGTTGAAATCTTCCAGAAAAATAAGATGAACATTTCCAGAGCGTTGTATCCAGAGAAGGATATGAGTGGGAAGTGAGCTGTCACGGACATCCGGGTTGTCCTGACTCCAACGAAGTCCTCTCGGTGTTCAAATGAATGATGGCTTCCGACATATTGATGAACCTGACAGCCCTGCTCCTCCAGATGAAGGACTCCAGTGCTGCTGGTCTTCTTTACAGCAATCTTCTCATGGGTGACTGGATAGCTGAAAGGGTTAGCACTGTCAGGTTTATTATGTGTATTTGTGTCTCTAAAGGAAGGGCTATAGGCCACAACCTAAAGACTAGCTAATGGCTAGGAGCTGGGATCCTGATGTTGGCTTTAGTGTGCTTAAGGATGGAGTTAAGGGTCAGGGTAAGACTAAACATGTTTAAATGACACAGGGTTCATGTCAGAACACGAGGATCGGTGATCTAAACCATTAACTTCTGCCCTCTGCAAACCAGGATTAAGGTAAAGAAAAACTCTTACTTACTTGGAACCTGTGATATGATGCACCCAACACAGCACGTCAGTATTTAACCAAGATTGGATGATTTACTTATTTACTTCTTTGTTTGTTTTTGTGTAAAGAAAATGTTGTTTTACCATTAATTTGGAGGAGGTTTTTTACCAATTTGTTTTGCCAATGATACAGTACACACATACAGTTATATTTGTTTCCCTTAGAAAGCGCTCCTTGGGTGTTTATAGATTAAAAGCTTTAAACTGGCTTAACTGGTTTTGTCAGTTATTTTATCAGGCCACCACCAGTGGGCAGTGACACAAAGCTATTGTGTAGGGGCCGTATCTCTTCCCTCTCCTTATCTTCATTTTATTAATTTATCCGTAAGTTAATTTCTGCACCTATCCTCTCGGTTCTCCTCTGCTCTCGTCAGTCTGTAGTGCTTTTTAATCTGACTATATGTTGTAATCTGGGTTTGTCTTCACACTTCAGTAGAGGTGTGCACATTTCTCTGGGATGTTGGAAGGCTTTAACCTGTCGGCCAGATAAATCTGGTTCTTTTTTGCTGGCCAAGCATGTAACATTTTAGAAATGTAAGCTTAATCAAAAAGTTTTTGGATGAAAAAAGTCATAAATTGTTAAATTGATTTTCTACTTGCTATGTTTTAGAAAATGGTTTGAAAACTAATCAATTTGAGATTAAATAGAAAATAGAAAAGCTAAATAAAATACACAATTCTTAAAAGCTCTGTATGTATATATTTTTTTCATTTTCTAGAAATAGCATGTTTGATTACACATTTTATAAATTGTTAGAAGAGCCACAGCACTTTTCAATTAAACTGATTATCTTTTTATATCAATTTAATAGATTTTAACCTTTAATGTTACAAACATGTATGGAGGAAGGAGATCTCGGAGTGACAGGAAGTGAGAACAGGACTTATTTTATAACATAAATAAGTGAGAACGTGTCATTTTGCTGTTTGAGCCATTTTGCCATTGTCAACACACGGCAGGTGCTAAGGGACAGGGTGTGTGGCAGGTTTGATGTCAGCCGGCGCAGGAGGGACACACACACATGCTGCGTCAACGGAAGACGAGCACATTGTGTTAACACTTATTAAGGCGGAGAAGATGTGCTGCAATGATACAACACTGTGTCCGTTGGAGATCTGCAGAGGAAACTGAGCTGTATCTCCTGAAGGTCTTGCTGTTGCTTGTTCCTTTCTTACTCTTTGTTTAAATGTTTTTGGCAGAGAGCCATCAGTATTGAATTTTCTGGTGTGTTTGTGTGGTCATGTGCATTTACACATGGGGTTGTGTGTAAAAAGGACGGTCAAAGTGAAACAGGAATCCATGTATTTCCTGCTTTTTTTTCTCCAAAGGGCTTGGGATAACAAACAGAGTTAATTAAAATAGGCTCGAAGTTGAAAAAGTAATTTGGCTTCAGTAGAAGCCTTCTTCCATATGCCTTCTTCAATTTCCTAAAAACATGTTTACTTTTTTTGCTTAATTTTTCTTGATGTAATTATTATTCTCTAAAACCTTTTTATTCCTTATGTATTTATTTCATAGGGTTGTTGTTGTAGGATAGATGTATAATGCAGAATAATAACATTTTAAGCCATGCACAAATAGCTACAAAAAGACATGTTCTCAGTGAACTCTCTCACTGTGTGATGGTCATATTGATTGGGTTTGATATTAAGTGACACATGGCCTTTGGAGTCACTAAATGCTACACACTGGCTGAAACTACCACTGCTGAATTCCAATCCCCCAGTTATTTCTCAAGCTTGTCCCTGCAGTGACACTCTCTCTTTTATCTCATTCACTGCCCTTTCTTTCAGTCTCGATTTGCTCATTTCCCCACAGTCATCCAAGAAGCTTGGTCTCTAAAGTGTTGTAACTATGATGCTGGGCTCTTAATTAAACAAAAAGAGCAAACGCCATCAATCACAGACAAACTAACATGTTTTGGGTGAGTTTTGAAGGGCATATATTATAATGTTTCTTTATGATGTTGGGATATTTTTTTTAACTGAAATTAAAATAAAGGTTTAATAACCTTTATTTTAAAGGTGTTTGACAAAGAAAGGCCAAACAACAGTAGCCACTTGTCAGACATCCAGTTGACTCAAATCTGGCTGCAAGGTGTGCAAAGATAAACACAGTTTGGAGAATCTGCTTATGAAAACACATTTAGTACCTTTTTAAAATTTTCCTCATGAAGCATTTTGATGTTAAAAATAGTTGGCAAAACACCATTATGTTATAGACTCTGGTCACCAATGTCCACTCTCTTATTGCTATAAAGCTCAGACCTATTAATACTGATTTCAATGCATGTAAAAGAGGATTCAATGTAAAACAGGGTTTTACTCTTTGACTAAATAGAACTGTTTCCATTTTTTAACTGTCTCTGGTGTCTTGTATTACCCATTAGCTCACCTAGTACTTGGGTTTATGGTTAGGGTTAGCTAGCTAGCTAGCTAGCCCTAACCATAAAGCAGCATTCTCCATACATCCTTACCCTAACCCTCGTTCAAAGTTTTCCTAGAGGCTGCCAACATTTTAAAATCCATCATGCTGTTCTAACGTCAACAGAGGTTGTTAATATTAGAGGATAAGACAGAGCATGAGCCTTCCTGTTACCTGCTGAAAGTCTTGCTTTCACTTGATATCTCTCAGCCTGATTAAACTACAGATGTGTTTTCACAAGGCTAGAAGAGAGTTTCTTTTCAGTATCAATGTGCTCACTCTTACTTCATTTTAAATACTGCACTGGTACTTCTCTCAGTAACCATGGCCTCTGTGAAGAGTGTTGTTTATAACGGTTGTGCGTAGTTGTGGTGTGTTCACTGATTGGAAAACGATAGGATTTTGAGCTGAATGAGTTCAAAATCATCCAACTATGGTGATGAGAAATGTTTTGGTTTATCTCAAGTAAAATGCATCATAAAGTACTTTGAACACAACTGATTAAAGTAATTGACTCCTTTGCTCTTACACACAAACTTCTGCTGGATATGTTTCAGGAGGGCTACGGTGTAATGGTGCTCAACCCCAACGAGAACTACTTGGAGGTGGAGAAACCACCAAAGATGTCCCCCATTAACTCCCCTGAGGAACCCTCAGATGAACCCGCCGAGAAGAGGGAGCGCAAAGACGAACAGGAGAGGAAAAAGAAGAGGGAATTTTATGAGAAATATCGCAACCCCCAGAAAGAGACAGAGACCGAACGCATACCTATACGGGTAAGTAGGAGCGATTAAAGCATATTCCGGCAGACTAGGATAGAAGTAAGGACATTTTGGACTGGAAGAAGAGGAGAGAATGATAGATGTTTATCAAAATCAAGCATGATGGGGGATGACGACAGACATATCTCCAGAGTTGTGGGAGGAAGTAGAGGAGAAGGACATGACAAAATGGACAAGAGGAAATTGGACAAAATGTTGATGACAGAAAAGTGGTATGAACGTGTGGATGGCGACCGAGCTCGCTAAAGAAGCAAGACAGGGATTTGTTAGGTGACCAGGGATGAAGGGAGGATGGAAAGCAGAGGGAGAAAGAGAGGCTCTTGTGTGGTCAGCCTGTGTGTGAAGAGGTTGGCTGTGCTCCAGTCGCCTCTTAGTGAGCAAGTGTTAACCACATGGCTACCTCCCTCTCTCCCTCTTCTCCTCCCTTTTTTTTCCCTCCTTCAGATGAAGGGCTGGTCAGTGAAGCTCTGGCCCAACACTCTTGTTGACCACTGGGATTTTTATCTTCAAAACGCACACTCTGCAAACACACTGTAACACTCTTATCAGCTACACTTTAACCATGTGCAAGCTCGCACGCACGCACACACACACACACACACACACACACACACACACACACACACGGCTTAAACCACCTTGCTCAGCCAGTTTACCTTGTGGTCAAACAAAGGAAATGAATCATAAATCTAGTTTCTCTGTCAAAATAAATGTGATTAACAATGAAAGCAGTGTTGCCCCCTTCAAAGACATCCTGTGTTACATCCCATCCAGCATTACGTTTATTGAAATACAGTCATTTTAAGTAAATGTTTAAACCATTATTTCCCCATCAGTTCTTATCCAGCCTTTTTCACAAGAAGAGTGAAGCATATTTGCCCTAACTTCGCTTGATGGCTGTGGCTTCACAGTAATGAATTAGAATTATGGAAAATGTTTACAGTGGTTGTTGGTGTCTGTTTGTATGCGTGTGAAAAGCGTCACTCTGTGGTTTTTGACAGGATTTAGGGTTTCTGTGGGACTAACAGGCGGTATGTGAGCTGTCAGTGCACACTTCTTCTTTCTCACCCCTCCATCAGTACCTTTATACACACTTTAATGAGGCATAATTAGCTTCAGTGGTGTCTTATTTCGTCACACCTCTTTACATGTTCCTTACTTGAGGAATTTGCTTCACAGTATCTGACATTACGTCCGTGACAGACGATCATGTCATACAATCCTGGATTTACTCTTTACTATCATTCTGTTTTTTGCCTCATGTTTTACTTGTAGGGCTAAAGCAATACAACAATAAATACTACATTATTAACTGTGTGAAATGATCTCTGTTTTGGTTTTGACAGCTGATTCAGACTTTATTCATGCTTCCCTTATATATGGCAGAGGCCACACACTCTATTTACTTTCACTCAATTTCTCCCAATGTTCATCTGCAGAGGGGATCCTCTCATTGAACTGACTAAAGTTAAGTCTATGCAAATCCTACATGATGTTGTGAGTTCTCTGTAAAATTTTACTCTGGTATAATTATTCAATAAATCCATCCTATATATGAATCAGTTAATCCACCAATCTCTTCATCTATGAATGAATGTGAAGCAAATCATTTACCCGACTAGGGAATAATTCCTATGGTGCATTGAAAAAGAGCAGGGGATTTTCTTTATTTCTCACTGCTGCGGTTTATCAACAAATAAGAGAAAATCTTCCTGTCAGGAAAATATTCTGATAAGATTTTTTGGGGTATTTCCAGGTTTTCTAATGCATTTCAACATCCTTACAAAGATGCAACAAATAACTAGTTCTTTCTCACTGAAATTTCATCATGAAACAAAGTAATCAAAGCAATAAATGAATAAAAAAAATCACTAAAACAAGAACTTCTGTCTGTGCAGGGAACATGGTAGCCTGCAAACATTTTAACTGAAGATCCAATCAAGAGATATGTTTGCGGGGAATGTGATATGTTTCCAGAATATCCAGACCACATTTCTTTTCCTTTACTTTGTGTTGCTTAACACCCCTGCGGCCCAAGTCTGCATTTGTTAAACATTCAACATGGTTTGGTTCAAGCGTTACCCTTGTTTTCCTTAGCATTGGTAGGAGAAGTAAAGTTAACAGGATGCACTCTTCAGACAAAAAATAACTAATTTAAACTTGCCTTTTCACATGGTCAACATCAAATTCAGTTTCAATGACTGTTCAGATTAATTTGGTTTGGTTGATTTGGACACCCTGGTAAACATTACTGCGTTGTTACAATCTAAACTGTGTTGCATACAAACATGTATTTGCTGAACTGACAGGAAGTAATAAACTAACAGACAAACTAAATTGAAAGACTATAAAAAAGAGAGCAAACTTTAACAATCTTATTATTCAACTGACTAATAGTTACTCAGACTACATCAGAATTTTATAAAACCTTGTGTTAAAAAGATTTACACCTACCCGTACTCTGATTATTATCCAATTCGACTAAAAGGTCTGAGGTTTTAAACAAGCACACAGGTTAACAACCCATCTTCTAATCTTTCCGGTGAAGATACCTTGGCCTTTAGCCCTTAAACCTGGCATGTTTTTGTCTCCAAGGAGAGAGAATGGGGGTTGTTTTGTCCATCTCAATAAATTTGAATACTTTTGAAAATGTCCTTTATTCAGTAACTCAATACACTAAATGAAAAGCATTAAATTGATTAATGACACAGAGACTCTGCACAATATAAAGTATATTCAATAACTGCTATTAAGGTTGTTATTGTCAAATGTATTTATTTATTTATTTTGTCTTTTAGTCTGACAAAAGAACCTCCCTGGATGAATGGTTGAGTTTCTGGGTCAAAGCCATGACCAATATTCAGTATAACAGCAGAAAAACAAAAGGTGTCACACTGAATGAATTTTCCCTTAGATTGATTAGTAAACAGTTTCAAAGAATTTGCACAGAAAATTTGAAATAGAAATGTTGAAGGCATACAAAAAGGTATTGTTGACAAAAACAAAATTTCAAACAGCTTGGCTCAAGTGGTCTGAATTTTATGTAGAGCAAGCACATGTTTTGTCTTGAATCATATCCTCATTCTAAGTTCATCTCTCGTCTGATGACGAAGTGGAGTGTGTGAAATGGTACTGATACCTAAACAGACTTTCTTTAGGCACACTTTGATTAAGGTTCAGTAGTTGTTCTTATGCACACACCTTCCACTAGTTGTGAATGTGATGAACCTG
This sequence comes from Fundulus diaphanus, assembly GCA_037039145.1. Lineage (NCBI taxonomy): Eukaryota > Metazoa > Chordata > Actinopteri > Cyprinodontiformes > Fundulidae > Fundulus > Fundulus diaphanus. Next base: position 32,184,820 of record CM073127.1, on the reverse strand, counting down.
AAAGGAAGTTCAGCCGTCCTAGTTGTCAAACTATGTCTTTAGACAGTTACCCTGTCTAAAGACATAGTTTGCAGAAAGCTTATCAAGTTGGACTTGCTGCATTTCTGAACTAGGGAGTAGGGTTGTTAGACAAAGCTACTCTCTTCCAAAGAAAGCATCCAGGACTGTGTAAAACAATGTGGGCGATATAATAATTTGGGCAGATTGTCAGGCAGTGATCAGGTGGCCATCGGAATTGGCTTTATAAGGGAGATCCACCCACCTGTTCTCTGCTCAGACATTGTTTCTTTATGTCACGAGCTCCTATCTCTCCCGATCATCAGCCTATTAATCCTCAGGTACTGTAAGGGCTGCCTTTTTCTCTTTGCCATTCCAGTTGTGTGTCCTGCCCTTTTGTAACACCAACCTCCTATATGAACCGCTGTTCAGTGCTACCAGATCAAAGTGCATGCTAAATCCACCCACTGCCAGTTTCCATCGCGTTTGGGCCTAATCAGCTCGCTACATGGGCACATACATCCCATTCTCTGTGTGTCCTGCTTTCAGACTGACAAAGTTATGGATATCCAATACTATTATTGCTGTTATGGCCACTAACCAATATTTAGCAATATTATATGTATTTTCCTACCCATTTCATATGATTAAAAAAATAACGAGACATTGGTTCTCTGCTTCAGTTAAACACCCCATAATCCTGTGCTGAATCCGTATCATGGTCACATGTCTATATAAATAGCACATGGTCAACTCTCTCTCCTCCTCCTCCTCCTCCTCCTAAAACACATACACAGATGGCAATAAGTTGGAAATAAACATTCGTTATTTTGTCCATACCTAGCTAAAACTCCCCAAAACCTTTTGGGGTAATGTGTTCTGGTCTGAAGAACCTTAGAGCTATGAATGCAAATTCTCTATTTGTCACAAAAACAGCACAGCACTGAAAGAAAATCATTCTCACAGTGAAACATAGTGGCAGCAGCATCATGTTACAGGGCTACTTTTCTCTAAAAAAAAAAAAGATTTACACTTGACAACTTTGCAATGCTTTGTGTTAGTTTATCACATAAAGTCCCAATCAAATGCATTTAAATTGGTGGCTATGAAATATTAAAGGAGCAATAAGTAATAATGACACCTAGTGTTTCAAATCAGAACATCACGCCTACATAGAGCCAAAGGCTAACACTAAATTTATCCTGGAGGAACTTTATTTCTTCATCTGCAGCCAAATGAAGCTGTGTTCATAGTTGGGGAATTTTGAACCATGTTAAATTAAAAGATGGGCTCCCCAAATTCATAAAGTTCTATTGCAACATCCCTGGAGCATATAAGGCTGCCACATCTGCCCAATTTGGATTGTGAACCTGATCCCTGCCGACAAACCCTTGATCTGCAGAACTAGACCTGTCATCAGAACCATTCAGGTTTGGACTGAAGAGGCCTGCTCAGCCTTACAGGATGGGGAGTGTTTAAAGAGGACACAGATCTGGAAGAATACACATTATCTTTATTGTGCTATATTCACTTTTGCACTGATGCTGTCGTACCGACGAAGACATTCAGAATGTTTCCTAACCAGAAACCATGGCTAGACAGCACAGTGCGGTCCCTGCTGAAGGCCCAGGATGCAGCATTCAGATCAGGAGACAGACTGGCCAACAGCAGGGCTAGGAGTGAGCTGAAAAAGGGCATCCTGAAGGCAAAACGAGGTACAAGTGGTGCATTGAGGAACACTTCAACAATAACAACAACAACAACCCATATAACATGTGGAAAGGGCCATCACGGATTATAAGCACAGTGACCAGCTGCTCAGCAATGACCCAGCTCTCCCCGACACCTTAAACAGCTTCTTTGTATGCTTCAGCTGTCCAAGTAGCAGAAGGTCTGAACATCATCCTCAGCCAGAGGAGCAGCATCTGCCTCTCGTCCTCCAGGTGCCCCAAGTGACCTCCACCTTAATGAAGATCAACACCAATAAGGCTGCAGGTCCAGACATGGTCATGTGCTCATCAACCTGCAGAGGATTTTACCATATTTAACCTCCCTGCAGCTCTCTGCCTGCCTGAAATCCTCCATCCTTGTGCCTGGATAAAAAAACAAAAAACAAAGCAAACCTTCATCTGCCTCAATGATTTCTGTGCTGTTGCTCTGACCCCAGTCATCATGAAGTGCTTCGAGAAGATTCTCCTAAAATACATCAAGGACGCCATCCCTTCTGGCTTGGACAGCCTCCAGTAAGCCTATGAGTCTCGTTGGCATTTCACACATCTCTGACTCATCTGTAGCATCCTGACACCTATGTTAGGATGGTATTCGTGGACTTCAGCTCAGCCTTCAACACCGTCCTTCCAGACAACCTGGGATTATCTGCACCACACACTGCACTGCTCCTGGATCAGTGACTTCCTCACCAACAGGCCCTTGGTGTTGATGATAGGGAAACGTACATCTACCCCAGATCCTTAACACTGCCATGCAAAAGGGTTATGTCCTCAGCAATGCCCTCTTCACCTTCTTCCCCCACAACTTCTCTTCTATCCACCTCACAAACATGGTGGTGAAGTTTGTGGGTGACTCTATTGTGGTGGGTCTCATATCCAACAAAGACGAGTCCTACTGCAGAGAAGAGGTCCACAATCTGAAACAGTGGTGCTACAGGAATAACCTCATCCTGAACACCAGCAAGTCCAAGGAGGTCATAGTGGACTACAGGAGGTCCAGGAAGACTGAACATGCTCCTCTTTGCATACAGGGGAAGGTGGTGGAGTGTGTGGACAGTATATAGTTCCTTGGCATTCACATTTCCTTTGACTGTGAACACCTCCCACCTGGGGAAGAAAGCCCAACAACAGCTCTTCTTTGTCAGCAAACTGAAATGGAATGCACTTGCCAATCAGATGTTTATAAAACTTTATAAAGCCACAATCGAAAGTGTCTTGTGTCTCAGCGTGAAAGTGTGGTTTGGAGGCTTCACGCCACAGGAGAGGAAGGATTTAGCATGGATGGTGAGATTTCAATACAGCATAAAATGGACGGACCAATCAGGATCGCCGGGCGGGATGTGACATATTAGAGAAGCAACTATTTGGATTCAGACAACAATGACGGTATGCTGCTGTTTCATCAGTACTATCCAATCTACCGAATATTAGTTATTTAAAAGAACACCAGAGAATGGCTTTGAAGGCTTTTGTTAGCAAAAACGATGTTTCCTCCCTCCTCCCGACCGGGTTTGGCAAGAGCTTGATCTTCCCTAACGTCAGCATCACTCATAAAATAAGCAGAAATAATTAAGTGAAAAATGTGTACATTTTTTTATCCAATTACTCGATTAATCGTCACAATAATCAATAGAATAATCTATTACTAAAATAATAATTTATGATAGCCCTAGAATAAAGCCAACTTGCTTCTTCAAAGCTTAATTGCTCTTTCTCAAAGGATCAAGCCACTAATTTTGTGGATCTGTGTTTGGCTTCCTATAGAGTTTTAAGTTATTATACGTTGTTGTAAGTCAAGTCAAGTTTATTTGTATAGCACATTTCAGCAACAAGGCAGTTCAAAGTGCTTTACATCACATAAACATCAAACACATCGAAAGGTCACCGGTTGTGAGACCAGTAACAATCATTAAATTTTATGAAGTGAAAACATCAATAGAAGTCAAATATGTTGATCAAAGTTCCTGTTATTAAGGGTTGAAAGCAACAAGTGGGTTTTCAGTCTTAATTAAAAGGAATTCAGTGTTTTGGCTTTTTTGCAGTTTTCTGGAAGTTTGTTCCAGATTTGTGGCGCATACTGTGTAGTTGTAGATTTGTAACGATTGTTGCTAAACAAAACAAACAAATTAATGCTTCAGTCACAATATACTTCTAAATGCAAAACAAACAAACAAAAAAATAACCCACAGTTTTTCCTCCCAAAAAACTTCTCATCAGTTAAACTGATACAATTGGCTGAATACATTTGTGTTCAGGTGTTCGTGTCAAGAGATGCCCTCAAGACTGAGTGTGTATGCCTGCTTTTTGTTGTACCTTTTTGATTTTTGACCTTTGATCCAAAAGTGAGAAAGACAATTGTGTGTATGACCTTATCTTTCCCTGTGTCTGCCCCCTCCTCCACTGTTTTACTGTTCTTCCTGCCCCTGCGCTGGAGTAAGATGGTACATGCTTACACACGGCCACATAAAGCACATATATGTGGAAACACACACATGCTCTAAAAGAGGCTAAAAAAACATTCATATTGTGCGTTTATGTGTTTGCAATTTTGCTTCAGCTCATTTAGTCTGGATGGGAGAGGAATTAAATCAAACCTCTTTAGGATAGCTAACCAAGACATACTGACTCACCAACCTTCAGCCTTCACCATACCTCAGAGATTTTAACTCCCATTGAGCTGCTAGACAACCCGCAGAAAGCCATTCAGAAGCATGCATGTGTATGAATCTGAAGACTATATATATATATATATATATATATATATATATATATATATATATATGTATATGTGTGTGTGTATGTACCTCATAACATTACTAAATGTAAATAAACACAAAAGACCAAATGTTTAGATTTTATTTATTTATTGCTTTATTCTACCTAAACTTGTAAAGAAGTTGTTGCAAATTCTTACTCTTCCATCTGGTGAAGATTGGTGCACATGCACACACAAACACACAGCAGCCCACTGATAGAGTTGAGTTGATTAATACGCTTCCTTACACACAATAATAAGCTCTGAACCGCTTTTAGGATTCTTACTTTTTAGCCCTGGGTTCATAGTGTGCAACCTCTCAACCTCATCTAATCGCTCTCCCCTCTTCTTCACCAGATCCCCACAGCACTGGCCCATGTTTAGAGGGATAATAGTGAAGGAGGAGCAGAAAGGGAGGAATTGAAAGTCTGATTGGGAGGGATGCTGATGAGGATAGTGAGGAGGAATGGGGTGGGGTGGGGAGCACTGTCTTAGCACTTAACCATACAGAAGTTTGGGAGTTCACTTTACTCTGAATTTTAGCAGTAATCCAGTTAGCTATTTTCTGTCAGCCAAGCGGAGGAATGGCAGGAACAAAAGGCACATTCATGGTCTTAAGAAGCTTCCAAAGAGTTCACCCATGGCTGGCTGGGATTAGGCCAGTAGGCCCTGCAAAGAAGAAGGGGGGCAAAGAGGATAAAAAACAGAGCATCGCTTTGCTTTAAGCGCCACTTATTTTTGTAAATGACTGTAAGACTTTTCATTTTTACAAAACAGTATTTTTCTTCTGTCACTGTACTTATTAACTAAATGTTCAAAGACAAACAGTGAAGGCAACTCTTCAGATCTGAAGGTAGTTTACAGTTTTTAATGATTTATTTTATTCTAGCTTTATTCAGTGTTACTGCAACACCAAAAATAGAGTGGTACTCAGAGGACATTCCTATATCAACCATTAACTTGGCGAATACAAAGCCAATTCGCAACATGTACAGCTCATAAGCAGAAACAGATAAAAAAGAAACAGTGTTTCAAACATATTGATGTTGTGTCCAATAGAAATAATTTCAGGACACTCTAAAAATTAAGCTGAGAACAAGTGTCAGCGGCTGCTCATAATCTTTCCTATTTATTTCTGAAGCTGTATCTAAGAATGCTTGTCTGCAGTTAGGGGCTGGTTATCTAATAATTTCCTGCTTCTTAATGCTGAGAAGAAAGACTTAATGGTTATTGGACCTCAGAAATTTCACCTTGAAAATTGACTATGTCATTAATGTAGGGACAAGGTAAAGAACTTGGGATTGTGGTTTGACCTGATGCTTCCCTTTGAATCTCACATTAAAGATGTCACAAGGACTGTGACTCATCTTAGCAACATGACCAAAATCAGACAGTGTTTATCTTTCAAAAATGCAGAGGTTCTTATCCATATATTTGTGTCTTTGTGCATTGATTATTGTAATGCTCTCCTGTCTGGGTTACCAATGAAATGTTTTAGAAGCCTGCAGATGGTTCAGAACACGGCTGCTCGGGTCTTGACCAGGACTGGAAAATATGAGCATATTACTCCAGTACTGACATCCCTTCACTGGTTGCCTTGTCAGGTTTGAGCCGATTTTAAGATCTTGCTGCTCACCTATGGGGCACTAACTGGTCTGGTGCCCTCTTACCTATCCGACCTTTTGCACCAGTGCTCTTCAGTCTCATTGCACAGGTCTTTTAAAAGTTCCTAAGGCTCAAAGGAAAGCTGTAGGGGAGCGTGCTTTTTTCCTTTCATGCCCTCTCTCTGTGGAACAGTCTCCCTCTAGACATTCGGCAGGCGTGTTCTGTGGAGGTTTTTTAAGCCAAGCTAGACCCACTTGTTCAATGTATCTTATGCAGCCTAATTCAGTGTCTAAACTATATTGTTTTAATATTGGTGTGTGTATTTTGTTTTTATGTTTTTACCTGTTTTTACCTGATTTTAAGTTGTATTGTTTTATTTCTGGTTTTACTATTTTTATCACTTATTCTTCAGAACTTTTGGAAGCACTTTATAAATAAAGCTATTATTATTATTATTATGTATATTATTATGTATATCATTAATAATAATAATAATAATAATAATAATAATAATAACATCCAACCCAACTTTATCCTTGCTGTAGTGGCAAGTTGAAAAATTAAAAGTACCGTTCTAAATACAGTTAGCAATACAAGTTAGTTACTATGTATATCTCAATATTTAATCTGTTGTATTTTTTTCAAAATGTCTTGAAAGCATAGTTATAATTGGAAAAGTATTTAGTGAGGTGGTCCATGTTTGAAAAGTTGAAGAACCACAGATTTTTCTCTGGTTTCTTAGTGCTTCAACTAAGGACTTTCTTTTTCTTAATTAGAACCATACTTTTTTCTTTCTTTTTTTCCTCATTTCGCATACAAGAAAAATTAGATCATTGTTGACTACTTTTTCTTGACCAGGTGGTATAATTTTTTAATTGTAGCTGTTTCCGTTATTTATTGCAGGTGAAACCTTTTAATCCCAACCTCATCTGTCCACTGAGGCCCTTGTCCTATTCTATTTTTAGCACATAGTGTTTTTGTCTCATTATTCACAGCATAATTCAAACCAGCAAATTTGAAAAAATACCTTGTAGCACATCTACACACATCAAATCACTCTCATAGACATTAGAAAACAGGTACACAAACACACACATTAATGGTATTCGATGCAGCAGTACCATGTTTCTGTCTGTGAGTGGAGTTTGGCTCTTTGTCACCCTCACCCATTTGTCCCAACCTGTGGCCCACAAGCAGTTATACAGGCAGAGTTTATTTGACCCTTGACCCACAGCTTTGACAAGAAGTTTTGTTCAGCATTTTCAAGGACAGGTAAGAACTTGATTAACCTTTGAACCTGGCCAGAGGAGAGTTCACTGAACAGGTCTAGATGGCAGCTGACAAGCTTTTCTGTAGAAAACAGATTGGCTGGATGCCTTCTTTTCCTTTCTTTTTTGTCGCTTGTCCAAATTTGTTTGTACAAGTGATTTACTTACATGTGTTTTAGTTAACTTATAGGACGCTTACATAGTCCTGAATATGTGGAAAAGTATAGACTTTGATTTAAATGTTTTCTAGGTCTGGGTTTGTGTGAAACGTGAAGGTATTAAAAATAATAGGTTTTCAGACTCTGTTCCCTGTTTCATTGTTAACATGATTGTTAACAAATTTCTGGAAATGAGATGCTTGGATGTATCAATCCATCCACCCATCACTCACATCATTTTGATTTTTGCAGCATCTTTGTTTATTGCCTTAGCAATACAAAAAAATATAAACGTCAGTGAGCTCTTGTATTCATACATCATTAGTGCCTCATAAATTGACAAAAGTCTTTCAGAATTTGAGGCTATAAGTATTAGAATTTTAACGTGTTTAAGACCAAAGTCCAAGCACATGTCCTTGTGTTACAAGTATTTATATTAGCCCTCTGAAAGTTTTAAAGAGGAATAGTTTTAGTTGCCTTTTGGGCTTTTTCGTCTGTGAAAGCATTTCTGTGCATGTTTCGTCTGTGGCACAGAACATCTGTTCATGCACGCATTTGTGTGCAGCTGTGTGTTTGACCAAGGCAGAACCTGCATTGCCGGTCTTAGATCCCTGCTCCCAATCTTCCAGTCAGGTCAACCATCAAACACTTCCATCCGGCCCTTCCTCGCGCCTCCTCACCCACCAAGCTCCTTGCCCTCTTCGTCTCCCACTTTTTTCCCTCTCTCTCTCCCTCTCTGTGCACACAAGCCTGCTGTAAATACAGGCTGGTCCAAATAAAGACATACAGACACACACCCAGGTACACACATATGCACACAGCCCTAGGGGTCATCCTGGAACAAACACAGCCTTGTCTGCCTGCCCGCTCTCCTTTGCCTTATGTCAATTAATGACTCGCAGTAATTTCACCTGACAATCGGGGTGGCAGCGAGAGGCTAGCTGAGATGTCACGGCGATGACCTCGTTGGCCTGCAGACACTCTTTTCTAATAAAGAATCTCACAAACCCACAGCAACTTCCTTTGTACTTTGTTAATGAGTTATTGATTTGAAACAATGCCCTGGCAAATATTGTCAGAGCAGAGTGACCCTACCAAGGTCATGCTATTTTATTGTATACAGTCTGCCCAGGCTTATCTGCACATGGGATAGCATACACGCTGTAGTTTTGCTTGTCTTTCTTTATCGTTCTTGCTCCACTTCTCCTGTCACTGACTCACCCTCACTCTGTATGTTCCTTCATTGCAGAGTCAAATAACACACCCTCTCATACATTTCTCTCTCTCTCTCTTACACACACACCTAGTTCCTGCTTCTTGTTAGGCTTGCACACATTTTCACCTCATTCTCTCTTTTCTCTGTCTCTTTCTCACATCATTATATTCCCAATCCTCCATAGGTGCTATACCTGCTAATTACCCACAATGCCACAGTCATTATTTTCCCATCTCTGCCGCTAATTTGCTCCATACCTTCCTTCCCCCTGCTCAAGCGGACCCATCAGCTGCCAGACTGCTTCCAGCTCGTCTGAGCTCTCCGTCTGCTTTTAAAGAGAGGAAAGAATGAAACAAATACAAAAAGGGAAAAAGAGAGAGAGGGATGGCAAAAGAATACATGTTCCAGGCATTGATTAGAATGCAATTGCAAACAGGTGTCCTCCAGGACCACGTTTTAATTGTACACGAAGAGACAAGCATACTGTTTTACACAAACAAACAGAAACTAACTTGTCTTAATAACCTATTAGCTAATACCAAACATGTAATTAACTACATTGCTTTTTTAATATCTAACCATTAGGCCAAATAAAAACAATCTTGTTCTGTGCTGAGCTCGGCATATTAATGATTGTAATGACTAGGGCTGTTGGTCGCTTAACTCATGGTGTGGCCTGAGCAGATTACGAGAATGAGAGCTTCAGTGGGCTGCAAAACTATTCATGGCCATAAGTTTTCCAGCATTTTGTAAACTGCAGCCACAAACTCAAATGTATCTTATTCAGAGTTAATGTCATATACATTAAGCTCCACATTGTTCTGACTGCACCAGTGGACCAGCTGATCCACATCCTGTCTATATGGTGACGCATCACTGTCCTGTATTAGACCACTGGCAGTGGTGTCATCTGCAAACTTCAGGAGTTTTGCAGAAAGGGAAGCTGGAGCTGCAGAGATTCACTGCTCAGGTGGGAGAGTCTTTTGACAGGACAACTATTAGATGTACATTGGACAAATCTGGCTTTAATGAAAGAATGGCAAGAAGAAAGCCATAAGAAGTCCCTTTAGCAGTTTGTTACAAACCGTGGGGGGAGCATTATAAATGTGGCAGAATGTGGTCGCGTTTAGATGAAACCAATATCTAACATTCTGAACGAAAACGACCCCATACCAAATGCATACAAAGCTACTATTGACTGGTTTAGATCAAAGCATGTTTAAGTGTAACAATAACCAAATCATGGCCCAGGTTAAAATATAATTGAATCTCTGTTGCAAGACTTGAAAACTGCTGTTCACAGAGGCTCTCATTTGAGTCTGACTGAGGTCCCATTCAATTCAATTAAAGTAATTTATCTTTATAGTGCCGATTCATGTACATCCTATTCCACTGAGTCGTTGGCTTTGCAGCAATCCCTCATACTGAGCATGCATGCAGTGACAGAGGAAGACCTCCCTTTATCAATAAACCTCCAGCAGAATCTTGCGCTGTGTAACAGCCATCTGCAGTTACTGGCTGGGGGGTTTGAGAAGACAGAGCATGCACACAAAAAGCACAGAAATGGTGATCAAGGAGTACTTTTTATTTTAAAGAAACAGTAAAGGGTTAATGGCAGCAATTGCTCCTTTATTGGCTTCATCTAAGACAGAAACACAGCTAAACATATATAAACCCTAAACCAGCTGTAACATCTACATACCACAAAGGATTTTCAGCAAGCATTACAGAAAATCATGTTTCTATAAAGTATTGAATCAGGGTAACACATGTTTTTCCAATGTATCTATTCTACAAATACCCACTACTTTGTGCTGGTGCATCACATTAATTTGTCATAAAATAAAAGTTTGTGGTTGTAACCTGATAAAGTGCAAAAAAAAGCTTTTGAGTGCTTTAGTAAGGCACTATATATTTGTCTATTTATGATGAAATGGGCCATAATAACCAACCATAAATGTCCATCCATAAATCCTCATGAATCCAATCAGTTAGGTAGACTAATGGCATGCGTTCATCACATAAATCTGGATGATTTTAAATTCAGAAAAGAAAGAAATTGTCATCTTTGGAGCAGAGTCTTGAAAAAATAAACCTCTTAATCAATCACTTAAATCTAGATGACATGAAATTGGCCTCTGGTAATAAAGTAAAAATAACTAATTTTATTTCTGCTCTGGACATGTCATTTAAGTCCCATATTAAATGGATTTCTAGGATTCCCTTCTTTCACCTCCGGAATATTGCCAAGATTAGAAAAATATCCTCTCCAGGAGTGATGCTGAAAAGCTAGTTCATGCATTTGTTACTTCAAGGCTGGACTGTTATAATTCTTTACTATTTTGAAGTCCACAAAATGCATTTCAAAGCCTTCAGCTGACCCAAAATGCTGCAGCAAGAGTTCTGATGAAAATTAACAAGAGAGATCACATTTCTCCTATTTTAGCTTCCCTTCATTGGCTTCCTGTTAAATTGAGAATATAATTTAAAATTCACCTTCTCATGTATAAAGCCCTTATTAATCAAGCTCCATCATACATCAGAGATCTGATTACCCCGTATGTTCCTAACAGAGCACTTCACTCTCTCACTGCAGGTCTACTGGTGGTTCCTAGAGTCTCTAAAAGTAGAATGGGAGGCAGATCCTTTAGCTATCAGGCTCCTCTGCTGTGGAACCAACTCCCAGTTTTAGTCCATGAGGCAGACACCCTGTCTACCTTTGAGACTAAGCATAAAACATTCCTTCTTGTCAAAGCTTAGGTTATGCTGAGCTATCTCTGTAGTTAAGCTACTATATATGCTTAGCCTGCTGCAGGACATAATGGCACTCTACTACATTCTCCCTCTACTCTAACTTTGTATTATTTATTGTTTTTTAAACTTTTAACCATGTGTAATCTATCTGTTTCTTTCTCATCATAGTAGCAACTATGGCCTGGCACTCTTTTTAGCTGTGACACCATCCTGGAGGGCGGCATCTGTTTATTTACAGCTGCCGACAACTTCTTTTTATCCTATAGATAATACACTTGGCCCTATCTTATAGACATAGCTATTGGCAGAGATTTTACTGCAACTAACTGTGCGTGCTCTCCATAATACTCTAGACTTGAAAACTGGCTCAGTTTGTCTGTTTAGCTGTGGTTCTTTCCTAGTAGAAGCCACTAATGGACCTTGTACTGCCATTAACTTTTTACTTTTCTCTCACTTAGAAAGTGCTCCTGGATTTGTTCTTCCATGCTGTTTTTGTGTGTCTCTGCTATGTCTTCTCTAACCCCCAGTCAGTTGTGGCAGATGGCCATTCACTGTGGTTCTGCTAGAGGATTCTTCCTGCTAAAGGGGAGTTTTCCTCTCTACTGTCGCCACATGCATGCTCCGTATGAGGAATTGTTGCAAAATCAACACAATACAAGGGACTGTCCACTGTCACTACATTGAATGAATGCTGGTAGTCATTAGCCACGTTTACATGGACAAAAGTAATCAGAATAAAGGGTCGATCGGAATAAAAAATTGTCATATAAACAAGCCAATTGAAATATGATGATCAGATTGAGCTCAATTGGATTGAAATTGTAATCCGAATGAGAGGGGTGGTTTATGCCGATTGATAATCCAATCAACGTGCATATAAACGCTTTGTCAGGTTCAAGTCATTCCGAATGTGGCAAACTGACCCGAGTGCGCATGTGCACCCGGCGTAAATGTGACGTATTTCCGCACTGTTGAGTGGCGGAAATATGTTGGGAAGCAAAACTGTCGGGGCTCCCGATCAAACCGTTCTGTTGGAAAAAATAAAATAGCTCACAATTGTTGCTTACTCCGTAACGTTTCAACCGTAATTAGAACATAGTGCAATCCAGCCTGGGCGCTCGGAAAACAACCAAACTCATATAATACTGCTTAGTTTACTGCTTTCTGTTGTTTAGCAAAGATGTAAGTACTTCTTCTGTGTTTTATTTTAGGGGAATTTGATAACTGCGCATGTCAGAGTGGTTCTATTCTGAATAAAGCCAGGTGTTTCCTTAGAAATCTTTTTGAACTAATCTGTCTGTGTAATTTGAAAGAATCAACTTTGTAAAGTGCCTTAGGGTGACATGTTGTGAATTGTTGCTATATAAATAAACTGAACTTCTGCACAATATAAATAAAATACCTATTTAGGATAATATTGATATGTTATATGTATTTGGATAGTGTTGGTCTCTACCTCACATGTTCCTCTGAACAACACCTTAAAATACTCAGTGAGGTTTTTTTTTTCAAGGTTGGAACCAGCACTTAGCTAGAAAAAGGATCCAGACCCAATAAAGTTGTTTAGGAATCCCGTGACACTGTTCTGACACTTTTGGCACCCCCTAAAAAGGTTTGTAGAGGAGTGCAAAAAGGTAGAACGGTGCTTACCCACAAGATGCTTTCCGGTTCCACGCTGCAGACTCTCTTCCAGCCAGAAACTTTTAAATCTCTCAGTTGTTTTCTGTCGTTTAGTGAATTGAGGAGGAGCAGAAAGGGGAGCCGGGAGGTCTTAACTGGTTGTTTGTCAAGAGTGTGTTGATGTTGTTGGATTCATTGTTTCCTGCGTTGGTCAGACATTGGGTTTGTGTTGGCCTTGGTCCCACTATTCTGGCTGCTGTGCAACCCATCTCTTTTGCTATCCTCTCCCTGCTTCTCATCACAATGAATAAACACAGGATACATTTTAAACTGGGCTAAATTTGAGAAAACAAGAGCATGTGTGCAAACTTAACTTTGCATATTTGCGTGTGTGTGTCTGTGTGTGTGTGTGTGTGTGTGTGTGTGGTATTTGTGTCCCTTAGATGCATACAGTTAAAATTGAGTTTTTCAAACTAGCGAGAGTTTTAAAAGTAATTTAAAGTACGTTGTAGCATCCCTAAAACTAGAAAATTACCAGGTATGTTTTAGGGAAAATCTGTATAATAATTTATTAAAAATAATTGATTTAAACTGTATATTCAAGTGTTCTTGACAGCTTCATTATGATCATTTGATTGATTGATAATGGTTTGCTGTCAGCCTCTTAAGAATGTTTGGATCTGACTGTCTTAGTTGTATAATAGATTTTCTTTTTTTTCTTTTTTTGCTTTGTATTCCCTGAGGGGAAACTATAGATCCCTTTACATCCCCTCAACGCATACACAAACAGCATCCTCCCTCAAATGTCCCTTGACTGTCATGGTTGAAGAAAGATGGCAACAGGTGCACAGTTTGGATGTTATTATTCTGACAGGCTGGCAGATGCACACACAAACAGACACAAAGCAGCACAGACTGTGTGGAAAAACTCGGCATAAAGAAAACTTAGATACCTTGTGTGAAAGCTGGTGACAGAAAGTCAGTCTTGCAGGACGGCATGCTCCACTACAGCGCATTAACCTCAGGAAATAATTGCAGCAGTATGCTAATGTTTCTTAGATTATGTAGTACACCACTATGCCAGGTAGTCAGTCGTATTGGTTTTACCGCTGAGTGTATCGGCAAAAGGATGAGGAGGTGGCATAAAGGGCTCTCCTTGTCAAATTGACAATATCAATCAGCAGCTCTTTAAAGATGCTTTTATTCATTTATCATCACTTATTGCACACAGTGCCATGGACACGTATTTACACCACTTGAACTTTTCTACATTGCTGTGACGGTATAGTCACAAAATTAAGTGTATTTGGGAGCTCAAAATAGTGAAAGTCAGAAAACTAGGAAACTGTGGATTAGTGGAAGGAGTAGTTGTCTCGCAATCAGGAACCTGTGGGTTCAATTCTAGCCGCTTTTTGTCTTACATGTCGATATGCCCCTTGGAAAGACACTTATCACCATTCTGTTTACCAATCTGTGCATCAGTGTAGGAATGTGAGCATATTTGTGAGTATGACTTGGTGAATAGGGCTCTAGTATAAAGGACTTTGAGTAGTCAGTATGACTGGAAAAAGGCTGAACAAATTCAGTCAATTTCCCTTTAGAACTTGCTCCCATGCTATTAAAGGTGCACATTTTTAGCTTTACATCTCTATCAGCTTTGTACATTTTGGAAATAACATTTGTAATTGTCAAAATAGATCAAGATCAGTCAGATTGGTTGGTGATAATCAGTGAACTGCAATTTGTAAAGTCTTTTGATCTATGCCTCAACTTGGACTGAGCTATTTTATATATAGATTTACTTATATTTAGACCATTCCATTGTAGCTCTGACTGTATGTTTGTTTATTTATTTATTTATGTGTCCTGTCTGGCAATGTAGCATTAAGAATTGTTGTCTTAATGCCAAAAAGTGCCCAACATATTTTACTTTCACAAGTGGAGCCTTACTGCTTTCGCCATAGTGAATACTTGATTTACATATGTAAGAAACTTTATTAGATTTTGTGCTGGGACTATTTCATGTTCAATGGGCATTGAAACGGAAAGGTAGGAGAGGGGAAAAAGGAGAGAAACAGATGAGACAAAATGCTAAAGGGAGAAAAGGTGAAGGGAAAAGAGGAGAGGAAAGGGAGAGAGCAATTATAACATCCTCTGAGTCTGCTTCTTCACCTGCAAAGAGAGAGAGATAAAAAGAACAGCAAAACCAACTGATAAAGTATTACAGGTACAAACAACCAACACCATAATGCCATCGCTGAAGAATATACAGTATTATTTAATACAAAATGTGTAAAGTGACAGCTAAAGATAATAATAGGGGTTTTCTGTATAGAAGTGAATGGCTGTATGTTTAGAGTCATTGTCATGCTGTGAGTCTTTAGCATCCTCTGAAAGATGTTCTTCTATGATTGCCCTGTATTTAGCGCCACCATTTCCTCATCAGCTCAGACCAGCTTCCCTGTTTGTGTAGAAGGAGAGTCCCCGCATTTGTGGTGGGAATGTTTATTTCACAGTGATCTGCAGTATTCGCATGTTGGCCAAAAACATTTGTCCCCGACATGGCTTGTGACAAACTATGTAGGGATGTTTTGGATTCTTGGTTTTTGTAAATTATTGAGCCCTTTAACGGGGGTGTAAGTGCGTGTGGTGAGAAAAAGAAATGAAGGAAGGGGGGTGATTTAAAATGTGAATGTTTTGGTGTTCTTTTAGGGAGACTCAATCATTTTGTTGTATGTCATATCTGCAATGACAATAAAACATCCTTGAATCATTACTGCAAGTTTTTAATGAAGACCAGATTTTTAGTGTGCACAATTAATGGTTGTCCTGTTTACTTATTCTCCCACCTGGGCTGTGGATTTTTCTGCAGCTCCTCCAGAGTTTCCTGTTTAACACTCACCTTGCCCAGCTTTTGAGCTTATGAAGTTCATGTCTGACTTGGATATATGTGCTCAATGAGATGTTCAAAGACTGAGATATTGTTTTAGAATCTAACCCCGCTTTACACATCTCTACAACTTTATCTCTGAGCTCTCTGCTGTGTCCCTTGGTCTTCATGATGTTCACTAAAGTTCTCAAACCTCTGAGGCACTCACAGAACAGCTGGATTTATATTGAGGTTAAATTATACACAAATGGACTCTATTTACTAATTTGGTGACGTCCATAGGCAGGTGGTTGCATTAATTTTTATATTAGATACTTTAAAGAAAAGGAGTCTTAGTGCTCAATCATTTTGAAAACCAGGCCTTCTCGATCCACTTATGTCGTTAGTCTGTTGAAGCTTGTTGTAACGTGACAAAATGCAAAAACATAGCATGAATTCTATACAATCCTATAAATCTGATTAGCCTGTGTTCTGTTGATAGCAACTCATTTGAATGCACGTTCACACTCTTAATAGAGCTACATACTGTCACAAACCCATGTCAGGCCTCACCTGTAAAGGTTGACTAGATAGGAGGACAAAGGGGAAGTAAGAGGCGTGTGAAAAAACAGGTGGCATCTGTGGAGGAGTGAAGAATATAGACAAGAGGGAGAAAGTGAGGACGGGGCGGCAGACTAATGAAATGAACCTCATAGATGAAGGGTGACATGGTGGAGGAGAGTGGAGGGAGACTTCAAAGCACTTTGATGTCACAGCCTTTCAGACAGACAACTCGGCTTCAGCCAGCCCAAAACCCATAAACACACACACACACACACACACACGCTGAAACAAATGCACTGCTCCAACGGCGGAAGGGCAGAACATTGTGCAGTTGCCCGCTCTTGCATCACGCTCTGTGAACCAAGGTTGGTGCTGACACTACAACCCACACATGCTAATATGGCGCAAACACAAACAGTCTGACAGGTTAATTTACTTCTAGACAAACACCACAACCAAAAAATACACATCAGCACATCATCAAAAGCTACAAGCTTTCACAGACTCTTACGCACAGTTGCAGGCTAGCAAAAGCACTAAATCAATTCAAAGGATGGCTTACTTTCCTCTAAAAGTTCTGTTTAAACCAGATACTATTTTATATATGCATGCGTGTGTGTGTTCCACACTTTCTCCTCAATTACCACCTTTTGGAAAGTGAAAGTTAAAGTAATTATCTTTCTGTTATAATGCACTATCTTATTAAAATGCAATCACATTTGTGGAAACTAACAGGATAGTCTCCGAAGAGACATCCTTTGTCCTTTACCTTATATTGCTAATTATTTGTTTTGAGTCACATTGAACAGTTTGACACTCAATTAACAGACGAGGCTCTGTTCTCCATAGGCCGTGTGTTTGTTTATTTCCAGATATTATTTTTTACATGCATAGGTATGCTAATTAGCAGAAATGCGGGTGCTTGTCAGTGTGCTTGTGTGTGTATTTGTTTGGGGGGGTAGCATTGCTCTGGCATTGTGTTGATTTGCTTTAGAAGATACAGGTGTTTCCAGTCAGCGGGGCTCCGTGTGGAGAGCAGCCTCTTGTGGGTTTGCGTTGTTGATTTCTATTGTGAACCAGACAGTTTGATAGGAAATCAAAGCCCTGAATCAATGTCCCAAGTTCATTAACGGTTGCCCTTTTCTGGCCTGTACTTTTACTATTGTTCACCGCAGCCTTGGATAAGCCCTTACATCTCAGGTTAATTAAACATGTCTTCCAGTTACATGAACCTGGATGTCTGTGTGACTGTATACATACAGATGAGAGTGATGTGAGTACACTAGCAGGTGTGTGCATGTTTTTTATCTCCTGTCTGTTGCTTCCCCCCCCCCCCCTTCGACCTTCTTTTAGTGTCTTCCTATTTTGCCCTCACTGGTGTTTGGGTGGACGATCGATTCAGCAGTGGGCTACAAATTAAGATTTAAATGTTATGTCATCCCCACTATTGAGTTTTACATCTGGGGCATTTGCAAAATGCAAGACTTATTGATCTGCTGAAGTGTGGCTTTTTGTTAAAGTTACCTTAGGCTAACACCACTTTTTATTTATTTTTTCCATTTTGGCTGGGCCTAGGGTTAAGGACTTAATATTTTAGTGTAAAACTGTCAATACAGTTTAGCAAATGCAAATTGTTTTACTGGTTAGGTGAAGCCAGATTAAATATATTTCTATTTATATCATTGATATAGATCTGACATTTGAGTTTGTTTTTCTCTGTTAAAGGAAAACAGCTCCTCTGAAGAACATGTGCTCTACGTGTGGGACCACTTTGTGTCCAAAGCCGCTGCCAAGAATGTCTTCATTATCGCCCACAGCTACGGAGGCCTGTCTTTTGTTGAGTTGGTAAGTGTTTTAGTTTTCCACCTGCCCTTCTTACCTCCCAATAGCTAAAGACATATTAAGATGAAGTATGTCAATCTTCTTACTCATCTACAAACTAGTTTCAGGCTTGCAACTTTACATGACATCCTATGTCAATATTATTGTCTGTGTTCTTTTTTCTTCTTCATCTACTTGCACTATATTGCCAAAAGTATTCACTCACCCATTCAAATGACTGAAATCAGGTGTTCCAATCACTTCTATGGCCACAGGTGCATAAATCAAGCACCTAGGGATGCAAAATGTTTCTACAAACATCGGTTACAGAATAAGTCGCTCTCAGGAGCTCAGTCAGTTTCAGAATGGTACTGTGATAGGACGCCACCTGTGCAACAAGTCCGGTGGTGAAATTTCCTTGCTCCTAAATATTCAGCAGTAAGTTGCTGGTGGTTTTATAACAAAGTGGAAACAACGGAGAATGAAAGCAACTCAACCACAAAGTGTTAGGCCATGTAAACTGACCGAGCAGTAGCAGCGGATGTTGAGGCACGCAAACTTTCTGCAGAGTCAGTAGTTACAAATCTCCAAACTTCATGTGGCCTAGCTCAAGAACATTACGTAGAGTGCTTCATGGATGTTGTTTCCATGGCTGAGCAGTTGCATCCATACATCCCTAGTCAATGCAAAGCGTCAAATACAGTGATGTAAAGCATACCACCACTGGACTCTAATACAGTGGAAGTACATTCCCTGGAGTGATGAATCGCGCTTCTTCATCTGGCAATCTAATAGACGAGTCTGGGTTTGGTGGTTCCCAGGAGAACAGCACTCGTCTGGCTGTATTGTGCCACGTGTAAAGTTTGGTGGACGGGGGATTCTAGTGTGGGGTTATTTTTTTTATTTTTTTTTGTTGAAACAGTTTGGAGTTGACCCCTTCCTCCTCCAACATGACTGAGCACCAATGCACAAAGGAAGATCCATAAAGACATGGATGAGAGGGTTAGCTGTGGATGACTTGAACCTGAACAGAGCCCTATCCTCAACCCGATACAAGACTTTTGGGGTGAATTAGAGTGGAGACTCTAGATGTATAAGTGTTAGGAACATCGTACGAAGACGGCTTAATTTTTTACAGGTTTTTCAAAACCTTTTTCATAAATTTTACTGTATACATCAAAAACCTGAGTGTTGAAAATTAATCAACAGGCGCCTCAGCAAAGTATCGATTTAATGGTGTGCTGACATATCCTACCAGGTTCTTGCACCTGTTTTAGCCTTTTATTTTTTTCATCCTTGCATATTTGATTATTTTGTTAAATTGTATGCAATATATGTGACAAAATGTGAATTAAGATTTGATATTTCAGATCATCTGTAAAGCTAAATTTATTATATTCAAATAGAGACATTAAAACACAAGTAAATGTGATGAGTTTAGGTTGTGAAAGTTCAGCCTCTGTCAACAGACTCGCCCATCGCTGTCCTTGGCCTCTATCCAGCTTCTTTCCACATCAAGAACAGGATGAAAGATGGAGGTTTTGGATAATTTGGGATGAGGATAATCTAGTTTTAAACTTGATCTGCCGCAGGATTTGTAGATCTCTCTGCCTTAAGACAGACAGTGGAAAGGTGGGAGGGACGTGTATTTGATCGAATCATTGGTGCACAGGGAGCTGTGTCAAGAAAAAGAAAAGTTTTGTTATAAAGTCTTGGCTTTATAACACTGCCTTCCAGCTAGAATGGACCTACAGTGAGTGTTTAGTTGGTTAGGCTTCTCTTGGAATCCATGAAAGCTTGCTCTATTCTGTTTCCAAATGGTAGGCTAAAATAAAAAATTTTCATTGCCATATTCCATCGTTACTGATGATAATTTGGTCATTAAGTTTGGTATGTGCAGTTCTTCTTAAAACTTTTCACACCCTTTGAATGTGTTCATGTTTTATCACTGTGCAATCACAAACCTCAATGTATGTATTGGGATATTATGTCATATCCTAACACAAAGTAGCTTTCATGGGCGTCATGCATGCAGATGTCTGACAGTTTCTCGTCTCACCGAGAACTAAGACATCGGCAACAGGCCCTTTAAGTCCTTTAAATGTTGAAACGTGTCAGTTTAGCCTTTGTAACAGATGCTCTTAGGATGTACAGACCTTAGAGGTCAAATCAATACTTAAAACTGTTTCTGTCACGCTGTGATGAAGAAAGTAATGATGATGTCATATGCAAGTGAACATGGTATGCACCATATATGATGATGAAGGGTTGCTGGAGTATGTGCCCACACCAACGCTCCTTTCTTCTACCATACATCCTGCTGCTTCGTGTTCCCCAAACAAACAATGCACATCATGTATTGATGGGATTCTATAAATGCATGAAAAATACCTTAGTATGCTGAAGTTCTGAAATCGAATAGCGGCAGACATCTTGTTAATTTCTTTAGCTTTTTCATAAACATTTGTAATACCATTACTTCAAAGCACTACACTTCATTAGCTCTGCTAATACATTGCTCTGTTTGTATGCGGCAGCTTCTTCGTGAGCTGAGAGCTGGGCACAGCCTATTTCTGTGGTTTGTTTGATATAGGGGGTATACTGTTAGGTTCACTACTTGCCTTATTATTTGGGAGATGGCTTTCTTCTTCAAAACGAGGGGAGGAGGAGGTAGGCAGCACAATGTTCGCATGGGTAGTGGGGAGTTAAAGATTTTTACCTGTCCCACTGGTGTTCACAGGGCTATTTTCTGTCCGTTTCTTTCACCTACTCTTTTTTTGTTTTGCTATTTTGTAATTTTAATTTAACTGCTAAATATTCATGCGGTGTTTTGTCTGTGACAGACTCACGTTCTCCTGGGTTTTCTCACTGTGTGACGAAGACCATCTATTCTCTCATTTGAATCTTTTGGTTTCTCTCTGTTTTCTTCATATTCTTTTCTCTCTTTGTGTGAGCGTGCAAGCAAAGACTTCAGTGAGGACTTTACTTACTACGTTTATGCCTTGTCCTTCTCATATGAAAACCTTCTTACAAATATGCATGTGCAATATGTGCATATAAACCCATAGCATATTAGATGTAATGTGGAGAAAAATCGAATTAAAAATATATTTCCACTGCTGTAGACAAAATGGTTTAAATATGGTGTTTTGGGCTTTTATACGACGATTCACTAAGCAGCTGCAGTCTGCTGGGGGAGCGGCAACACAGAGCGGGACAGGAGTAGACTGGTCAAGCTGGTCAGCAGGCCCAGTTAAGTTGTGGCCTGTCCCCTGGACCCCACATTGGACGTGGGGGAGAGGAGGACGTTGGCCAAACAATGCCTCTCACCTCCTCTGCGACACTGTGGGCGCGCTGAGCTGCTCCCTCAGCAGCAGGTTGTGGCTGCCACAGCGCAGCAAAGATCTTCACTCCAATGAGCAGTGATACTTTACAAAAAAACTATAAATGTACAGTACTGCCATTACATATTCCCCCTCATTTATAGCTCATCCTTCTGTGTTATATAGTGTTCATATTTGTCGTAGATGATAGTGTTTATGTTTTTTTATTTTGCTTTCTGTCTTTGTATTATTCATTTTAATGATAATTTCCTTTAAATTATCTTCCTAGATGTGCACTTATTACTCTGTTTGTTGCCACAACAGTTCAGTCTCCCCCCTTTTGGATGAATAAAGTCTTATTCTATCTTATTTTAGAATCATCAGTTTCCATTGTTCCAACTGTGTCAACAGTCTAGGACTTCTCTCCCATGTAAAATAATAAGATAAAGCCAAGTGTTTTATCGTACCAAGTGTTTTCCAGGTATGGAAGTATGGAAATGATTTCCGTCCATTTGTCCATCTATCCTAAAATCGTTCATTATCCATCCATCCGTCTGTCCATCCATCATCCATTTATCTATTATCCTAAAACCATCCATCTGTCCATCAGTCCATCCATCCATCTTAAAACCATACATCTGTCCATCCACCCATCTTCTTACTTTTTTATTCGCACTTTACATATGACGTCGAAAGGAATTGAGTCTTAGTAAACCCATTTTTCTAAAAGTATGTAATTTTGAGACTAAATTTGTGAGAAAACAATCTATAGATGAGTCATAAGTACTGGTGTCAGTCCTTAAAAAAGACTGAGAACGGTTATTTTTAAATTCTGCATTGCAACTTCTGTAATCTATTTTAAAGTTTTAGCCCCTCACCACAAGCTGTTTTTGTTGTGCTAGTAAATTAAAAATACCCATACTTACACACACACAAGATTAGCATGTTAAATCTCAAGTTATAAAGCCGCCAGTATGAATTTCTTTATTCTTATTGTTATGCATTCCCTTATCCACTCATGCCAGTACAACTACACACATATACATTATATATGCACGCACACAGTCTACTTAATTGAGGAAAAAGTGGTCCAGTGAGATGCGATGGGATGCGTGTGCATGAGCTGGCAAGTGGTGAGTGGAGCCTTTTGGGATGAACCATTTGACACACGAGAAGACCCAGATAAAACAAGCTGTCTGTGGGTTAATTACGGCTCCCCTTTGCAGTTAATAAATACGTTTCTGATCAAGCACATCAAAAGGCCCAACATTAATTTCTCCTGCTTGCTCCCCTTGCTGCAGAGCATGTTAGCCAGTGTTTAGAGCACTCAAGTGTTTCAATGCAATTTGATTCTTTTTAAACACTTCACAGTGTGTACTGACTAATTATAGACACATCAAAGGCTAACAAACTGCCTTTGAATTGGAGCAAAGGCAGGTAAATAGAGAGTAGCACTGCAAGGAATGATTGCTGGCTAGTTCTCCAGTTTAGCACATTTGTCACTTGATATAAATGCATCCATCCATCTCTGGTCTTCTCTTTTCCTACCTTAGAGCTCAGGCCAGCATGTTTTTTTCTTCTTCAGTTCTCTTAGCTGCAAAGTTTGAAAGAAACGCGTATTACATTCCCTAAGTTGTCAAAAGCTGTTTTTTCAACCTGTAATACGTTAGTCCCCAACAAGTTAACCAGGTTTTGGACCAAATGTCACCTCTCTTTCTCATTGTATGTTGAGCGCATACACGTGGCAAACATTACCTGATCTCACCTTTATGTTTTGCAGGTGTACCTTATCCCATGTGTCCCAAGATCAAATCTAAAAACAATTTTGTTAGACTGAGAGCCCTGGTTCCGTGTTTCAGATTTTACTTTATTTTAATCCGCCTTCATCACTCAGTCACAAAAGTACCGATTTATCTCAATTGTAATTTTCTCAAGAGGTTAAATTTGGATAATATTCTATTTCAGTAATTCAGTCATTTACTGACAAAAAATATTTCATATGTATTTAACAATATAAACTTACAGCTAATAAACCTCAAAATTAAATTTTCAGAAATGTAGAATATTACTTAAGAGTAAAACAAAAATTTTGTTCTCAATATTATTGTTAGGTTTTTGCCACGTTATTGCAACATGTTATGCAATCATACACAATAAAGGGAAGACTGGTTTCCAGACAACTGACCCACTATCATTGACACCCACAAGTTACAAAAGGCCATTGGGAAGGAAGCTGGCTAGCAGAGTAATGTATCCAAGCATAATAATGGAAAGCTGAGAGGAAGGATCAAGTCTGGTAGAAAAATGTGCACAAGCCAAAAGAATAAGTGCATCCCTTTTATTATGTCCCTCCTGAACCCCAAAAGTCAGACGTGTCTTACCTGGACTGAGGAAAAGGACTTGACTGTTGTTCAGTGGTCATAGGACCTTTTTTCAGATGAAAGCAAATTTTGCATTTCATTTGGAAATTAAGGTCCCAGAATCAGGAGGAGGAGCAGAGAGGCGTAGAATCGAAGTTGGCCGACATCTAGTGTACAGTTTCCAAATTTCTTGGTGATTTGCGGAGCCATTTCATCTGCTGGTCTCAGTGCACTGACTTTTATCAACTCTAAGACATCTACCAGGACGTACTAGAGCACTTCATGCTTCCCTTTGCTCACAAGATTTTGATTTTGTTTTCCAGCAGGACTTGGTACATTTTGCCAAAATTACAAACATCTGGTTTAACGACCACAGTATCATTGTGTTTAATTGCCTGGCAAACTCACCTGAACTAAACCCCTTAGAGCATCCAAGGAGTATTGTCAAGATGAAGACGAGAGACATCAAAGTCAATAATGCAGATGAGCTGAAGGCCGCTATTAAAGCAACCTGGACTTCCTCAACACCTCGGCAGAGCCACAGACTGATCCATGGCCCGCTGCAGAAATGCAGTCATCCATCCAAAAGGAACCTCGACATTTGTGCATACAGTGTACCATACATGGACATACTTTTAAGCAGGCAGACATTTCTGTTTTATCTAGGCTTTTTCATATTCTTACATGATATTCTAGTTTTTTCAGAAAAAAAAGATTTTCACATTGCCATTAGCTGTTAGCCATAATCAGCTAAATTCAAAGAAATAATCTCTAGAAATATATAATGGATCTATACAGAAGGCCTACATATGTTTCACTTCTTGAATTGAAATTCTGACATAAATTAACTTTTCAATTTACTTTCTTATTCCCTGAGATGGATCAGTAGACCCATATACCCATAAAGTGGTGGTAGATACATTGAAAAATGGCTGTCGGACCATGTCTAACTGTCTGGCTGAGAAACTGAAGGAAGAAACTCATTGGATAGGACAGGGCAGGATTATATAATGTCTTATCTAAGAATGCATCTGTCTCCCAGTACAGCAAAGTATGGATGCCAACAAGCCAGCCACCACAGCAGCTCTTCAGAAACATAGTTACAGATTTTTGAGTATCCTGTGTGAACACGCTGTATATAAACTCTGCATGCTTGCCGGAAAGCTGTCTGCACAGTTTCTCTGTAATGCCATCTGTTTCGGTTCAGT
Source organism: Fundulus diaphanus (assembly GCA_037039145.1). Lineage (NCBI taxonomy): Eukaryota > Metazoa > Chordata > Actinopteri > Cyprinodontiformes > Fundulidae > Fundulus > Fundulus diaphanus. Next base: position 32,159,572 of record CM073127.1, on the reverse strand, counting down.
CTTCGTTCAGTTGATGTGCAGTTTTTCTTTGGCATCCTTGGTTTTGTTTGTGTAAGTATAATGTGTGCTGTGGCAGGTGTCAAATGTGGAAAGAGATTGCTCAGGTGAGACAGGTGGGGGATGTTTTCTCTTCAGGGAGTCTCCAGTTTCAGTTTTGCATAATTGTCAAATTTACAAGTTGTACTGGTAGTTTCAATTAGTTAATTTCACTTGTGTTCCACTTTGTATTTTCTAAACAACGTCATAGTCATGTCTCTATATAATGACAACAGTTCAGTTTTAATCATTCATTAGCTATACCACTTCAGTTTTATATCTTTGGTGCACATGTATTTACACTCCAATTCCACTCTACCTTTTTTAACTTCTAATTGATTTTTTTCTCCTCCAATCTCTCGCTACTATTCAAAGCAAGGCTTAGGGCAGAAATCCTTGCTGTCTTTGCAGGATTCCAGGGTCACAGGGTGCCGTGTAACTTCCTGCTGATCTCTTAATCGTTTTTCAACAATCCTTCTTTGCAGTTGTCACAATTTTAGAGCACCCCTTCTTACAATCCTGCACAAAACTCGGTGTCCAAAAATCAGTTACCATTGAAAATAGTTAGTGCTTTAAAAGTGTTGTTTAAAACCTGGACTTTTAAATTGTTAAAATTTCCTTAAGTTATCATGAAAACATTAAGGCACAGTGGCATCGGTGTTTTGGACGGTTTTTCTTAACCAATACAAGGAAAGTGTTAATTGACCACCTGTTTTGTGACATTGTCGCCATGTTTGCTCTCCAAAGTCCTGCTCCTACATCCTGGTTATCAGTAAAAACAAATCAAACACAAACGTATATGTGTTTTTGCAATATCTAATGTCGAAGTCAATGAGCAAACAAGTTCACTTTGCTAAACTGCAGGTATAACACTTTTACTTGTCGTACTACTCCACATTGATGTCTGTTCAAAATACTTTGTGAGGAGTAGTGCAACCTTCACCTGAGGTCATCACAACGCAAGGAAGAAAATCACTTAAGTTTGTTGCATATGAATGCTCTGAAAAGCCCTTCATTTAATGCTGTATGCTTGTGTCGCCCGCCTTGGAAACTCTTAAGTGCTTGCCCGTCTATTGCCTCTGGTTTGTTTTTATCTCAAGGTTCTCCATAGCTGCGGGCATGCAGTTTCAGTGCGGTTTCCTGTATGTATCCGTCTTTAGACGGTGTTTATGTCTGCAAGTGGGCGCACACATACTGTATGGATCTGTATTTGCCTAATTCCGAGTGTTTGTGTGCACGCACGTATAACACAGACGCGTGCACATTTGTGTCAACCCTGGCCTGAAGACGCCTCTATCGTCCTAAGCAGAGCTGCTTGGCGGAGAGCAGCTATCAGAGCCACATTAGGGGGAGCAAAGGAGGAGAGAAGGTGAGAGACAATGATAAATGGCTGGGTCACACTAGCAGAAATTAGTGAGAGCCGTATGCAAAGCTGTGGCGTTTTGTTTGATGTGAAACAAAAGGACCACCATGACTAAAGTGCCTGCCAGCCTTCACAGCAGGGCAGCAGCCCTCCGTATATACACCAAGCAGCGATGACTCTGTGTTTGAATGCGTGCTTGTGTGTCACTGCACACGCATCTGTGCGAGGATGCTGTACTGCATGCATACAGTGCATTGAGCTGTGTTCGGCCTGCGTCTATTTTATGTGCATTATAACTGTCTGTGTTTTTGTGCTCCGCTCATAATGACACACAATGCCTGGCCCTTTGTACAGTCTGAGGAGACACGGTTTCTTCGTCAGTACAGCTACAGCATATTTGCTCTATTAAGCGGCTGAAATATAGCCGTCTAATTTCTTTGTGAATGAATAGGATCTTAGAGAGCGGCCCTCCTCTTAACATAAGGATGTAAATTGAACTGTTTAAATGTCACGGCTAGCAGGCTGATTTGATTTGAATTGATTTGCTTGTTTCTTGGGGAAAAAAGGACCCCCCGACACCCCCTCTAAACCTTAGCCGCACTGGCTGCCACAGATAGACCAAGGTCTTTCTTTCCACCTCAACAGCACATTGTAGGGCTCCTGAATTCTTCTATCTGCTGTGATTATGTACAAATGGCCTTCATTTGCCATCCATTTCAAAGCTGTAGTGCTGCATTGTGACTAGAGGCAGATGATGCAGACCAAATTACAGCGGGTTTGCTGCCTGAAAAGGATACTCGCACAATAGGCTTTGTGAAGTATTCCCTTCAATATGTCGCCATTATTCTCACCTTTGTTGGTGTTTCTCTCTATGTTTCGGGAGCATGTTTTTTTTGGTTTCTACCTTGCATTTCTGTTTCCAGAGAGGAGTCTGGGATTAAAAATACTTTGCACTTCTTGTTTCTTATGCTATTCTCTTAACATGTAGACGACTATAGGTGTCTCATTTACCTATTTGGGAGAGTTTGCTACAAAACAAAAACAATTTCAGAGCAAAAACGTGTTTTCTTTGTTTGGCATCTTCCATTGTGTCATACATGTGACTAACATCTGAATTATGACATATCTGTAAAGGTTATGTCCACTTTGATTTATTTTTCCGTATGGCAACAGAAAGTACTTATCCAGATGTAATGATATGGACATTTTGTATCATGAATGTTTTGTGGACATTTAACATGGTTTTCAGTACCACCACTGACAGTGACCCTGTGCTCAAAAAAAGCATTAAGTGCAGCTTTTTTGTATTTACTAATAGTTTAAAGGTATCATTAACTGAACTGTGCTTTGTTGAATCTGTTCACTTTAAGTGTATCCATCTTAAGTTAGACTAGTCTAAGTATTTTAGACTTTGGACTAGAGCTGATCAAATACATATAGACTTCCATTTCAGGTTGTGCATACAGAAGATTCAGTGCAAATGGTAACTCTAGCATCATTAATGGCTAATATTTAGCCAGTTTTTTTACTCTCACATTGTGTATGAGTTTTTTGTATTTAATCACTGTCACAGTTTTCCTCTGCATATTCAAATTGTTGCCCAACATGCATGGTTTAGGCTTCTGTAGTGCTTATTAGCCCAGTGTTGTTAACTATTCCGATGAGCAGGCTTTATTGGTCCACTTCATTGGTGTAACAGGGCAATAACTCAAAATCTGCTTCTTTTCTTTTAACAAACCCACAAGCACACATCCTTGCCTACTTCAGACAAAGTCAGATTGTTTTTTTATCAAAGACCACTAAAGTTCTCACTAGGTCCAAGCTCAAAAGTCTCCAAACAGAAACGTGTTTCCATGGTGATACAGCTTGAAATTATTGCGTCTCCGACAGGTATTATTTTTCTTCAACAGAAGTGAAAAGGAAGTGCAGAATCCATCTGTCCTCGGTGCATCGCTTTGCAAAGGCTGTCTAATCTCTCTTGTCCCGCTCCACCCACCTTCCACCCCACCTCTTCACAACAAGCCCTCTTTCGCCTTTTTGTGATATAAGACGCCGAGCTGGATGAAGTTCATTTGAGTTCAGTTAAATCTTCAGGGATTCATCATTACATATTTACTGGCTGAGGCTGATCTTGCTGTAAGGTTCTACCCTCGTCCCATTGATCTAGTGCGCATGTTCACTCCTGAGGTTACAGGACGTGCTTCCATTTGCATAAGGCCCTGGGCAAGGTTCTTTCCACCATTGATTGGCCTGTCCGTGAGCGCCCCGTGCCTTCTCACATTGATCACTTTGTTTTTTTCCCGGAGACAGTGCTACTCAGAGTTCAGCTGCAGCTCTGGCATATCAGACCTGCCGGAGGAAGAGAGAGCGGCTGACATGGAAAGAGGAAGAGGAAAAAGAAACGGGGGCAACTAGGAGTCACAGCACTTGGATGAAAAAGTTTGAAGCCAATCTTCCAATAAAGTTCGAAAAACACAAACAAGTGAAGCCATCCTCACCTGCCACTACCCTCCCCAAAGCATTCCTACTAAAATCAAACATACATACATGCAAATATTTTGGGATTTCTACTGAAATATATACGGAGATCATAAGCTTTAGAATACTTTATTAATCCCAGAGAGACTTTGGGCTACAGTCACAAGAGTTTAATTGTGCATCTGAAGTATAAAACATATGAAACAGAATCAATCATAGAATACAACAGAAAAACTGTTTTGTGAAGAAAAAGTATAAATAAGTGCAAGATCAAGTTATGTTAGGGTCCTTTAATTAGATTTAAGTACAGGCAGCACCATGTTAAATACATATAACTATCTGCATCCTGTTTTAAGTGGAAAATAATTTACAGTTCATCGGTGCAAGTGTTTTATGATTGTGATAGTAGCACTGATGCCAACAGGTAGAAAGGATTTGCTGAAAAAAAGTTGGAATTTTGGAATGTTATGTTTCATTTAAACACTCTAAGTTAATGTTTCATACTGTATTATGTGCTAATATATAGTTTAGACAATTAATGACCCTTGTGTAATTACTTATGATGGTTAAAGTGGTACTGCAGGATTACCATATTTCCAAACTCAAATCACATTTTTAAACATCGTATGTTTGACAATAACATCAAGCCCCGTCTACATGGCGTTAGTGGTGGCGAAAGGCTCAGACTCCCATGATGCATCTCTTCTCTTTGTTCCCGCTTTGTAAAAGCAGCGTGCCGCTTTGTCTGGCTTTCCCGTTCCTCCTGTCTCGTTGGCTCAGTAGCGAGATCTCGCTCTCTTTTCTATTTTTTTTTTCTCGGTCTTTCATTCTCGTTGGGCAAGATTAGCCAGGTTATTCCACTCTTCATTCATTTATTTTCTGACATCATCTCTAATAAGCAAACCAACACTTTTTTTAAAATATCCACCAATTTCCTTTTGTTGGTCACAGTGGTGCTATCTTCTCTTTTATCATTTACCTCTTGATCCCATAGTGTTTACAGTCGATTGCCCCTTATTTTCTTTCTTTCTTTCTTTCTTTCTTTCTTTCTTTCTTTCTTTCTTTCTTTCTTTCTTTCTTTCTTTCTTTCTTTCTTTCTGATACATTTTCCCTCTCATCTACAAGCTTCACATCCAATTTGCTACAACATTATTCATCAAATCTATTAGTCCTTCTTGTAAACCTGACCTCAGTCTTTCCTCCTTCCTGCATTTCGACCACCAGGCTGAAATTGTGGCCTTACCCCCTTTTTTTCAGTTAATATCATGTCACATTTCAAGAACTCTATTTGTTCTCTGCTGGAATCCACAGCGTTAAACACACCTCTGCAAATATTGTTTTTCACTCTGTCTGTCCTTTCACTCTCACTCGCCCTCCATTGTCTCACAGTCGGAGTTGCCGCTGTGGCATTTCCCCACATTCACCTGCTGTGTCTGGGTGTGCCATTCGGTTACGACCTAGGTCACCTTCAGCAGAGAGGGAATACAAGTGCTTGACACGAGGTTTGAATGTGGAGAAGATGACATGTTGACAGCTCAAATTATTCACTTGTCACGTGTCAACCCCCCTACCCCCACTCCCCCTGGTTAATTCTTCCATTAGAAAGAATGACAGGAGACGAACTTTGGCTGCGGGGTTACAAATAGTCACATACTCATCAGGCAAATTCAACTCTTTGAATCCAGCTTTCTTTCCCCTGCAGTAAAGTGTGTGAATGGTGTCATTCTGTAGCAAGTGTGTATGAAAGAATATATTTTGGTGCTGAAAGGAACGAAAGTGTTGTTTCTGAAAAGCTGTGACGCACAGCTGAACCATTCCTGGTGCAAATGTCAGTGAACTTAGTGACTTCAGGGTTGAAGTTTAAACCATCTGTCCCTTCATGCCATCTCTTGTCTTCTGTTATCCCTTCTTCTTTCTTTTTGCCTTCAGATTCTACATCTGCATCCTTGGACGCCTCCTTTTCACTGTGTTCCCGCTTTGTTTTGCCCTGCCCAAACTCTCAGTGGCAGGGTCACAGATATCTTGTTTATGTTTTTATTTATGCGTAAAGATTCTTCTGTCGATCCCTCACCTGCAGATTTTGTGGTTTCCTCTCAGTCGATGTGTTTGAAGAGAATACGCAGAAAAAGGGAGAAGTTGCATGTTTTTCTGCCCTTTAAGCCTTTAATGCACCATCCCATCTTTTCAGCTGCTCTACCACTTTCTATAGCCTTCAGTGCTTGACTTCTTTATGGTGTTTGAATTCTTTATGATAGTATTTTAGGGACTTGTTCTTGTTATGCACCTGTACTTAAACATGTGTAATTCTTAGGTTAAAGAAGTCGACAATGAAAATGCATATGCAGTGTTTTATGTGCCATTTTAAGGCCTTATGTGGTGTAAAATGTGACAGGGTTATGAAAGAACGTTAGTAAAAAGTGGAAGAGAGAATGAGAGCTGGCATGGAACCGCTTTGATGTGTTAGTTAGTCAAATATAGATCTCAAGAGCAGGGCCTTAGTGACACACATGCTATAGAGAAATATTTATCCATTGTTTTTATATTGTTTTCTTTTTTTTCAATGTTTGCCTTGGTTTTAATATCTCCTCCATCCTAGAAAATTTCAGAGTGATTACTGAGTCTTAAGATGTCCTGAAAAATCTTAAATTTAAATAGTCTTATCTATTTATTTATTTATGTATTCATTTATTTATTTATTTATTGTCTTAAAAAAGTCAAAAGATACGTCCAAACTTTCCTGGCAGGGTCTGAAAATGCTTTTAGTTAATCTGTTCATCAATCAATTTATTGCTTCTTGCGTGATTTTTGTTTTTAATAGTAAGCTAGCTTCTACTCAAACTGGTTTATTTCCATGTATGTTTACAGTGAAGAGATTTTTATAGCATTATCCGCTACAAACTCATGAGAAGGAAACAAGACTGCTAATCTTTAGTCTGTATTTGCCACGATATGATTTACAAACAGGAATTTCATTTGTGAATTAAAACCTACTTTAAGCATCCAATATGATTTTTCTGTTCCCTGTATGTTAGATGATCTTTGTGTAAGAGCCCTGGATTTGTGTGCCAGCATCATAAAACATCTATTGCAGTTGTCTTATTTATCTTTCTAAAGTAAATCTAGTCTATAACTCTGTTATGCAAACTTAATTAAGGTGTTTTTGGTCATTCATGTGGGTCTTAAATTTACATGATGATGGTTTTAACCATTTCAAGCCTGATCCTAGAAAGACTTAAAATAATTTGACTTTATTACATTTCTAAATTACATATTGAACATTTACAATGGACAGAAGTGTCATATTCTTAGCAAAATGTATTTCCTCCAACATTTTCAAGTCTTACAATTTCTAAAATTTTCTGCAGTTTTTATTTGGGTAAAAGTACAAATTAAAGTAAGACATCATACGCAGTGGTGCATAAAATATACTCTCTAAACCTAAAGTTTCACAATGGATGCACGCCTTTTGTGATTCACATACACATGGTATTTAATGTCACCTGCTGTAGCTATGCCAACGATGTACTTTGTGAAATGTTGACACTAGAGTTAAAATGCTCTTTAAAACAATTAGGTTACTGAAACTTGCAGAAATAGCTATAGGTACAGAGCGGCTGGTGTGTGCCTTTGCATTGCTGTCTTGTGTTTAGCGTGCTTTCATGTCCATTCTGAACGATTCGACTGACCTCCTCTGTTGTTGGCTCACATGGAGGGCCTGCCTCCCCCTTTTTTGAGTTTTCTGCCCCCATAACCCTGGAAATTAAAAGTGTCTCAAAGCTGTCAGATAGTTTTGACCCCCCAACAGCACCCCCCCCCCTACCACCACCACCACCCAGCCCAAACCCATATATTCCCTTCTGTTCCAGCTTTCTGTCTCACAGCATCAGCTCCATCCTCTGTCCAACGACACACAGCCCTCTGCCTTTTCCTTCCACATTAAAATGATTTCATCGACATGAAGCACCTTTGCCCGTTGCCTTCTTCCACCTGTCTTATATTTGTTTTTGGTTCCTAGCATGGATAAGTTGATTTGCTCTGAATTCTCTTTGATGAAAACACTAGGGGGCACTGCCTGTCCTTTGTTACCCCCCTCTTTCGTTCACAAAGCTTTTTTTCTTGTGTCTTTTTGTAAGTATGTCTGCGTGTCCATGCATGCCCCTTCTGTTTATACTTGATTTTTTTGTTTCTTCCAAAAGCAGGTCCCCTGTCTCTGAAGGGTGACACAGATCTGCCATCAGACAGACAGAAAGGCAAGCAGGCACCAGGGTCTCTGGTGGGTGCCACGCAGGACTAGTCAAGGGGCTCCTGTCCTCATCCCCCACTGTCCTCCCTCTCATCCTTTGTTTCTGTTTGGTGAACCCAGGGGTTCGGGTTAATGAAAAGGGCTTGGACAACCGAGAGGAGCGACAGTCATCTCACAGTTAACTCTGCTCACCTCCAGCCTTCAGAGACCTTTTCTCCGTGACAGCCTTCCCACCATGTCGGCCTCTGTCCCCCGGGTCGCACCATACCACCCGGCTGCCTGTTGGCTGCTGTAGCTTTGGAAGAAGTAGTGTTTGAGCCTTTTTTTTTTTTTTTTTTTTTTGCGATGATGAAAGGAATGTATGAGAGCCAGTTCTCCAAACGCCTAGCAACTTAGGCAGAGGAGCTTGATTGGCTTCAGGTCGGGTCAGGGAGAAGGCAGGCCGAAAATAAAGATCGGCTCCATACCCTGAAGTCTGAGACGGTACAAAGAAGGTGTGGATCTTTGTTTCTGCTCTGCAGCTTCTTCAGTGGTATTCTACTTGTTTTTTTTCTTTACATCCTTAACATAAACTCAAGCCACACCTTGCAGTTTGTTATAATGCGCTCCATTGTGCCCCCATAAGTCTTTTTAATGAAGGAGTGTATTTTCAATAGAAACTTTGAATTATTGATTTGTTCTGTTTTCTCTGCTTAAGCAGACAGATGATATAAAGGGGGTTTGATGGTGCTAATTGGCAGCTCCCGTCCATATACAGTGTGTGATTGGTGGTGGGTTGGGGCTGGGCGAAGTGAAGCGCTGTTATTGTTTAGAGGTGTCAAACCCAACACAGAACAAAGAAGATGGGAAAAATGTGCTGTGTGCTGCCTTTCATTGCTGAGTGTAGCTACACACACACACAAACACACACACACACATACACATACACATACACACACATTGATAAATATATATTTAACATTTGCATAAGTATGTATGCCCATAGACTGTCCATCTGCTCTCACACGGTTACCTGGCATCATATATGACGGAGTTCTTCCCCGCTGACATGCATACACGCACACGAAAGCCTACTGCAGCACAGATGCATGGTCTGAGAAAAAAGAAAGACTGAAAGAAAATAAGTGTGAAAATGACAAGATAATCACCACATTCAAACTTACCTTCAGCTCAGTTTTAATGTCTCTCTATGTGAGATAAACTAACAAATAAATTTTCTTTTCAAATGCATCACACTGAGGGCCCCTAATTACCATAAGCTGACAGAGACCTGACAGAGGTAGCAGTAGTTAAAAGGTAATTTACCACAAGTAGGAGTTTGGATAGGGAAAAGGGTCAGTGAAATACCTCCCCTCACACACATACACACTCTCACACTGCTTCCATCTCTTTCTTTTAGGGTTTATTCATGCTTTTCAGGACTTCTCGCGTGATTGACTGACAAGGCCTTTTTGTGAAATAGCATCTTCAGTAATAAGAAATAATTGACTCCCTAATCAAAAAAAAAAAAAAAGGAGGGTTCGTGGAATCCACAAACCCATCCGTAATCTTGGCTGGCATTTCCAGCAGAATTGACAGTTCTCATTGCTTCAGGCTCTATACCACTTTGATTTAATTGCTTTTTTTTATATGATTAATAATATGCTTTGTGCTTGGTTGTGTGTGTGTGTGTGCACGTGCTTAGTGTTAGTGCTTGCACCTCGTCCACGTCTCAGGTGTTTTTTAAGCAACAGTATCGCTTAAAAACAACTTCAGCTGGTATTTCTTTCCCCACACAAGTATGAATTTTGCTTTTAATTTTCTCAAGGAACCATTTTAAAATCAATATCAGCTTCAGATGATAACACATTAGTTATCCAGCAAATAATATCATGAAAATGTAAATACCACTAATAATAAGAAGAGTAAATAGGTAGAGATGCACCGATCAGCCTTCCGCTCGCTGATATCAATTTCCCATTTTCCTTGAGATCTGACCTGCGGGTTCATGTTTTGACTAATTTGACTGATGAAGAATTATAACAAAAATAATAATAATAATTTCTCGATAGTTGTAGTAGTTTTGAGTTACACAGAAAGCAGGAATCACAAAATTATCCTCTTTTATGTATCAAAGTTTATCCCCCTAACCTCTGTCTGATTTTTCTTGAAAGACTCAGAAAGAGGAGATCCAAATAACAAAGCACTGCTGGTTGATAGACTGAAAATCATTCAAAGCTTTCAGTTTTGATGAACTTTATAATTAGGGTAAAAAGTAAATCTGGTCAGAGCCAGTTCAGGGAAGATCCGCTGATTCTGTTCTCTGGCCAAATGATCTCTATCAATAGGGAGGCGTCATCTTTGTTTTTAATGCACTGTATTTTTACATTTTTTTAACCCCATTTATATGTTCAATGTGGATTTTTATTTTCATTTTTGTAAAACTAAGTGAGTGGTGTTATGATTACTATTTTGTATTCAGTGTTTATTTACATTTAAGCGCTTTTTAGAATATAATTTTGACCCAGGCAGAAGTTAAAGTGTATTTCCCTTAATTGGCTAATTGATTTACTTGGTAACTGTTTGTGGTTTTAGAACTTATTTAGCTACATTGTTTATAATCTTTGACTTTTGTTTTTACTGCTTGGAGCATTAAAAACAGCATATGTTTGTATGTCTTGTGATCTCCAACGTGTTAAAATAAATATTTCCCTTGCTCTCTCGATATATTATACCCTCACTCTAGCTCTGTTCTGACTCATCTTTACCCAGAAAAGTACATTTTTATTGCTGTGAGCCATGATTTAAAAGTTAATTTCAGATTGTAATATATCTCCATTAATTTCTTCAGCTTTCTGTAGTCTCTGCTCATCTCTTACTTTCTTTGAGGACAGGGGGTTCACAGAGAGTGTCTATTTATTTTATTGCTTCATTTAAGCCTTTCTCTTTTTTTCTGCGTCCCACAGCAAACCACACAGGCAAACATAAAGGACTTTAGGGTTGATAATTGATGGAAGATTCTTCATCACGTTCATCAACGCCGTCTTTTCTTCTATAATTTTTTTTAACTTCCCATTTTATCTCTATATCTTTCAGTCGAGTTGCTCTGCGGGTTGAAATGAAACCTCTCTCCTGAGTTTTCAAATCCTGCAGCACACACACGCTCGCATGCACACACTGTCCCACACACACACACACACACACACACACACACACACACACACACACACACACCTATTGGCCAGTAATGTCCTGGACAGAAGGCGCTTCCAAATTTGTTGTTTTTCCTTTCTCCTCGCACATTCACACCTGAGGTGAAAAACAGTCCTCTGAGATTTTTGGTAGATTTTGTGATAAGCAGACCTTACCCTTTGGAAATGCATACAGAAGCTGGACGTCATGTGTTGTTATCGCGGAGCATAAACAACAATTTCTATAGAACATAAGTGTGAGTATAGAAGAAAATAACAACTGGGTCTTTGTTGATTACAAGAGGTAAAAAAAAGTGAGACAATTGTTAAAATTTAGCTCCTCACAACATATTTAGAAGAATCGAGGGAGAGTTCCACATCAGTGTGTGCTGAAATGCGTTGTTTTTTTTTTTTCACTGCACCCCAATTGAGAAATGTTGGCACAGTTTGCCAAATCTGAGCTTGGTTAGTACAAGGAATCAGTGTTCCTCGGCCCCCGAGGCTGCCTGCGTCTGTGCGTCTTAGAAATGGACAGCCGTACCCGATGGATATTTAACACATTAGCTCTGGCAGAGCTGAGAGTGGTGTGAAAACACACTGATTTCCTAAGTGGCAATCATATCAGCCTCACCATCAGAGAGGCAGCAGAGAGCAAACATCTGTGTGTCTCACTGTGTGTGTGTGTTTGTGCCCCAGAACATGCCTGTGAACTGTTTGTATCCGTCATTTAGATGCAGATTTCTCAGAAGTGGGTTTATTTTTCTTAGCTTATCTATATGTTTGGTTTAGTTTTGTTGCTCAGTCTGTCTGCTTGTGCATGTCTTTTTACCCCCTTACAGCCAAGATTAAGAGAGCCCTTGGCTTTGTTAGATGTCGGTATAACCCAGAGTTACCACACAGAAAGGTCTCAGCCTCCTCTAGCATCCACCCTTGTTAGGACCTCTCGCTCACTCCCTCCCTTCATCAATCCCAGTCTCCCTTGGCCTATCCATCCTCATATCCAGCTGAGAATCGCCCAACCGAATCTATGTTAAAACAGGGTCATCCCCTGGTGCACACTTAAAGGCTGTCCCCTTTAACCTGCTCTGAAATACTTACGGCTATTATTATAGCTTATAAATCATTAAGAAAGTTTAATTATACGAAAATTTCATGGTGGAAATATGCAAGCTGACACATGGGAAGGGGAATTTAATGGGCCAGCAAGTCCCAGCACCGTGAGGGAAAATATTGAGGTTAGGTTTCTATTTTACAGCATAGCCGGAGGGTTAGGAGACGGGGTGAAAGACAAAATAGACGCACCTTCAGAGAAAGGGAGAAAAGGCAGTCCAGGGTAAGACCCTTTCAATGTATAGTAACATTTATACTTAACTCTGTTAACTAAAGCTGCCAATTTCCTCATGAATTTCAAAAGGATGAAGAAAATTTAGTTGGCAAATGTTATACCAGTTTTCTTAATTATGTTGGGTTTTAATCAATTTACATTTTAATTAGTCTTTCTTTAGGAACAATGTCTAATTAGATCCCATCATTCTGAGGATTTCTGGTATTACTAAAGCTAACCAGAGACTGTGAATGTCCACAGTCTCAGAACTTTGTTTGTCTCCTGACTCTTTAACTTCTTTCCACGGTGGATTTCAAAGGAATTTCGTTGGTCTAATGAGGGCGACTGATTTGGTGACTGCCAACCATTGTGGTGACGGTGTAAATTGATCAAACTGTTGTGAGCTCATATTAATAGCGCTTACTGCTGTGCAAATGTCAGTGGCACGGTAATTAAATTCTGTTGTAGGAAACTAAGATGTGTCGCCCTATGTTTGAGTGGCCGCTTGGTTTATTAGGTCTGAAAGATGTGAATCTAATGTCATTGTGAAACGGAGCTTTCAGTCCAGAGAAAACCCGCTTGAATTTAGACATAAACTGACTTATTGTTTTACATTTTTACAACACGAGCAGCATGAAGACGATAAATGTGGACAATGAGATTATGTGTGAAGAGAGGATGTCAGCCTCCACTAGTAGCTTGCATTTTTAAATACATGCTGAATATACGTGTATCTTGATAAATAAGTCCTTAATAGTTATTTGATTTCCTCATTTTAATTAAAAAATATTGATGTATTCAATACACACAGATTGCAAGATTTCAGCCTTTTATTTGTGTTAAATTTGGCTTATGAAACTGTTTCAACTATTGAAACAATGTGAGCTTCTTTTACATCTAAGCAGAACCAATTCAAATCAATTAAATTTATGTTTATTTAAATAGCACCACAACACATGTCATCTCAAGACACTTTACAAAGTCAAATTCAATCAAATCAAGATTGGTCAAAAGGTTTCCTTTCCAAGGAAAACCAGCAGATTGCATCAAGTTTTGACAAGCAGCATTCACTCCTCCTGAAAGCGTAGAGCCACAGTGGACAGGCGTCTGCATTGTCGATGGCTTTGCAGCAATCCCTCATACTGAGCATGCATGAAGCGATAGTGGAGAGGAAAACTCCCCTTTAACAGGGAGGAAAAACCTCCAGCAGAATCAGGCTCAGTGTGAACGGTCATCTGCCTCGATCAACTGGGGGTTAGAGAAGACAGAGCAGAGACACAAAAGGCACAGAAGCACACATTGATCTAGGAATCCTTTCTATGTTATATGGTAATAGCGGATGATCTGCCTCCCTGGATGATGTCACAGCTTACAGAACGCCAGACCAGATGTAGCTATTATGAAGAGAAAAAAGGCAGAGAGAACATAAAGTTGAAATAACAAAGAATGCAAATAGGAGAACAGTAGGAGAACTCAGCAGAGTGAGAGGAATCAAACACAGGCTGATCGTTTTCAGAATGCAGTAAATCAAGCAAAAGAAGCCCCGACCAACTATTGAGTGCATATATTGAACAGTAAAAGAAAAGGACATACTTTTCAGAAAGCCAACATTTTGGTACCACTTTTTTTTTACATATCTTATATCATATCGAAATGTTTAAATTACCTTCTTGCTCATGTTATATTTTATTGACATCTGCTTGTAATTTTCACAAAACAATGCTTTCAAGTTAGTGTTATAGAAGTTAAATCACCTTTTTCTCCTTCTGTATGCTGCGTAGCTGGTCTCCAAGTCTTTCTAATGAGAGCGTTGCTGCAATTGTCATGAGAGAAACTTTTTTTAATTTATTTTTTCATTAAATTAACTGCTATCTCTTTTTAGGGGTGAACCACATATAAGGTGTGGGCATTTCTCCCTTAAAACTTTCTCCTTTCCTTACTTCTTCTCTCCGTAAATCTCTCCTTCCTGTTCCCTCTTCCCGTCTTCCTCTTGTTTTTCCATGCGGGCACAGGCAAGGCAGCGCGCCCATAGACGGCAGGTTTCCTGGCATGCCGCTCCTCATCCTCTGCCTTTTGTTTCCACCAGTGGACAACCATTCTTCACCTCTGCTGTGTCAGTAAATATTTATTGGCCTTCCTTTTCCTCACCGCCTCCCACTGATTTTCGGTGTGCATAACCGTATTAGTACGATTATGTGGGGTTTTCATGTTTTTGTTCGCGCCGAAATCTCTTTAACATGTCTGAATTCGTGTACCACCTCCCGGTTACCGAGTGTCCAGGGCAGTCGCTCACACAATTTAGTAATCTGCCCCCTCTCCCGTCATCGTCTCTGCATCATGCATTTGGCGAACAGCCATGAGAGGAAAGAGGAAGAAAGAAGAGGAAGTTATTGCAGTTTTCTCTTGCTCTCTCCTGCCGTCTCCATTCCCCTTGCCACAACCAAAGTTCGCTCACTGGAGAGCCGGAGAGGAAAATGCACATGACCTCAGTGAGCAAAACCTCTGCACACTCCCACAACACTACATGCACATTCACAAACACGCTGCCTCACGCTCCCTGGAGGCCCGTGGCCTCGTGCTACAGAGGGCTTCCTTCCTTCGTTTAAGACAAAGGAAGCCAGGGACCAACAGGAGACCTGGGGCCGCTGCTTCAAAGCCACAGGAAGCGCTGGTGTTGTCTCTTCCTGTGGAGGGTGTTGGAGCGTGGGGGGCCAGCTGCCTGTGTTTTCACAGCCAGGGATGTACTGATAGGAGTTTGTTTGTATGAATGTGTGTGTGAGTGTCACAGACAGGTTAGTTAAAGCAGCAGAGCATATTGCAATGCAACTCTGACCTCAGATCAGTTGCTGGCAGCAGATTGAGACAAGATTCATATACCTTATCCGTGTGTAGGATCTACTAAATTTTAATAATAAAGAGAAATCTGCTCCAATTCAAATTAATAATATGTATCTGTCTTTTAACATTAATTTAGGATACATTTAAAAACCAGTGCCTGCTAATGCCTTTATGCTTTTTTTCTTGTTTCCTTGTCTCTGCGGTGCCCACACACGCTGACAGTGAGCACAAGTCTGTGTTTGTGCCCCTTTCCCCTGTTCTTGTGATGGGATTTCAGGGGGTGTACGTGTTGGTGTGCCATGTGTTTTCAAACCTTCCGGTGTGCACCCACATCCATGTTTGTTTGTTTTGTTCTGTACTCGCCTTGGCGTCTCAGACGCGCTCCTCTTACTCTCTGGCAGCAACAGGACAGTTAATCAATCAAATATTTAAGCAGCGCTTCAGTGCTCGGTGGGTAGTCCTAGATTATCTGTGGCTGTTGGCGGTGCTTGGCGCAGCCACATTATAAGCCTTGTCCCTGACTGCCATCGTCATGGGGTGCTTCTTGCACACACTCTCTCCTCCTTCTCATTGGCTTCTGCTCAGTCTTTGCTCATTCTCACAAAGAATATTTTTTGTACTCATTTTTTTCCCATCAATCCCTCTCTTTCTTGTCTTTTTTTTCTCATTTTTGCACCTCTCTATTTGCACTTGCTCTGTGTATAATTATGGCTTTTCACAGTGACTATTTGACAGTAAGCAAGGCCCCTTAAAGAGCTCTCATCTCCCTGTCTTTGCCTGTAGTTCTCTTTTCTCTCACAGAGCATTCTTTCTAGGGATGAGTGTGCCTGTCTCCCTGCAGGGAACTCCATTGTGGATTGCTATTCATTTTTTTGTCCAATTATCTAGTGGCTTTTGCTGCCTTTGACATGTAATTATCAAAGGCCTAAATAATTGTCTTTATTTTTTTACCGGTGTTTACATGTAGCTTCAGTGAAGCAGTCATGAGCAAGGGAGTAACACAGTGAGAAGAGAGAAATTAACTATTTATCTCGACCAAAGATTAGTTTAGCATGCTGTTAAATGATATCTTGTTGCTTAAATCACTACTTGCCCTCATAAATAAACATGATTAACTGAGTAGCTTGCAAAAGTATTGATGTTTCATAAATTTTTTCACATATTGTTGGCTTACAATAGCTTCAATGCATTATTTTTGGACTTTATGATAGATCTTTGTAAAGCATCACATAATTGTGAAGTGGAAGATAAAGAATACATGGTTGGTAAGTTTCTTTACAGGAAAATTGGAAACTGTGACATATTTACCCCCTCCCCCAACCCCCGTTTGTTTCCTGTAACAGAAAAGCATTCCCAAAGCTTGATGCTGCCGCTACATTTTATGGTTGGGATGCTGTGTAAGACATTATAATGTGTTCTCTTCTGACCAGAGCGTCGTCTTCCACATGTTCGCTGTGTCTCCTGACGGCCAATTTTGTCGGAGCACAACTATCTTGTCAACCAAACACTCCCCATCCTTATCCATGATGAGTGTCTGCTGCGTTCCTTGGTCTTCATTAATGTTCTCTAGCAAAGCTCCGAGGCGTTCGCAGAACAGCTGTAATTATAATGAGATTAGATTACACACAAGTGAACTCTACTGATTTGTGACTTCTGAAGGCAACCGGGTGCAATGGATCTTATTTAGGTGTATCCCAGTTCAGTTGAATATCTTAATTTTATTTGTAAATGTTTTGGAGCTCATGTTTAATTTTGTAGACCTTGCACTTTTCAAGTATGTGCTACTTTTTGTTGCATCAAATCTCAAAATATGTTTAGCCTTTTGGTTTTAACATCACAAAGCATGAAAAGATTTCTAATAGATATATAGTTTGGCCAAGTGCCCCGTTTTTTTCTTTATACACACTCATTCCATGTCATCCTCTACTTTTAGACTTTAATGGAATAATATACTCAATGCACTAAATGCTGTACCACTGTATGAGACATGTGATGAGTCAGGTGTAAGGTACAGGTTTCCGATTAAAGTAAATGTATAAGTATTGCTTCATGTTGCTGTTTGTTGTTTTCACAGAGCTTGTAAAAAGTTGGATGAGCCTTTTGTGTCACAGGGGTCAGAATATATCATGTGGGTGGGACTTTTTTGGCAACCAGGCGTTCTGCAGAGTAATGAAAAAAGAAATAGCGTACTAGCAGGGACAAGGAATCCATAGTTCATGTAAAGTTTAGATTTTTTTTCTTTTTTAGATGTCGGGGAATTCAACACTGCTTTATTAGTTTTGGACTTTGTTGTCAATCTTCATAGTTTTGGCTCCATAGGAATCTAAAATTGATGTGTAGTTGTGATCTAAAAAAATTAGGTGCATTACAAGAGAGTGTGTTAAAAATAGCACCGTTAAAAAGGGGGTTTAATAACATTCACATCTTACGAGCAAAACATTTTAAATAAAATATGGTCCTGGTGTTTTTATTTTTTTTCTGTTTTCAGATTTTCTTTTAAAATGAGCTAAAACACAAAAATAAAGCTCTTGGTGGAAGTGAATAAAGGTATTTCTTGTATTGTAGCTATTGTGCACATCTGCCTGTCTCTGGGTCGTTCTCCTGTTTCCTTTTGTTCTCCGATGCACAGCAGTTTAAGCAGTTTATTAGCGTCTGCCCAACACCCACATGCCCACCTGAGTTTTACTTGGTATGTCAAGCTGTTGTAGCATAAAAGGAACGGCAAAATGTCTCAACATATGTGTGTTGGTTTTAGGTTCAACAAGTATTTCCACATGTTTCTTCTTCCATTTCCCTGCCCGGTTTAGCACTGGTCACAACAGCTGGCTCCTTTCCTTGTTAAAGCTGCTGTCTACAGTTACATAAGGAGTTAGCACATTTAACCTTCTGGCTAACAGTACATGTCTAACTCCAACATTAAAGGATAACACAATGAGTCATTTCATAGGATAGATGAGACTCGTGTCCACATGGAAGCATGTGGCTTTGTGGTTCTAAATATTTACAAGTTACAGTACAAGTTGGATTATGCATTCACCATACAGCTAACCACAGTTGTCGTTTAGGCTTGTAAAACGTGGTACCCAGTGGGTGTCCAGATTACAGTAGTTCAGCACCATGCTGCTGGGAGCATTCCTGAACCCGTTTCTCCCCAACCTTTATTGCAGCCGACTGTGTTTTCATGTAGGCTTTAAACCAAACAGTTTAATTTCATTTCTTGTCACAATTATTTAACCAGGAAACACTCACTGGGATTAAAAAATGGTCCTGCTAAAGTCCGCAATACAAACAGTTTTAGATGCAATTTTACATATAAAAACATACAATAACAAGAAGCTCAAGTTTGAAATGCATCAACAACGAGATGTACTTCCATATCTGTTAAAAACTCTTTAAAAAGTGTTCACAGAGACTGGCTACTGGAGACTTATGACATTCTGAAAAATTTAAAAGACTTTGTTTTTATCCTGCTTTCCCTTCTTTTTGGTTTTGGTACCATCTGAGACTTGTGGTCCAGTTTCAATGTCCAGATTTTGTAAAGGGAAAAAAACATTTTTTGGTATAGCTCTACTTCCTGATAACTGGTATTCATTCTTTACCTTAGAAAGGTAAATTTCTACAGACTTCTTGATTCAGTTTGATTGCAATTCACCTTTAAGCACTCTTGAGAGGTAGTGTTTTTTTAATACATTGCTTTATAAATCATATCTAACTGCTTAATTTTCTATGTAAATTGTCATCTCTTTCATTCTTTTTTTCAGTACCTTAAAGTAGCATCATGAAAAAGTTTATGCTGTATTTACACATTAACTGCCTGTAATGTCTTCTTACACCTAATTGCTTAACTAGTTTTCACTTTTGTTTGGAGCCGTCAGATATAGATGTTCTTGTGAAGTACCTTACCGATGCAGCCATATCGCAATACTCTGAATGAAGATTTATCAAAGAAATTGTAGTTCACTACTGGGTGGCTTTTTTCCATACATAAAACAAGTTTACTATAGAACCAGCAAATAAAATAAATTAGTATCTAAAGTATACTGAGTTTTTATTAGGTTAATGTAGACGAGCTTTCTCCTGTTTTCTACGGCTGCCATATAAAAAAGTTCTCCAATGACTCTGCCACAGTCGTGACTTAGAGTACAGACATTGGACACAGAGCTTTGTGGACTGGTGCTAGCAGAGCCATTTCCTGTTCAATGTGGTGAAAACCAAGGAGCCGTGATGGATTTCTGCAGGTGCAGACCCAACATACTGACAAGTTTGAACATCTAGGGAACTGCTATTAAGAAGTACCTGGGTGTTCACCTGAACAACAAACACAACTGGGGTCACAACTCTGATGCTCTTTACAGTCAGAACAGACTTTATCTGCTAAGGCGAATGAGATCTTGCAGCAGGCACTCTTAAAGACCATTTTTGACTCTGTTGTGGCATTAGCCGTCTTCTATGGTGTAGTTTGTGTGAGCAACAACTGAGAAGAGGTGGTTAGATAAGCTCATCATGACGGCCAGGAGTGTACTAGCATGCCTTGTTGGACTGTGTTTCCCACCCCATGCATGAAGCTGTTGCAGAGCTGGAGAGCTCATTCAGTGGCAGACTGCTGCATCCTAAATGCAAAAAAGGAGCGCTGTCGCAGCTATCACAAAAGCACTAAGTGTCTTGTGCTTTTGAAACATACAGCCTAGATAGTGTAAATCAAAGCAACATGGTTTGGAAATCAGCAACATTCAACTGAGAACAGTGCATAAAATTTAGGTGGGGCATTTCTGGTGTTCTAGTAATGTACAGCTGATATATTCCTGAGAATTCCAGAGTTTGGGAACAGAGCAGGAGAAAGCTCTGCTCCCCATTGTGCTGAGGTGGGAAGGAGGAACACTGAAATGAATGGAAGAGGAGGATCTAAGGGTGAGGGAGGGAGTAGATCAGAAATGTAGAGGGGAGCAAGGTTGTGGATGGCCTTGAATGTGTACAGAAACATTTTGAATTGAGTTCTGAATCTAACTGGGAGTCTGTGGAGCTGCTGTAGGACCGGGGTGATGTGATGAAATGAAGGGTTTTTGTAATAATGTGAGCAGCTAAATTCTGAACCACCTGTAGCTTATGGAGTGATTTTGGAGGAAGGCCATGGACAATAATGGATGCACAGTGAGGGGAAAGGGAGGTTCAAAGATGATTAAGGTTGTGTAGATGAAAACAGGCAGAACGGGCGATGTTATTGATGTGAGAGGTAAAGGAAAGAGTGCACCCAGAGTCTTTACTATAGAACCCCTAAGTAAAAGGAAGAAACTGTCACCTTTGGATAATATAGATTTGGTTCCTACAAGGAGCATCTCAGTTTTATCACCGGTGAACTGAACCAGAGATTGATTCCAGATAGGCAGGAAGTAAGGGAAGAGAGTGGGAGTGTAGAACTTCGCTCACGTGAAAGCTAGAGCTGGTTGTCATCCCATAACAGTGAAAATTGATGTTGAATTTCCGGAAGATATTCGCGATAGGAAGAATGTAAATACTGAAAAGTAGGGTACCCAGGACAGAGCCTATGGTCACGTCTTTTGTGACGGGATGAAAGGGAAGTAAGGGACTTAAGTTAAACGAACTGAGTGTGGCCAGTAAGGTAAGAATAAAACCAGTCAAGTCGGGAGTGAGTGATGCCAGTTGAGGATTATCTGTGGAGAAGATTGGAGTGAGGAATTGTATTGAAGACCCCACTAAGATCTAGCAGAATGAGAATAGAAAGTAGACCAGAGTCAGCTGCCATAAGGAGAGCATTGGTGATTTTTATAATGGTGGTTTCAGTACTGTGGCAGGGACGGAAACCACTGGAATTGTACATAAAGGTTATTGTGAGTCAAATGACAATGAAGCTGGGAGGCAACTGTTTGTTGAGTACTTTGGAGATAAAGGGTACATTAGAAATAGGGTAAAGGTTATTGTAGTTGGTATCTGAGCCAGATTTCTTTTCAGTATAGGAGTGATTATGGCAATTTTAATTAGAGTAGGAATGATTCCAATGGTAAATGAGGAGTGAATGATTGCAATTATGAATGGAAGGAGAGCTTGAAGTCAGAGTTTGATCAGGGTTGTTGGGACTGGGTCAAGCATACAGGTGGAAGATTTAGATTTACAAGTGATTTCTAAGAGTTTAGAAACGTAAATCGTGGATTTGGAGTATAAACTGAAACCTCTCCATAATTTGTAGAGGTGTAAAGAAATGTTGTGGTGTAGGATCTCACAATACTATTAATTATTTTGGGACCAGCATAAATACCACAATATATGAACTAGTTAAACCTGGACTGGTGACAAGAACCCCAAACATAATATACTAGAACTGCAAGCAGTTATTAACGGGTTCCAAGCCCACCCACGCACCGCCCCCTTGAGCATGTTCCTGGACTTCAGTTCAGCGTTCAACACCATTAAAACTGGAACATCTGGGCTTCAGCACACCTGTTCGCAACTGCCTACTAGACTTCATCACCAACAGACCTCAGTTGGTCTGGGTCGGACAGAAAACCACTGATGTCATCACCCTCAGCACGGGCTTTTCTCAGGGCTGCGTCCTGAGCCCCCTGCTGTTCACCCTGATGACACACGACTGTGTCCCCAGGTTCACCACCAATCACATCGTGAAGTTTGCAGACGACACGACGGTGGTGGGCCTGATTAGAGACAACAACGACCAGGACCAGGACCAGGACTGATCCTGAACGTGGAGAAAACGAAGGAGATCATCATGGACTTCAGGAAGAAATGGCCTCGCCATGCTCCACTTCTCATTAACAGCTCAGCTGTGGAGGTGGCCAGCAGCAATAAATTCCTCGGGGTGCACATAACACACAACCTCAGCTGGTTTGTGAACACCATGTCACTGGAGAAGAGGGAACAGAAGCGCTTGCACTTACTGCGGAGGATGAGGAGAGCCCACCTGTCCCCGCCCATCCTCACGACCTTCTACAGCAGCACCATCTATCTGCTCCCCACTCCCTTCCAATTAAGCATGTCATAATATTTATTACTTTCTTGCATTTGTCTAAAAAAAGTAGATGCAATGCAGTTTTGCATTGCATTACATTGAAATGACTGTTGTCATTTCAGCTTTTAACTTTTTGCTCTCTCTTTTTTCTTCATAGTAGGTACACCTGATCTGACGTTCTGTTAACTGTGACATCATCCAGAGAAGACAGATCACCCGCTATTACTATCTAATGTAGAACAGATTACTGGATCAATGTGTGCTTCTGTGCATGTTTGTCTCTCTTGTTGTGTCTCTGCTCTGTATTCTTTAACCCCCAGTCGGTCGAGGCAGATGACCGTTCATACTGAGCCCGGTTCTGCTGGAGGTTTTTCCTTCCCGCTAATGGGTGGGTTTTTTTTTCGACTGTCGCTTCATGCTTGCTCAGTATGAGGGATTGCTGCAAAGCCATGGACAATGCAGACGTCTCTCCCTGTAGCTCTATGCTTCTCCAGGAGTGAATGCTGCTTGTCGGGATTTTGAAGCAATCAACTGGTTCCCTTATATAGGAAATTTTTGACCAATCTGTATAATATGATTGATTTTGACTTTGTAAAGTGCCTCGAGATGACATGTTTCATGAATTGGCGCTATATAAATACAATTGAATTGAATTGAATAGAGTCCATCTGTTAAACCTTTTCTGCGTCGCACAAAGACACGATGGTTGGAACCAAAGATCTCAACTTTGGACTCATCAGACCAAAGCACAGATTTCCACTGGTCTAATGTCCATTCCTTGTGTTCTTTAGCCCAAACAATTCTCTGCTACTTGTTGCCTGTCCTTAGCAGTGGTTTCCTAGCAGCTGTTTTACCATGAAGGCCTGATTCACACAGTCTCCTAACAGTTGTTCTAGAGATGTGTCTGCTGCTAGAACTCTGTGTGGCATTGACCTGGTCTCTAATCTGAGCTGCTGTCAACCTGCGATTTCTGAGGCTGGTGACTAGGATGAATTTATCCTCCACAGCAGAGGTGACTCTTGGTCTTCCTTTCCTGGGGCGGTCCTCGTGTGAGCCAGTTTCTTTGTAGCGCTTGATGGTTTTTGCGACTGCACTTGGGGACACTTTCAAAGTTTTCCCAATTTTTCGGACTGAATGACCTTCAGTTCTTAAAGTAATTATGGCCACTTGTTTTTCTTTACTTAGCTGCTTTTTTCTTGCCATAATACAAATTCTAACAGTTTATTCAGTAGGACTATAAGCTGTGTATCCACTTGACTTCTGCACAACACAACTGATGGTCCCAACCCCATATAAGAGGCAAGACATCCCACTTATTAAACCTGACAGGGGACACCTGTGAAGGGAAAACCATTTCAGGTGACTATCTCTTGAAGCTCATTAAGAGAATGCCAAGAGTGTACGAAGCAGTAATCAAAGCAAAAGGTGGCTACTTTGAAGAACCTAGAATATAAGACATATTTTCAGTTGTTTCACACTTTTTTGTTAAGTATATAATTCCACATGTGTTAATTCATAGTTTTGATGCCTTTAGTGTGAATCTACAATTGTCATAGTTATGAAAATTAAGAAAACTCTTTGAAGGAGAAGGTGTGTCTAAACCACCTCCTCCATTACCATCTGGTACGCTGGTGCCACCGCCAAAGACAAGAGCAGACTGCAGCGTGTCATCCGGTCTGCAGAGAAGGTGATTGGCTGCAATTTTCCATCTCTCCAGGACCTGTAAGCCTCTAGGACTCTGAGGCGTGCAGGGAAGATTGTGGCCAATTTTGTGACACCCCAGTCACAAAATATTTCAGACACTTCCCTCTGGCAGGAGGCAGCGGTCCATCAGGACCAAAACCTCACGACACAAAAACAGTTTTTTCCCATCCGCTACCAGCCTTATTAACACGGCCCAGAGGCCCCGTGACACTTGACTCTGCCTCTCTCCCCTGTTCAGGTCCTACAAGCTACACCAACGTAGCATCTCCAGACCTTCTGCGTTACATTAACGCACAGTCTACCGTGTATATAGCTTTCTGTGTATATATATATATATATATATATATATATATATATATATATATATATATATATTTAAGCTATATACACAGACACCGATCTACAGACAACAGCAATTATCAACAAAAAGAAATCAACAAAAAACCTAATCACCCTCAGCACGGGCTTCCCCCCCCACTCCCCACAAATCATGTCTATCCAGTAATTTAGGACCATTTTGTTTGTTTTTGGTGTTTAATGTACTTTTCTCTACTTCCATCGCTGTACCCATTAGCACATATTGTGTTTATGCCGGAAAACTGTAACTGTAAAGCATGAGGATGATCTATCATAAAATCTTACTTATGGAAGGTAATTCCCCAGGATCTGGTTCCTAGTGTCCTTTTATTTGCGCACCCATAAGCGGAGTAAAAGTCGGGCTTCCTGGGACGTAGCTCTGGAAGTTTGCTTACTTTCAATACAAAATCGAAATTATTTATTAAGTTAGACAATAATTTAATTCAATTAATTGGTCCCATGTAGCCCCTAAAGGGGTGACGTTTTCAGTCAGTTGATTTATCTGGAAATCGGGTGAGAATTCACCGGATTCAGAGTGTCTGAAAACATAAAGTACATTTTCCTGTAATGACTTGTATTCTGTCTGACTGCAGCTTGGTCTGACCTAAGATGGCCGCTCTGTCGGCACGCCTCTCAACCGAGGACGCGGCGTCTACGTATTCATGTCTGTGTTCTCTATGGTCTGACCTAAGATGGCAGCTTGGTCTGACCTAAGATGGCTGCTTTGACGTCACTTCCTGTGATGTGCCCAAATATGGGCAAAATGGCCGCCCTGTTCAAAGCTCTGCAGTCAGAGCTCTGGATGATGAAAGCTGTGAACTGATCACAAACTTCATAAATTCGTTAATAATCAACGGTTGGCTCTAAAATATTGGAAATATTCATGGATCTCAAAGAGTGCTTTATCTAACCACAGGATTTTTTTTATGGTCATTAAAAAAATGTATTCAGAGAAATAAAATATTAAACTTTATAGTCTTGTACCATTTATTTTCAAAGTCTTGTAAATTGGTCAAACTCGCCTGGATTTTTACCAAACTGAAATCCATGTTTATTCTGCATGTGCTTTACAAATAGAGGCCATATTTTGGGGGGTTGAACAATATTTGTGGAAAATACATTGATTTCTCCATTTTACAAACTTTTAAAAATTCAGAGTGTAGCACTTCAAAAAAAAACAATACATGCAGTGAGAGAATTGTTACACCTTATTCACAGAATACATCCTGAAAATCTGGGATCAAAAAATTGATTTTAAAGCATTTTTTATTCTTTACTTTATTGTTTTTATTATTCTCCAGGTTTTTTAACACTTTTGGAAATAGGCCCCACCCACTTGTTTTAATAATTACCATATTTAATACCTGAGTTCAGGGGTATGACTGGAAGGGGATGAAGAAGGTTTTGTAAAAATCCGATCAGCCATTCTTGCGTAGTAGATTTCTTGACATCACAGCGCCCCCTAGTGATGGACGATCCTCAAACGCGGGTCACATGTGCAAAATCTTATTTGGACTATGGGTTATGAAGGACATGTCAAAATCTGTTATGGTTTTAGAATAATCAGCAATTACATTTAGAGCTAGCTAGCTAACAATCACTTATTTTAGCGTTACTTTTCGAAAAAGTCAAAATTCAAAAATCCGGCGCGTTCACTTTTTTTATTTGTCCATTACGCTGTTATATGTGGAGTTTTGTGCGGATTGCATAAAAAATGTAGGAGGAGTTAAACAAGAAAGGTTTAACCTTTGTAGCCATGTAGCGCGAAAACTAGCTGGGAAACGAAGGGTGTGCCAATTCCCTTTATTTTGCAGAATCATCCAATAAACAAAGTGATGTGAAGTTTTTGAGTGTGGGACCAGTAGTTTGGTGGTTATAGGCCAAAACGCATTGTCCTTTGTTATAGCGCCCCCTAGTTGTTGAGGGGTCTGAATTTCTGGGTTTGAGTAGCGGTGCACATTCTGTACTTGGATACCTGATTCAATAGGTTCGTTACAAATCCGCATGGGCCGCCCAACGCGTTTTAGCGGAGAATAATAATTACCCGTAATAATAATAATAACTAGAACTGCAAGCAGTTATTAACGGGTTCCAAGCCCGTCTACGCTGCGTCCCCTTTGAGCATGTTCCTGGACTACAGCGTTCAACACCCTCATCCCACAGCATCTGGGCTTCAGCACACCCCTCATCACTTCCTCACCTCCTGACCACTGTTGGTCCGGGTCTGACAGACCACCTCTGATGTCATTACCCTCAGCACGGGCTCCCCTCAGGGCTGTGTCCGCAGCCCCCTGCTGTTTACTCTGATGACACACAACTGCACCCCCAGGTTCACCCCCAATCACATCATGAAGTTCGCAGTTGACACAAACTCATCAACAGCTCAGCTGTGGAGGTGGTTAGCAGCACCAAATTCCTCGGGGTGCACATCACGGACAACCTCACCTGGTCTGTAAACACCACATCTGGTGAGGAGGTTACAGAAGCGCTTGTATTTCCTGCGGAGGATGAGGAGAGCCCAACTGCCCCCGCCCATCCTCACAACCCTCTACACAAGTACCATAGAGAGCATTCTGACCATAGATATCCATAATAAAGGCTAGATGTCTTACGGCGGAGTCTCAAACGTCATCACCGGCGGCCATCTTGCCTCAGACAAGCTTTCTGGCGTGCTCTGTGGTACCTAATGTAAGGTGAGTGATCAGCACGAACACAAATACTCTTATCTCATTGAATTCTTGACGGATTTACAAACAGTTTGGTTTCTTACAAACGTTATGAACGTGGCTATAATTCTTGATGCTTGAACATGTCGAAATTGCAGATCTTCTTGTCGAAAAATGAATTAATCATGCAGCATAGTTGTGCATCACGGCTACTTGCGCAAGTTATCAAGCCTGAGACCACTGGTCAATTATATAGGTTTTACTGACACCAATAACGATTGTATGACAATTCATCTTTGGTGTAAATTTGAGGGAAATCAATCTCACAATGGTCCAAAAAGATAAATGTTCCCTTAATTTCCCCATGGTTATTATAAATAATTTTAATATACCAACTCTTATTTCAGGATTTGTTGTGCGACGGGCTCTGAAAAAGCTGTCCTGTGATGTCTGCCGTGCCAGCTTGGTAACAGATGCTGCATCTGCCATCAAGGACCAGAGCTACCACCTGCTGAAGTTAAAAAACAATGGAGGTCTGGTGATTCCATCAGAAGGCACAGTGATGGTAGTCAGGGCAGCAGAGTGGGTCATTCGTCAGACCTCATGTACCAGACGATCACAGGCCATCAAAGTGCTAGAGGTCGTGTACATTGTAAGGAAGAGGATAGGGTCAGAGGATGTGTTTGTGCTCAGAGAGCACATCGGAGAAACACAGTATGGCATAGACAGCCACCACCATACGCTGTTAACGTTGGTTGTGTCCTTGTTTTTTAAGTTAAGGCTGCACCAAATTGCCAAAATAACTAACCTTAGCTTACAGAGCAACAACATGCAACAGAAGCTCAATAAAACCGTCTTTTTCAAAGGGCATTAGCCAAGCTATGTTTTTTGGGTCATTTTTTAAATCTCTGTCTTCCATGTGTATACCATCACAGTAGTGTAGGTGGGGATTTCAACATGCTACATCTATATATACTTGTGAAGGGGACTATTGTACCAATTTTAATAGCAAATAAATTTCACTTTTATAATGGATTAAAAATAGGAACCTTTGTGTAATTACTCGTGATATATAATCCGAATAGTCTACATGAAACGTCAAAGTGTTACCTTTAATTTGAAACCTGGATTATGCTTCTACACCAAGAGGTTGCCACACAATAAGCCTTTTTTGTCAGTATTTCATATTTTATTATAACAGTAATATTCCTATTATAAAAGTATGTATGTAAATATAAATAAATTAGGACTGTGAAATAATTAATCACACCCAAATAAAAGTGTTTATATATATATATATAATGAATGTTCTTCATTTAGATTGACCTTTAAACCATTAATGCTATTACTCCTTTTCATATCTATCTATCTATCTATCTATCTATCTATCTATCTATCTATCTATCTATCTATCTATCTATCTATCTATCTATCTATCTATCTATCTATCTATCTATCTATCTATCTATCTATCTATCTATCTATTTATCCATATTATATCATAGTGTTACTTTTGGAATAAGTCTGATCCATATCTGAACTATGGATCTTTGCAAATGTTCTTGCCATTACTTCTACTTTTTCCTCATTTGTTACTGCTGTTCATTCTTCATGTTTTAGAACTGGATATGTTCTCTCTGGTCTATTTCCCTTCATTTTCTTAATCATTCCCCATACCTTAGCCATAGGAGTTGTTCTGCCCATTGAATCACAAAAATCTCTCCATTTTGTCTTCTTTGCCTTCTAAATAACTTTCCTTGCTTCTGTTTGATCTTTTTTACATTCAATATTTTTTTTTAAATTATATGTTCTTTTCAAAACTCTAAAAGCTATCCTCCCTCTTCAAGTTTCTGCTCTGCTTAGAAAATCACGGGATGTGACGTCACATCCTGTGATGTGCCCATATATGGGCAAAATGGCCGCCCTGTTCACAGTTCTGGATGGTCAGAGCTCTGGATGGTGAAAGCTGTGACCAGATCATAAAATTCATTAAATCGGTAAAAATCAACGGTTTGCTCTAAAATTCTGAAAATATTCACGTAAGTCCAAGAGTGCTTTATCTAACTTTGTGATTTTTTAAACGCCCATTGAAAAAAGCGTTTCAGAGAAAAAAAATATTAACCTTTATAGTCTTGCACATGTGAATTTCAAAGTCTTTTAAATAGTTCAAAATCGCCTGGATTTTTACCAAACTGAAGTACACATTAAGTCTGAATGTGCTTTACAAATAGTGGCCATTTTTATTGGGATTGAACAATATTTGTGGAAAATACATTTATTTCTCCATTTTACAAACTTTTAAAAAATCAGAGTGTGCAACTTTCAGAAACCTCAATACATGCAGTGAGAGAATTGTTACACCTTATTCAAGGAATACATCCTGAAAATCTGAGATCGTTACACCGCAAAATGGATTTTTGGTAATTTTTTGAAGTTTTGAAGGTTTTTTTCACACTTTTGGAAATAGGCCCCGCCCACTTGTTTCAATCAGTACCATATTTAATTCCTGAGTTAAGGGTTATGACTGGAAGGGGATGAAGAAGGTTTTGTAAAAATCCGATCAGCCATTCTTGCGTAGTAGATTTCTTGACATCACAGCGCCCCCTAGTGATGGACGATCCTCAAACGCGGGTCACATGTGCAAAATCTTATTTGGACTATGGGTTATGAAGGACATGTCAAAATCTGTTATGGTTTTAGAATAATCAGCAATTACATTTAGAGCTAGCTAGCTAACAATCACTTATTTTAGCGTTACTTTTCGAAAAAGTAAAAATTAAAAAATCCGCTGCGTTAACTTTTTTTATTTGTCCATGACACGCTTATATATGAAGTTTTGTGCAGATCGCACAAAAAATGTAGGTGGAGTTTAACAAGAAAGGTTTAACCTTTGTAGCCATGTAGCGCGAAAAGTAGCTGGGAAACGAAAGGTGTGCCAATTCCCTTTTTGATGCAGAAACATCCAGTAATCAAAGTGCTATCAAGTTTTTGAGTGTGGGACCAGTAGTTTGGTGGTTACAGGCCGAAACGCATTGTCCTTTGTTATAGCGCCCCCTAGTTGTTGAGGGGTCTGAATTTCTGGCTTTGAGTAGAGGCACACATTCTGTACTTTGATACCTGATTCAATAGGTTCGTTATAAATCTGCTTGGGCTGCACAACGCGTTTTAATTCCGTAATAATAATAATAATAATAATAACTAGAACTGCAAGCAGTTATTAACGGGTTCCAAGCCCACCCACGCACCGCCCCCTTGAGAATGTTCCTGGACTTCAGTTCAGCGTTCAACACCATCAAAACTGGAACATCTGGCCTTCAGCACACCTGTTCGCAACTGCATACTAGACTTCATCACCAACAGACCTCAGTTGGTCCGGGTCGGACAGAAAACCTCTGATGTCATCACCCTCAGCACGGGCTTTCCTCAGGGCTGCGTCCTGAGCCCCCTGCTGTTCACCCTGATGACACACGACTGTGTCCCCAGGTTCACCACCAATCACATCGTGAAGTTTGCAGACGACACGACGGTGGTGGGCCTGATTAGAGACGACAACGACCAGGAGCAGGACTAGGACTGATCCTGAACGTGGAGAAAACGAAGGAGATCATCATGGACTTCAGGAAGGAATGGCCTCGCCATGCTCCACTTCTCATTAACAGCTCAGCTGTGGAGGTGGTCAGCAGCAATAAATTCCTCGGGGTGCACATAACACACAACCTCAGCTGGTTTGTGAACACCATGTCACTGGAGAAGAGGGCACAGAAGCGCTTGCACTTACTGCGGAGGATGAGGAGAGACCACCTGTCCCCGCCCATCCTCACGACCTTCTACAGCAGCACCATCTATCTGCTCCCCACTCCCTTCCAATTAAGCATGTCATTATATTTATTACTTTCTTGCATTTGTCTAAAAAAAGTAGATGCAATGCAGTTTTGCATTGCATTACATTGAAATGACTGTTGTCATTTCAGCTTTTAACTTTTTGTTTTTTCTATTTTTTCTTCATAGTAGGTACACCTGATCTGACGTTCTGTTAACTGTGACATCATCCAGAGAAGACAGATCACCCGCTATTACCATCTAATGTAGAACAGATTACTGGATCAATGTGTGCTTCTGTGCTTGTTTGTCTCTCTTGTTGTGTCTCTGCTCTGTATTCTGTAACCCCAGTCGGTCGAGGCAGATGACCGTTCATACTGAGCCCGGTTCTGCTGGAGGTTTTTCCTTCCCGCTAATGGGTGGGTTTTTTTTTCGACTGTCGCTTCATGCTTGCTCAGTATGAGGGATTGCTGCAAAGCCATGGACAATGCAGACGTCTCTCCCTGTAGCTCTATGCTTCTCCAGGAGTAAATGCTGCTTGTAGGGACTTTGAAGCAATCAACTGGTTCCCTTATATAGGAAATTTTTGACCAATCTGTATAATATGATTGATTTTGACTTTGTAAAGTGCCTCGAGATGACATGTTTCATGAATTGGCGCTATATAAATACAATTGAATTGAATTGAATAGAGTCCATCTGTTAAACCTTTTCTGCGTCGCACAAAGACACGATGGTTGGAACCAAAGATCTCAACTTTGGACTCATCAGACCAAAGCACAGATTTCCACTGGTCTAATGTCCATTCCTTGTGTT
Source organism: Fundulus diaphanus (assembly GCA_037039145.1). Taxonomy (NCBI): domain Eukaryota; kingdom Metazoa; phylum Chordata; class Actinopteri; order Cyprinodontiformes; family Fundulidae; genus Fundulus; species Fundulus diaphanus. Next base: position 32,127,779 of record CM073127.1, on the reverse strand, counting down.
CTTTAGCCCAAGCAATTCTCTTCTACTTGTTGCCTGTCCTTAGCAGTGGTTTCCTAGCAGCTGTTTTACCATGAAGGCCTGATTCACACAGTCTCCTAACAGTTGTTCTAGAGATGTGTCTGCTGCTAGAACTCTGTGTGGCATTGACCTGGTCTCTAATCTGAGCTGCTGTCAACCTGCGATTTCTGAGGCTGGTGACTAGGATGAATTTATCCTCCACAGCAGAGGTGACTCTTGGTCTTCCTTTCCTGGGGCGGTCCTCGTGTGAGCCAGTTTCTTTGTAGCGCTTTATGGTTTTTGCGACTGCACTTGGGGACACTTTCAAAGTTTTCCCAATTTTTCGGACTGAATGACCTTCAGTTCTTAAAGTAATTATGGCCACTTGTTTTTCTTTACTTAGCTGCTTTTTTCTTGCCATAATACAAATTCTAACAGTTTATTCAGTAGGACTATAAGCTGTGTATCCACTTGACTTCTGCACAACACAACTGATGGTCCCAACCCCATATAAGAGGCAAGACATCCCACTTATTAAACCTGACAGGGGACACCTGTGAAGGGAAAACCATTTCAGGTGACTATCTCTTGAAGCTCATTAAGAGAATGCCAAGAGTGTACGAAGCAGTAATCAAAGCAAAAGGTGGCTACTTTGAAGAACCTAGAATATAAGACATATTTTCAGTTGTTTCACACTTTTTTGTTAAGTATATAATTCCACATGTGTTAATTCATAGTTTTGATGCCTTTAGTGTGAATCTACAATTGTCATAGTTATGAAAATTAAGAAAACTCTTTGAAGGAGAAGGTGTGTCTAAACCACCTCCTCCATTACCATCTGGTACGCTGGTGCCACCGCCAAAGACAAGAGCAGACTGCAGCGTGTCATCCGGTCTGCAGAGAAGGTGATTGGCTGCAATTTTCCATCTCTCCAGGACCTGTAAGCCTCTAGGACTCTGAGGCGTGCAGGGAAGATTGTGGCCGATTTTGTGACACCCCAGTCACAAAATATTTCAGACACTTCCCTCTGGCAGGAGGCAGCGGTCCATCAGGACCAAAACCTCACGACACAAAAACAGTTTTTTCCCATCCGCTACCAGCCTTATTAACACGGCCCAGAGGCCCCGTGACCCTTGACTCTGCCTCTCTCCCCTGTTCAGGTCCTACAAGCTACACCAACGTAGCATCTCCAGACCTTCTGCGTTACATTAACGCACAGTCTACCGTGTATATAGCTTTCTGTGTATATATATATATATATATATATATATATATATATATATATATATATATATATATATATGTGTATATATATATATATATATATATATTTAAGCTATATACACAGACACCGATCTACAGACAACAGCAATTATCAACAAAAAGAAATCAACAAAAAAACCTAATCACCCTCAGCACGGGCTTCCCCCCCCACTCCCCACAAATCATGTCTATCCAGTAATTTAGGACCATTTTGTTTGTTTTTGGTGTTTAATGTACTTTTCTCTACTTCCATCGCTGTACCCATTAGCACATATTGTGTTTATGCCGGAAAACTGTAACTGTAAAGCATGAGGATGATCTATCATAAAATCTTACTTATGGAAGGTAATTCCCCAGGATCTGGTTCCTAGTGTCCTTTTATTTGCGCACCCATAAGCGGAGTAAAAGTCGGGCTTCCTGGGACGTAGCTCTGGAAGTTTGCTTACTTTCAATACAAAATCGAAATTATTTATTAAGTTAGACAATAATTTAATTCAATCAATTAGTCCCATGTAGCCCCTAAAGGGGTGACGTTTTCAGTCAGTTGATTTATCTGGAAATCGGGTGAGAATTCACCGGATTCAGAGTGTCTGAAAACATAAAGTACATTTTCCTGTAATGACTTGTATTCTGTCTGACTGCAGCTTGGTCTGACCTAAGATGGCCGCTCTGTCGGCACGCCTCTCAACCGAGGACGCGGCGTCTACGTATTCATGTCTGTGTTCTCTATGGTCTGACCTAAGATGGCAGCTTGGTCTGACCTAAGATGGCTGCTTTGACGTCACTTCCTGTGATGTGCCCAAATATGGGCAAAATGGCCGCCCTGTTCACAGCTGTGGAGTTAGAGCTCTGGATGAGAGCTGTGAACTGATCACAAACTTCATAAATTCGTTAATAATCAACGGTTTGCTCTAAAATTCTGAAAATATTCATGGATCTCAAAGAGTGCTTTATCTAACCACAGGATTTTTTTTATGGTCATTAAAAAAATGGATTCAGAAAAATAAAATATTAAACTTTATAGTCTTGTACCATTTATTTTCAAAGTCATGTAAATTGGTCAAACTCGCCTGGATTTTTACCAAACTGAAATCCATGTTTATTCTGCATGTGCTTTACAAATAGAGGCCATATTTTGGGGGGTTGAACAATATTTGTGGAAAATACATTGATTTCTCCATTTTACAAACTTTTAAAAATTCAGAGTGTAGCACTTCAAAGAAAAACAATACATGCAGTGAGAGAATTGTTACACCTTATTCACGCAATACATCCTGAAAATCTGGGATCAAAAAATTGATTTTAAAGCATTTTTTATTCTTTACTTTATTGCTTTTATTATTCTCCAGGTGTTTTAACACTTTTGGAAATAGGCCCCGCCCACTTGTTTTAATCATTACCATATTTAATACCTGAGTTCAGGGGTATGACTGGAAGGGGATGAAGAAGGTTTTGTAAAAATCCGATCAGCCATTCTTGCGTAGTAGATTTCTTGACATTACAGCGCCCCCTAGTGATGGACGATCCTCAAACACGGGTCACATGTGCAAAATCTTATTTGGACTATGTGTTATGAAGGACATGTCAAAATCTGTTATGGTTTTAGAATAATCAGCAATTACATTTAGAGCTAGTTAGCTAACAATCACTTATTTTAGCGTTACTTTTCGAAAAAGTCAAAATTCAAAAATCCGGCGCGTTCACTTTTTTTATTTGTCCATTACGCTGTTATATATGGAGTTTTGCGCGGATTGCATAAAAAATGTAGGAGGAGTTTAACAAGAAAGGTTTAACCTTTGTAGCCATGTAGCGCGAAAACTAGCTGGGAAACGAAGGGTGTGCCAATTCCCTTTATTTTGCAGAATCATCCAATAAACAAAGTGATGTGAAGTTTTTGAGTGTGGGACCAGTAGTTTGGTGGTTATAGGCCAAAACGCATTGTCCTTTGTTATAGCGCCCCCTAGTTGTTGAGGGGTCTGAATTTCTGGGTTTGAGTAGCGGTGCACATTCTGTACTTGGATACCTGATTCAATAGGTTCGTTACAAATCCGCATGGGCCGCCCAACGCGTTTTAGCGGAGAATAATAATTACCCGTAATAATAATAATAAATAATTTAAAAACAATAGAAAAACAATAGGGTTCTCTGCTCACAGAGCAGACGAACGGCATAGCCGTTCGCCTGCGCTGCGGGCTTCGAACCCTAATAATAATAAACTAGAACTGCAAGCAGTTATTAACGGGTTCCAAGCCCACCCACGCACCGCCCCCTTGAGCATGTTCCTGGACTTCAGTTCAGCGTTCAACACCATCAAAACTGGAACATCTGGGCTTCAGCACACCTGTTCGCAACTGCCTACTAGACTTCATCACCAACAGACCTCAGTTGGTCTGGGTCGGACAGAAAACCTCTGATGTCATCACCCTCAGCACGGGCTTTCCTCAGGGCTGCGTCCTGAGCCCCCTGCTGTTCACCCTGATGACACACGACTGTGTCCCCAGGTTCACCACCAATCACATCGTGAAGTTTGCAGACGACACGACGGTGGTGGGCCTGATTAGAGACAACAACGACCAGGACCAGGACCAGGACTGATCCTGAACGTGGAGAAAACGAAGGAGATCATCATGGACTTCAGGAAGAAATGGCCTCGCCATGCTCCACTTCTCATTAACAGCTCAGCTGTGGAGGTGGCCAGCAGCAATAAATTCCTCGGGGTGCACATAACACACAACCTCAGCTGGTTTGTGAACACCATGTCACTGGAGAAGAGGGAACAGAAGCGCTTGCACTTACTGCGGAGGATGAGGAGAGCCCACCTGTCCCCGCCCATCCTCACGACCTTCTACAGCAGCACCATCTATCTGCTCCCCACTCCCTTCCAATTAAGCATGTCATAATATTTATTACTTTCTTGCATTTGTCTAAAAAAAGTAGATGCAATGCAGTTTTGCATTGCATTACATTGAAATGACTGTTGTCATTTCAGCTTTTAACTTTTTGCTCTCTCTTTTTTCTTCATAGTAGGTACACCTGATCTGACGTTCTGTTAACTGTGACATCATCCAGAGAAGACAGATCACCCGCTATTACTATCTAATGTAGAACAGATTACTGGATCAATGTGTGCTTCTGTGCATGTTTGTCTCTCTTGTTGTGTCTCTGCTCTGTATTCTTTAACCCCCAGTCGGTCGAGGCAGATGACCGTTCATACTGAGCCCGGTTCTGCTGGAGGTTTTTCCTTCCCGCTAATGGGTGGTTTTTTTTTTCGACTGTCGCTTCATGCTTGCTCAGTATGAGGGATTGCTGCAAAGCCATGGACAATGCAGACGTCTCTCCCTGTAGCTCTATGCTTCTCCAGGAGTGAATGCTGCTTGTCGGGATTTTGAAGCAATCAACTGGTTCCCTTATATAGGAAATTTTTGACCAATCTGTATAATATGATTGATTTTGACTTTGTAAAGTGCCTCGAGATGACATGTTTCATGAATTGGCGCTATATAAATACAATTGAATTGAATTGAATAGAGTCCATCTGTTAAACCTTTTCTGCGTCGCACAAAGACACGATGGTTGGAACCAAAGATCTCAACTTTGGACTCATCAGACCAAAGCACAGATTTCCACTGGTCTAATGTCCATTCCTTGTGTTCTTTAGCCCAAACAATTCTCTTCTACTTGTTGCCTGTCCTTAGCAGCTGTTTTACCATGAAGGCCTGATTCACACAGTCTCCTAACAGTTGTTCTAGAGATGTGTCTGCTGCTAGAACTCTGTGTGGCATTGACCTGGTCTCTAATCTGAGCTGCTGTCAACCTGCGATTTCTGAGGCTGGTGACTAGGATGAATTTATCCTCCACAGCAGAGGTGACTCTTGGTCTTCCTTTCCTGGGGCGGTCCTCGTGTGAGCCAGTTTCTTTGTAGCGCTTGATGGTTTTTGCGACTGCACTTGGGGACACTTTCAAAGTTTTCCCAATTTTTCGGACTGAATGACCTTCAGTTCTTAAAGTAATTATGGCCACTTGTTTTTCTTTACTTAGCTGCTTTTTTCTTGCCATAATACAAATTCTAACAGTTTATTCAGTAGGACTATAAGCTGTGTATCCACTTGACTTCTGCACAACACAACTGATGGTCCCAACCCCATATAAGAGGCAAGACATCCCACTTATTAAACCTGACAGGGGACACCTGTGAAGGGAAAACCATTTCAGGTGACTATCTCTTGAAGCTCATTAAGAGAATGCCAAGAGTGTACGAAGCAGTAATCAAAGCAAAAGGTGGCTACTTTGAAGAACCTAGAATATAAGACATATTTTCAGTTGTTTCACACTTTTTTGTTAAGTATATAATTCCACATGTGTTAATTCATAGTTTTGATGCCTTTAGTGTGAATCTACAATTGTCATAGTTATGAAAATTAAGAAAACTCTTTGAAGGAGAAGGTGTGTCTAAACCACCTCCTCCATTACCATCTGGTACGCTGGTGCCACCGCCAAAGACAAGAGCAGACTGCAGCGTGTCATCCGGTCTGCAGAGAAGGTGATTGGCTGCAATTTTCCATCTCTCCAGGACCTGTAAGCCTCTAGGACTCTGAGGCGTGCAGGGAAGATTGTGGCCGATTTTGTGACACCCCAGTCACAAAATATTTCAGACACTTCCTTCTGGCAGGAGGCAGCAGTCCATCAGGACCAAAACCTCACGACACAAAAACAGTTTTTTCCCATCCGCTACCAGGCTTATTAACACGGCCCAGAGGCCCCGTGACACTTGACTCTGCCTCTCTCCCCTGTTCAGGTCCTACAAGCTACACCAACGTAGCATCTCCAGACCTTCTGCGTTACATTAACGCACAGTCTACCGTGTATATAGCTTTCTGTGTGTATATATATATACACACACAGCGTTCACTGAGCGAGAGGCGGGTTACACCCTGGCAATCTGTCACAGGGCAACACAGAGACAGACAGGACAAACAACCATTCTTGCACACACTCACACCTAAGGACAATTTAGAGAAGCCAATTAAACTAACAGTCATGTTTTTGAACTGTGGGAGGAAGCCAGCGTACCCGGAGTGAACCTACGCATGCACAGGTAGAACATTCAAACTTCATGCAGAAAGACCCAGAGGATTTGAAAGACTTAGGAGGATTTGAAAGACCCGGGAGGATTTGAAAGACCCGGGAGGATTTGAAAGACCCAGGTGATTGAACCCAGAAGGCAACAACACTTCTCACTGCTTCACTGTGCAGCCTCTGTTTATGACAGTATCATGTAAATCTTAGGCACAAATAAAGTGTTACCAAAACAAAAGTAATTTGTATAGTAAGTATAACAACCACTGACTTTAAAGTTACCTGTGAAACGTTTTCACACAGCCAAACTGCTTGTTGTTGCAACCAAATGCTATGGGGTTCTGTGTGAGAACGGAGTAGCAAGATGGCGGCCAGTGACCTCCCCTAGTGACTGGCCGCCATCTTGCTACTCCCTACTCTCACACTTTTGCAAATAGGCCCTGCCCACTTGTTTCAATTGTGTTCATAAACAGACACAATAAAAAATGCAAAAAGCATCATGCTAACCTTTACAATTAGGCTTATTGGATTTTACTACTTAATAACTCTCTGTCACAGCCTCTAACCTGCTGGTGATACACTTGGGCCTGGTGTCTCCTGGCTGGCTTCTCCAGGTTGGTCACTGCTGCAGGGTTCTGTCTGGTCCTGGTCTGGCCCTGGTTTTTGCCTCTTTAAGAAGAACTGTGAGATATTCTCTTTTCTCTGCATTTGGGCTCTACACAAAATAAGGCAGCCTGGTATTTAGACTCCATGACTGTATGGCAAAGACAACACTATTTTAAATATTATTTAAACAATAGTTTTTAGTTTTCTGTAGCTAGCTAAAATAATACTAAATTAAAAATAGATTAATTAAATTAATTAATATAACTAGTTAGGTTATAATTCAAAGCTTTCATACGACATAGCCTATTTACATTTCAGTCATTATAAACTTAACAATGGTTTTTCACATATTCTTACCACACACATTTCAAGCAAGAGCTGGGAGATATATCCTGGCCAAATTAATAAAACATTACAGGGCAGCATGTGCACTGAAACATATGTTAAAAGAATCTGTCTAAAACACGATCTATCAGCACTAGCATGGCTAATATAATAAACGAGGCACTACGGACGGAGCGGTGCACAACCATTTTTTTTTTCTTTTTAGAAATGTATGACAAGTGCCGCCTCTCATTAGGAAGGTAACACAGCGGTTACCGCTGAGCTGTAAAATGTTGTAAATACCTGCAAAACTCCTCAACGGTGTACTCTAAAGCCGCGGGTGTGTTTTGGATCAAGCAGGAACCACATGTCAGCTTAACCAATGAACAGCGTCAGTGCGCAGCATGTAGGCTGCTACTGCATGGGCTGCCTTCAGGGACAGTCGGAAATTACAGTTTTCCTGGCAAATCTTTGCCGATCTCATAAGTATTATATGTTAAAATTACCATTTCCAGTGGGGTGGCAGTAGGGGGTGGCAAGGGCTCTGTTGGGGGTGGCAAATGCCACCCCTGCCACCCCTCTGGCTCCGCAACTAGCTACATTCAATGTAAAGCTTATGTATATAAGTGTGTGTGTGTGTAAAAAATCCATATATAATCAAATACTGCCATCTACTGGAAATTTTAAATCCCTACATGGGCACATTTCGGAAATGTTATTCTCTTTAAATTCATAAATAAATTCTTTAAAAATATACAGTTTGCTCTAAAATTCTTCCAATATTATATATATATTCAATTTATTTATTTATATAGCGCCAAATCATGAAACATGTCATCTCAAGGCACTTTACAAAATCAAGTTCAATCATATTATACAGATTGGGTCAGATTATACAGATTGAATAAAATGTCCTATATAAGGAAACCAGTTGATTGCATCAAAGTCCCGACAAGCATATATATATATATATATATATATATATATATATATATATATATATATATATATATATATTTAAGCTATATACACAGACACCGATCTATAGACAACAGCAATTATCAACAAAAAGAAATCAACAAAAAACCTAATCACCCTCAGCACGGGCTTCCCCCCCCACTCCCCACAAATCATGTCTATCCAGTAATTTAGGACCATTTTGTTTGTTTTTGGTGTTTAATGTACTTTTCTCTACTTCCATCGCTGTACCCATTAGCACATATTGTGTTTATGCCGGAAAACTGTAACTGTAAAGCATGAGGATGATCTATCATAAAATCTTACTTATGGAAGGTAATTCCCCAGGATCTGGTTCCTAGTGTCCTTTTATTTGCGCACCCATAAGCGGAGTAAAAGTCGGGCTTCCTGGGACGTAGCTCTGGAAGTTTGCTTACTTTCAATACAAAATCGAAATTATTTATTAAGTTAGACAATAATTTAATTCAATCAATTGGTCCCATGTAGCCCCTAAAGGGGTGACGTTTTCAGTCAGTTGATTTATCTGGAAATCGGGTGAGAATTCACCGGATTCAGAGTGTCTGAAAACATAAAGTACATTTTCCTGTAATGACTTGTATTCTGTCTGACTGCAGCTTGGTCTGACCTAAGATGGCCGCTCTGTCGGCACGCCTCTCAACCGAGGACGCGGCGTCTACGTATTCATGTCTGTGTTCTCTATGGTCTGACCTAAGATGGCAGCTTGGTCTGACCTAAGATGGCTGCTTTGACGTCACTTCCTGTGATGTGCCCAAATATGGGCAAAATGGCCGCCCTGTTCAAACCTCTGCAGTCAGAGCTCTGGATGATGAAAGCTGCGAACTGATCACAAACTTCATAAATTCGTTAATAATCAACGGTTGGCTCTAAAATTCTGAAAATATTCATGGATCTCAAAGAGTGCTTTATCTAACCACAGGATTTTTTTTATGGTCATTAAAAAAATGGATTCAGAGAAATAAAATATTAAACTTTATAGTCTTGTACCATTTATTTTCAAAGTCTTGTAAATTGGTCAAACTCGCCTGGATTTTTACCAAACTGAAATCCATGTTTATTCTGCATGTGCTTTACAAATAGAGGCCATATTTTGGGGGGTTGAACAATATTTGTGGAAAATACATTGATTTCTCCATTTTACAAACTTTTAAAAATTCAGAGTGTAGCACTTCAAAAAAAAACAATACATGCAGTGAGAGAATTGTTACACCTTATTCACAGAATACATCCTGAAAATCTGGGATCAAAAAATTGATTTTAAAGCATTTTTTATTCTTTACTTTATTGTTTTTATTATTCTCCAGGTTTTTTAACACTTTTGGAAATAGGCCCCGCCCACTTGTTTTAATAATTACCATATTTAATACCTGAGTTCAGGGGTATGACTGGAAGGGGATGAAGAAGGTTTTGTAAAAATCCGATCAGCCATTCTTGCGTAGTAGATTTCTTGACATCACAGCGCCCCCTAGTGATGGACGATCCTCAAACGCGGGTCACATGTGCAAAATCTTATTTGGACTATGGGTTATGAAGGACATGTCAAAATCTGTTATGGTTTTAGAATAATCAGCAATTACATTTAGAGCTAGCTAGCTAACAATCACTTATTTTAGCGTTACTTTTCGAAAAAGTCAAAATTCAAAAATCCGGCGCGTTCACTTTTTTTATTTGTCCATTACGCTGTTATATGTGGAGTTTTGCGCGGATTGCATAAAAAATGTAGGAGGAGTTAAACAAGAAAGGTTTAACCTTTGTAGCCATGTAGCGCGAAAACTAGCTGGGAAACGAAGGGTGTGCCAATTCCCTTTATTTTGCAGAATCATCCAATAAACAAAGTGATGTGAAGTTTTTGAGTGTGGGACCAGTAGTTTGGTGGTTATAGGCCAAAACGCATTGTCCTTTGTTATAGCGCCCCCTAGTTGTTGAGGGGTCTGAATTTCTGGGTTTGAGTAGCGGTGCACATTCTGTACTTGGATACCTGATTCAATAGGTTCGTTACAAATCCGCATGGGCCGCCCAACGCGTTTTAGCGGAGAATAATAATTACCCGTAATAATAATAATAATAATAATAATAAATAATTTAAAAACACTAGAAAAACAATAGGGTTCTCTGCTCACAGAGCAGACGAACGGCATAGCCGTTCGCCTGCGCTGCGGGCTTGGAACCCTAATAATTTAAAAACACTAGAAAAACAATAGGGTTCTCTGCTCACAGAGCAGACGAACGGCATAGCCGTTCGCCTGCGCTGCGGGCTTGGAACCCTAATAATAATAATAATAAATAATTTAAAAACACTAGAAAAACAATAGGGTTCTCTGCTCACAGAGCAGACGAACGGCATAGCCGTTCGCCTGCGCTGCGGGCTTGGAACCCTAATTATCACATTCACTATTATGTTTGGTTATTATGTCGATCAATCATTCTGGTCCTATTCTCAATCTCCATCTTTCTAAGTATATACAGTAACTATACTGTTAATATACAGTAGCCTATTGTTGCAAACCCTGTTCTCCTTTCTTTCCATTTTATCTTAAAACCAGGCAAAGTGAAACAGCCTTTTCCCTAGACCTGGCTACAGTACTCCTTGGGGTTGGAGCAGCGGTGTGGGAAGTCTATTGTAGTGTGGTAACAAGTCCTTTGTGTGACATTTTCCTCTGTTGACATTCAGATGGGAATAGGAAGACGGGCTTGTGAACGTCACTTTCTGTGACATGTGAAGGTAAAGGGTATTAAGACTAAGGACAAGGGTATTTTAATGCGCGCAGGGAAGGACATTTGCACAGAACGTGACAAGGACACGCTATGGTGGAACTGTGCTCTTTCATATTTACCTCTATAACATTATGCTATACACCAGGTTGAATCTGTATTCACTGTCTTAAAAGCCATTGAGGTATAAAAAAGCCATTGAGGTCTAAGAAGTGGGCTGACAGTGCATGGTCTACTGGGAGTCCACAGTGAAAAGGCGTATATTGGATATTTGTATTCATACACATATTTTTCTAAAGATACGTTGTTTTATTTATTGATTTATTTCTGCTTAATAGAGTATATTGGTTCTTGCAATATAGTAACATCTGACCTGTATGTCGTTCAAGTGTTGAACAACAGTGTCCTATATAACTTTCTAGGTGATGAATGAGCTTGAATTGACTGACAGGTTTTACTTGCTTTTACTTTCCAGATGAATCTAAGGGAAATGCAGGTGAAGAACAGAGTGTGCGCTGTGGCTCTCACTGACTCTGCGCATAACATTTGGCATCAGGAGACCACCAAAGGGACACAGGACTGGATGCAGCAGGTAAAAAGAAAAATACATGAGTGCATACTCAAATATGCAGTCACATACAAAAGCTAATATATAATATATAATAATAAATGAAGACTATGCAAAGTGCATGGGCCAATCCATGATCCTTCTTCTTAACCTTTAAATGGTGACGCTCAGAAACACCGCTTACTAAATAAAGCCAGACCTTTGCAGTCCTGGACAATTATTACTGGAGTGTTATGTCTGTCCTTTTTTTTTTTTTTAAATATAACCATCTTTCACTTTCTCCTTGGGAGCATCTCAATGAATAACTGAGGGCATGTCTGTGTGTACAGCTTTACGTGTATTTTTGATATTTTTTTCTTTTTAGATGTGCCTGGGTAACAGCGTACGCAATGGAATGAAAGTGCACGCATGCATTTTTTGTGGGGTCCATTTGTGGCTTCATATGAGAATTTGCCCTTTCTGGTGTGACCTCTGTGCCATATGCATCACCTGGGCTCACTCAGTATGCACATACAGATGAGGAATAGCCAAGACCAAAGGAGCTGGAGATGCAAATGTCATGTGTTCTCCCTGTCACACACACAGACACACACACACCTACCCCGTACCTGTATTTGTATTACATTATTTTTTTATACTCATGGCCTTTTGCTTCTGTATTTCATCTTCAAAAATGTCTACCTGTTCTGTGTCTGTTTGTAGAAGCTGTGGTTGTTTGATTTTATATCATGATGGGGGCCAAAACCTATTAGGACATACTATAAGCTAAGGGGATTTGCTGTTAATATGGAGACCAAGTTGTGTTCCTGTAAAGTGCAAAGATTTTGTAGGAGCTTAAGACTGTCATCATAGCATTACTGTTAGGGGTTAGGTTCTAGTTGTTGATCCAATGAAAGGCTAATGGCATGTATTCAGGTGTTTATAGATGAAACCAGATTTTATTTTCTTTCTGTCTCATATAAAAAAGTCTAAACGTTCCCTTTGTCTGGGCAGTCTGGTTTACACTGTCAATATAAGTTTATTTATTTAGCCTATTAAAAACAGAAGTTGACCAAAGTGCTTTACATTACAATCAAGCGAAAACAATAAAAAAAGATAAACAAAGAGGAAACTAACAAAGATATTTACCACAGGATCATTTAAATAATTATTTTCCTTTTCCAAATGTTAGAATGAGAAAGTGTTTTACTCTCTTCAAATTCAGCAGCACATACATTTCTTTAGTATTTGATAGATTTAAACAGTATAACTTTGGTTATATCATTTGGGTTTCCTTCCACAAGCTCCTCACGGTACCTGGCTGGAATTTGGCCCCATTCCTGCTAACAGAACTGCTGTAACTAAGACAGGTGTGTTGCACACACCATGCCTTTCTCACACATTGCTATAGGGAACTGAGATCAGAGGTTTCTCACAGACACTCAAATACATTGACTTTGTTGTCCTTAATCTATTTTTTAAATCATGTAGTAGTATGCTTCAGATTATTGGCCATTTAGAAGTTTCATTCAAATTCTTGGATTACCTCTTCATATGTTGCTTCAATATTTCCGCATACTGGTCTTTCCTCATAATGCCACATATTTTGTGAAGTACACCAAAGACTGCAGCATCAAAACACCCCCATCACATGATACTACCACCCCCATACTTCACAGTTGTCATAGTGATATCAGGCATGTAAGGTCTCCCTTTATCTTCCAAATGCTTTGATTGTTGATATTGTAAAATACTTCGAGTTTAGCCTCATTAGACCACAGGACATGTCTACAAAATGATGGTCTTTGTCTCTGAGTGTATTTATAAATTGTAATGTGGGTTTTTATGTTGATTTTGGAGAAATGGCTTTTTCCTCCTTGTGTGGCCTTCTGGGCCATGTTGGTAGTGGCCTAGTTTAACTCTGATTGAAGAAACCTTTGACCGTCTTTTGTCAAAATCTTTAGAAGCTCTTTTTACTGTTGTTATAGGTTTGATACACAAGTTTTGCATGAAATAACGTTAATTGTGTGAGACACAGACGCTGTCTCCTTCCTGAATGGTGTGTTCGCTGGAATTTTCTCGTGGTGTTTATACTTGCATATTGTTTGGACAGATGACCAGGGCACATTCGGGTATCTGCAAAGTGTTTTTGCTCAGTCTCTTTCCCTTTCTTTCATATTGTTGAACCATAACTCAGGCAAGCGAGGCCTGCAGTGGTTTAGATGTTTTTTTCTGGGTTATTTTGTGAGCTCCTAGACCAGTAACTAATTAAAGTGCTACTTTGTTGGGTCTGCAACACCTTTGGAGATTTACCTCATTTCCATTTATTTTTTCATTTTGTGAAAAATGGCTCTCTATATGGTTTGCTAGACTGATAAAGCCTTAAAAACAACTTTGTATGAATTCCCAGGCTGATGGAGGCCAGGGACTATTTTCTCCTCTATTCTTCTTTAGATCTGGGAATGATCCGTTCCTTTTCGAGATCTTTTAGCCTACTTCATGTTGTCAGATAGGTCCATTTAAGTGGCTTTTTGATTCTACCAGTCTCGCCGTAATCTGGTCTGGGTGTGGCAAGTGACACATAAGCAAAAAATGTGGTTAATGAGTTATTTAGAAAATAAACATGGAGACAGGGTAGAGGCAAGGCATAATTGGAAAACTTCTTTTTGTATCTACTCAAGCAATCTTTGTGTTAGAATATTTGTTTGATTTGAAACTTAAATGTGACCAAACAGCAAAATGGGAAAAATAATCATCTTGGGTGTCAAATACTAATTCACTGTCTGGTAGATGAAACCACAAGTTAGTTATTATTAAAAACACTTGGTTCATTTTTGTCTCAGTTTTGTGTGTGTGTGTGTGTGTGTTTTATCATGTGACTGGAATTTAGATATAAATGTCATTTCTGCTTTACAGGCCACAGTTTACCGTGTAGAAATTTTAAACTTAATATGAGTGCTATGGACAGCGGTTCCACCAAAGTTGAGTTTGAACGGGGACTGATATAGAAGGGTGTTCTTTGTATACCCTGATTCCTGATGTTTGTGATTATTTACATTCACATTTGTGTGTACTTTTATTTTGGCAAATCTTAGAAAAATAAACCAAACAGAACAGAGGTATCAACAGCTAGCTGGATCTGACATGTAAGCAGTACTTTGTAAGAAGTATGGACAAAATCACACACAGGGAGGACGGCTTGCATGCCGCGTCACATCCAAGAGAGATGTTAGCATTGAATCGGAGTTACGCTGTAGGTGGTGTATAGATATGGGTGCCCATATGAGTAGGTGCATGTGAGGTCGGGGCACCCCAGCCAGGTTGTTCTCTGTTCTCGTCAGACAGAGATAATTCCCTCCCTTGGGGTTCAAGAGGTCGTTGGATGGCAGGATGGAGCGATCAGAAGAGTAGAAGAGAGAAGATGGGATTTAGAGATCAGTGCCTGCTGAGCCAGGTTACAAAGACCAGATGGGTCAGACATAGGGCACCTGACGTCACAGCAAGGGCATAAAATACAGAGTGAAGCTGAAACAAAAGAAGAAACGGTAGCGAGAGAGACATTTTCTCCAATGACTGACAGAAAAAGAAAAAAGAAATTGTGAGAAATGTTCAATTATTTAAATCCCGTTGACTGTTACTGAGAAATAGTGGAGCAGTGGAAAAAGAAAAACAAAAAGACAGGTACAATCTGAATGGAGTAAATTCAGATGGAGGAGAGGGAATAAACTGATGTATGTGGAGGTAGATGAATAGCACTGAGAGAAGAAGTGAGTTTGAGAGAGAAATCCGAATGATGGTGTACAGCTGGCAGCCTGTCACAGTCTCCAAGGTGTCTCCTGTCACTGTGCTGGCCTGCTGTCACACTCTAGTGGCCTGCCCAGAGCACGCACACACACAAACATACATACACATACATACACACACACACACACAGACAAACACACATATATATATATATATATATATATATATATATATATATATATATATATATATATATATATATATATACACACACACAATCCGAGAGAGTATCACTGTGGTCATGAATAAAGCATCCTAATCCACAGAGATTATACAGCAACTGGAGAAGATGGGAGAGGCAGCTTTAGAGAAAGTGAGCAAGAACTGTTCCTCGGGACTTTTTCCTGAGTAGTTAGCTTGAAGGTTGTCGTGTTTGTTATAGTTTAGGAGACTTTTAGGCACTGAGCTGCTACCTTTTGGCTTTCTGTTTGCTCTCAGAATGAAAGAGTGAACATATTTTATTTTGCAACTGAATGAAAGGGATTTTGAGTCATTGAGGGGAAATGACCAGTGCATGTTTATGTTTGCGTTCATCTATTGGTTGCTGGAGATCTTCATAGATATCAAGTCCTTTTCCTGCCGTCAATGAGCAGTTTGGTCTTCAGCTCTTCATCCCTAGACACTGACCTTCCCATTCACCCCTGAGAAGCTTTTTGGGCATTTTTATATAATGCAAGGAAGTGCTTTAAGCAAGATATGGTTCTCAGATATTATAGGCAATCACACCATCAGCCATGGTTGGTGACAACCATGTGTTTATGTCTTTCAGTCTAAACTCTATCCTGAAACGGGAAGTGGATTTCACATACAGATGCAATTTTTTTCCCAATTTCATAAATGGAAGTATACTCTTTGTCCAAACTCGAAGTTGTTTAAAAGATAGTGCCAGGTCAGAGCAGTTCTGTACTGTTTTCCCCCTCAGGTTGGTGTAGCTTTGAGTTTAAGTAATACCTTTGAACATAAGATGAAATTAAGATGGTTCAAACAATTATTGTGGTTGACTACACATGCCTTGTTATCCTGTTAGCTGCTTTTAGCACTTAACTTGACTCAAAGCAGTAGGACATGGGTCTTAAACTCCAGTCCTCAAAGTCCAATGACCTGCAACTTTTATATATGTATTTGCTTCTACAAACCTGAGTCAAATAGTCAGGTCATTAACAGGGCTCTGGAGAACTTGACTGCATTCTGAGGATGTAATTCAGCCATTTGATTCACGTATGTTGGATAAGGGACACATCTAAAAGTTGTAAGACGCTGGACCTCGAGGACGGGAGTTGAAGACCCGAGGACTTTATTTTTCAGATTTTATGTGACTTTAAAAAGTCTGGAATAAAATGAAGTTTTCCTTGCAGAGTTTGTTTGTGAACAGGCACATAATCAGAGAAACAAATGGAGACACTGATTCCCCATTTTTAAAAATTGTGGGGAGAATATTTTTGCCAAATACAATTAGCTTAATTATAGTCTTATTCTAGATTAGGGTACATCTAAGTAATAGGCAACCAACTATATCAGTTAATAAGGTTATAGTGATACTATGCATAGTAATAATTAGTCAATTAGAATAAAATCAAATTGTATAGATATTAAAAAATAACATTTGGAAAAATGTTCTGTAGTTTTAAATTGCTTATTAGATAGAATATTAATTCAATTCAATTCAATTTTATTTATATAGCGCCAAATCATGAAACATGTCATCTCAAGGCACTTTACAAAATCAAGTTCAATCATATTATACAGATTGGGTCAGATTATACAGATTGGTCAAAATGTCCTATATAAGGAAACCAGTTGATTGCATCAAAGTCCCAGGTATTACAGGTATACTTGTCAACTCTGGTTTCAAAATCGGTAGTTCTATCATTTCAATGCCATGATTTTGTTGTCAAAAGTATAGAAAAACGGATTTTGTTCTTTCCTTTAGGCAAGGGATTGGTGCAGCAGCTTCCTTCAGCCTGCTGACCTTCAGGGTGCAGCAGCGGGTAGCAGAAGGGGCGGCGCTGTGTTACTCTATGCTCCATACAGCAGGAAACTGGGCTCACTCTGGATTTTTCTCTGGCTTCTGATTGGAATGGTTGTTTAAACTGTAGGAATGGTGTGACTGGAAATTTTAGCAGTTTTGAAACTAACTTTTTAAAAACTTTAGTATACCTTGATATCAGAAACACATCTTATGAAGATGGTTGCTTGTAAATTGCTTATGTGCCCGGTTTACGCTAGCTTAATTCCTCTCTCTTTTTTCAGATTATATGTCAGTTGTTCAGGTCACTGTAAATGTCAGTCAGTGAAGTTTTCCTCTTAACCGAACAAATCTCCTTTTTTTATCCTTTTGGTGCTTTTTATGTGGCCCTTCCCATTGAATATTGTGATGCTTGCATAGGTGACTAACCTCTTGGCTAAAGCAGTCTGTGCAGGTCATTTCTCCATCACACAGATGGCTGTAGCAGCTGAAATACGACACTGGCTATTACCTGGCTCTTTTTTGTGAAGGGTGAAAACACTCAGATCTGGTTATTCCTACCAGTTTTTGCAATATTTTACTATTCAAAGTTGTTGTTTTTATCTAATTTTGTCCACATTTAAAATGTTGTGGAAATCACAGATCTATAGAGATAAAAACGTAGAGAGAACCATGCAGAGCGACGTAGCTATAGGGAGATGCATATATGTCTACATCTTGGTTTCTCTGTTGCCGATGAGTTGAATGGAAGCATTGATCAGTATAGGAGCTGCTTGAAGAGATGATGCCATGCATCAGAGGCAGGCGATCTGATGTGCCATCCGTTTGTCATGTCGCCCCTCTCTAATCCCAGCCAGCAGGCCTTGCCTTTATATGAAGGCTGTTATGCCTGTGGTCTCCCACAGCTCTGGGGGTTTGTGTGCGTGTGTGTGTGTTTATTTATGCAAAAAGTTTGTGTGCGCATGTGTGTTGTTGCCTTGACAAATCTATTCAGACCCAAACCTCCATGTCTCCATTGGTGGTGATAGCGGAGTTGTAAGGGATGGCGGAGGGCCCTTTGAAAGAGTCCCCTCCTTTCCCTCCCTCTCCAGCCGCCTTCAGCCCACTGCTCCACAGCCCAGCTGACATCTTCCTCCAGACAAACTGAATGAATTAAAGAAGATACAATGAGACACTTGATGTAGCAGTCAAGGAGCCCCACTGCTTCTGTGCTGCTCCGCGCAGCTCTGCCCTCAAACTCCGGCTCAGAGGAGAGCACATCTAGGGCAAAGCAAAAGATCTAAAAATACACAATATGCCACTGTTTACCAAGATGACTTTTCATCTTCCCCCAGTACTAAAGCCCCCAGCTGCCTCCCCTCTTTCCCCTCTCATCTCTCTACTGATCTTTCTTCAACCTTTGTGGCTACACTTTTTCTATATCCTTTCCAAATACAGTATTTTTGTTTGATTGATGTGACTAAAGGAATGAAACGCGGTGGATTTAAATCAGTCAGGCTTTTTTTATTTATTTATTTTTCTTGGGGGGGGGGGGGGGGGGGACGGGGGAGCTCATTTTCATTCCAAATTATTTCAGTTGAATCTAAAGCAAATTAAGTACAGAATATTAAACATTATTGATCAAAATAAAACACTAACTTCATTTGTGCTATATACATTTTATATGTCTACATGCAAATATACACACGTTTACAGTAGGTTATACACTCTTGAACATTAAAAGCTGTACCTGGTACAGGAACTACAGAAAATAATCAATGTTCAATTTCTCGTTGTAATAAAATAGTGCTATGTAAAAACATAGAGAACACACAATAAAATGAGCACCCACCATAATGTTTTGATGCCCAGCAATAGTCCTACATGCTGATCAGCAACATTTTAGTTGGAGTTAGTCATGAACTCTCACTTTGGTCTCTTTGTGATGGTGCATTTCTACTTTTTGGGTCCTTCCTTAATGGATTTGTTGTTTTTTTCCTGGCTCCAAGGGAGGGGTTTTGCTTATATTTCAAAACAGATGGCTTCACATTATTTAGAAACTGTCTCTGATTCAAAGCGCAGGATTCAAAGTTTAATCAACATGAGCAAGCTGTGCCTTTACTTAACACAGTAAAGCACACACATACCATAACTTAGACATAAGTCCATTTCACAAATAGTGAAAGAATGCGGTCTGCTGGACCTTTCCTGGTACAGTGATTCAGTGTGACCATTTCCTCAGGGGTTTTGCATGTGTGGTTGTTGCAGTAGCAGCAGCAGCTTTACTCGCACTAGCCATGATGAGATTCTCGGGTTCACTTTGTAAACACTGTACTGTTTGGTCTTTCTTTAATTAGACCAAATTAATTTGTTTAGATTGACACAACTGTTTTTAAATTGTTTCTTGAGTCTGATATTTTTCACAAAGTTTTTACTTGTTTTGAAAGCCCGAGAGGGCTCTGTAAACCCTGGTTTGATCAAACTGATCTTCAAAGCAAAAATTTTAGGGAGCCTCTATCGCGTCCAAATATTTTTATTCATGTTTTTGCAACCATCTGGTTTTATGTTTTATTTGATATGTATTTATCTACTTTTTCTTACATACTGTTGTGTCTGTTTGAGGTTATAACACGAAAAGTGTTGCAGATTAGTCTTTCTTGTCAATCATCCTGGCAGTCTGTTGATGAGGCGGAGAATTCAAAAGCACGTGTGCTTTTTTTTTTTTTTTTTCTGGTGTATTTGAGTTTGAAGGGTTCACAACTCGTCTTTGTGGGAGACCCTCCCCCGAAATGAAGTCACTGACCCTCACACAAACCTTTGCGCACACGCAAGCACCCACAACGCAGTAATGGCTGTCAGGGGGCCAGGGTGAAAGTAAACAAGGGCAGATAAGCAGTGAATCAGAAGGACGCCAGCTGCACATTCTAATCTCTTTACATTTTTCCTTTCTTCTGTTGAACTTTTATCTTATCTGGGGGAGCGTCTTCTCTAAGCATTTCTTCTCAGCCTCCCTGTCTCATGTCCCCTATTCCCTTGTTTTTGTTCTAACCTTACGAGCTACGGCATACCAGTCCACAATGCAGAGTCAAAGAGGCAAGCCCATTTTGATGTGTTGTCGTCCACTGACCCAGTCAATGAAAGCTCAGAGCTAGAACAGTAAGTAATGTTCTCTGTTCCCGGGGATTGATACATTTTTACTGAAGTTAGAAAAACCAAAGTGTGAGGTGGCACAAATAAGCTAGGAGCGATACACAAGATGGATGAAGACAGCAACAGCAGATAAAGAGGTCTTCTTCCCTTTCTGACAGTGGAGTTGTCAACCACAAGGGGTTTGAGAAGAGTTGGGGTGTTTGCAGGGGGTTATGGGTCAGCAAGCGGGGCAGACACCCTCCCCCCCAGGGCACCCACTGATCAGGCATGGTAGAAGGCCTCGGCTCTTTGCTGCAAACAAACGCCAAGCTGTCTTAGCAGCATGTCACAGAGCTTTTAATTGCTTGTTCTTGTCTTTGTCTCCTCTTCCCCCACTGTCCATACTCACTCCTTTTGCACGTTTATTTTCCTGCTCACCTGTTCTGTTCTGCTGTGATTGCTGTTGTTTATTTTTATTTCTCAACATTACAGGGCTTTTCTTTACGCTTTTTAGACTTTTGTTTCTTTTGCTATCCCTGATTTCAGTAGATATTGACTTCTGTATAATAGTTATCAATATATGTTGACTGAGCCTTTAGGGAACTGTTTTCAGAGGTTGTTCTCTGTCCCTTTTCAGTTTTATTTATCCTGCTTTTTTTTCCCTTTTTCTATAGTACTGTTGTAACTGGGTGTCGAGTCCCGAGCCGCTGGACACACAGCTTGATCCCATGCTGCCAGACTGCCCAAGAGTTTCCGCAGGTAATAATCAAACGCTCTGTATCTAAACGCACTCAAACAATAACAGCATCCTTCAAAACCTAAACCTTGTGGTGCTGTTGGCATCGTTGGATTGTGGAGCTGCAGAGAACTTGATGAATTTATAGACAGTTGAACAATAAAGTATTGGAAACATGTAGAAAACATGCTCTTTGTGCTTTCAATGGAGCACGTATAGCAATCCGCCACTGTTTGTGGGATTCCCCCGATGCAGGTGAGTGAAATAGTTTTGATAAACAACAAAGATTGATGTATTTGAACAATACACAACATTGTTTACATCCATGGACAGCTTTGTATCACTACTTGAGCTTGGCCACTCCCTCCCTTTATTTAGCCCAGAAAAATATATTACATTTATTTATTTTACCCCATACATGTTTCCAAAGTCAGATTTGGTTTCCCCATTTAATCACCCTCAACACATTAATGTAGATGTCTTTTCTGACACATTTAACTGTTTAGATTGAAAGCAAAGTTCCTTCATGTGGCTGTGTTTTTGTTTTAACACTGACCTATATCAACGAACATGTGCGGATAATCAGGATTCCCGAGGTAAAGATACATACAGTTAAGACCAAAATTAATCATACACTAAATTTGGGTTTAAAGTAATCTTTTATTTTACCAGATGTGTTTGCTTTTTTGATTGGAAGTAAGATTAACATTTTAGAGTGGACCAGCCTGAATCCTGGCTGGAATCTGGTAGGGAAACTGTGGAGGGAGCTAAAAATTAGGGGGGGGGGGGTTTCTACGTCAAATACTTGGAGTGTAGCTCCAACAATAAAACTTAAAAGTGAAAAGTGAAAACATTCAAAGAGCTGCTCAGACATTTTAACAATTGTTAGATTGCTTTGTTGTTATTGAAGACTTTTCCATTGATTCTAGCGGTAGGGCGGGCACTCCGTATGCCTTTGCTATTACCCTCAACACAGCTCTCCAGGGTTTGATTTTGATTTATAGAAGAAACAAAGTTCCTTACTCGATAAAAATTGTTTTACATTTAAATCTGCAATATGGATAAATCATTTTGGGATCATTTTCTCGTTAAAGGATAGTGTTAGACTTTTTTTTCTGTGTGTTTTAGTCAAGGCGGTCTGCATGTAACCAAGTTGTAATCAGAGCTGATTGAGAGCGATCGTTGTCAGTCTTAAGAATCCTAAGCAGTGGCAGATAATCCTACAACACAGATACACAGAGATTTTCCAACTAAAACTTCCAGTTCAAGTTCAGCACTATTTACTTCTTTTTTGTTTTCCGTCTTTTTCATCATCCACTGTGTCTCCTATATTCATTAATCCTCTCCTGCGGGGTTTTGCCTCCTGTCCACACACCCTCTCTGCGGTTCGCTGGCCTTGGTGATGTCACGTCCATCATGAGAATGTGTCCTTAATGTAGGATTAGAGATGAAAGCTGTAATCCTCAACATGACTGTTGATAACAGATGATGATTGTGATGTTGTTTGTACAGTGACACACATTTAGAAATGCGCCCACGAAGAAACAAAGGGAAGAGTCCAGCCTTAAACAGGAAACAGTATATCTGTTATAAGTATTTCAAGCCCCTCTTGAACTCTGCGTTGAATCACTACCTATGTGCCCACAGACATCTGAAACAAGTACAGTGCCTCGCCTCACATTTAATTTTTCCCTTTACAACCACAAGATTCAATGGATTTAATTGGATTTTATGTAACAGACCGACACAAATTGGTCCATGTTTGAAAAGTGGAGGGAAACGTATGCATAGTTTTAAGGAAATCAGAATAATCATCAGATCATTTGTATTCACCTACTTTTACTCTGATATTCTGTACATGGTCGTCCACCTAAACAGGAAGTCCTGAAAAAGACATTGTTAACCAAGTGAGCTGCTAAGGGTCCTAAGGTAAGTCTGGAGAAGCTGCAGAGATCCACCACTCAACTGGAAGAATCTGTCAAAAGGGTAGCTATTAGTAAAATCTGCATGCAGTGACTAAACATGGACACTGCACATCATTATGAATGCACCACACCCAGTGTGACATATGGTGGGAACATCATGCTATGGGAATTCTTTGTGAGTGACAGGGAAGCTATTCAGATTTTATGGAAAGATTGATGGATAAATGTAAATACAGGGCAGTCATTAAAAAACTTTTAGACACAGCAAAACACGTGGAAGAGGGGGAGAGGTGTAACTTCTAGTAGGACAGTGACCCAACGCGTACAGCCAGAGTTACAATGGAGGGGTTTAGATGAAGCCATATCGATATGCTCAAACAGCCCGGTCCATGTCCAGACCAGAATCTGTGGAACAAGACTCAATTACTGTCCACTAACACTCTTCATCCAATCGGACTGAGCTTGAGCTATTTTTCAAAGAAGAATGGGCAAATAGTTAAAAGTCATTAAATGTGCCGAGCTGGTAGAGACCCATACTAGAGTGCAACTGTAATTTAACTGAAAGTTGTTTCTACAAGATGGGGACTAAGGAAAGCTAAAAATAAACAGCATGCTACACTTTTCAAATTTTAATTTGTAAAAACTTTTTAAAACCATGAATCATTTTACCTGCACTTCACAATTCTTCTGTTCTATATGGGGATGTCTCACATAAGCTCCCTACCAAAATGTTAAAAGGTCTAAAGGCTATGAATACTTTTGCAAAGAACTGTGCGGTCTTGTCCGATCTCTCGCTTCCATTGCTGCTCCGGAGGTTCATACCTTGTGATTTTATTCCCTTCAAAGCCCCTCGCTAACATCATAGTGAATGCATAGGTCATCTTACACATGCTCCACATGTCTGTGAGTACATCTCCAACATTACTATCTCATCTCTTTAACTGAAAACGGCTTGTTCCACATGGAGCGGTGTGGGTGGGTGGCCTGAACATCTACCGGTGAATCAGCTCCTTGAAATGTCATCTAGCTTTTAGTTCAAAATCACTGCTTCATTTAATGTTCAAATGTCATTTTCTTTTACTTTCCTGACTTCTGCCTCTTCTCAGCGACTGCTGTCAGTCAAATGACAGCTGCGGTACAGCCAAAGTACCGAGGTCACCATTTTGAAACTTTTGCCGTGCCTAACATTGTCCAAACACAGAGCTGTTTGACTCCGCATCGTTTTGGTATGTGTGCACTATTGACTTGTCTTATGTTGACTCCTGCTACTTTAACTGTGCTGAAAAGATCTGGGTCTCTAGCCTGCTAAGAGAGCTGCCAACTCAGCTTGTCTCTGGTCTTTTGGTGGCAGCTTCTGATGTCAAAGGTTGCCTCAGTCATCTTTGTGTCCTTGGCAGCCTGGCAGGTTCACAGGAAGCGGCCATTGTGGTGAGAGTTACAGCAGAGCAACAGAGGTGACAAGGTTGAGGGAGGGTTGAGGGAAGGCTGTCAGGGCATCGTGGAACAGAACTTCAGTCAAGCCAAATGCCACCGTGGCTGCTGTTGTCTCGGTTGCCATGGTGTTTGCATGTGTGAATGTGTAAGTGTTGGTAATTGGGGCTAAAGATAAAGCCTCTCAGTAACAGAAAATAAACCAGTGAATCCTTGCCGTCATGCCCAACATGCATGCACACATATCCAGGGGCTCCCATCACAATGTGAACTGCTGCTCTTGTGTGTAGCCAGGCAGAGCTGGGCCTGAGGCAAGTCTGGGACTGGTGTGGCGAATGGCATATTTTCAGACAGGCTCGTGTTAAAATGTCTGTGGGCTAGCAAAGTATTCAATGTCTATTGGTCATGCGGCATCATGAAAAATGGGATAAAGGATCTGTCCTGTAATTTGGTTTATTGCAGTGTGGGCATCAGGTCTTTCTTTCCTTATTCTTCTCTGCCTTCCTCTGACTTTGTGCATCCATGTGCTTCTCTCCTCTCCCTGTTCTCCTTATCTGTGCTTGTTTTCAGCATGCTAGCAGACGGTTGGCAAAAAGATTTATAGGGTCGCAGAAGTATTTACACACCTTGACCTTTTCTACATTTTGTCATGTCACAACCATAAACTTCAGTGTATTTTATTGGGATTTCATGTGATAGAAAATACTGCATTTTTGGGAAGCGGAAGAAAAATTAGGCATGGTGTTTACAAATAAAAATCTTCATCCTCTGCTCGTCTCTGGAATGGGTGAGGCAGCTACTACTGTGTTGGTTCTTCTTGGGCTCCTGTGCCCTGGGAGCCCTTTTGAACGTCTGGGGTTCTGGTCTCGCCGGTGTCTGCTTCGGCACTCTGGGGGCAGGTCTTGGGCTCCTCACAAGCACACTCTCACAAACACCCACAGGTGCTTGGACCCAGATATTTACAGATTCACTTCTATGAGTGAGAAGTGCTAATAACTAGTTTATACATGCAACTCTCACTGCGTTATATGCTTGGTATCCATATTAGAAACTGAAATCGGGCCCACTTGATCTGCATAATTTCACCCCCAGAAATCAGATTTGAATGGGTGTTCTTGTCGTATTTCTATAATGGAACTTAGAAAATCCTCCAAGTACAAAGAAAATGCACCTGGACAACCTGTATCTGTTAATGTTAGGGCTGCACAATGTTTTGAAAACATATTGTCATTGCAACACGTGTGTGGTATTTTAACATTGTAAAGAGGGTTAAAATTAATAGTGCTGTATATCCAGGGTGCTGGAAGGAGTCGCACTGTGGCAGATGCCCACACCTGACGCAGATGATGGTGTAAAACGTGCTAAAGGTCGCAGAGAACGCTGAAGTGTCGTAATCACAGATGAGAAAGAGACAACAGGGGGAAATGTGGAGTAATGACAAATGATATCGTCAGTTCAATATTCATCAATGATATTGCAATCGCACAATTTTTAATATCGTGCAGCTTTTTTACACCATTTATGTAGTTATCTTCCTTTTTAATTGTTTGTTGTCCTGTTTTGTTGTTTTTTTTCCTTAGTTTTTGTGTTTTTTGTTTTATTCAGTTTTTCCCTAAGTATGATACGGTGGCATCAGTCTTGTTGTTCACATGTTTCCCTTGCATGTGTCAGGAGTGTTGGGAGCATGTGTACAGCTGTCAGATATATGGTTGGTTCATATTGTCCCATTGTGTGTTCATCAAGATAATGACACAGAAATTATTATTTAATATTATTTCTGATTTGGTTTCAGTTCAGTTCATGTGTGTAGCACAAATCCCCAACTAAGATCATCTCAGTGTGCAACGGATGTTTTACTTTCTGATCTTTTTTGATGGCTTGTTTGATCAAGGAGCCTGCTGTTTCAAAGGTGGGAAAACCCCTTTGCTAATAACACACACATACATAAGCATACACACACAACTTCCTCTTAGGTGATTATTCATTGTCCAAGCGGATTATTAATTACAAAGGGAGAGCTCTCTGAATGTAAACACTGATTAATGGCTAACAAAAGTAAGTTAATGTCTTACCTGTACTTTAATTACCATCCCTGCTCTCATACAAGCATTCTCGCTTAAAACTGTAATTAACCATAATGGACTGCAGAAAGGGACTTCCTTCTGTTTTCACCTGTCACAACATATATACGCTGATATGCCCCCTTATTAGTTTTAGAGTGAGTTATGTTCTGTGACTTTTATGCATATTTTGCTATGATGCAAGTCAGGATTGTATATAAAATCTGGTCTTGTTTTGCAAATGAAAGTAGTTGCTATAAAACTGATGTAACCTTTAGGATTCAGAATCTATTTTTCTGTGATCGCTTGGGAGCTGACTTTGCACTTTTCCTTTCCAAGGGCCAGTGTGTCTTCAAATGCATTTAGCTATCTGCCATGTCACAACAAAGAAAAAAAGGAGTACCTTCAATTTGAAAAAAAAAAAAGAGAAACAAAAAAACACGCTGACACATGCAGTGCCATGCCAGGGGCTCTCCTATTCTAGGCTCATCTAGACTGTTACAGCCACCTCCCTGATCCACGCATTGCTGACCATGAAACACTCTAGCTGTCTGCACCTCTTCACCACACACACATGCACATACTCACAGGCACGCCACATCTGATGAGTGTTTGTGTGTCTAATTCTTTAAAAGGAAACCTAGGCCCACTCGGATGAACCTCGTGTCCTCCCACCACTGTTTTTTCAGCTTGGTGTGATGGAAGTCGGCTGTCTCGGTGGAACATCACACGCGAATATTTGTGTGTATGTGTGCACGTGTGTACATGCGTGTGTATTTCAATGTTTTCTCAGCTCACCCAACTCATGTTCAGCTAATGTTGCAGGAAATAGGTAGGTAAACTCTGGCGAACCAGTCTTTAACCTCTGACCTGGTTTCACTGAGTTTGGTTAATGCTTTTGTCTGGGTCACATTAGTTGCAGACCAAATCATAATAATTGAAAGAGTTGATATTAAGGATTTCAGGCCTGATCTACCTGATAGAAATAATTGTCACTGATTCTGTGTTGCAATAAGGATTTAGTTTAGTATTACCTTTGATCTTAAAGAAACTCTGTCAGATCTTCAGAATATCAATAGATGGCTCTAAAGCCAGTTACAGATAAATAAATCTCCCATGTCTGAGTTGCAAACATAAGCAGAGATCTTTTGAAAAAGGACTACTTTCTTGAAAAAGATTTTTTTTTAAAAGCATCGGTTTAGCCCTTCCTCCGCCACCCTCTCATACATGGTTGTCACTCGTGAATTCCCCATCTACAAGCAGCGCACTTACCTAAGCAGAAATGAGCTGAACATCACAGAGTCATTGCTAGATGTGAAATTTGAAACCTATGACTGTTTTTCAACAATTCAAGATATCAGATTTTATCAGATTTGGTTAAATCTTCCTTTAATGGAGGTGCAACGTTTAGTGAAGGGTTTTCATAGGGAGTGTGATATGCTCAATTAGTGAAACTAAGCATATTTGGCTAAACAATATTATCAAAAAGGAGGTCCTTTAAAAAATAATCTGCTCCAGAGTGAACATCAATTTGAACCAGAGAACATGCTCACCTGCTAACTCAACAATAGCCTGAAATACAGACGCATACAAATTAATTAAAAATTAAAATGCATTTGAAAAGTTAATTTATTTCAGCATCTCCATCACTTAAACACATTGCAATGATTAATAACACATAGACTGATGCTTCCAAGCCTTTATTTCTATTATGATTCCCTGCTTATAGATGATGAAACCACAACATTAAAGATTACAATATCATATTAAACCAATAAACAATATATATTTTTCAAAAGGTAGTTTTAATCTGATAAACAAGCCTCATCAGAATGCATATTCAAATGTAATTAATATGACTGTACACCGTAATGTTGGAATTGCTTCAGGGAAAATCTGTGTTTACTAATGTGTTGCTCCAAATTAAACCCACTGACCATTTGCAGAAAGCCCTGAACATGTACTTCCAGATGCTTCCAGTCCTATTTAATGTAGCTTGAGTATATCTGCTAAACTAATCTCACATGGGCAAACTTGAAAAGAATTTAGTACATATCTACATTAAAGTGGGTTAATTAAATTAAGTTAAACAAATGAACTTAAAACTCAATAATACATTCAGTGTGAGAAAACAAAACTAGCCATAGTCATGTTTAAATTCATTTTTGTTTCTAAGTGGGATTTCTCTTTTTCTCGGGGTTAAAAGGTGGTAGCATAGTTAAATTGGAGGACTGGGCTTTACTAACTTTAAAACACCTGCAATAATATGGTGAAGGAGATGCTTTTCTGAGAGTATATTAAGTTGTTTATTTTTTTATTAATCTATAAAATACATTTATTTGGACGCCGAAGGCTATCTTGATTATACTAACTAGAGAAGTGTCTGGGAAACAGTGTGGTTTTCATGTCACCCCTTTCCACTGGGCATTGTGCTGTCACCCTCCATTTCAGGCTAATAATAAAGGAAGAACATTGGATCAATAAATGACAGTTCAGCAAAGTTCAATTAAATGCTTATACAGTTTGTAGCATTATATTAAGGTTCATAATTTCATCACCATCTTAGTGCCATATGTGGCCATGAGGGCCATTTTGTATTCACTCTTTATTGGGTCCTCCAATTTGGCAACTTTCTTTAGTACAGCAAATCACTTAGACTGAAGTTGCAATAAAAAGAGTGCCTTGAAAAACTAATCATACCATACCTCTTCAACTTTTATGTTATGACCAGAAACATATTATATATTTTAATTAACTTGGCCTCTGGTAATAAAGTAAAAAATCTTGGTGTTATTTTCGACCAAGACATGTCATTTAAATCCCATATTAAACAGGTTTCCAGAGTTTCCTTTTTTCACCTCAGGAATATCGCCAAAATTAGAAACTTTCTGTCCAGGAGTGATGCTGAAAAACTAGTCCATGCATTTGTTACTTCAAGGCTGGACTATTGTAATTCTTTACTATCAGGAAGTCCACAAAATGCAGTTCAAAGTCTTCAGCTGATCCAAAATGCTGCAGCAAGAGTTCTGATGAAAATCAACAAGAGGGATCATATTTCTCCTATTTTAGCTTCCCTTCATTGGCTTCCTGTTAAATCAAGAATAGAATTTAAAATTCTTCTTCTAACGTATAAAGCCCTTAATAATCAAGCTCCATCATATATCAGAGCTCTGATTACTCCGTATGTTCCTAACAGAGCACTTCGCTCTCAGACTGCAGGTCTACTGGTGGTTCCTAGAGTCTCTAAAAGTAGAATGGGAGGCAGATCCTTTAGCTATCAGGCTCCTCTCCTGTGGAACCAACTCCCAGTTTTGGTCCGTGAGGCAGACACCCTGTCTACCTTTAAGACTAATCTTAAAACTTTCCTTTTTGACAAAGCTTATAGTTAGAGTGGCTCATGTTACCCTGAGCTACCTCTATAGTTATGCTGCTATAGGCTTAGGCTACTGGAGGACATCAGGGTCTAATTTTTCTCACTCTACTGATTTCTACTGTTCTCCAGTTTTGCATTGCATTGCATTGAAATAACTGTTGTCATTTCAGCTTTTAACTTTTTGCTCTCTCTCTTTTTTCTTCATAGTACGTAGTTACACCTGGTCTGGCGTTCTGTTAGTTGTGACATCATCCAGGGAAGACAAATCACCCGCTATTACCATCTAATGTAGAACAGATTACTGGATCAATGTGTGCTTCTGTGCTTTTTTGTCTCTCTTGTTGTGTCTCTGCTCTGTCTTCTGTAACCCCCAGTCGGTTGAGGCAGATGACCGTTCATACTGAGCCTGGTTCTGCTTGAGGTTTTACTTCCCGTTAAAGGGGAGTTTTTCTTTCCGCTGTCGCTTCATGCTTGCTCAGTATGAGGGATTGCTGCAAAGCCATGTACAATGCAGACGACTCTTCCTGTAGCTCTACGCTTCTCCAGGAGTGAATGCTGCTTGTCGGGACTTTGAAGCAATCAACTGGTTCCCTTATATAGGAAATTTTTGACCAATCTGTATAATATGATTGAATTTGACTTTGTAAAGTGCCTCGAGATGGCATGTTTCATGAATTGCCGCTATATAAATAAAATTGAATTGAATTGAATACATTATAGTGGGATTTGTGGCCAGCACAAAGTAACATACAGTTGTGAAGTGGAAAGAAGAAAGATTTGTTATATGTTTCCGTCCCCAAATTAAAATCTGCTTGCATGGATGTTTTGCCTCTTTTACTCTGATATTTCTCAATAAAATCCTGTGCAAAATATTGCATTCAGAAATCACTTAATTACTAAGCAGAGTCAATCTGTGTATAATTCAATCCCCGTTTACATAAAGATAGTCTTTGAAGGTCTCAGGTTTGTGAACATTAGTCAACAAACAACATCACAAAGGCCAGGGAACACAGCAGACATGCTAGGGTGGCGGGGAAGTTTAAAGCAGAGTTAGGCTGTAAAGCAACATGTCACTGTAAACCTAACAAGATGTGGCTGTCTTATTAACGCACCCTGGGCTACCGTAAGAGCATTTCTCAGAGCAGCTAAGAGGCTCATGGTAACTCTGGAGGAGCCACTTTAATAGAAGAGTGGTAAGAAGAACAGAACCACGGGAACCCCCATTTGCTGCTTGCCACAAGCCAAACAGGGGACACAGTAAACATGTTAAAGAAGGGGCTCTGGTCAGCTTAGAGGAAATGTGAACATTTTAACCACAGAGGAAAATATGTGACAGAAGACTAACAATGCACGTCCCTCTGAACACACCATAACAACCGTGGTTGTGGCACAATCATGCGGTGAGGGTCGCTTTCTTCAACAGCACGGACATGACGAGACATCAAAGAGGCAATATTTTGCCAAGACTAAGACTTTGTATCTATTGAAGTGTGATTTAAAGATATTATTTTTTTTATCACTCACTCATCCGTGGTCAACGTTGACAGAAACCTTTAAAGAATTGCACCTGTGGTTGCAAATTAAACTGTTTGACCTGAGAATGTAGAAAATCTTCTTCAGGTCTATGTCCTCCATCAGTAGTCTGGGTCAGCTGGGGGGCGCTCCTGTGCAAGGTACAGTAGAGCCGGCCACCTGCTGCTTTGCAATCCTCAAGCTTCTTAGTTTCTGGGGGTAGGGTCTATCTTTAATCGCTTACAAGGCATCCCCAGATTAGTGCTCCATGGACATGGATCGCATTCGCTCAAATGGCCTCTTCTCATTGAGTCGATGCTGGCTCTAATCTGCCCAGCTTTCCCTCTGACCTTGACATGTGACAACTCCAGAGAAAAGTATCCCACACATCATGTATGTACAACCTGGCCGGAATCCTAAAGCAACCAAGGATTTAGATAAGAACATGAAAAGTTACCAGCATGTTCTTATTCAGAATCAGAACCTTTATTGGTTTATGGAAAATTTTGGGGATTGATATAGTACAAGAGTAATACTACAATAATAGCATGCGTCCTTCTTGTGGCTGTGAATTGGTTTTAGATGCGCTCCCTGGTGTGCAATTAATCCAATAAGCGTGGAGAAGCACAGCGAATCCTTAACCATAAACCGCTGTTGTGATTTTTGCTATTGCCTTTATCCCGTCTTTTCTCTTTGTCTTTCTCCTCTCCTTAAGGAACCACAACTTGTCTTTCCCCAATTGTCACTGGAATGTGTTTCCACTTTGCTATTCATCTTTACTGCTCCTAAGCCTGTTGGTGAGAAGATGGCAGCATCACCAAATAGATGGGATGATGATGGCCGTTTAGGTTTTTGCACCAACGTTTTGTTTGTTTTTTAAGAAAAAAGAAACACTTGTCAATTGAATTGCAAAGCCCCACAATATGACTGAATGTACTGTCCTCTAAAATGAGTAACAGCCAAGATTAAAAGGAGGCTACACAGGACAGCAGTGCGCTGCTTTCTGCATGCTGCTACAGCACAGCACTACTCTGTTGCTCCTTTCTAGTAAAGAAGCAAAAGTTATCTTGTTCTATATCAGTGACAAGTTACTATTATGTATTATTCATGTCATTGTGAAATTCACAAATAACCTGGTTTGAAAGGATGAGTGTAGTATTTCTGCCTCTATTGACGTTTTTGTTGAAATATTTTGTTAAGAGGTTTTGGGCTCTAAATGTGTTATATACAGGTTTTTTTTTAAAAAAAAAAAAAAAAGCTATATTAGCATCTTCATTTTAATTAAAATAAGTTAACAGTTCAGCTAACAGGTAGTCAGAGCTGGGCTGAAACAAGGCAGACTGCAATATAACTCCAGTCTCAGGAATCTCAAAAATCTCATAAAATGAAAAAAATAAAAATCTCATGGAAGTGTAACAGTCACTATAATGGTCGACACTTTAACTGCTTTAATGGTCTTGTTCTTTTAAAGCTGCATTTCTTTTGATTCAGACAGGCCTGTGACCTGTGAACCACTGTGACGTTTTTGGGATTTGAGATGGTTTGCATACCAGAAATATTTTGTTTTTGTCTTGGCCTAGTTTTGACCAGAAGTTAGCTGGAAAACAAAGATTTACACACATAGTTATTTAACTCATCATACCTCCTTTAAAGTAAAGGAACGGTTCAAGAACTCTGAACTGTTCCTTTAGCGATAATCTCCAAGAATTAATTTCTGTGTTGAGCTATATTTATAGTGGGTTTTTTTTACCTTACGTAAGGTTAGGTGATCAGCATGGCTTATTTGTTCTATCTGTTTTTGGTCAGAAGGTTTAAAAGGTATTTAATTATCTGATTTTTTTTAAATGTGTTATTATTGCATTAATTCATTAACTGGTGAGGATATGCTCTAATGTGTTTTTTAGCTTTTTTTTTAGCTTTTTTGTTTATCAGTACTGCTCTTATGTTCTGTTATCTTTTCTTGAGTTTTTCACACATATTCTTTATAAACGTATATGTTCACAACCAAATATCTGAAAAGGTTATAACATAAAACCCAGTTCATGCAGGGTTGTGTGTTGACGGTTTGATGTTGGTAGTATTTTAAAGTCACTAGGAAATTAGACAATGCAGTTTATTCAGATGTAATGTTTAATGCATTGCATCTAAACCAAGGGCAGTCTGGAATCAGATGGAATCAAATCTGTGCAACTATTGTTGTCCTAAAAATGTTTTGTTTGTGTTTGCAGCTTTACATTGGCAAGCTGAGCGTTCCAGATGTGGTTGTTCAATCTTTTCTTTGCGTATACCTGGAATTTACCTTTCCATTTACCAGTTAAATTATACTTTGGACTTCTATGTTATAGACATTAGTTGACCAGTTTTTCTACATATTGGCTGGGCTTTACTTTAATGAGAGCGGGAGTAGAACCTGGGAAGGTCAATAGTACAGTGTTGTAGCCCCTATTTCAGAAAATCTAGCTATAGTGTTTTATCCCTAATTCCTGTGTTCAGCTAAATGTTTTTCATATATTGGGCCAGTAGTTTAGTTCCTTACCTTATTCTCCACCTGGTTAGATGACAATTACATGCAAACATGGAAAGGTAAAGCAAACAATTTACATAATTGGGAGATGATTATACATAAAAAATGCGTCCCTGAAAGCTACTGGGTTAAACTCAACCTCAGACCAGCTTTTTTCGCTTAGAAAAAAATATATTTACACTTAAATATTGCTAAGAAATATAATTCTAGAATGCATGAAAGTTAGTTTTACATACACAACAGGTGACTGATTAATCACCCGTGAAACTAATGTAACTAGGTGAGATATTCTGAAAACATTTTAACATCCATCCAGGGGTCTTTGTTAATTCTGGTGGCTCGCATTTGAGCGACCCCTGGATAGATGTTAAAACGTTTTCAGAAAAACTCCGGGTTGCCTCCAAGTAGAAGCAGATGCTTTAATTTCAAAATGAAAAACACTGAAAAGCTGTGATCCGGACTTGTTTGTGGCATAGGAAACAGAAAGTGCTTAGGCAGTTTTTCAGCTTATTGTGCCAGGAAGTAATGAGATAGACTGCACTGATCCCTCTCTGATGCAATGACTCCTAATCCTCAACACTGTTTTCCTGCTTCTGTTGTTTATCTACCAACATCCTGTGACCATCCCTGGCATGTCACTGTTCTGCGCGGCTCCAAGTGACCCTTAACCTGTGTGTCAGCAAAGTTTTCAGCTTTGAAATCGATCTGGTACCTGAGCCAATTCCATAAATGATTAATAAAAAGCTATGTGATTTTTGTCTCAGTGTACAACTAATCAGTTAATTGTTATTGCTATGAATTATGTGGTTGTTCACCCATCTTAGTTACTTACCGCCATCTTATATTCTTACAGCTCTGGTGCTTCCTTCAGCTTGAATTGACACACCTTAGTGGTACTGAAAAAAGCTAACTGAGTCTTTTTCACTCAGTAACATCATCCCCACCGAAGAATGTTTTTCTTATTTCAACTTGGTAGTTCAAGTATCAGAAAAAGATGTGATTTTTTTAGTTTCTTTCCAGTGGGATATCGGTCAGGGTTGATGACGGTCAACAACCAATTACTTTTTGCATCTTTAGCTGTTTTCTCAGGTTTTGGTTCTGTGGTGGAACCGTGAGTGAATACATTACTGTCTGATAGAAACTCTCTTGCACCTATATGTGCATCTTCCTACTGCAAGGAATGCTGTGTGTACAACCATGTTATCAGGGTAACCTAGAGACACACCAGTTATCACTCACAAGAGCCTCTAAGGGCTGAACTACAGAGTGGTCGGAAAAACACCACTCCTGTCTTCTCTTTGTCTCTGTTCCTGTGTATTGGTCCTCCAGTGTGTCCACCTTCTACAGGATACATCTCTTATCTAATCAACAAAGAAAGCCAACTTGCCTGCATGCACATACACACACAAGAATGTATATACATCTACTCATTCAAATGCACACAATCAGATATAGCACTGGACATGTAGACACACAAAGTTAAACAGCTCCAAAGATACACACACCACACGCCAATCCTTACATTGTTCTGGTTCAATTCTGGGTGTCTAGATATGATTAGCTGCCGTCGTAAAGTGCAGGAGCACCCCGGGGGGCCGACAGTAAACTAAACATCACCAGGTTGTGAAAACAGACCCTGATGTAGAGAAATTAAAATGGCAGAAACCCCTGTGCCTGTGTTTATGCCCAAGTCTAATTAGCTGCATTATTGTGGTCCTCCTTTCAAATATCTTTGGCTTACCCCAGTCGTTGCACAGTTTAAAACAAACACAAAAATCACTGAGAAGAGCTGTGGGGTCAAGGTTGACTGCAGAGATTCTGAATCCATCCTTTGTAATCTTCTTTTGTCAGGCTTAATAAACGCTTCATATTTTCAGGGTGCATCCCAGTGTGATCCTTAGATGTCACAACTGAAACTCTGCTTTGCCCCAGAGACCCAAATATCACAACCCCAAACAAAGCAAATGCATTTTCAGTGAGGAAAGAAAGGTCAGGGCTTGCACAGTGTGTCTGAAACACTACAGGAGCATTAAATGAGGTTGGCACCGGCCGATGTGGCACATTCTAGGAGAGCTGGGTAGATGTGAATTACATTTGGCACCGGGAGGCTATCAGGTAGTAATTAGTATAGCTAACATCCCAGATGAACGAGTCAAGTCTAGGTCAGGGTAAAAAACTTCAAGGGTCTTAGTAGGTAAAGGTTGGAGGCCAAGTCATGCTCCTTTCACTCCCTGAGTATAAGCTCATGCCTTGCCTGCTCAGATTTGTTGAAATCTGACTTGACCTTTAGCCTTGAGGTGTTGCAGCCGGTCACATGTCAGCCTGGCTCCCGTGGACCTTGTTGAATGTGTTCCTATTGGATTGTCTGAGGAGTTCCTACTCGACAGCTGAACAGCTCAAGTGATTTAGCTTTACACACGATGAGGCTTTTGACATAGATGTTACCTTACAGCTTAAACCCATGCTTGGCATTCCAGCCTTTCCCTGGCCCCAGAATCGCCCATTCTCTGTTGCATAGACAGGTCCTTCAAGCAGCCAGAAAAGAAATGATTATACTGTATATGTGAGCGAATGATAAGAAAAAAAAAGATGCGGATTAGTTTTGCACTGTATAAATCTGAACATAATCTGGTGTGAAATTTCTTTAATTAGATGACTGTGGCGATCTTTATGCATTTGTGTAGGACTTCTTTAAAAAGTCTCTAATCCTTAAAAGCAACCATAATCTATTTTAATGTTGTTTAAATAATATAGCATATCTGTTTCAAGAGTCACACTGTTTTATTATAATGTTTCCAGTACGTTGCAAAAGAATTGAAACCCTATTAACCTTCTTAGATTTTTGTCACAGTACAACCACAAATGCCTTAACCATGCTCATAACAATCCAGACTCTTTTCACGTGTCTTCCACGATGGCAGAATGACATGCCGAGCATCTCTATCTTTAAGAAACTCTTGAAGAAACAGCTCTTCTCCTAACCTGGCACCCACTCTGTACTTTCTTACCCCCTCTGCTGCACCTTGTGCTCTTAACGTTGTGCCTGCACGCTGTTTCCACACTGTCACCTCTGGCAGAGACGAGCTAGTGGTCTTCACTCTAAGTAGCCTATTGATAGCTTTGATT
This sequence comes from Fundulus diaphanus, assembly GCA_037039145.1. Taxonomy (NCBI): domain Eukaryota; kingdom Metazoa; phylum Chordata; class Actinopteri; order Cyprinodontiformes; family Fundulidae; genus Fundulus; species Fundulus diaphanus. Next base: position 32,090,693 of record CM073127.1, on the reverse strand, counting down.
GTAACTGCATTGTTATATCCTCAGTTCTAAGTCACTTTGAATAAAACCATGTGCCAGATGTAGAAACAATGTAGTTGACAATGGTCAAGCAGTGACACAGAAATATTGAGGTACCCAACATGTGATTCTTTGTTTCGTCTGATTTATGATTACTAAATGACACAAAATAGTCCCAGTCTGTTAAATTGGACCTGAACCAGTTTAGCTCACTGCCAGACAATTTTGCTAACCTGGCAAGCCAGATTGATAATGTGTAGCACTCTACCTTCTGCACATTATCAATCTGGTTCTTTTTCTATCAAATCCATTTGGGGAAATGACGAACATTCGGACAAACTTTTCAAGCTAATTCGGCGAATCGACACCTAGTACCAAGTTTTAGCCAATTCCGGTATCAAATGAAACTGTAAGGAGCAGGCGTCATGAGAAACCACAACAAGCTAGTCAAGGCACTTCTTGCTGTTCTTTCAAAGAAGAAATCATGGATTCTGGCAAAACAGATGTGATAGCAGCAGCTACACATGCATCCTCCTGCGCTGCCATGTTTATTTTGGTTCAGTTGTGGGCTCACTGGCTATTGCTTTCATCCCAGCAGTATATCCTGCCTTAAACATAATATTGCAACATGATAGGCCCAAACTGTTTTTGTAAAGCTCATCTTTTGTAAATATCTCAGTTAGGATGTTATAACTGTATGGAATGTAGGGTTGTCAAAAATATTGATACTCAAACGCTGTACCCGGATACAATACTAATTTGGCATGGTATCAATACTAAATATTTTGCACACGAGGCAAACGAAGAAGGGAAACCGAAAGATCTTTGCAAGTCTGTGTGCAGTCAAGCAGCTCAACATACTTGGCCAAACATCTCAAGGCCCGACACCCTGGCCTTCATGATGAATTCTGACAGGTTAATAAATTAAAGTTCCCATTCATAATTTAATTTAATACATTAAACGTATTACTGATCTTAGCAGGACCGGCAGTGCACATTAATGTCATGTGATTAGCTATGGCTGGCATGCTATTAGGCATGTGTTATATTTGGGTTATTTATTTGCACACTTATTTAACTAGCATCTTTGATTCTGTTGAGGAATTGAAATGTTTAAAATATGAAATATTTTTGTCTTTTTTTTTATCCCCATTGTATTGAATATTGAATATTTTTTCCTTGGTATTGATATCATGTTTGAAATTTTAGTATCGTGACAACCCTAATTCAATGCAAAACTAAAATCCAGTAAACCAAAACAAAATGTAAAAAAACGTTCAAGGGTTTGTGATACATTTTTGCAAGACACTATCTGTTGGTGCAACTCATTGTTTGGCATTCTGGTCATGTCACAAAGTCGAAACCTTAACACAGCAATGGTTAGATGTTAAACAAGCATCTTCATTCTCCCCCATGCCATTTAAAGTCAGCAGCATATACTGTCATAGTTGTAGTTGAGTTAAACGTCCTTTTTTGTTAAAAGGAAAAATGAAATGCTAATAAAAAAGGGACCCAAAAATAGAATACACAACACACACATGCTTTTATAGTTTGAAAATTGTAAATGTTATCCGTGTACCACATGATTTCCTCTCAATAACTTCTGTCCCTGTGGATTTTAAGATAAACAAAGATCTTCTCCAGAGGGAGAAAAAAAGATTTGAACTATATGAACTTTGGTGTGTTTCATTTATCCGGTGTGCTATTTGTGGTGCTTTTCATCTCTTGAATCCTGGCCTAGATTCTCAATCTTGTTTTTGGAAAACATGAGCTAAGCTGTGGTGCACAAGCCATTAGATCATTGCACTGTATGTCTGACCTGTGACCAGTTAAGCTGCTGCTCTGCCCTGCCCCGCCCCTGGTAAACTCCTAACCTCCACCCACCCCACATCTGCCCGCCTCATGCCATAGCCCCTGCCACATCTCCTCTTGGAATTGATATTATGGTTTTTGGATGATCCTCTGTGTCTTCCTCCATACAGTAATCCTATTTGCTCTGTCATGTGTTGGGACTCACAAATGAATGTGTGTGGAATGACATCCAGCTCATTTACAGGTGTTTCAAGCTTAGCTGCCCCATTCTCTTCCACATATGTCAAAGATGGCACTGCACAAACACCCTTACTATAACTCTTCAATCATACATGCAGGTTTTTAAATTCTAAATCATTATAGCAATATGAGTAAACCAACTAGAGGGGATTCAAATTGCAACGCTCTGTCCTTTAATCCCTCCTTTATTCAGCCATTTGCTGCAATAAAAATGTTAAGCTGAGGGATTAAATAACTGCAGAATGGAATAAGAGGATGTGATGTGGCAGACTTTGGGTGCAGGTGGGAGGCAGAGACTTCCCTCTCATTACTGAGACACGGATCTAAAGGAGAGACAGAAAGCGCTGTGGGGTGAGAGGTCCTTGGCAGCAGTCTACCAGTTGGCGTCTCGGTGTCCACATTTAGTTCCAGCTGAGTGCCCACAGTGGATCTGACGGTGCTGACTTCCCCCTGACCTCTGGAGCAAGGACCAGTGCTTCCCTCTATCCATCGCCTCTTTTGATTCATGGTGTTCCTTTCGTTCTAACCCCTCCTACTCTTTATATGACAGGAATGGCTTCACAACAGAACAAACAGTGATGCTTAGAAATTGATTTGTCCAAGCAATGGAAAAAATGTCGGACCCCTGGTTGTCAAAGCTCAAGGAACCAAAGGCACTGATACTTGGGGACCAAATTTTATTCCGATTAAAATGTTGTGGTAAACCATTGCATGGAAAATCTATCAGATGGTATTTGCCCCCATATTCATCAAAGACTCCATGTTCCTCTGAATCTACGACATTAAAACTCCCTTCAGAAATCCCTTGAAGTGATTGTCCATAATTTTCCAAAATTGAATTTGAAATACTACAAGGCTTTTAAATTCAGAACTTTCAATGTGTGTTGTAGACTTGTTTTTTTCATAAACTTTTTCATTTCAGCTTCATCACTGCTTAATATATCTGTGGATTCTAAGGTGTATTTTTGCACACTTGAGGTTAGGTTTAAATAATTGCATATCCTGGTAAAACTAGACAATTTAATATCTGTACATTCATTTTTACTGTGACTAAGAACTCAATAAGAAACACTTTAAGAGAAAACACAGTGATCATTACTAAATGAATAGTGAGCTTGATCATGAAATCATAATAATATCTCTAGTTCAAAGAGGGAGTTCAAAAACTTTGACACCTTCGAATTTATTTCAGTGTACCACATTGCAGAGATGTTATTATGCCAACAGAGGAAGGCAGAACTATGATAAAATATAAACCCTTAATATTAAATGTTTTTTATGTCTTGACTGTTTCTTCTTTAACCCTGCGCCTCACAGCTCACTTAGCTGCTCTCCCTGCTGATGTTAGCGCACATATTTGAGATCACGCTCCTTCAAACGAGTTTTCTATTTTTTGATGAAATACCAAAGCTGTTTCACTAATGATTCTTTAAGAAGCTGTTTATTCAAGGCGGCTTTTTTTTTTTTTTTTCAAACCACCCTCCCCTGCAGTTTCCACCATGGAGGTACCCTTGGCAATAATTCAGAGAATGTTGGTGTTGAAACCATCACACTATCAAGTATTGTGAACTCATGGGAGTGAATGGACTTACAGAAACAAACCAGAAAAGTGATGACGTGCCGCTGCCTGACAGCAGTTACTTAGTACCTCCCCCGAATTCAATCTGCAATTTAGCAAACTGAATATATCTCTTTTAAACTGATTCACAAAATGCTGTAAGTGGAAATAAACTTATATTACATTGAAAGTCCTCAACTTTTCTATCAGCTTTACTTTTTAAATAAGCATTTGATAAGGTTAAACATTTTAAGAAATGGAGCTTTAATCATGACCAACTAGAAATGTAACTGGAACCTGCACACCTTTTACCATTAAGCTTTATTCAAAACATTTATTACAAATTAACTTAAGTTCTTAAGATTTCCATTACTTAGTGTTAAAAATAAGAAGGCATGATTTTAGTTAGTCAAAGGGCATGTGGGCTAAAACAGAGATTGAACTTTTCGCCCACCAAGAAAAAACACTGTCTGGTGCAAACCCAACACAAACCATCACCCTGAAAACAGTGAAACACAGTGGTGGCAGCATCGTGCTGTGGGGAAATTGTTCGGCAGCAGGGACTTTGAAACTGGTCCAAGTCGAGGCAATGGTGGTGCTAAATACAGGGATATGTATGAGCAAATCTGTGTCAGTTTGCCTGGGATTTGAGACTGGGACGGAGGTTCACCCTCCAGCAGGACAATGACCTGAAGCATACTGATAAAGCAACACTTGAAGATTGCTTTTGATAAGTAGAAGCTATCTAACACAATGGAGTTGGAGCAGTTTTGCTCCTAGTGGCTCATAGAGACTTATCCAAAGACACTTGCACACTGAAGCTTTATGTCGTTTTGGCCCAGTTGTTGTTTGCTTCACAATAAACAAAATAATACATCTTCAAAATTGGAGGTATGTTATCTAGATGAAATGGTGCAAACTGTCAAACAATCAATTTTTCCAGGTTGTAATGCAAGAAAACAGTAAAAATGCCAAGTGAGGTGGAAGACGAATACTTCTGCAAGCCATTATAACTCCTTTAAAAATATTTGAGGGAAAGCTTAGAATGTAGTGAATAAGCTATATGCCGAGTCTCTGGATGAGAGAGATTGCACAGAACACAGTGATCAAAGATACTTTAGCAATACATGATTTATCTTAGGGCTTTTTACATGTCTTTACTAGTTTGAGGAAAGTGGCTTAGTGTAGTGACCACTCAAATTTGTTTTCCTAAAGTTAAATTTGCTCTCTCTACGTCTGGCTATCTAAATGAAAGGCATCAATAAACTTTAAATTAAATCTACAGTTGGAAAAGCACTATGCTCTCATACATTCCTCCCATCAGAATCACTCCTGCAAGAGTACAAATTAAATTTCCAAACTATACAAACAGGTGTAAAGCGACAGTCATCACACCAACACTAATACAACTTTCATTTTAAATGAGATGAGCAACTTCAAAGTAAATAAATGCATGTGAAGCCAAAAGTGATTTCACTAGCTGACAAACTGCTTTTTTTTTTTTAATCTGAAAACCTAGTCTAAATGTTAAAGTTTTGAGACATATGTTGCCCAAATGCCCTCATTAATATTGGGTGAACTAATGCTTGCCTATTACTATGTGATACATTTAGATCATTTAAATGTTCTGGCAGTGTTCATTAAAACAAACAGCTGTGGCAAGCTTCAAATGTTAAAATTAATATTTAAATTTAACGTCTGATTTAAAAGTTCTTGTTCTACAGTCAAAGAGTTTCTGCAATACTTTTATTTGCATTAGCTACTCGCTGTTAGTGCTTCTGCACAGATATTAAATAAGGTGGGAACCACATGGTCTTGTGAAAAGTCAATAGCTGTTTTATGGCCAAATGGTTAAAGACAATCAGATTTTGGAAAGCCTTATGAATTACGCTTGTATTGATCTCTTTTGGAAATGCTTGTATGATATAGAAAGGATAAAAGAAACTGTGGCAGAGAGGGAATAGAAGAGGTAAAGGTGAGGTTGAAAGGGGCAGATGTGTTAGAGGGGACTTTTTCAGGATGCAGATAGTGGGATAAAGATTGGATATTGATGAGATAGAGAGCTGGGTGACTGAGCCACAGAAGCTTGAAATAAGCTGTCGGAGGCACGTGGCCAGTCATTACAGTGAAGCGGCCTGGCCCTGCTCAACCTTGAGCCAGTCGATAAGCTATTATAACCATGCAAATTGTGGCCAAATCAGAGACCTGACATATTGGTATTATATACTTGTGCAGGGCGTGAGTTATACATCATTATTGGAATGCAGCAACAATGCACATTATACTTTGTGTTTGAAGATTCTATAAACTCATAAAGAGGCCAGTATTGTCAGGAAATAATAACTTTATATATATATTTTAGGGGCTTTGAATAGTATTTTAAAAGACAATCATAGAATAGCCCTTCAATTTTCTATATTCCTATACATTCACTGGCCACTTTATTTAGTACACCCACTGGGTTGGACTCCCATTTGTCATCACTGCCTTAATTCTTAGATTCAACCAGGTGTCTGAAACATCCCTCAGAGGTTTGGTCTATGTTGACGTGATACCATCACCCAGTCACTGTGGATTAGTCGGCTGCACATCCATGATGTGAATCTCCATTCCTCCATATTCCAAAGGTGCTTGATCGGATTGAGATCTGGTGACTGTGGGGGGGCCACTGGAATACAGTAAACTCCAGTGTAGGTTGACTGCTGTGTTTAAACAATGCTCCGTTGGTACAAACAGACCTAAACTTTGCCAAGAAAATAAATCCAAAAGTTTCTAGCAGAACTTCACCCACTTCCAAAGTGCATGGAAAGGGATAAAGATCTGGGGTCTAATTTATAAAGCTTGCGTACGCACAAAATGGGGCCTGAAACGTGTGTATGCCACTTTCCACGCAAAGGTTGGGATCTATAACAAAGCAACTTGACGGGAAAATGTGCAGTCCTCGCGGCAACTCTTACCCATGCGTACACTCATTTTGGAGAGGGAGGAAATTGGCATGGCAGATGGTAAAGTTGTGAATTGCAGCCAAACTGTAATTCGCTACTTTACCATCCGCTCATTCCCTTCCTCCTCTGAATGTCGATCTGAGCGCACAGCCAGAGGAATTTCAACACGGCTTTTATCTGACGTTGGAAATAGCAATCGTGTTTAATTTTTAACGAGTTATTTTAATGTGGGCAACATCTCTGCCTTTCCCTCTGATTTTCTCATTTAATAAATGCCTCTCTTTGAGAAATTTTCCAGAGTTGTTTTTTTAGTTTTTTCTCTGTGGTTGCCACATGACCGTGATGAAAAAAAAAGATCAGCAGACCCATTTTTAACATACATTAACATTCATGAGGTACTTTGCATTGATCATTTATGGTTGAAGCTGGGCGTTTAGAGGGCTGAACAACAGACACAACCTGGTATGCAAACGTTCAGGTATAGCTGTGATCTATAAAACGAAATTGGTGTGTGTGCGCATGGTTTTATAAATCAGAATATTTTTTGCCATACGCCATTTTCTTGACGTACGTACACTTTTAGTATGGATTCCACACAAAGTTTTATTAATAAGACCCCTGGTGAGGTGAAGACTCCAGCAACACTTGAAATACTAGGGAACAGCTTTATTTGTAGACCAATGTGCTTCCGCTTGTATGACCCTGTTGAAGGCCACCATCCAAAATGGAAATAAAAGTTGTTAGCTAGTATTTGTTGCTGGAATCTTCACTTCACAAGAAGATATATCACACAGCATTAAACCAGCAGCAGTCTGAACCATTCATACAAGGTAGGGTAGATCAAAGTTGTCATGTTGTTTACATCAGATTCTGACCCTACCACTTGAAGGTTGCAGCTAAAACAAAGACTTTTCCAACCAGGCAATGTTTTTCCAATCAGTTATTGTCCAATTTAGCTGAGCCTAAATGAGTTACAGCATCAGTTTCCTGTTCTTAGTTGACAGAAGTGGCATTCAAGTGTGTATATTTGTCACAGTGACCAATCTTCTTAGATATTTTGCACATTCAGAGATGGGTTTCTATCATTATCTGAAATAAAGTTTTGCTTATGTCATCTTAAACCAGTCTGCCCATTCACCTCTAACCTCTGTCATAAATAAGTCATTTCCATCCACACAACTGACACGCTTTAGATATTCTGTCTTTTTTGGAACATCATCTGTCAACCTGAGAGATTGTTGTGCATGACAATGCCTGTAGATCAGCTGTTTCTGAAATGCTCAGACCAGCCTGTCTGGCACTAACAACCATGCCAGATCTCTCAGTTCCCCTTTCTTGCCCATTCTGCCTTTGAATGAATTGTGTTAGGGCAATTTGATTGGCTGAAGAACAATTTGTGTATACAAGCCATTAAAATATGTACTTAATAAAGTGGTGGTTGAATGTATATCGTGTACTCCTAGTCGACCCTTAACATACCATATCTCCCACCAACCTTCCCCTCTCTCTGTTGGCTCCTATATTCTCGCTTTTATTCTCATGTTTGATCGTGAAGGCAGTCAGCCAGGTCATTCACTCTCAGGGACAGTGTGAGGCACCCAGCGTGCCATCATTTGGGTGATGTAATTTGAGCTAAAAGCTATGTAAACACTGCTGTGACCTTGGTTTTAGGTTTGTCAATAGGGCTGGGTTGGAGAACAGAGAAAGGATTGTGTGGTTTTGAAGGCAACAAGTCCCGGCTATGATAGTTGGAAGTCTCTAGCTTACTGATTGTTGTTATAACCTCATCGGGATCTCTTTGTCTTGCATCAGACCCAAGCTACACTCCTTTAACCGGCTGTGCTCCTCACCTTGTCAAAGATCTGTGCTCACTTCTCCCCCGCTCCTTTCTTTTTGATATTTGTTCACTTGCCTCCTCTTGAGCGCTTGTTATTGCTCTTCCCTCATTTTCCATTTACCCTTGTTTTCCCTCTTCTCTGACCCTACTCCTTTTTTCTTTGATAGCAGTATCTCTGGCATTCTCTCGGCAGCTTGTCAAGTGTCCTCCCTCATCTTCTCTATCTTAGTGTTTTTCTCTGTACCTCCTGGGATATGTTTAGTGCTCGCCGCTGTGAGCGCGAGAGGTCAACACAAGTAAACACTGGCCAACAGTCAGGACAACAGCCAGCTATTGATCTGGTTTGGTTGGGAGAGGTGTTTGGCTTTCTATGGGATCTCAATTAGGGTTATGATCTCAGGGTCTAGACTGCATCTTCATTTAGTCGAGGTTAGGAAAACAGAGTAGCAGACTAACCGACAGTATTGATCCACAGTTGTATTGCTGCACGCTTGCACGGGAAGAAGGTCTTAGGGTTTCCCTTCATTGTTTATCTGGTATGTTTTAAGGCCAATAAAATTCATTTTAACATATTAAAAGTCCAACTGTGTATGCTGTGTTTACTCATCTTCGTGTTATAGGTGGGTGTACTTGAACATATTTGGCCGTGTGACAACCTTTTATTCCCTTAAAACCTGTTTGTCCATAATGCTTAAAGTCGTTTTTGCTTTTGTTGTTTGATCTAAACCATGCCATTAGAGCCCTGGTCCTATATACAAATTAGGTGCGCTCTCAAAGCATTTCATTTAAGTTTGAACATCTTCCTCAGCCAGAGGTGCAGCATCCAAAGATTTCGCTTTGGATATTTATTAAGGATATGTCTACCATAAAGTCATATAAGGTATTTAGTAATTGTAATCTATGATCACATAGTGGTGAGAAATTGAGGATGCCACATTAAATATTCTGCTCTTTATTTGGAAATGTCCACATATCGATGTGAAAGCTAATATTTTTTGTGCTTAGAAAAAGTGATCTATCCATTGCTAAACACCAAAATTAGTCTTGTTTGAATCATTACAAAAAAAATATGAACGAAATTATATATTCTGACTGAGGGGATAATTGGGACACTAAAAAATGGGATGAATCTAGTTTGGGATAGCATGCCCTCTAATAGCTGGTTTTAACCCCTTGGTTGAAATAACTCCAGTGAGATGCATCTATTTTTGCGACTTCTCCCATTCAGCTGTGAGAGATTTGAGGGGTGTGTCTTGTGTTTTCAGACTGTTTAACGTCATCCCACAGCATCTCAATGAGATAAGGATCTTGGCTTTGACCCTGCCTAAGACTTTCCTTTTCTTAATTCTCAGCCATTCAGTGGTGGACTTACCGGTTTGGATCACTGTCATGTTGCTGGGTTCAACCCTGCTTCATTTTTTTAAATACAGATTATCTCACATTTTTCTCAAGTAGCCTCCAGTATTTGGTAGTATTCATGGCAGATTCTATGATAGTGAGCTGACCAGGTCCTGCTGGAGCAAAACATCCCCAGATCATGACAATTCCAGCTCTGTGCTTCACAATTGGTTTAAGTTTCTTAAAATTTTATTCCACAAGTCCTGGTCTCTACATTCTCTTTGACAAACCAATGTGTCTTTAGAGATTTCCTTGCGCTCCTTGCATAAAAGTTCAATATAAAAGAAACTTGTGCAGTTTCTTTTATATTGAACTGGTATGCGCATTGAGGAAAACAGATTTAAGAGCATGCGGTTGGTGTGGTGTGACGATAAATTTGGTGTCTCAGTGACCATTTAGACTGCAAGCTTATGTAGTTCTAATATTTTAGGATGCACACCAAAGCCTTCAATGATTCATGCACAGATGGGCAGCGATTAATCAGAGAGGTAGCTGTGAAGTAGTTTGCAATTAGACTGGAAATCTCTGAGGCATGCTAATTGAATCAGAAAATTAGCAACAGAGCTGTACTGAGCTGCAATAGGCTAGCTGAGCTTGCAGCAGGTGCTAGCCCACCCAGCTGTGGAAGAAGGTATTTAAGTCACATTAATAGCAGTAAAATATTCCTTAATTTGGAACAGTTAGATTTTCAGCTTGATTTTTACCACCCATATTACCTTCTATAGCACAGCAGTAAGCCAAAGAGCTAACAGCTGATGTTACATGATCTAAACTATAGAATGATCAAGAGATACACTTGAGATGTTAATAAATATACAGAATTGTTTTACGATTTTTCTGGGGACCATATATATAGTCCATATCTGTTTCACCAGTCTTTTTTTAAAGACATGTCTGATAAAACACAAAAGATTGAACATTCTTGCCTATTTTATCGGCCTTCTCGTTGGTTTTGCTATCATCTGCTTTCCTGTTTGCCTCATGTGTTCTTTACTCTGCTACAACGCCTCTCTTCTAGTTCCTCTAGCTTCTCCAGGGTTCTTTTGAGCTGTCATCTTCCTGACACAAGTAAAACAAAGTTGTGAGGAATTAAAAATTAATCACTTTTGAGCATAGGTTTGCAAACTCTCTTGCTTGATGGCTTTGAGAGGAAAGGCTGAAAGAGCAGCGTAAGTCAAGAAAGGGAGCTATTGAGGTAAAAAAAAAAAATTCCCCTTGCAGACAGTGTTGTGCCTTAAAGCATTGGTTTTTAAACTTACAGCATACCTTATTCACAGTTTGACCAGAGGTTATAAGTGGAGGAAGAGAACGTTTGAGTATGAGTGCAAGTATTTGGGTGTGTAGCCATCTTCTTATTTGGCTCTTTAGAGCCCAGCTGTCCTTTGCCAAGTTTCTCACCCCTGTCTAGTTCTGGTTTGATGTCTTGATCAGACAGGCCTGTCTTTAAATGTAATAAAGATGCATCATCAAACTTTAATATACTTGTCTGTTTTGTACTACATACACATTTGAACAAAACATGTTATGGTGTGCTGTTCTAGGTCCATATTCCTTACCAAGTGTAGTGCATAACGAGTCAGGGATATGTGTATATCCAAAGTTTACACATCTTGAGTCGTGTCTAAATCATACTTATAAGGATTATTACCTGGTCTTTGTCTACAGTGAGAGTATTGATTTGTGTGTTTGTGTTCATATATTTGGTGTTTGTGCCCAGCTTGAAATGGGAGGGGATGAAATGAGGTCGCAAGGTGATGAAAAGCCATCTGCTATAAACCAATGACACACATTGATTTTTCCTGTAATGAGTTCCCAGAATGTATACAGGCTGTGAAATATACACATACATATTGCACATGGTTGTTTCTGAGAGGATGTCACATGTGCTGACCCCAGTCATAAAATATATACGTATAAAATTAGATACTGTAACATAATAGCATAATTGTAGCAAGCCTAGCATATGAGCTAGAGATGTGTTCATGTCAGAGGTCACTGAGTACATTTTCTTTGAGATATATGAAGATCTATATAGATGTATTTTTGTATATATTTCTAAATATCAAACATCTTCATTGCCTGTATTTCTGGTGAAGTAGGGCCGTCCAGATATGCCAGAAATACAAATTAAAGTAATTTTAGTATTTGCCAGGTTTTAATATAATACCTATTGTTTTTCAGAATACAGATTTACACACTAAATACATACCATGAGTACAATACAATTAGTAAAGTCAATGCAATATTCAGTGTCTTTGCAAAAGCATTCATATACCTTGATCTTCTCCATAGTTTATCACCTTCTAACTATAAACATAAATATTGTGAACTTGACAAAATAACACAATTACGTGAATAAGAATCCTACATGTTGCTCTGAAGATTACTAACATACTACTGACTGCAGGTTCAGACCAAACAGAGAAAAAAAGGAAAAAGGCTATGCTATTCTTGGGCCCCTCCTCTGTCATTCCTTTGCGCGCCCCACCATTGGAGAACTACTGCACTATGGTCACTGGATAATCTTCCAAAAAACAAACGTTGTGGAGCAATAAAACAATATCTCTTACATTATAAGAATATTATAATATTCAAATATCATAAGTATGGCATACATTTTTATTGCCAGTCATACTTAAATATCCATGCACTTTTGTTTCTCCTGAAATTTATGAGGATGCTTATACTGTTAGTTACCTGTGCAGCTTTAATTCTCAAGTAACTAGGGTTAATTTCATCTACCCTGAGATTAGAAAAGATGGCATCCACTACAAAGGCCCTAGCATGGATCATCTATTTTTCTATTGCACAGTCTAAGCAAATTTTGGACTAAAGAGGCAGCTAAGCCTGGATCCTCTTTGGTATGGTGACAATTTGGTTAGCTAGCTCCCTGCAGTTTTTTTTCCCAGAAAGGCTTGTTAAATAAATTCAAATCTAAATTTTAAGTCTGAGCCATTTGAATGGTTATTCCCCAAGCCACCCACCTACCCACCTCCAATTCACCCCGTCACCCCACTTCTATCCTCTCAACCGTCCCTCCCTCTGTTGCTCTTCTGATCCCTTTTCACAGCGGAACCATCGGGAGCTTATACCAATCTCCGTCTTGGCCAGGGGCCCAAAGCAGTGCTGGGCTGACCTGAACTCTGCTGTGAACTCTCAGCCATTCACTTAGCGCCTTTTCCTTTCTAGTTAGCTAAACCTTTACCCACACTTTATCTCAGCTTAATTTAGGAGGCTATTGGGTGATGCTCTCAATGTAAAGCAGATACTCTTATGTTGAGTTCACATTTAGACATATTTAGACAGACTTAGGGTGCTGAACATTAATAGAATAAAAATGATCTAGTATTGTTAAGGCATCTTGCTCACAGAATTTGCCAGACAATTGGTTGGTTAGCAAGATATTGAAACTCAAATGTTAATTTTCACACATGTACAATAGGCTTTTAGTCTATAAACTAACAATAACGGGTGGTACAAAGCTGTGTCACCCAAAGAGCTCTGACAATGGGTTCTTAGAGCAGAAGACATGTAACATATTCATTTGTTTTCATTTTGCCTGTACAGTCAATACAAGGTAATAAAGATGTTTATACAAAAATATGACAGAAAATCCAAATTAAACAGCAGAGTTACCAACCATGTGGTGATTAATAGCGGAGTAAAAAGATAATTGAAAATGTTCATCTTAGGGTGCAATGATCTAAAAGCCTGTTCTTCCTAGAGTTAGTCTAGGTTGTCAAAGGTAAACATTGAGAACTGTATGTATAGTATTATGTGTTGCTACTGTTGACCAATTATTTACAGATCTTTACCAGCTTTGGTGTTATCAGATCTAGGTTTATATTCACTAATGTCTTTAATTTATGTCATATTGCTGTCATTATTCCTCTTTAGCTAATCACTATATAGTTAGCTGTTTTAAGTCATTACCAGCTATCTCCTTTTAGATTGTTCCTCTCATGTCTAGGAAGTTCCTATTCTGAAGTAATACATAAAAAGTGTTAAATGCTGTTTCAAACTGCTGTTAAATGCATTGTGAGTAATTGTCTCAATAAGTCATTAAAAATATGAAAAGTCCCACTGTCTGAAAGCTCCTATTACATGATGGAAAAACCATCAGCAACTTCCTCACGAAGATGAATATGGTTGTGTTTCCCCATCCTATTATTTTCAGTGTTGTAAGGAAATGTTACAGTTAAGACCTTCAGTCATCACTTACAACAGGACTAACTGGACGTCCAAACTATCTAGAAAATGTTTTCACACAAGAGAAAAACCAAATTAAGGCTCAATTACATCTGGACTTTAACCACTGGTACTTCACATTTTGTGAAGTTCAGTTTCTTTAGGCTTTCATGACCAATAGAGACATCGGAAACTTCCAGAGTAGCCATTTTAACTTTGGCTTTGCTTGATTTTTGTTCCATGCTTCCGTTAAACGTCTTACCTTGTCCTTAATATTATGAGTTACAGTAAGGAGATTAGGCTTTTAAATTACTTTTTGTCTATAAAGTTGTAGTAGACAAAACTAGTTCCACTATGTTTTCTGAATTTAACAATTAAAAATGCCTTTTTTGCTTTCACAGTGCTGTCCAGAAAATACAGTTCAGCACAAAATTATGCTTTCTTTTAATTTTACCAGTGTATTTTGCCTGACTGGGAGTAAACGTAATGTTGTTGATTGGCCCATACAGAGTATTGACTTGAATCTGATAGAATGTGTGTAGAGAGCCAAAGATGAAGGTGATGGAAAGATGGCTTTGAGCTCAATAAATAATTTTTATACTACCTTTGGAAGTATGCAAAAAACTGGTCAGCAATTTATAGGAAGGCTTGATTAGTATAATGCTAATAAAGCTTCGTCCATTGATTATCGCGAAGGGTATAAATAAATATGAAAAATAATGTAAATGAATACTCCTTGGACATTGTTTATAATTATCTCTGGAGACGCCTGTGTCATTTTCATTCAGAAATTAACTTTTTGTTTGAATCAAAGCCATTTTAATTTTCAGTCTGACATGGACATGAATAATTTAACACAGCATGGTGTGCCTTCTATTCTCCAATTTAAGTAGTAGTAAAAACCAAACACCTTCCTCAGCTATTGTTAACACGTCATATCTGTCAGTATTTGACAGTAAGTTTAAATTTGATGAGTTTTGTTTTGTCTTAAAATAATAATATGAGTAACGATTTACATTTACCTCGTAAGGTACTTTTTTTTCTTGGTCAAAACTGGTGACATCTAGCTTTGAATCTGCTCAAATTTTAAGTGTTTTGCACTGATAGAAACATTTCAAAAGTAGATTTTTTTTAAATTGGTTTTCATCTCTGGTGGCTCTCTGAGACATTAGGATGTCCATCGTCTACTGTCTATATGGGGCAGTTAGTAGTAGCTTATCTCTCTGACCTTGTTTTGAAACAGCCTGGAAAGGTGTTTCTGACAAGATGATGTTGCTCCATGGTGTCTAAACTTTGTTGGAGAATATCTGTCAAGCAATAGGGGCGAGCGCTAAAAGGGCCATAACATCAGTTCCTCAATGTGCCCACAGCAGGAGGGAAGGAGCAAAAGAGAGATAAGTAGGCTGACGTGGAAACTACATAAGTAAACACAGCAGAGGATTACGTTGCTCTCCGTACTTTTTTTTTTTTTTTTGGTAAATTGATTTGACATGAATGTATACCTAAATGCCATAAGACTGTCTCTGTGAGTCCCTGATGGAATCACACTTTATGTTGTCTGGCGTGTGATCGTCATCCTGTGACACACACCTTCTTTGTGAGAGACGCATCGCACCACAGTTGACCCTGTCGGATGGCGATTGCCTGGTTCACTATCGCACCCTGATACAATCCGCTGTGAATATATTAAACCTAGATGCAAAGGAAAAAGCTGATTATCCATCCTTTCAACCTCTTTTTGTAGTTCTCGTACTTTTTTATCATATTTCTCACTCTCATTCTGCCTCTCTAGTATTGGCTTTAAATTTGTTTCACCGCATTTGTCTCATGGTCTTTTAATTTTTTCTGTTGTCCAGTTTCTGGTTTCCATCTGTTTTGCCATCTACTGCTTGTAAATACTTCCCACTCTCTAAAACAAATTAACAAGAAAGCAAGATTTGTGTTCCCCACCTTCATCATCAACCCCACTCTTGATTGTCTCTCATCCCTGGTCACGACATGTCACATTTTAAACCTGCTAGGGGGGTCAAAGGGAGTGCCAGAGGTGCGGTGACTGACGTGGCACTCTGGCTGACCCCTGGCAGCTTGGCAGAGCTGCCTCCATAATGAGATTAGCTGGGTAATGCCGACTCTGTGTCTGTTTCTCCAGCCGCCCAGCCCACCCTTGGGCTCTTTATTTAGCCACCAGAAGAACAGGGCGTGCCAGCATTTGCAGGTCGAGTGCAGGACAGGTCCCACAAGCCCACTCCCCTTTATTCTAACTCCCCCCCCCACCCCATTTTTGTGAAGCCCCAGCTACTTCAGCCTTATGCTTTTGCCTTGTTTTCCGTTTTTGTGTCTTTGTATAGTATTTCTTCAGGTTGGTTGATTTATAATAGCATCTCCATTATTTAGTTGTCTTTTTTCTTCATTTTCAATCAATTTTTGTCTACTGCTATATCATTATTTCTCTCAATAAATCTGGATACATTATGAAAAGTTTCTGAAGAAAATCCTGTAACAACTTTAACAGTGTGTGAAAACAACAGATTAGGGACCTCTAATTCCTCACCTGTTCATTAGAACTGAAATAGCCTCTTGGATTACAGGGAAAACTTTGTGAAAAGCATGGAAAAGAATAGATTTACGCTGTGTTCAAGTTGTTATATCACTGCTTCTCAAATGTTCAAAGGCTAAAATTTTGTTTTATAAATCTAAAGTTCTGTAGCAATTAGTTATATCCAAATCCCCTTTAATTAATTTGCTTACAATTTACAATGAAAACTAATTGCCATCTTTCCCCACATCTATTTGTGACCTAAAGTTTTGACAGCAATTTTAACTTGATGAACTTATTTACTCCGGCCTTGGTGTATACAAATATCACAAACATTCAAAGCCTAATGAAGTGACTTCTAAAGGCAATTGATTCCCTCGGATTTGGTTTGCAGGTATTAAAGTAGAGGATACCAAATACAAATGCAAGGAACACCTTTAAAAACAGTGGGGCAGTTGAAAGCGCTGTTGCCTTGCACCAAGAAGGTCCTGGGGTCGAGGATACCTGGCCGAAACACCCAAATTAAATGTGTGAGTTCTCCCTGTGCATGTGTGGGTTCTCCCTGGGTACTCTGTCTTCCTCCCACAGTCTAAAAACATAACCATTAGGTTAATTGTTCTCTCTAAATTGCCCTCAGGTATGAATGTGTGCTTGGTTGTTTTTCCCGTGTGGCTCTCTGTTGCCCTGCAATAGACTGGTGACCTGTCCAGGCTGTACACTGCCTCGTCCCCAATCACCGCTGAAGATAGGCACCAGCCACCCTGTGGATTTAGAAAATGGCTAGGATGTATAATTTTCCAATTTATGCACAACCTAGTTCTAACATGACAGATGGTGACTTTTTTAGGGGCAAAAATGGCATTGGATTTGGGCCTGTCTGAGGGAAAGAAATATGTTAAAGTAAAAGAGAGCATGTGATTTGGGTAGACACTTATTCACCCCTCTAAACATTGCCCTCGGCTCATGATGACACGTTTGTTTAGGGTGGTCTCAGATGGACATACAGAAGTGGGAACAAAAAATGTCAGAACCCAATGCCTGTGTGATCAAGAGCAATCTCAAGGTGAAGAGCAAACTGACAGCGGGAACAAAAGTAGACTTTGACATGTCTGGGTAACACAACCCTGCAGTGTAAATGACGAGTGCAGAGGCCATACAGTAGAAGTATGCTGGTTACACACATTTCTGCCAGGCATAAACTGACAATCATACACCCCAAAGAGCACAAATACAATGAGCAATTGGTACAATATGTTTGTTTGGGTGGAACTTGAACCTGTCTGTTCCCCGGGGCCACAGCCGAGCAGGTGTTGGTGTGCATTCACCCTATAACATACTGAAACTAAGAACACCTGGACACCTGGACTGAGCTTTATATCTCCGTCAGACTGATTAGAGCTGTCACGCTCTCAAAGACAGAAAGTGACCCCAAAGCTGAGGGGGGCACACCTGTTTCATGGGAGGCCCCCTGTCGTTTAAGGAGCCTCTCATAACAGCTGAAAGGGGAACAAAGTTTCAAGTGTTTAATTGCTGCATATATTCAATAAAAGCTGAGGGAAAAATCATAACATATCAGAGTCATCTAAACAAAGGGACTAAAGAAAGAAATGGTGGCTTACTGAGGCTGCTTAACCACTTAACTACTCTTTGATCTGGACCTACAGCTTTGATAACATGGTCTACATCAGTGTTACTTTGTGGTGAGTGGGGAGCAGCTTTGCATTTTATGCTGCTGTGGCATTTCTCAAAGCAGAGATTTTCTATTTTCCTTCTATGTATTTCAACCTACAAATGCATTTTGATCATGGGAATTTTTTTGCTACTTTTTTTGGGGAACACTGTTAGATCTAAGGCTACGATCACACAGCAGGCAATTGCGACCCGTATCCGTATTTTTCATGGCAGTGTAAACGGCCCAATAAAAAATAAAATCTGGTTTGTGCCATCTCTATATGTGGTACTAAATCGGATACGTATTGGATAGTTTTCAAATTGTCCGCAGTCTGAACAGTCATGTCGCATTTCATTTGTCTTTTACGTCACTGTCCTGACTCTCACAACACATCCACACAGACCTCTCTTAATAGCTGTGCTTTTTTTTTCTTTTATTTGTTCATCTTGTTATGATGTGGTTTTAATATTGTCGGCAACAACTGCATAATAATACGGAGATGCCGGTATCCACTGTTCCGCTCTTGTACTTTCTTGTTCTGTTATCTACACATGTGGGTTGATTTGGCGTCTTGAGCCATTCAGACTGAAGTTCAGTATGACACCAGCCCTAAACATACAGCCAAGACTACAATGGAAAGGTTTAGATCAAAGAATATTTTATGCAACACAAAAAGCTTGCGACCTGTATTTGCAACAAAAGGATGTTTTCCAAACTATTGATAACAATTCAAACTGTACTGCTTAGATTTTTATTTTTTAATTGAAAGTATTAACCTTGTATATCTTTCTTCTACTTCATCATATTTATGTGCTATTTTATACCGGTTGATGACATAAAATCCCATTAAAATACAAAACTACAACATTTTTGTTTGTATTCCTACAACTTGTGAAGAAGTTCGAAGGGATGGACACATGCAATGCACTGTGGGCCTACAGGACCTGTCCACAGAAAGTTACAATTTGTATGTTGAAAAGAACAAAATTAATATTTCCACATGTGCTTGTTTAGTAACACAAACACCCATCCACACAAAACCACAGTGGATATGAGCCTTTATAGAGCACTAAAGAAAACCTATTGAATAAAGGAAATTGTGAGGAGAAATTTGAGACACTTGTTAATTTGCAAAAAGAAATATAATCACAATAGCCATACAAGCATTTGCACGTGGGACTTTATTAACTGGAGGCCTTGTCCACAGAGAGGGGGTCAAGGGAATTTCAGCAACACAGTACTTTGTCTTGTCTTAAGGCTCCGCAGTTCATCAAAAATATCTCTGCTACTCTTTCAAATGCTGTTTAAAATCCTTCTTTAAACCTGGTATATTTAAAAGGTCTTCATGTACATAATCGTATGGTTTTCACACTTTAACTGTAATTGATTAATTTTAAGATTTGGTTAATGTAATCGTGTTTTTAACTATCGTTTTCCTAAAATTAGAAGTCAATAAAGTGTTTATCATTACTGCACACTTACAGTTGTGTTCACATCAGTAACCAGAGCAGTCACTGTTTGTGGTAGTAATTGTATTTCAACATGCCAAGCAATTAACTAGATTATCATCATGGACTGTGGGCCGCTAATCCGATTGAAAACCTGTTCGGTAACGTTAAATATTTTACATAGTAAATGTTTGAATTTGTAAATCAAAATGCAGATACTGGGGTGTTTTTGATGATGAGCTTAATATTTCTTTTGTTCTGTAGTTCTGTAGAGCGACTATTTGCTAAAGAATATTCTTCATGGTGTAAATTGGAATATAATATGCAGTGTTCCCAGTGATTTTGCCTTTCTAAGACTTCACGTTTGTTCACTTCTTAAACATACTGACTTTTTTTGTAACAACGTAAGCCTTTTATCTCACGAAAATAAACAAAATTTATTTCCAACGCAATTCTTAAAAAACAAATAACATTATAATTAAGAGGAAAAGGGCACAATTTCGATAGTGTCTGTCACAGGCGACAGGATCTTGGGAGAGGGAAAGTGTTAGGGATTTAAGAGTCAAATAACAGAGCGAAGAGGAAACTAAAAAGCTGTCAGAGACAAGAAAAAAGAATAGCAACATGAACAACCAGCGGGGAAAGAAAGAAAAGAGCAGTTGGAGAGAGGGGATCCTCTGGATGGAAGATTGTAACATCACACTGTAGGTTCCCTTATGGGACTACCAGAAACGGAGCAAACTCCCTTCTGCATGCAGGGAGAAGAAGCTTTGCCAGCATGGAAAACATACAAGAGTAGAATGAGAGATGAGAGCGGCAGAGAAAAAAAGAGGCCTTTTTCCCCTGAGGTGAAGTGGGAATTTTCTGCTGGCGCAAACAGTATGTAGTCAGATACCTGAGAAAGAAGAGGAAAGAAGAGAAAATTTTAGTAGGAAGGGAGCCTTATGATGGCCGAAACTAGAGAACATGTTAGGTTAAGAGTTCAGCAGAAAGTGCACGTGCGTTAACTTTGCATTAGATGGAGAATTTGTGGCATAGAAATGCAATAACAATTCTGTAATTTATAAAGGGACTCAAAAATTATGTCAATTTTTTTTATTTCACAAGAGAAGATTCTTTTTTAGGATTTTTGAATGATAGAATATTCAAATTTGTCTCCCTCCATAGAAAATTGTGATGAAACCCTTGACACTAAATGCTCACTCGGTCATTTTATTGGATTCGTAGCCTTTGACTCCATCGCTGCTCCTTTCTCCAAGCTGAGCACTACACTTATACCTTTACTGTGAATTGTAGCCTTGGACAACTTTGTTATGTGTATTAGGATGTATAAAAGTCTACATGTAAAAAGCATCATTAAACCAAAGTAACCTAAGTGGTTGTGCGTTGTAGTTCAACTCAGTCAAAGCCACAAGGTCACTAGAGAAGCTCTACTCAAAGGTCAGAGAGTGCCGCTGTGATCTCGGGAGAAACTGCTCACGGACAGAGCAATAAATACAGAAAGAAACTTTAACTGCTGTAAAATATGAGGCAGTCATCTCCATTTTCCGCACCTTTCCTTGACTGTGTGCGTATGTTCGCTTGGATGTGTTTCTCTGGATGGAGGTTTTGCTTTAGGGGGGAACAAGACAGGGTTAGGGAGGGATTTAATATGCTTCTTTGGCCCTTGGGGGGTTGTACAGTTGAAAGTCATTGCATGAGGCGTGCAGAATCACACCACATTGAATAACAGAGGAACTGGGGGTGGTGGGTTGAATGAGTGGGATGGGGCACTGCTATAAAAAGTGAAATCCTATCACTTAGCAGCTGAGCACAGATGAAGCTGTGTTTGAACTGGGAGGAATAAAATATACATTGTAAACACAGTATTTGTAGCTCCTTTAAATTATGATAGAGGTTAGTTTTTATGCTCGTTTTCCTACTGCGCTTGTGTTTTCATCTCACACCCTTACGGTTTGTATTTAAACACTTTTTCCACATCACCTGCATCAACAACTGTCTCCAGCACATGATCCATCACTACTTATGATTTTTGAGTAGAGTCTGCAGATAAGCTGTCTCTCCTGGTTTATTTTTATTTTTTTTTCTATTTTGGGTTTTCCTCCGGGCTACTGGCCTAATTGTGGTTTATGATCCATCTCTCCTCAAAGTCTCCCCAACAACTCTTTATGCAGTGTATTTTTTGTATGTTCCTCTTGAACTTCGTTTGGCTTAAAAACAATGCATTCTTAGATCATAAAGGGGCCTTGTCACGTTCAGTGACCATAAAAACACGTATTCATCTTCAAATAAAACAATATACGGCAAGCGTTCATCCTGATAGGGTTATCCTTTTGGAGCCTGAAAAGAATTTTGCACCAGGTGCAATCAGCAGACATAAACAGTGTTGTGCCATCTGCCGGCAGTACTGCGGCACTATCAGAAAGCAAGATGGCGAGGCACTGCAGGAGCCAGTAGACCGTCCTGCAGTGCCTCGCAGCAAAACAACAGCTCAGCGGGGTCGAAGACCAACCTGATCTACAGGGTTAGGGATACTTACTCTTTCTTTTCTCACCTCCCCTGGGTGTCGCGGACTCACTGCGATCCATTGCTTCTCTTGTTTACTCATTGACACTGCGCAATCGTGTACTTCCAGTCACGGGGTCTTATGATAAACATACACAAAAGTGTGTTGTTTATTCACAAATAGAACAAAACAAAATGTAAAACACAGAAATAAAATACAAGCCAACACCTCCAATTATTTAATCGGAAAACTTTTGTATGCAACTAGAGTTAGCTACTGGCATAGAAATTCATAGTCATAGTACATGACTAGGCCCCTTTAAGGTCTTTGCCTGATGCTTTACTCTGTGTACTTGTACTTCCTGGTTTTTTAAATTAAAATCAACGCTTCTTGGATGTCATTCTCTACTAATCTACAATCAACAGACCAGACTGTAGAATGCAACCTCTCTCCTCTATGTGGAGTGAGAGTAGGTGTTTATTCTCCTTCTGACTCAGATGTTTCAATGAAAAATGCATACAGCGGGGACTAGAAGCAGCTTATCAAAAGGTTAAGTCTTCCCCATTGTTTTCTCCTTCTGCAAAATGGAGCATATCCAACAATAGCGGCAGCAGTGGATCACTTTATGTTTCCGTCTGTTTTTGTTTCTCTGTTTGTAGAATGGCTGTGACTCAGCGTTTTGGGCTTTCACCCCAAAGTTAAGCATCAAGTACAACAGTAGCTGTTTACACTATGCTCCTAGTATCATTCAATAAAAAGTTATTTGAGTGCAGGTTCATAATAAAAGGATTCTTACATAAAGAGGTTGCTTACAAATCCAACTTAGATAAATCAATATTTCTGTTTTATTTAAATGTTCGGTGTCATCATTTCTGGCACCAGACATACAGTGGCTGGTAAAAGTATTCATACTCCTTAAAGTGTACCTCACCCCCATACCAGAGCCTTACTCCACCCAATGTCATATTTTTAAAATATGCCAAGAGAGGCGGTGTCCAGCAAACCAGGAAATGGAGGGAAGATTTGGCATGGTCTGGGTTCCGAATAAAAGTTAAATAAATGCTAAATAAACTAACTAAATGCTAAGCTAATAAGTTGCTAACCTGAAAAATCGACAGAAGGACCGCAGAACTCACTATTCAAACTCCATCTCACTACAGAGCCACAACATGGAGCTGCTTTTATACCCCACAGCGGCAGAGCTGCTGACACGTCGGTTTCTCCAAATGACATCACAACACTTTTTGTACCAATGGCAGTATTGATTTGGGGTGAGAGTCAGCTCCTCTAATGCTGCGTTCAGACCGGACGCGATTTGAGGGTCAGGGCGTCCGGTTTACATACAAACTCTATGGTGGACGTAGGAGCGTCAAGATGTACTGCAGGGCGTTTCACCCAACGGTGCATTTTGAGATTTCAAACGTCCAAAGCAGCAGATATTAGCGTTGGAAAATCGGATTCTTTTGCAGCTGGACGTGGAGCGTCAACCAATCAGAGATACCCCGCTTTGTGACGTAGTGGCGCATTTTCCATCGGGACAGAAGGACCATAAAAAGCAGAGAAGTCGATAATGGAGGACAAACATATTGCTGTCTGTGCCCCTCCTAATGTCAATGGTCAGTCGAGCTTTCACTACAGAGTCAGTAATAGAAAGGAGGATTAGTGAGGAAGTTGGGATTTTGGGTAAGTTATCAAAGCTTTTACTATCCTAAATATTTTCCCACATTTGAGGAAAAGAGCAGGCTCCTCCCAACACCCGTCAGACCAGTCTGTCCACACTCAAAAATGCTCTGCACCGGTGTCGGGGTTGAGGCGTTGGATGCCTTTTTGACGCTAAAATCGCATTCAGTCTGAAAGCTGCATTAGTTTGACGTCACCCTTCTAGGTGGGGGGGTCAATCTTTGCCTCAGGTGGAGGAGTTTAATTATCTTGGTGTCTTGTTCATGAAGGATAGTAGGATGGAACGAGAGATGGAAGGATGGATTTGGGCTTCTTCTGCAGTAATGAAGAAAGAGCTGAGCCAAAGTGAAAAGCTCGCCATTTACAGGTCTGTCTACTTTCCAACCCTCATCTATGGTCATGAGGTATGGATCATGACTGAAAGAACGAGATCCCGGATGCAAGTGGTGGAAATGAGCTTCCTCCAGTCTGGCTCGGTCTTAGCAACAGGTTGAGGAGCTTTGTTATCGGGGCTGGACTCAAGATAGAGCTGCAGGTTCTCTGCATCGATAGGAGTCATTTGAGGTTGTTTGTTCTTCTGATAAGGATGCCCCCTGGGCGCCTCCCTTTGGGAGTTTTCTGTTCTCATTCTATTGGGAGGAGACCACAAGAGCAAGACCTAGAACTCGCTGGAGGGACTATATATCCTGTCTGATCTGGGAACACCTTGGGATCCCCTAGAATGAGCTGGAGGATGTCGCTGGGGAGAGGGATGTCTGGGTTTCTCTCCTGGACATGTTGCCCCTGCTTACCGGATTTCAGATAAGCGGAAGACTACGGACAGATGGACAGATGGAAGGGCGACGGAACTCTTCCATCTTAAAAGATTTTTTTACCCATCAAGCAATTACTTTCCACTTCATAATTATGTTAATCCTTTTGTGGGTACATCTTGTTTAACCCCATTGAAATACACATATTTTAGTTGTTGCAGTGTGAAAATTATAAAGGAAGAGAACTGCTTTTTCAGGGCATTGTAATGTAGAACTGGGATAATTTTTCCACCAAATATAGAAGTGCCATTTTCACCATGTCTATCATTTTTTTACACTTTTGTACTCATAGTAATAGCTATGTTTTGTGTGTGTGTGTGTGTGTGTGTGTGTGTGTGTGGGGGGGGGGGGGTTCAACTCCTTTCAGGCTGTATTTGCTTGCACTTCCACTCATTTCGCATAGCTTAACACGCAGTCCCTTCTCAGGCCTTGTGTGGAAGGAGTGCTGCCTGGGAAAGTGATAGCAAGAGAAAAAGAGCTCTGGAGAGTGAGTTATCTCTTTAGATGTCATTGAGGAGACGCCTCTTTTCTCTCCCTCTCTCTCCTTCTCTCTATCATCTGGCTCTTTCTTCTCTTCTCTCTGGCTCCCTGTCTCTCTTGTTCCCACTTGCTCTCTCAAATCATGCTCACCTCCAGTGGTATTCAGACAGTCCAAGGACAAAATAGAGATATGCTGGGAGCAATGGACTGTCCGTCAGTGTGCGCTCGTGTGTGTTTGGTGTGTGTGTGTGTGTGTGTGGGGGGGGGGGGGGGGGGGGGGGGATTGATGTTGAGTCTTTGAAGCTGTTTTCTCCTTGTCCTAACAGATTGGAGGCCCGTCCCTCTCCATTTAACCCCCTGATGCTACATCACACGCTTACACACAAACAGGGCCCACTTAACAGGC
This sequence comes from Fundulus diaphanus, assembly GCA_037039145.1. Taxonomy (NCBI): domain Eukaryota; kingdom Metazoa; phylum Chordata; class Actinopteri; order Cyprinodontiformes; family Fundulidae; genus Fundulus; species Fundulus diaphanus. The sequence goes on along the minus strand of CM073127.1, from coordinate 32,065,178 downwards.
AGCTGTGGACACACTTAACAACACATAGCAAGATTTAAGATTCACCTAGAGCTCCGTGCACAGCTTGATATTGTCGAGGTCGTGCCCTTGTGTTTGAGGACTGTTACATTCGCTTCATTTCATTTTTACTGACTTGTCAAGGTGACTGTAATGGCATTAAAAAGGTAATTTCCATAAAGATATGTAAGTTATGTGCTGATTTTTTTTATTGTACTCCCACATGAACAGCACCAAGCTCGGGGTCTCGCTATTACTAAGTCATGCTGTGTGTTAATGTGGCCTTGCCTTGTCTGACTAAACCAGTTTGAAGTAGATGGCCCCTAGGTCTGTGACCCTGAACGCACACACAAAATAAACCGCATGCATGACCTATCTGCCTCACGCCCCCCCTCAACACACACACACAAAAAGAAATCCATCCTGGAGACAGACTTTTCCCCTTGAGAGTGTGTGTGACATGGCAGCTCCGCTCCTTAAGACAAACAGGGGAAATCCTCCTTGTCTTGCCCTGTCCATCACAGACCATCTCAATATCCCAAGGCATGTGCCTGGCTGCAAACCCTCCCTCGCCCTTCTCCAAAAACTGAGATTCAACCAACACCCCTGCACACACATACACACACGTGCACAGGCCACTTGGCTCCAGACGAGTTCCCCTGACGCAGGGACGCAGTCCAGCAGGAAGTTTAAGGAGAGGTTTGTGGCATTTTACTTCTGTCAGAACACTCCAAGTCTGACCCCCTCTTGACCAGGTGGCTTCCTTCTCCTCAATCTCTCCATAAACAACCACATCCCCGTGACTGAAGGCGTGCCGGCTCGCCAAGTGTAATAACATCAGTCATGTTTTGATGTGAGGCTGAAGGTCTACGTGAGCTAGGGAGGCATCGCAGTGAGAGCAGTCTGTGTTTTCCTTCTGAGTTCTCTCTGATTGCAAGGACAACAGATCTTTGTCATGGAGGAAACTATGTTAACCCGTCACCTTGGCAGTCTTCTCCGCCCGCTATTTATCCACCGTGTGTCAAAACACGCTCATGTACATGTGCACAAACTTTGCACACAGGCAGACACTCAGAAAGAGGAGCTAGCTGTGTGCCGATCTTGCTGAGTGTGTGTCAGCTCTATTAGCACATTCCCAGATAGGGCCAGAGCACTCTTATCTGTGGTGACCCATTAATTACACTTTGTTCCATTAAGTGATCTATTTCAGACCTGCCCCACCCTCAGCACCCACTCTGTGCTATCTCCACCTCTGGCCTGCTCCACCCCCACCTGAACTTTCTTTTCTCATGTGTAGTCCTTTCATCTAGCCAACACACATACACGCATCCCGACACACACCATCTATTCCTCACTGTATTTGTTACAACACATGTGATCACAAGGTCAATGGAAGAGTTGCTCTGTGTTTGCATTTGAAAAAAAAAGGTCTGCAAGTTCTCCAGTTTTTGTCTCTAAGCTTTGTACATCTAGAGATGGAGATTCTTGCCATTTCCTCATTTCAAAACTAGCTTAAAGTCAAAGAAAACCCCGGTAATGTTTTTTTTATTGTATAATGGCAAACCTTTTTACCAAAGGGTGCTTATATAGAATAAAAATTTATTATTTAACCCTTTCTGTGCTTTTCATAGGTGCTGCCAACTTGGCATCCAAATAACGCCCTGTCATTCAAATCATGTGAGAATATTTGTATACTCTCACGTGATAATATACCACTTGCACCAGACCCCGGAATACAAACATGCAATAGATCCAAGGCAACCAATTTGAATATGCTGGAAGGCCAGGCATAAGGTTGCCACGCAGAGGGAAGTCCTTTTTCAAAATTCCCGACCCGTCGAAAGACGCGAGTGTGCGAGAACAAGCAGCAGCATGACATACCTACTAACTGACAGCTTGTTATTATGTATTATATATGTTTGTATTATATGCTTTAGTTTGACTTTATGCTCAGTCAGATTGGATGTACATCATCTGAGAACATGGTTTTTTAAGTCTTCAATTGGATTTAGGTCTTTGATTAGGCCATTGTAACTCAGGAATCTATTTCTGAAGGCAGTTGATTTCACTGGATTTTACTTAGGGGTATCAAATGAAAGGTGGGTGAAAATATATTTACACACTACTGTGACTTGGTTCCCACACTCAAAGTTGACAACCACTGGTTCTGTCTTTGTTACAGTTGCATGGGACCCGTCCTGCTCCTGTCTTTATCTAGAGCCTTTGTGGCAGAGTGATGTGTGTAAGCTGTAAGGTAGCTGTTGTCCTGGAGGTGAACAAGCGTGTCCATGTGTGTGTCCTAGACCTCACTTAGTTGAAGTGGACCAGGAAACATGTGTTATTTGGAATGAGGAGTGATTGTAGTCAGAGCCGCTGACAGGGGGTAGCAACCAGGTCAATTGTCCCAGGGTCATGGTGGAGGGAGAGCCCTCTACCCATCAAATTACGGGCAAGATTTTTTTTTCTTAATAGGTCTGTTCGTAAAGAAAAATTTAAGCATGATATTTGAATAAGATAAAACATTTTTTAATTTTATATTTATAATTTCTTGCTGCAGTGGTCCCAGCTGGACCTCTCTCATCTCTCCGTCCGCTGCTCTAATGGCACTAACTAACTTAGCAGGTTCTGTCAGGGACATGCGGTATATCTTTGCAAGTGGAAGTTATAATTAGAACAGGTCCGATAGGTAGCGTTTGGAGGCTGATAAACGACCATGGTTGCACTGTTTCGTAACTTGCTCTAGATTCACGTTAATTCTGGACATGTTCACAATGGTGCAGGATATGTAGGTGGAGGTTTAGCAGCAGTGAATGAAATGAAGATACTGTTGTAGAACTTCATCTTCTAAAGGACGAATTTGGTTCATAGCATTTGGAGCTCAAATTTCACATCAGCTTTAGCCTAAAATACGCACTATTTGGACCATCCAGCATGTATGTAAAGCCAAAAGTGTCACAATTCAATAAATCCTAAGTCCCAAAATTGATATTTGTACATGTGAAAATCTTATATTAAACTGAAGATGTAGGCATCAAAGAAATGTAAATATATTTCAATTCAGAAATGTCAGATGTTAGGATTTATTTAGTGCGACAGTCTACAGCAGCTAGATGTACTATAACACAGGAAGAAAACAAATAATTTTAAAATGATGGTCTTGTCCCGGGCCCAGGCTCAGCTGGCCTGACTGTAGTATAGTGAAGTATTTTAGTACTTGTCCAACTTGGCCTCGGTTTGGTTTATGGACTCTCAGAGTGTGTGTACGTCAGCATACCTACATGTGTAGATGTTCTGTCTCTGCTCCATCTTGTCCATCTCATGCTTGGCAGGTTTATCTGTCCTGACCTTTGTCCAAGCGCCATGATGTTCTCTGTAAGTGTATGCATATGCATGTAGAGCCTTCGCATGTGCACGGTCTTTTTGGAGGGGTTCTCTGTTTAGCCATGCTGCTTTTGAGTTTAGATTGTGTCTGGGCATGGAAACAAAACCTCTCCATTGCTCCTCAACAGGATAGAAACAAAACCCTGTCAGGCGAGCTTGCAGCCCATTGAGTGTTGCCATTTAAGTCCCGACCAATGGTGGAGCAGATGGAACAAAGGGCCTGGACCTGGAAGTAAGACGTGTTTACAGTGCTAAAATATAGGAAGTAATCCTAACAAGGTCCTACCTTAGACATATATGTGTGTACTCACTGTCTCATGTAGGCCTAGACTTTCTTTAGTCTTGTTCCATTACACAGAAGCTTCGTTTTGAATTAACAGGTATCTGTAGGTTTTTGAAACCTCAAATCTTGGATGTATCAGCATGAACTTCTGCCAGTTCCAGCACAGCACAGGGCTTTTCAAAAGTATACCCACCTTCTCTCATTTTGTCACAGTACAACAAACCTCCATGTGTTTTATTGGGATTTAAGTGATATACCACAATTATGTATAGTTAGTTAGTATATCACATAAGAACATACAGAAAATACATTCAACATGATACAATGTGGAGCAGTTCAGTGAATATAGCACTACAAGGCTCTCCAGGAATCCAGAATCTAGCTAATATTATCATGTCTATTTCTTTGATACAAAACACAATGCAATATTGTTATTTTTGCCAAAAAATATATACAGCATCAACCTGTAATTCCCTACAAGGAAAAATAGATTGTTCTACAGGCAACTATCACACAGATCCAGCTTGACTTTTTTATTCTAAAATGTTTTGTTGTTTTTGAACTCTTTGCATCCAACTATGAAAGGTGGAACCCAGCTCTTTATACTAAAGTTGATGCACACCTAGCTCTTATTCTCATGCATCTCAACCAGTTTGCGCAGAGTTTAGTAAAGTGGCTGACATTGAGAGGTTATATAGAGGGGAGGGGATGTTTGGACCTTTCGATTTTTACGGGAGAACAGAGCGTCTGACGCAGGTATCAAATAGCCCTCACAGTCCTTTGACCAGGGTTATCTTGTAAATACTTGGCTCCAAGTCTATAAAAGCGAATGTCTTTTAAGACGGCCAAGGCCGCTCTTCCCAGTTAAAATAAAAAGCACCCTGTCCAGTCTCGGTGTCTGGCTAGAGAGGAAAATAAGTTGGAGAGGAAAGATAAAGGGATTCAACTAAATGAGACAGAAAGAAGTATAGTGCCTTGAAAAAGTGTTCATACCCTTTGAACTTTTCATATTCCTTCACTTTGAACCTTGAAGCTTTAATGTATTTAATGGAACTTTATGTGAAAGACCAACACAAAAGATAGCACAAGAGAAGTGGAAGGAAAATGATAGCAAAAAAAAAAGTAAAAAAGTGTGGTGTGCATTTCTTGTTTAGTCCTGTTTCCTTTGGTACACCTAAAGAAATCATTCGCAATAAATTACCTAATCCACTCTAACACTTACCCAGCTTCTACAAACTGAAATTATGACAAAAATTCAAACCTAATTAGATGTAACCGTCCACCTAAACTGACAAAAGGCTCGTGGTAAATGTGGAGGAGCTACAGAGATCTGCAGCATAGTCGGGATACGTTCTTCATGGGCCAGTCATTAGTCATTAACTCCATAATTTTGTCCTTTACAGAAGAATGATAAGATAAATGCTATTGTTGAAAAAAGGTCATAAGAAGCAGTTAGTCACAAACACCACAGAAGACCCAGCCAACATGGAAGAGAGTGATCTGTTCCCGTGAGACATAACATGACCTTTTGACCATGCAAAATGCTACAGTAGTTGATCAGAAGATGGATATTGCTAAATAGGGGTCAGTCCTGAAAGGAAAACTGATAGAGGCTGCAAAAGATTTTAGACTGTGGAGATTCAATGAAAAAAGGACAATGACCCTAGACATGCAGGCAGATGGTCATGTTATGTTGGAATTAGCCAGTCAAAGTCCGGACCTGAATCTAAAGTAAAATTATTGGAAAGACTTCAAAATGGATGTTCACACACGCTCCATCCAGTCTGGCTGGGCTTAAGATGTTATGCAAAGTGGAACTGGCAAAATGTTAGAGACATAACCCAAAAGACTTAAAAGGTAGCACTACAAAGTATTGGTGAAGGGAGACTGAATACATATTTTGACAACCATGTAACTTTTATTCAATTTAGAATATAGTTTTTGTCACTTTATCACATCATTTTTGATTATTACATGGCAATAAATGGAAAGTTTTTCAATGCATGGTGATAAGGCTTTTATCCTGGTCACGGTTTTCCATCGGACCAGTTTATATAAAGCAAAGTAGCACAGGCTGGGTAATGATTTCAACCAGTTCGTGTGATATTCTCTTTCTGGTTTTCCTCTTGATTTTCTTCTCGCTCTTTTCTTTTTTAGTCTTAGTAAATACAAAGTCCCCCTAGCAGCCCCTTTAGCAAGTGATTCAGGTTCCTCATCTCTGGATGCTTAATGAGTTCTGGCTTGTTTTTGTCTAACAACAACACACAGTAATAAGCAAAGCAATTAAAAGCAGGATGACAGAATGTTGAGTGGAAGTGGGGGAGGTTGGGTGGACCCCACTTACAAACGAGCATTAAAAATGGATTCCATTCAAGAGGTAACAGCGGTGAAACTGGTTGAATCAAACGAGCTCTGTTTTGGGTGATTTTCTCATGTTTGATGTAGGTTAGCAAGGAAACTAGTTACCCTCTGGGTTTATTTTAAACAAGCAGGTTATGTGGTAGACATACATCTGATTTTATCTGTTTTGATCTCCATTTGATGTCGATCCTGGTCTGAGTTAAAATTTAAGATTTCTGGCCAAAGATGACATGCCCATTCTCTTTTACAGAGGCCAGCGTTGCTCCGACAGTGTGGCCGACCACCTGTCACCTGCCCGCGCCTCTCTTTGACCTCGTCTTCTCGGGCAACGTGTCGCACCACCCTGAGCAGACAGCCACATGGAACAAAATGTCATCCTTGACCTTTAAGCATGTCTGCGAGCAAAGTTACAATACGCAAAAAAACTTGACTGCTCATGCGTGGTCGTTGCTCGGGGACGGCCATACATCGAGGCTCAAAGTCTGCTCACACACCACGAAAGAGCATCTAATACCAGAAAGAGTCGGAAGTCTGATGGTCTGACAACCAGGATTCAGACAGCGACTCTCTCCCGGTGAGGCATGCAACAGATAGTTTCCAGGAACAGCGGCCCGGCTAAGGTTACAAGCAGCAGAGGCCTGCTCCCACAATGCACTGCCTGGCCTCACATTGAGATAAAACAAAAGCTTAGGTTACATTTGATTGGAGATTGATAAGATTATCCCCTGTTTGTGTGTTGTTGCTTTTTATCTGGGGTTTTCTTTAAAGAAAAAAAAAAGGAAATAAGAATATGTTTTCCTTCATTTATATTTCAGCCTATTAGTTGAAAATTGTCCCTGTCAGAAATTCTGCTTTTCTGATTTTTGCTTCATAATTATATCAGGGTTAATCCTTTTTTTTCAATGGAGGTTTATTAATCATTTAACCCAAATGTCAGTATTTTTTTAAGCGCTCATAATTGTTTAAAGAAAATCAACTCACACAAAGAAAAGTATCATCATTTTGCGTTCCCCCTCGCCTCAAAGCGTTATTCATTTGAATATGTATTTATATTATAACTGAAGCAAAAGAGATATGCCCCCCTTCACATCAGTGTAATTATGAATAAAAAAGAATTTGATTCAAATAAAATAGGCCATTTGTACACAAGCAATTAACTGGTGCTGCTTTAAATAATGTAGCCCAGATGGAACCTAATTATAGTCGGCATGCTTTGATTCGCGGCTCCTGTCGGAGTATCACTCGGGGCGTCACTTTGGCTTTTCAGTCACCTAGCGTTTGTTTTGAAATTTGTGACAATCACAGCCGATTACCATTTTTAACAGCATGCAACATTTGGTGCAGAGGGAAGAAAGCATGGCCTTCAGCTATGCACAAGTTTCCCTGTTTCCAGCTCAAAACTCTGCTCCTCTCTTAGATTCCTCCACTGCACACAAATCATAACTGTGTGTGTTGGGAATGGGTAACCGTGGGCCGTGAGCAGACACTTGCAAGATAAACGTGTTTGTCTATGTGTGCAAATGTGTGCAGTAATGCCGAGTCAGAGGGAGATCAAACAGTCAGTCAATTACCCAGAGAGGGCTCCAGTGGCTGTGACAGAGAGGAGGAGGCTAAACATCCAGGATCAAATGCTCCTCTCTGTCTGCCAAATAATGAGGCAGCCTCGGCGAGTTTGGGAAAACACACACGTACACACACACACACACACACAAACACACACACCCACAGGATGGTGTGCCGCAGGCCGCTGGGCAGCCCGGCCATCAGAGCTGTGTTGTGACCTCAGTAGAGAGAACATGAGGGAGATCTCACCACAGAGCATGTTTCTGCACCAGATATTTCTTGCCTTACAGTCAAACTCCTCCACAGTGCTGTGAACGTGTCGCCTCGCTTTCAGATCAGCTGTCATTATTGCAAGAAGGATTTTTTTCCTGTTCACCAGCACTAATTAGAAGTTTGTTCTGAATTTAATTATATAGGAATTTTTCTGTCCTTTTTGATTATTTCTTTTTCTTGTTTCTGATGTTATTTCCCTTTGTCCTGCTTACACTTCTCTCTCCAGTCGTGCCATTGATTCAGTTTATTTTTGAGCAGTATTATAGTGCAAACGTGCCCTAACACTCCACAGCAACCAAACCCATGAGACATAAATTCCTGTCATATATGTTTTGTTTTTGTTTAATAACCTTGTAAAATAAAAATAATTTAGACATAAAAAGGATTACAGGAAAACAAAATAATACATATATATTATCATTGTCAAATTTGTTCTATATTTTAAAAGTATTTTTTATTGTATTTAGATGCTATAAATATATTTAAGCTGCTACAACTATATAGTTCAGGGTTTCCGCAGGGTCTAATTAATAAATCTCAGCTATGCACATAAATCTTTCAGACCTGATTTGAAATTACAATATAGCCCAAAATGATGTATCTCCTTACAAATGGCTGATTAATTTTTTTAAATACCTCTTTAAATCTCTTACCAGACTCGTGAGCTCGTTCGATCTTACCTGACGCTGTGTTCACTCTCACGTCAACCGTCAGGAGCACACCAAGCTAAATGTCTGACGTGTAAACAGGTCAAACCTCCTTCAAAATGCTGAGCAATATTTATCACATCCACCTGATTTGATACTCCTGAGTGTGCTTTTTGACATTTTAAATTGAGAATAATTGTAGGGCGGTCCTAATCTACTCCTCTTCAGGAACTGCACATTTTAAATGACATTTTTCACAAAGTTTTCCAAGGTCTGAGTCATCAGTTTTAACTGCTTGATTACATACTTTAACTTTTTCCCTCATTGTAAAAATGTCTCAATTTCCTGTAAAACATGTTCATGTTATGTCTTATTTTTTTAAATGACTATAGGTCTAAAATTTAAATTGTAATTGATTGTAAAAAGGCTCAAAAACTGTAAAATATTCGCCGTCAGTTTTATTGTTAGATGCAAGGTAAAAAATGTAATAAGAATTACAAAAACATTTTGCCCATTACATAGTTTTGCCCTCATGCATTAATACATTTAGCTTTCAACCCCATAAGACCCAATTACAAATAGAAATGTACCCAAACTAGTGCCTTTGTACTCTACTCTTGGCTGCCCACATTTTTTATTCCATTTGCTATCTATAAAAGCCTTTTTGTTATATTGACAAAACTTTAAAACAAGCATTTACATAGAATATAGATCAGAAAATACAAATACACTCTCTCTATTTTGGAGTTATATACAAGGTAGAAAAAACTTGTAAAGTTACAAAAAGTTGCTTATTACGTTGTAATTCATGATAGATACTCCAGCCCAAAGAAACTTGCTGAATAGCCCTAGAATCCTAGATAAACCTGTAGGGTTTGCCTGTGTTTTTGGCTACTCACTCTAGACAAGGTATGGTCCGTTGATACCTCATTGAACTGTGTTGAAGAGGTATGACCTTGTAATTTTTTTTTCTCTTTCTGTCTCAGCGTGCATATTGTGTATGTTGTCCTTAAGCTACGGAAAATCAGAGTGGATGCAAGTTGATGAAGTCCGTGCGAGAGAAAGTTCATGTCTATGTGTGAGAGTCTCGTTGAAGGGAGAAGACTTAATCTCAAAGCCTCCGCCCTGTAGAGGGAGGTGGAGCTTAACGCCAGAGTCATCGGAGGGGCAGCGGCTCCATCTGCATATTAGCAAAGAGACACCCCCGTGGTGACCCTCGAACGCGGTGGGACAGGGCGGAGAGGCTGGCAGTGTGCCGGGGGGAGTTCACCGTCAGTTCAGCCTGAACGAGCGAGCGCTGCCGCATTGATCTGCAGGAGACAAAAAAAAGGAGGACAAAACAGAAGTAAAAACAATAGTGAGAGAGAAGGCAACAAGAGGGGCGAAATAGAAAAGGTGGGAGAAAAAAAAGATCACATCGCCTCAAATTGGATATAAATGATAGATTAGAGGTGTGAGAGGGCTGTGTCTCCTGTTCCCAGGGATAGTTGTTGTGATGAGCCCTACACAGGTAGCAGAGCCACCGAGAGAGCTGGGTTATTGACTACCATGATTGCCGGGCCAGTAAATTTGACCCTAGGCACTGACTGCCATCTGCTTGCTGTATAACTTGCAGTGCAGTCCCTTATCTCAGAGCGATCAGAACCCCCCCCACACACACACACACACACACACACACACACACACACACACACGCTCTGTACATGCTCCTACACACAAATTACACAAACACACCTGCAGGAACTACAGCTAAATCCATCCTCAGCCTAGAACCTCACAGTTGCCCCGGGTCTTAAGAGTCGCACACGTGCACGTATGCAGTCTCCATTGATGCGTCCAATTCGGGTTCAATCTAATAAACACAGGGTCAGTGCAGCGGTCATCAGAGGCCTGTCTACGGTGAGAGAGCCTTTAAGGTGCTTCCTAATTGTATCCCTGCGGCCTTTTAGTCTAGGTTTTTATAGCTGATGCAATGCACACAGGAGAACGCTGGAAGGATCAAAGTAGGGGGAGAGAAGCTGAAGTAATGGCGTATATCTACTGTATCTGTACTAATTATTCCACGCTTGTAAAGGGTTTCAGGTTATCCACCCTTCCCAGTTGGAAGTCCGGTTTCTAGCAGATTTTTTTAAGGTACATGTCAAAATCTTCAAGCTCAAACAAGCTGAGTTTCCATCAAATGAGTAAAAAATACAAATTTACAAGCTAATGTGTGCCAAAGGATGCGTTTTCTGCCCCTATCATTAGTTAGAATGTTTGTCATCCTCTTAATGCCAACCTGTTCTCTCTTTCTAGGGAACTTGGGGGCATCTCCGTGTGGCTTTTCAGGTCATGTTACAGTTGTGTGGCTAACCTAGCGGAGCTGCTAACCGGTGGCAGCAGCAACAATCAATTGTCTATTAGCACTGCATCTTTAATAACCTTGAGCAAGAGCTAAAAGCCTGATCTGGTCTTATCATCTATGCTGCGGTGGAGTCGGCAGCAGGAGTAGCTCCCACTGAGTTTACAATCTGTCCAGCCGAATATCTGGCCTATGATACCCTTACCCGGGGAAACCTGAGGCGTGTGTACCAAATTTCAAGTTCCAGGGTGACCCCCGACTTGGGAACTTGCTAACCTGGAGGAGGTCAGAAGGAAACCCAGCACGGTTGCCTTCCCTTCCAGGTACTGCCAGACCACCTGATATGTTGGCTAGTTATGCCTCTCCAGCTTCTGTCTTGACTTTCCTCAATCAGCCCCTTCGAATGAATGACCACCGCTCCACTGGTTTCTCTTAGTGCGCCCATTGTGTATAGCGCTAGTTTTGTTAGAAGGACCACTTTCCATCTCCGCGGACATGCAGCGGTGTTGATTATCGGGTATCCGCTTGGATAACACATTAAAGCCGTCCCACTGGACCAGCGGGTCAGAGGGTGCCATTGCTCTCACGCATGAGGCTGTAGCTCTGCATACAGATTGGTAGGCCTCAAAAGACTTGCTGTCTTATTTAATAATGTTGCCGACAGGGCCTTGCAAAGGTTTTAATACCTTCTTTACATTTTGTCGCGATGCAACCACACATTTCAATGTATTTTATGGGATTGACCAAAACAAAGTACTGCAGAAATAAGAATAAAAACTAAAGAGATGTAAGATATTGGGTGTTCTGCATTTGTTTTCAGCCTCTCTAGAGAACCTTAAATAAAATTGTGTGCACCGACTGCTTTCCAAAGTCACCAGTACTTGAATGTTAGCATAGATACAGCTGTTCTGTGAAGGCCTCACAGATTTCTTAAAGTACATTATTGAAAGAACAACATCATGAAGATCAAGGAACACGGCAGATCAGCCGGGGACAAAGAGAGGTTTAACGCAAAGTTAGGGTCTGACACATTATCTGAAAGGCCATGCTTTCATCATGTGAGAATGGAAAGAGAACAGCAAATCTAGCAAGACATGGTCCCTCACCTGAACTGACTGGTCAGGCAGTAAACATATTGAGCAGAGAGGCCAGTGGAAACTCTCCAGCTGCAGCTCAGGTGGTAGAACCACAACGGAAGAATGGCTAGAAAACAATGGATTATTTAAAGAACACTACAAGAAGCCTTTTTTTTTCAGCGTGCCACCAACACGGTAAGGGGCACAGCAAATACACAAGGTGCTTCAATTTGGTTCTGGTCCTCTTATGTCTGGCTACCATCCAGCCACATAACAACTCTAACAAGACAGCCAAACTACAGTGAAATTGTTCCATTCAAAGCATGTTCATGTGTTAGAAAGGCTCAGGTCCAGACTTAAATTCAGATTTTATAGCAAGACGTGGAAATTACCTCCATCCAGTCAGACGTACCTTGAGCTGTTTTTGCAACAATGAATGGACAAAAACTGTCCATCTCGTGTTGACAAAGTCCAAAACACTGAAGCTGCATGGATATGGGGGTGCTTCTGCAAAGAACTGACCCTGGAAGGCCGAATACAACTGCATGCCGCAGTTTCCGGATTTCATTTTGCAAAAAGCCTCGAAAGCCGCGTTAAGCTTTCTTTCCTCTTCACAACCGTGCGCTACCTTGTGTTGCTCTGCCACGTCAACTCCCAATAAGATACACTGATTTTGTGGTTGCAACGTGGCAAAGTCCGGGAAATTTGAAGGGGTATGAAAACTGTTTAAAGGCGCTGACATTTTGACATAAGATGCAGAAGAATAGTGTTTTTAATTGTGTCAGAGGCAGACATCTTAGCGTTTGTGTGTCTTTTCTCTGCACTGCAGGCACTGAGAGGCATGAGCTGACCTCCTGGATGAGTTTTGAATCCATCTTCAGGTACTTCGGCGACGTCCTGAGGGCGAAGGAGGAAGAGGAAGAAGAGGAGAACGCCAACACTGTCACCACACGCAGCGGCTCCCTCAAAAACAAACACCAAGATTTGTAGAGAGTGCCCAGCACTGACGTATACAAGCAGGAGATTCTGGAAGGTGCCCCGGATATAGGAGTGCAGAAATGTTCCCCTTTGCTCTAATTTGCGTTCTTCTCTCCATCCTCCCCCTGTAACCTTCCCCCCACCCCACCCCCCAGCACCACCCCGGCTTTGCGCTCACGCAGTCGCCTTGTTGTGTGAGACAAGAGTACGGGGGTCACCACGTATACGCCACAATAACGTTTTGCATTACTTCTAGATGAGCGCAACTGTCAAAGCAATATGGACCTGAGTGTTAGCGCTTCCCGTGGGCTGTGGCCCGGCTGCGGGTGCGGGCCGCAGCGGCAGAGATTAAGGCTGACAGGCGCTGTGCACAATGCGCCGTGGTGCACCTCTAATTGTCCTGACATCAGCCTGAAGTGAGCTAATGCCCCCCCCCCATCCTCCCGTCTGCACTGCTCAGTCTCTCTCTCCCCTTCCATGTCTTCCTTGCTGCCCTGCTCCTACAGCCTGCACTCATTTACCCTGCAATTGGTTCGAGTGATGTGCTCTAAAGTTTACTATCATTTCAACCCTTGGTAACATCTGATCTTTTAGTTTGTTTTTTTTTCCACAATTTACCTTCTAAAAAGTTTTAATAAGAGGAAATTATCTCTGATGTCAATTTCTTTAAATAACTGTCTTTTTCTGTCTATTTTTAGCTTTTAAACTTGACTTTTCGCAATGAGTCTGCCATGATTTATTTCAGAATGTTACTCTTTTAATAAGATTATTCTTTTTTTCCCTTCAGGTTTAAACTGAATTTGTTCTTAAACAGCAATATCTCCCATATATAATGTAATAATTTAAGAAACAAGCAGGTGTTTATTTCTCAAAAGTTTAGTTTATTTCTCTTTTTTCCCCTTGTTCTCCTCATGTGATATCCCTAAAATTGATGTCTGTGAAAGATTGAATGTGATGAAACAAATAAAACAAACACAACCTGTGCTGAATATGAAGAAAAAGAGAAATTCAGGACACCCATCGTATTTAAAAATCACTTAAAGCCGGGCGTCAAAATGGGGTTTGAGTGATATCTCATTTTAACGGGAGCCAAAAGTCAGCCCACAACACTCATAAAAGCCCAATATATCGCCTTACACATGTCAGGAAATCCTAGACTTCAATATTATTCTGAGCCAGAATGATATTTCCTTAGAAGTTGGAGAATTGTTACATATCTTCTCCTTCTATTTTTTTTTCTTCCCTTCCCACTCGAGTACTCTTTGAGCGTACTTAGACCTGTCAAAGTCAGCTTCCTGCTCAGCTCCCATAAGCTGACTGTGTGACACAAACATGTTAAAGCTTTTTTTTTCATAAAGCCACTGTGTTTTATAAACCACTCCAGGCTTAATGGAATACATTTCTAATGTGTCCTGACAGTAGTAAAAACTCAAACTTGAAACTCAATCTTATGATACCTTAGTCGCATTTTTAAACATATTCTTCCTTTTTTTTTACAGTATTGTGAAACTTTCCCCACTGTGAAACCCTGCCTCTCCTGCTCCGTTTGTCTGTGGTTTAAGGCGTTTGTGGATTATCTTTCTGCTGTAATGAGACAAGTGTGCCTGGTGGTTGCGAGCCTAATTTCCTTTTAATTTGATTTAGATCTCTCCAGGTTTCAGCTAAGAAGTTGGGCTTATTATTTGATATTTGACGGGTCTCATTTCAAGATACCACCGCTCGCCTTTGTGCTTTTCAGCTACGATCAGTTAATTTCTCACTCTGGAATTTGTATATTGTTGCCTTAGGAGTAAACAAGACTCTCCTCGCTGTGTGTTTTTTTTAATATCCTACAAGCCATATGTGAAAAGAACTAAAGATCCAAAGCACAGTCTGCAAATTAATTGCTCTTGAAGATTTTTATTTTCTTTTTTTTGCAGATAGTTATTTGTTATATTGGTTCTAATTGTTTTATCCTAAAGTCTCCAAGTGTACGGCCAAGGCGTTGATTTCTCTTTGTATTCTAATTTTTTTTTTTCCCTCAGTCTGTGTTGATTCATGTTTATGCAAAACTGTAAAAATTGTTTTAACACCTCCGCAGCACAGTAATCACATTTGCTTTACATGATTTTATTTTACTGTGATTGAACCATTAAAGCAAAAGGAAATAAAATGAACTATGCATCTTTATTTTCAAACTGTTGTCTGGTTATTTGTCTATTTCTTTACTTTATATATATATATTATTTTTTCAATGTTTGCATGCTTTCATCAGCTCTTCACCGCTTGGACAAAGGTTATCAGAGTGCTTTGTGTTTTATTACAAACTCTGCTTTCAGAACCCATCACTTTACACTCTGCTAGCACGGCCTTCCCTGGGTGTAAAGAGGAAACATTCTTACTTTCATTTCTAAAGCAACGGTGGGAAAGCCAGCTCTTTATCTCTGTCGCCTCCTGTCTCCAAGAACAAACAGGTATAACTCCCGTTCTTTGCCCCGGCTTCTCTTTACAGTCCCCGGAGTCCACACAGATTTTGGTGAGATCCACTTTTTCTAATGCAGCACGCTGTTCGTGAAACAAATTGCAGGAAATTTGATTTCCCAGGACAAATTTAAAAGCCTTCTAAGAGCTTCTTTTTTTTTTTACTAAATAAATGTAAGCGTTATACTTGAATCCCTTAAATGAGGTTTATACCGTGTAAGCATGTTTGTTTTACTCTGTATCATCGCCAAGCGTGCTGTATTGAGAGCCTCTTGGCCAGGCTTCCCTGACAAAAGAGATTTTTATCTTACTGGCTAAGTACAAGTTAAATACGAAATTAAACGATGAAGCATGTTAGGGTGCATCAGCATGCAGGATATGTTGATGCATCTAAAGATGAGGAAGCGGAATATCGACAACAATGATCCACTTTTAACTGGTCTGCCCAACGACTTTAAAAGAAAATTTAAAGCAATAAGGAATGACTAAACAATAACGCACAACAGTGTCTGTGCACATAAGATTACCTTGTGAAGACAGTTCTGTGAAAAAATTACAGTTCAGAACATTCATGTACCTCCAAGTGAGGAAGTGGTTTTGCAGAAAGATCCTGTTTTCCAGTAGATCAAGGTTGGTTGTGACACTGCTCGAGACGGCACATATTCACCTACCAATCCAAGTGTGGCCAGGTCATTTTTCGTGTTTCTGTTTTGTTTTTTTAATTAATATTATTTAAACCTCACACAATACCGGCCATTTAACAATCAGTAATTAGAAACGTCTTTTCTAGGAGCCATCTTAAAATGTTTGTCAGGAGCTCAGTTGGGGGCGGTTGTCTCGCTGGTCCTGGAGTTGAGAATGATGTGAATTTAAAGTAGAGTCTGTTCCTGGGTTCATTTTGTGGCCCCTGTAGAGGACACATTAAGTGTGTGAATTCCTTCATCTTACCGCTCAGACATAGAGAAACTCACAATACTTTAGAAAAATTATCACTGGTTCAAATTCACGTTCAAAATACAAAGTGCATTAGCTGGTATCTCGTTCCAAGTTCTTTGACGTTTTTGTCTGAAAAAAGTTATTTCAAGGAAAAAAAAACTTTTTTTTTTACTGATACCACTTTGAAAACAATGGGAACAACCAGCCCTGATAAGATGAGCTGGTTATAATGAAATGACAAGGTGTCTTTGATGCTTAATTACACTTTGTTCGAATTAACTGCAGAAATGAAAAGAATATCTATTTAAGGGTAAGACCTTAAGCTCTGATTTAATGAATGTTTTTTACAGGATTTTTCAATAATTAACGGTTAGTGCAAAGTAAAAAAGAAAAAAAAGAGGGGGGGGAGGGGTTCCCATCCAGTCAATCTCAGCTGACCCCGTTGAAGACTTTAAAACAAACCTGTTTGTTTAATTCATTCATGCATTCATTCGTTTATATGTGTTGTTCACTTCAATTTTCAAAACCCATTACTTTGTTTTATTTGGGACACATTGATGAAAAAGTGAGACCACTAGAACGCGCTAGGGACCTGATTTGAAAACCCTGAGACTTACTTGTGACTTGCAAAGAAAATGTCCCACCTTTGGCATTGAGGCAGGTGCTTTGGTAAAGTGAGGAGGATGTGGCCTGAAAGTGGGATGAGAAAGTTGAGCAGCCGGATGTAACATGACCTGGGTCATTGTCACTGCAGCTCCAACAAGCTGCCTGCTGGACAAGGACTATTGATTTGGATTTCTTTTATAATGTTTCTAAGCTGGCAAACTTCGGTTTCCTATTTGGTTTTACAAGCTCCATTTCAGTTAAAAGTTTTAAAGGTTGAAGTTTTATAACTCTTTAATGTACTTATGACAAATTAAAACAACACGTATCTGCAGTGAGAAGTGTGAACACAAAAAATATAAGCCACAAACTGAAATTGTCTTCTTATTTTTGGTCATACTGAGAAAAAACCCCACCCACCCCCCAGCTCAGCCAAGGTTTTACGGCATCATTTGTTTTCACACGGCGAAACCGATCGGGTCATTAAACGCCCCCTCAATAAATCTTTAGAAATCTTTTCCATTAACCCCCCCAGAGCAACAAGTGGAACCAGGCGAGCACAGTGTCAGGCCCGCAGATTAAAGAGGGGCATTCAATCACACAAGTGATCTTTCCTCAGCCCTCGGTCTTAAAAAAGAAGGGGGTTCTGAACTTCTCGGATACATACAACTTCTTGTGCATGCTTTAAAGCGGAGAGGGGAGGGGGACGCTGTGTTTAAAGTTTAATTAAACAACCTGCTTCATGTCCAAAGCGATGATATGGTGGGATCATAAATTCTGACCTCCAGTCAGCTCCCATCAAAAGCAGGCGATAAATAGTTCAGACAGCGGGAAATGTTAGATTTTCCAGCAGGAATTAATGAATACCTTAAGACCAATTTGCAATCTGTCAGGTGTGGCTATTTTACACATTTTATGGTAATATCAGAGGTTGTGAAAAACAAGTGTAAAGTACCACCCACCCGCTTAACAGTTTAGATTTTTTTTTTTTAAGGAATGCGGAGGTTTTTATCTTTTCATTTTGACAATGACATCTCCTGATGTGCTGCGGCACTGTAAAATGGATTTTTGAGGGTTTTAAATAATGGCCATTAAAACATTTTTAAACTGCCATCAAGTATAGGTGTACAAATGTAATGTTCAATGAAGGTTAATTTTCTCACAGCGTTAGCTCCCTTTCTGATTACAAATCCTACCAAAACATTTTAATTTAGAATTTATCTAAAAGTGTTTCTTCAGTGAGTTTTTAGTTCTGAATTAGTTTTGTGTCGTGTCTAGCCGATCTGGCAGGCAGATGTGTTGGTACAGTTTATGCAATGAATATAAATATAGAAACTTTGTAAAAAGTTAAGAACGGTAATAAAAAAATGTGGCTGAGGAAATCTCTGTGAATGGAGCATGTTGCCTATTAGAGTTTCTTTCCAGATTTAACTAGATTAGCAACACCGCTACGGTGAGAGCTGCTAGCAAGCTAAGCTTCCGAAATCCGACGCAGATGTTGCCAATAAATAATTTTAGATGTAGTATCTGGGGAAAAGGTTTACATCACAACTTATTAGAAAAGATTTTAAAAGTTTTAATCTTTACTATTAATCACTATATATAAAAACCTTATGCTTAATCAAGTTTAGCTTCCGTGCTAATGCTAAAGTCAAACTCACTAGCAAGCTGAGCTTGTTAACCCTGAGGTAGTTGTTGCCAATACACAACACACTGTTGTCAGTCAAAAGGTTGACACACCCCACCTTTTGAGAAGGTAAAAAAAATTACTTTACTATTTTAACGAAATTTTATCCATTAACTAGGTCAGACTAACCAATAAGTCAAACTAGCTGGCTAACAAACCCTTCTGAACCCTGATGCAGTCGTTGGAAAAGAACGACACATCTTAACTGTGGTACAGTTATTTGACATAAGTTTTTAAAACAGAGTTAAATGTTTTACATCTCAATTATTGTAGCGACACTGCTAACGTCAAATGTTATGAAGTTCAGTGTTTAAACTGTGGTTGTCAGGGGAATAAAGTTCAAATGCCACCTTTTCACGGTTGATTTATTATTATAACTATTTGCCACTCATTTGATTGTTAAATTCCTTCGTGGCAAACAAGTTTTTAATTTTGTGTTTCTTTATAACATAGAAGAGCAAATCAGAGCCCTTTCTAAAAGTTCCCAAAATAATTGTGGTTTTAATCGATGGAGAAAGTTTGATGTGAAGTTTGTACCCTGTTGGACACAATTAACAGAAAGCTCCAAAGTGAACAATATCTGCAAAGGATCAAAAAGCTGTAGAGATTTGGGGGGGGGGGGGGGGGGGGCATCCTGAGGTGTAATGTCGGCTTTCTAGGAGACATACGGGTAGAGAGCATGAGGTTGAATGAAGAAAAGGTCCTGCTTCCACAGGCTGATATTTCAATTTTTACTTCAAGAGGGCTGCTGTCACGCTTGCATGCCCCTGCCCGCTCTGATCTGTGCGCTGTCCCTGCAGAAGATGAACTCTCTCCAAAAGGAACCAGGCGTTAAGCAAAGTTGGAATGCCACCCCTCTGACCCCCCCCCCCCCCCCCCCCCCCACACACACACACACACACACCCCTTAAGCACTCTCCTGTGGATCACTGTCAGATCGCTATTTGCATAATTATATGCTCAGCTCTGAGAAGGAAACTAACCCCCGAATTTTACGGGTCAACTAACTGCAACAATCAATGTTTTATCGGGTATACTAAAGGAAAAAAAATATCTTTAACAATCATAGTATGGAGGGACCCGCTTTCTCCTTCTCCCCCTCTCGCCTCCTATTTAATCTGCTCAGTTCAATTACATTATTGGCATGACTGCTTATCAGAAACAATATTTCCAAAGAGTTTTAGAACAAGGGAGGAGAAAAAAGGAAATTCAGCCCCCATTTCTTCCCTCCCAGAAAAAAAGGAGTAAATCTCGCACTCTTTTCTCTCTGGAACACTCTTTTTTTAAATACTATTGACCAGGGGGAATGTCGAGCTCAAGTTTAAAGTTGCATTCAAGCTTTGCGTCCCACTCCTCTCCTCTTTGCTCCGCTCCAAGGGCTCTTTAATATAAGAGGCTGCATGTGTATACCAAAGCGCAGGACGCATCTGAGCTTGGTGACCGGTTTCGTTAGACGCCATTACATATTCATTGACTTGCAGAGAAACCATTTAATCCAGTGGAAACAACTCCTCTTCAGATAGTGCACCCCCCCCCCCCCCCCTTTTTTTTTCGCTGTTCTAACGAGGAGGACTCTGAGTCTGAAGCAACACTCCTGCACAGAACGCATGGAAGCACCTGGTGAGGGTCCCAACCCATTAGAGGGGTCCTGCAAGGATGTATGGAAAGCAGGGACGTGCAGAGGGGGGGGCGGAGGGGGCTTGAGCACCTGCCCCTTTGCCCCCTGGTGCCCAAAGTGCCCTTTTGTCAGTGTTTTTTTTTTTTTTTTTTTTTTTTTTTTTTATTTATTTATTATTATTATTATTATTTATGTGTGTGTGTTTGTTGGTGTGTGTGTGTGCATGATGCATGTCCAAAATAATAATAATTTAGATCTACCCTGGCTGGTTACATGATCCACATAACGTGCCCTCACTCTGCCCTACTTTTCCTCTCGCAGCTCCCTTCTCCGCTGCCTCGCGCTGCCTGGTCTGTCCTGCCCCTTTAAATCTGCAGCACACTTGACTGTGCTCTGTGCTGTTTAACTCCACTGTCATTGGTTATACTGCTTTAAATCCCGCCTTCACTCTTTCTGATTGGCTGTTTTCTAGTGTGTCTGTGTGGGTGCTTGCTTGGAGCGGAGATTTCAGTTTTGATTCATACAGGGATACCGCGGCCGGTTACCACAATCAATACTAGGCTACGAAACTAGTCCCATTTAAGAAACTAAATATTATCTGCAGTAAAATAGGTGAAAGCTGCTGAGTGCAGTTCTGTAAAGAAGCAGGCGGGAGAGTTTTGATTTATGGAACTTGTAAGTAACCAAACCAACATTAGCATCTCAAAATAGCATCTAATTCTGAAGTAGAATGCATTTATCAACAGAAACCTAATCTGTTTTCTAAAACTAAATATTCTGTGCCAGGCAAGAGTTCTGAAGACTGCTGGAAAGATGGAAAAGCAAAGACTGTAAGCTTAGACTATTAAAAATTCAGATTCTTAGCCACAGCTGCCTGAAAAAGAAAAGGTGAGGGTTTCCCTTTTACCAATATTTCGTTGTCATTATTGCTTTCATTTTTTGTTGACCCTTTGATGCAGTTCAGGTATAAATAGCAGGTGATATTTCTTTTACATGATATACAACACAACAAGACTATATGCTGCCTAAACAACTGCTATATTTTGTTTAGACTTTTGCTTATTTATAATAGCATAATTAGGATTTCACAAAATGATAGTGCTATTTATTTCTCTATTTTTACTTCTAGAATTAGAATTACGACAAATACAACCGAGGAACACCATTTACATTGCTTTTTATCGTACAAAGCTTTCCACACTGTCCATTAGTAAATTAATACAAACCAGGGGCAGAGCTAGACATTCTTATCATCAGGGGCTTAGCCCAAAAAATATTACTTCATTACGAGGGTAATTTGGTACACCAAAAAAGTAAAAATGATTTAATCTGTTGATGTTGTCGTAAAATGTATTTAATATAGGCCTTAACATATCTTAACGTTTAATCTGCTGTTCTTTAATAGTCTTACTAGTATATACCAATAGTATGTTGTTCTCATTTGAGTGATGAAATGGACAACCACTCATGTAACAGATCAGTTTTAGTGTCACTAATCTTACTCAAAGTACTGTATTGGGTCCTCCATGCTCCTTATGTATAAAGGTTTACTGCACATTTAAACATTGAAATCTCACTATTGTTAGGGAAATAATTAGTTGTTTCAGAGGATGTATGTAAGGAGAAGCTGTTATCTACACTTCAGATATATGATGTAAGAAATGTGTTTGGAATGTTAAGATAAATTACATAAAATGGGCTAAGGAGAACATCTACAACCCAGTTGTACATTTGTTGAAGTTTGAATTTAGTATTTGAAATGCTGTCAGTGTCAGTGACGCTTCTACTTCCAGTGCAAAGTAAATACAGTACATGTATTTGCAGTCCCTTGAATGTATAATTTTGCTGTTTTATGATGCAGACAGAGTATCTTAGATTAAAAAAAAAAGGGTGGGGTTTATCTCTCCACATTTCCATATCTTCAAAAGAAAATAGAGGATATATCTAGATAACAGACATATTTTGAATATATTTGGTTTAATTGATAAGTTTTTACCATCTGTCTCTGTTGCTGGTAAGTTCAAATGCAAACTTTTTCAAAGTGGGAAAAAAAAACCAATTCAACGTTCATCAGATCGGAAGCTGCTTTATAATAATAATTGAACTTTATTGATCTCACAATGGAGAAATTCACTTATGCATCTTCACCCATCCCCTGGGGGAGCACTGGGCTGCCACTGTGCGGTAACCTGACTCACGGCAGATGTATGTCGCTCCGCGTAGCTTCACTCACATATGTGAGTGAACTCACGTACATCTGGCGTGAATCAGGTTACCTGTGCGGTGCCAGGGGAGCAATGGGGGGTTAAGGGTCTTGCTCAGGGACCCAGAGTGGTAGTCTGTGGGAGTTGAACTCAGAACCTCTGGGACCCAAGCTCAATGCTCTAACCACTAGGCCACCAGATTAACAAAAAGCATCTGGTGTGTGTCGTGCTTATAAAATTTGTATAAATGTAGCAAGAAATACTGCTTTTTTCTTTAGACAGAAGAAACGCGTCCTGACGCTCAAGTCAAGCATAAAGAAATAGGAGCATGCATACTGCGTAGGACCAATGATGTCAGACCAATGAAGTGTCCCTAGGGTTGAAGTTTAAATTAAACCTACACCCTTGATTCCATGTTACATTCTTCATAGTATAGGTTGGTACATTTCAGCCGGATGTATAGCAAGGTATGTTTCTGTATCGTGTTTTAAATCCGTGGCCCATGTGCCCTCTTTTAACTTTGAGCACCTGCCCCTCCAACGGTCTCTGCACGTCCCTGATGGAAAGTGTTTGCGTGTTTGTTTATGCCATATCCATCGTAGCCTTGTTAAATTATATATAAAACATTCCCCCAGATAAGAAAACGAGAGCTTGTGAAATATTACACTGGGCTTGGAATACGCAGAGGATGGCCCGCTGTCCTCCTGCTCCCTGCGAGTTATCATTGTTTTTTGAAGCACAATGCGTAAATCTACTGCTCCAAGTCATTGTTATGGAATCTGTTCCACTAAGCAAGGTTTAATGATCAGGAAGCATAACTGTAGTAAAAACGAGTCCGTCTTGTGGCTGACTTAGCTGCGTGATATTCAGCATCATCAGCAGGAGGAAGAGGAGGAGGACCTATGCGTGATCAGTGCGTGCCCGCGGACCCTGGCATATAAATGGTCCGATTGCGGGACAGCTGTTGGCAGGGGCCGTTTTACGGTGTTCGCTCCATTTGGCTTTAATAGCAGCTTTCAGGCCAACCGCTACTCTATCCCCTCACCGCCCCTTCAATTACACCTCCTCTGATACTTTGCTGGCCTAAAGACTCCTGCGGCTAAACACAGACACAGTGATTTGAAGAAAAGACGCTGCCTTTTTTTTGTTTGTTTTTGTTATTTTTATTTTTATTGTTATTTTTTTATTTTCGGGGGGTTACTCCTATGATGACCCAAGTGAAGCAATGCAGGGATAGGAAGAAGCTTTGGTGGAGTCCGTTTTAACAGGCCAACAATGCTTTGAGGGGGAAACGGGGGTCATTTTGACAGAAGGGGGTTCTGTTGGCCCGTTAGTGAGCGGAGCCTTTTTCCAGGCCGCAATCCTACTGCTGTTTCTAATGGGCTTTATTTAACAATAATTGTCTGAACTAATTTTTTTTCTTGTTTTTTTTTATTTTCATTTACAAACTATAGTAAAGTAAACCTTATGCAAAAAAGCTGCAAGGAGAGCAAATTGTCCTCTTCGTGTGTCTCAGTAGCTACATTTATTAAACTTCAAAAGAAAGAAAAAAGTTAACTCTTGCGATTTACCACTTAAACTGTAACAAAATGATGCAAATATATCAAATGTAGCCTGTAAGAAACAAGAATGGCAAAATAAACTAGTTAGACTGCTTTTTTCGAATATCTTATTGTTTTTATGAAAAAAAAATGTTTTCATCAAATCTGTAGTTATGCCACAACATTATATCCGACCCAATGAAAAGGAGATATATAAAATGACAAAACAGCTTAAGACAAAAAATGACTTGATAACAATAAAATGTATTAAAAACAGTTAATATAACCAGTTTTATATATATATATATATATATAGTGCTAATAATAATCCAGGAATGGTGCATTTTTATTGATCAGCAAATATTAGCCTGCTCTTATTTTTTTTTTAATGATTACAAATCGAACCTGGCCAGTATTGTATCAAGCAATATTTTTATACACTTTATAGCAACGGAATAATTAGATATTTCCCCAAATCCGTTAAGTACAACCCTCCTTGAGTCAATATAGGTTCGGAGATGATGGAGATATTGATCATATGGCGGTGGAGGAAAAAGGCCTTCGTTCACACTGGAAAAAAAAAAGATCCGTTTTTTAAAACAAATCCTCAACCACACAGTAGTTACTTATCATAATATTTTTTAAAAGCTAATAACAACTGATAATGTTGGGGGAAATCAGCCATTTAGATTAGATTTGAGTTTTTCCATGCTGATGGCACTTCCTGTAAAAATGTAAGTGAGAATAAAACATGTAAATTAAGTTAAAGTATGAAAACGCCGCTTAACTTAACTCTGCGGTTTTAAACACATTGGGAAAAAGGTTAAAATATGTTATAGATAAATTACTTTCATTAAAACGTGGAAACAACAACGAGAACCACACACGAAAAAACGACTTTCTTGGTGTAACTTCTGCTCTCACCCTCGCACGCGCGCGCGCGCCGTCTCCTCTCTTTTGGGTCTAAGCGCTCGAAAGGAAGGAGCGCGCGGCGATATTAAATCACACATTATAGATGAGTTTCATCATGCGCACGCAGCCCTCCGAGGATAAACACGGGCGGTGCGTGGGGTGAAGAAGAAGAAGAAGATCCGCGAGTTATTATTACTGAGGGAGCGGCCTTTCACCGGCAGCGCCCTGTCTGCCTGCATCCTCATTACATCCAGCCCCCAAAAAGAGATGGAGCTCTAAATGAAGTTATTGCCATCCAATGAACTCAAATTAGCCGGGGCCACACCATGACAGACAGCCCAGTGCTGAGGGCTGAGGAGAGGGGAGGGGAGGGGAGGGGAGTCCGCTCGGAGGGGCTGTAGGTAGGCGCAGGGATCTGGCAGGTGGATGTTTCTTGATGTGTATTTCACGGTTCTCCGAGCGGAGCCGGGTTCATTTCGAATCTGCGTGGTTAATGTGGTGGCGTTATTAGAGGGGGACCTGCAGTCTGTTTGGATCCTGCTTCCTGTGATGCCTCGCCTCCTCCTCTCCTCTCCTCTCCATCCCGACGCCTCGCTGACTCTCCTCCCGCCTATTGAACTTCTTTATCAGCCGTTCAAAACGCAGCGTCTCTGCGCCCTTTCTTGGGCTTGAATGGCGTTTCCTCCTCGCCCCCATTGTGTTTGCTACCTGAGTCAGCAGGACCGGGTGGAGGGAAAAAAAGG
The DNA here is from genome assembly GCA_037039145.1 of Fundulus diaphanus. NCBI lineage: Eukaryota > Metazoa > Chordata > Actinopteri > Cyprinodontiformes > Fundulidae > Fundulus > Fundulus diaphanus. Next base: position 32,039,574 of record CM073127.1, on the reverse strand, counting down.
GGGGGGGGGAGTTCGGAGGAGGACAGAAGAGGAGAGGGGAGGAAGCTGAGTGAATTTACCTGCTCCTCCGGTGTGTGAAGTTAACGAGCGGCCAGCCCTGTTTGTCCCCACAGCCAGAGCTGTCGGGGAGTGACAGATTGGCAGCATCTCTAATCAGTGGCCCCTCTCCTCTCTCGACTCGAACACTCTTCTGATCTGTCACAAATGCATTCTTATAGCCGCTAATGGCACCGTCCACTCACAATGCACTCCCAGATCATGTTGAACTTTTCAGCTTTGTGGTTCAAAAACCGTGAAGAGACGGATCACTTTTACAGCCATTAACTGTTCAATCCGCGCGGAACACGACGAGTTTGATAGAAACACTGGAGTTGAATTAGCTACTTTGATTTTTATTATTATAATTATTATTATTATTTTAATTTGATTAGGGTAAAAATCGATGTTCGGGTGGATAAAATGGTTTCCTAAAACAAATCAACAATCAAACAAATATGGTTAAAAACAGAAAAAAGAAATAAGTCGTTATGTGGACTCTGTAAAGAAAAGGACGCGTTGTTCATTTAAGGTAGGTCCTAAGTAACATGCAACGGGATAAAGTGGCGCACAATGACCAAGTTGCAAACAGGAGGAGTCTGGCAAAAGCTTTCTCAAAAAGAAGAAGAAGAAAAAGAAGAAGCATGTTCAACGGATCATGTTTTGAAAGTCTCAGAATTAAAAGCACATAAGAATAATGATGTGTTGCATCATTTATACACCAATTCCTGAGCTAAACTATAAAACGATCCTGCATTCCCTGCATTTGTCCAGGGTCTTTTTTGACAGAAATTTACTTGCTATTCTGAAATCCAATTTTTGTACAGAGGTCGACATTTTTTGTTTTATATATATATATATATATATATATATATATATATATATATATATATATATATATATATATATATATATATATATATATATATATATATATATATATATAAAATACTTTAACATTATAAAATGTTGTATGTAAAAGTCGATGAAATTCAAATTAAGTTGGAAACATGAGGGGAAACGAATTTTATTGAAACTATTAACCGTCTACATTAACTTTCTAAATTTGTACAAACCTAAATCACTCAAGTGATATAATTAGACATCTTGTAGCTACTTAGCCTACCTAGTCTGATGTCGTGTTTATGTTTGTCGACTCACTGGAAGTTTACCTAAAGGATTTGACCGAATCAATGTCTTAACGACTTCACTGAGTCAAAGCAACAAACACGTGCAGTTGTCTGTTTTTTAAGATAATTCTCGCGTGTTTTACGCGGAGCCTGTTTTTTTACCTGCTTCTTAACCCTCACAGAGAAAAATGCATAAATACAAAATCGGATAAATCAATACACGATAACTTTAAACACAGAGGGGGGAAAGTATCTTAAACTCTATCTCACCCCTTACTGCCCGATCGCCATGCACCGCCTGCAGAATTACAGCAGACCTGCAGCTAGATTTCACTCAGCCTTCAGTGGGATTGGCGCTTATCTCGCCAACACAGCTCTGCTGACCTGCGGGGCTGCACCATCAGAGGTGTGTGTTTGTGCTGAGGTGTTGACCTGTCAGGGGGGACTTGTTAGGACTTTAACTCCGGCTGCTGGCGGTCTCCAGACGTCCGAGGGGTGGCATTGATTTGAAACTTGTCCCAGTCTAATTTGATGATAACGTCCAGGGCGGCTCCCGCCGCAGCGCCATTGACAGCGCACTGTCTTGACCTTGCCCAGCTATCAAATTACCCCCCTCATCTGGGCCACGGTGGGAGCCCAACAAGTTTACTGCAAGCCGAGAGAGAGGAGAAAGACAAATATTCTCTGGGGCCAGAGCTTACACTCTGAGATTCTGCGGTAAACCGAGAAGAGCAGGTTGGCGGTTTGCGCTGGCTGCTGCGCCAGCTGCCTCAGCAGACCCAGCTACGCTCAAAGACTCGATTTCACCCTGAAGGCTTCCCAACCTACATCCAATTTCTAGATTTTTCAGTTCAAACCTCGTTGTTTTACTCTCAGTTTTACAACTCTGATGCCCTTTTTTGGCAAAAAAAGAATGGGTTAGAAACAGAAAAACTATATACAATAAAAAAGTAGAACAATCTAAAGTGATTTTTTATTAATATAGCACCAAAATGTAAAATAAAAAAGTGTCTGTCATCCAGAGCAATTTCTTTTGGAAATGCAGAAGCCATTGCTGTCATAACAGGCCCAAGGCATAAGCAATCTAAGGGTCCAACTTAGTCCCTGGCCTTTCAGCAGGGGAGGCGTCAAGAATGTAATCAAGCATGCGCCTCCTTATACCTGGAGGAGTTCTGGTTAGCATATGGTTTACATTTTCATATAATCAGACGTCAGAAATACCTGAGAAATGCAGTGGCAGTAATCACCGAGGAGAAAACCTTTTGTAGTTTACCGGTACGTCACCTGCACTAATAATTTGATGTATCTGATTTAATCATCCCTGTTGCTTGAGTCTCATGCCACACACGCTATAATGCAAGTGAGTCAGTTAATGAAGGACAAAGTTAAAGATGTCCCCTTTGAGCCTGTATTGCAGTGATGATCTCTGAGCACGACTACGAAACCAAATGAGTCAGACAGAAAAATATAAGACTGCCGCCTAAATTAATTTAACATCATTAATTTCACTCTGTAACTTTTTTTCCTTTTTATTATTAATGCCCTTTTTTGTGGAGCTGAGGGGGGGGGGGGGTCATCATGTAAAGCACTTTTAATTGTCTTATTGCTAAATTTGGGCCATACAAACAAACCTGTCTTGCCTGTCCTGTCAGCATCCACCACTGTCTGTTTGTTTCATTTGAAGCAACTTTTGAAGTTGGAATTCGTAAAGTAGGCCCAACTTTTCTCCCCAGACCATGGCTTGCGGATTAGGAGGGGAACTGTCCGACATTTGTCAAGCAGACTGAAGACTCACAGACGATACAATCCAATCACTCCATCAGAAAAGCTGCAGACAACAAAAAGAAAACACAGCAACAGTTCTCCGCGCCGCCGTTCAGGCCAAGTCAAAGCCAGCAGAATACGTGCAGTAGATGGACGTCTGCTACGCCAGGCGTGCGCGTCGGTGCGCGCAAATGGACGCCGACGACAGGCAGTTTTACATTCCGCAGATCGTCTCGGAGTACAGTTGCACCCCTTCAGCTGGCGGATGGTTTGGTAACAAGTTGATTTAAGTGTGGAAGAAAAAAAAAGTTTGAGGGAGAGCCCAAGGCAGTGACGGGAGAGGGATTTGCTGTTTTTTTTTTTTTTTGGGAGCGGGGAGTAGTGCGGGAGGGGGTGTGAGAGAGACTGTTTGATGGAGCTCTACAGCTTTGAGACAGCTTGTTAATTAAAACCCCAAGAGATGAGGCTCTGCAGCCACCGTCCATATCAGAGCTCTGCTAACTACACTGACAGCAAGTTACTTAACAAGCGTGCGCCTCAATCCCATACCTCCCCCCTCTTTTTTAACTATTATTATCGCAGCCGAGCAGTGAGATATTCTAATTCTTTAAAATCCCCACTGTGGCGGTGAAATATCGTGTTTTCTACTGAAGAATTTGTGACAAACCTTCCTGATTCTCTGTCATTCAAGGGGGATTGGACCCAAAATGGCCGATTATAGGCTCCCAAATCCTGCAGCTTAAATTTGGCAAATTTGATTAAGGGAAGAAATAAAGGAATGTCAAAGATGAGTGAATTAGTCTAGACACAGGATTTTTATAACTTTATATTCAGATTATCCCCCCCACCTCCCAACACAAAAAACATTGAGTCTGTCTGAGGCCGGCCTGAGTCAGAAGCAAACTAGGCAGCGGATTAGAAGTGTCAGGTTTAAAAATGTAAACTTCAATGTTAGTTGTGTAAAGCAACATGTTTTATTCTTAATATTCAAAATGCTGCGTGTAAAGCAAAAAGGTCAAGATGTCAAGACCTTTCTACAAGTAAAATATTTTGTTGTTAAATGGTTTCCATTTTTAGAAGTACATTAGCTTCCCATCCCACATGTAGAAACAAAGGACAAAACTAATGAAAACTATTTGTTTTAAAGAAGTGAATGGAAACCAATCTGCCATCTTCCGTTCAACCAGAACTACCTCCTGTGCTCAGCAGTCACAGTCCCAAAGCTCTCATTCAGAATGTCTTTCCATCCTTTCAGACATGCACACTTTACCCCAGACAGCATCATCTTGCACTGTAAATCATGGAATGTGGTTCAAGCAAGACAGAGAGCTGCCGAGTCCGTTCACGCGGCAGATTGGGCGACTATTCCTTTCTGATTGGATCAGTAATGCTTAAACTTCTAAATATGAATGATATGGGGAGAATATTGGTTGAACTTGGTGCTTTGTGGTACTTTGAGCTCCCTCTAAATCCAACTCTCTTTGGGGCCTCATGCAGCCTTGGACCAGCTATTGCTCTGCAGCCTGAAAAGAAGCTGAATCGGTTGGAGATGATACAGAAAGTCAAAACAAAGAAAAAGTATCCCCTCCCCCTCTTTTTTTGTTTTTGTTACAGTGCGTTCTGATCAATTTCAATCGAGGTCATCTCATGCTATATCCCCATGCATTATTCCACCTTAATTGAACCTGCAACCCACCCTTTTGCCTGCGGGATCTCCGAGCCATTTCCAATTCTCTGTATATGCATGTGTGGGATGATGGCTTGTTAAGTCAAAGAAAACAAATACCAAGGAACCCCCCCCCCTCCCTTTTTCTCTCCCCAAACACTCAAAATGTATGACAGGGTCCATGCACAATGTTTGAAAAATAATAATAATGGTAATAACAATGTGCTCCAAGGTAACTCATGCAGATATAGCAGGGGGAGAGTGAGATGGGGGCTTTAGCAGGGAATGAGGTGATACCTGACTGGGGGGAAGCTGCAGGTGGAGAGGCCCCCTCTCATACTGTATACAAGCGAGCCTGCTGTGCCAAACCACCCAGGTTACAGCAGAGGGGGGAGGAAGTGTGACTGAGTGTGCGTGTGTGTGCGTGTGTGTGTGTGTGTGTGTGTGTGTGTGTGTGGGGGGGGGGGGGGGTCAAAAACAATCTGATAATACAGCTTAATCAACAGTGAAACCTTGCATGTGACTGTTCTGCAAACTCTGGGAGGTAAGATCCCAGTCAGTGTGCTCCCCTCATCTATTTTCTATGAGCGATCTGATCGGTGCAGTTAATAAAACGTTTTCTCTGCAGTCTGTTGTGGCTGTTCGCAACCGATGCAAAATAATAAAAAATATGTGGCATTAGAAAAAGGATGGTTATGTCGACCTGAAATATGAGTGCACATTTTTATTTTCCGCCTCTTCGTGTGGGGAGCAATGCCACATGGAGAGAAGGAAGACGTTTTCTTTTTTTATTTCTATAAACTTAAAGAATATAATTCAAAACGTATAAATATTTATCATTACCGTGTTTCTCTCAAAATTATCCCCAATTTCTCATAATATCACAAAGGTTAGGTGAATTTACCCTCTTAAATATTTGGAGTATCCAAAACGGTGCGCAAATTCTACTTCAAGATAAAATCTTTGCAGAAAGTCGTTACACAAAACTAAAAAAATAAAATAAAGAAATAAAGAAAAAAAGGAAGAAAGTAAAAAAGTAAAAAGACCTCTTCTTTTAGAGAGAGTGTTTCTTTGTCACTGATCGCCGCGTAAGAAAGGCTCCGGCAAAGCACCTGATCTGTCTGCGGCTGCTCTGCGGGGCCACGGCGCGTTTTAAGACAGCTGTAAAAGCCTCTGAGAGTCTCCAACACATTCATCAACGTCAAGAAACGACGAGCCGCTATTTAGTGAAAGTGTAGCAGCAGTGGCACATCGAAACACAGAGGAGAGATGACCATTTTCTTTATTTCTTTATTTATTCAGAGTGGCCAGTCAGTTCATTAGATGAGACGGATGATCGTGAAAAAAGCCACACAAATTCTGGTGTGTAAACAAATAAATATATTTTCAATAATAAAAAATAAAATGAAATTCGTTAATTGAGCTTTTTTTTATTTAAAATTATGCTTTATTTTTCAATGGTACGTTTTCCAACAAATGATGTGTCACCACAATTAAAAGATTTCAAGCGTAAAATGTGCTGCTTCTGTTCTGACTGAAATTTCTTTATTCCATTGCCTCATTTTCAAATGTTCTCCATCCTTTCAGAATTCATAGTCGTGTTATTATTCTTATTATCATCTTCATATTTACAATTAAATCGCAATAATTGCATGTGTCCTGCAAGGCTGGATTTCTAAAACAATTATCAAACGCGCAAACGCTGCATGACAGTCGGACTTATGTCAGTTTGCAGTTTAATTTAATGCCCAACTGATCGCTGCTTGTGATTAATGCCATCTCACGGCTTAACAAAATATATGTCTCCACTGGATAATGTCATTAGAAAGGAGATACATTTGCCACCTTAAAATCATGCAGAAGTCTGCAGAAGCTATGGAAACCCCCGGTTTAAAAAAAAAGAAGAAGAATGGGAAAGGTGCTGCGCCTCGCCGGGGACCGTGGCTCAGAGAGCACAGTGTGGAGAAAGAAAGAGAGAGACTGCGGGGCGGTTCTTGTTTGGAGGGTCCCACGACGCAGAGCGCCATCTAGCAAAGCGAGGCAGAAACGATCACAGACGTCTCTGAAGGGTCGGGTCTGAGCAGGAGGCTGCCTTATTTTATTTATTTATTTGTTTTTACGCGCACGGCGAATGGGGCAGCGCAACAATAAACCCCGTGGTTTAGAGTCTTTCAGAGAGTAGAAACTTTACAAATTCAAGTCTTGGAGAGATCCAAGTCACTGCTGTGCAAAGTAGTCAATCCTTGACCCGATGTGACTGATCAGTCCTAGAGTAAAGTGTGTGCGGCTTTAATTTTTTTATTTTTTTTTACAGAAACTGAATTAAATGGCGCATATGTCGTATAGGCGACCAGTACAAAAAAAGACACATTAAAAACATCTAATCGTATTCAAAGGGAAAAAATAAAAATCCAAATAGAAAAGTGGTTGACCCAGAAGAAAGAGTGCTGCTGGCTCCCTTACTTAACAAAATCTCGATCAATGCCGTCATTTATTTTGGATTTGCACGTGTTCAATAAGCTAACGTTGCATCCATGCACATGTAGTTGCAAGTATTTTTTTTATTTCTGAAAAAAAGGACGTTCCAGTGATGCTCATCAGCAGGTTCTGGTCAGTTAAAGAATAAATAAATAAATAAATATCATAGTATAAAAACCAGCAGCGCTTCCAACCCTCTCCTCGCACACACGCAGTCTAATCCCCTCTTATCGTCCTCGCCGCGCTCATTTGCTTCATATACAAACACAGCTCAGTCTCATTCACTGTAACCATCATTGCAGGTAATGATGGCGCAATAACAGCAACGGGCACTCCTAAAGACACATTCAGAATGAGCAATACGGCTACAGCTACTACTGACAATGATGGTAATAACAAGGAGGAATAATACGACTGGCGGCGGTAGACGCGTGGACGTGAGGAAACGGGGGGGACGTGAGCTGTAATAGCGCAGCGATCAATGCAGGCGCTGTATATCTGAGACGATCAAAGCTCCGTTGGAACAGAGGAGCCTCGGTGTCAGTGTTCATCTGAGGCTATGATAAGACTGGAAATGTTTGGAATCAGCTGCGTAAAATACACACAAAACAGACCCGGATCATTTACAAAGCTGTGCTAATATTTTAGTTGTGGACAAAATGCACATACGTCATCCATGTATCCATATAATGTACTCTTTAACGTGTTTAACATACTGGGATTGAATCAACATTGTGCGTCATGAATCGTGGCATATCGGCTGATAATTTCTCCCTAACGAGTGAAGTCAAAAATGTTTACATTTGTTTCCTTGGGCACTTGGTTTCTGCGTAAAAGTTTCCTTGTATGGAAATCAAGCTCAGACGCCTGGACCCACTTGTAACAGAAGTTCTGAAATAATTATTACAACCACATTAACTCTCCATTTAATGGCACGCAACCCACCCAATTTGATTATATAAACATAACTCTGCATTGATAAATGCATTTAAATGTGTGGGGAAGAGCTTGTGTGTACACCACGGTGGACACAAACCACAAACATGAAAAGTAGGTTGTGCTCTAAACCCATGAAAACCATGGGTTAGAGCGCTGAATTAATTTATTCAATAACTGAGAAAAATATTGATGTGGGGTTTCATTTCTATATACTTTCTATGATTGTGTTATAGCTTCTGCTCTGGTAATGATGTAATTAGCTTCAGGTTATTGGTGATTTATTACCTTAAAAACAACAATTGAAATCTACCCTAAAATTGAGCGATTCCCATTAAAATATGTAAAATTGCCGTTTTTTTTCTCCTTCACTTATAATAAACACCACAGATAGTCATGTTCTGTTTAGTTCTTTTCACCTAAGAAGTAAATCCTTGACATTTTGCGCCATCACCAAAATGGCAGGCTAGTAATCAGAAAATTATAGGCTTGCTCCGTCATATCGGAGCTATAGCGTCACCTGAGAACGGCTGAGAGCCGTGGCGCCGTAAACAAGCCTGGAAGGTGAGATCAGCGGCATTAAACGGGAAATCCTCATTTTGATTCATTTCGCACACAAGTCAAACGGAGGCATCGAAGGAGAATTCTTGGAAACAATCAGTATTTATTTTATTTATTTTTTTGTCTGGATGTGTGCAGCTATGGACCTCTGTGACTCCCCTCCTCTGGTCCACATGTCGTGCCTTGCTGCCGCGCTCTCTGCAGGCCTGCGCCAAGACACAGAGACCCCCGGTTTATATGGCCGTACCGCCCACCGTCGTGGAGAAGGGAAAAAAAAGAAAGTAGATGTGACTGGGCGCATTTGAAGTATGACGAGCTCTGTGGACCACTTCTTTTCACTCCAGTCGCCTCAAATATACGCCCGTTTCAAATAAGCCCCCCCCCCCCCCTTTCCACATCACACACACACACCAACCCCCTGCCACCTTGACATGAATGGGCGACTGACCTTTAGGGCCGTGTCCACTCGGTGCGGTTTTATCCAAATAAGCCTTTTCCTCACCCCCCCCCCCCCCAATTCACCCCCTCCACCCCCCAGCTAGACTGCCTCATACGGTGCCAGTAATTCTTTGCTGATATCATCAGCGGATGCAAATGAATTTGGTGGGAGTGTGTGTAGTGGGTGGTGGTGGGGTTGTTGGTGGACAAAATACCACACTGGATGCAGAATGCTTCATGTGGAGAGATGGGTATATTGAATAGCCTGCCACCCGAACCAGCCCAATTCAATATATTGCATGGAGAGAAGGGGATGGAAATAAAATACACATTCCGATTGGTGAAATCTTGGCTGTAAAATACCACCGAGGGAAGAAAAAAAAACAATCGGCATTCAAATGAGATGCGTTTATTTCTGCGTGGCCTTTGAAGAGGAGAGAGGGGTCGTGTCACTCAAATGAGGGAAAGGGCCACTCTCTTGTAACCCCCCCCCTCTCTCTCTCTCTCTCTCCCTCTCTCTCTCTTTTCCTCCCACCCTTCCCTTTCCCGTCTTCTCTCTCTCTCAGACCGACCCCCACTCACTCATCGCGCACGCACATTTCAACCATAGCGCACGCTGGCTTTGGGGGGCGACACAGAAGCTAGATTAGAGCTTTGCTTCTTTAACAAGGGAAGAGGAGGCACTTCTATAATCACAGCGGCGGTATGTGGGGCCACAAAGGAGTCTGCAACCGCAGGACGATGGGTCTTCTGTTGGGATGGCCCAAGCTTTGGCCGGGCCAGAAATAATAATAAGAGAAACACGCTCCATCCATCTATCAAAACGCATTAGTTGCGGTGCGTAAAGAAGTTATCAGCTCGCCTAACAACAGCTAAAGATTGTGGCACATTTTTCCCCCAAGAGCACATAACCCTTATATGGCCCGGGTTAAGACAATTCTCGCCGAGAAGACGGTAATTATTCACTTTGTATATGGAAAACAACACCTCCCTTGTTGACGCTTTTTTAGAGTGTGTTTCTCTGCGCGCCTGCTGGCATCCTCTTCCTACTTTCCTCCAGCGCAGACGTGTAACATGGACACACAAATTTGATGGATGGCGCTGAGTAAGATGGAAAAAAGGACGCGTATTTATCAACGTGTCCTCTGAGGTGGCTGGGAGCTGGAGACAGAGAAGAAGAGAGAGAGGCAGTAGGGAGGATCCATGCACGGAGACTAAAGGGGAGTCAGTGGGGATACCTTACCACTGTCCGGAGCGGCACACCGAGGCATGCATGGACTATATCTTCCTAGGATGCGCTCTGCTTTATCATACACTAGAAATTTGAATTTTTGAGAGCAATGCCAGCTATTAAATGCGTTTCAATTATTAATCAAGCACAAGCTGTAAATGTTTAATTCTGGTTAGCTGTTTTATTTCGGTAATACATCCAAACTAAATATTTTGAACAGAGATGGCTATTTATGGCGTGTGAGAACGCAGTAAGGCTGATTTGTTTATATGGGTTTTGCTTATGAGTAAATATAAATAGCTACATAATAAAAAGTTCAGAGCTGTTAAAAAGACTGGCTGAGAAGGTTAATTAAATGTAATATCTTAGGATTTACATTTCACCATTTCCCAATACATTTAAAATATCTGTTACCATTTCAGGAAGATCTTATGACTCAACAAATTTGGTGAGAGCGCTAATGCTAAAGTCAAACTTGCTAGCATGCTGAGCCCCATAGCCATGATACAGTGGCTGGCAACAAATGGCACATCTTAGCTTTGGTTGATAAGGAGAAGGTTTTTATACCACCTTTCTATTAAAGATTCAGAAACTTTATTACTAGTCCAGTAACATTTTGGACCTGAAATAATTTAGCCCCATTGCTAAATGGGAAACCTGCAAGCTTAACTTCTCCACCTCAAGGTAGCCAATTTACCAATCAACAGCACGTTAGCTGTGGCTTTCGTGCAATGGGTTTGCATTCCACCTTTTTAGAACCGATTTTAAAATGCGTATTACTATTTTAGCACCTTTTATGTCTAAACTACTTTTGCTACAATGCTAGTGCTAATGCTAAACTTGGTAGCAAACCAAACTCCTTGATCCTGATGCAGTCACTTCCAGTGGATGTTGCATCTTTTCTTTTTCACATAACACCTTTTTAAAGCATTATATTTTAATACTTTTTCTTACTAATTCAGTCATTTATGCCTGAAGCTGTTCGGCGGCAGCACTCACGCCACAGTAAAGCAAGATGAGCTTCCTAACCTTGAGGCAGTCTGTTGCAATGAATGGCCTATCTGAGCTGGCTGTAAGAAAAAAAAAACTTTCCATGCCAGATTTTTAGGCTAAAACTAGAAACATTTTTATCCTTTCAGTGACTCTTTGTGCCTTAATCACAAACCAATTCTTATTTTTGTTTCTTGTCAACATGCAAGGAAACACCAAATGAGCAAAACGTTATAAATACATTGTTAGAATGTAACTAATTTAGCTGAGTGTCTTTTAACTGTAAAACAAATAATTCCTACTCAGGACTAATAATTGACAAATCAAAATTAAATTTAGCCTATACAGTTAAATTCTAACAGCAAGATAGATAGATAGATAGATAGATAGATAGATAGATAGATAGATAGATAGATAGATAGATAGATATATAGATAGATAGATAGATAGATAGATAGATAGATAGATAGATAGATAGATAGATAGATAGATAGATAGATAGATAGATAGATAGATTTGACAGAAATCAAATGAGTCTATCAGTCAAATCTCCAGCAAATGTAATTCGTCTGTGTTTAGAGGAGAAGTTGGATACCTGCTGAAAAGCTTGCCAATCCATTGTCAGAGGATAATATGGCAGAGGACTGCAGAGGGTGTGGGCTCAGTGGATTATATCTTTTCACGCATTATTCTGCTTGAGTGACTTGCTGAGAAAAAAAAGCGCACAGGCACCAACAAAGATGGGTCAGGCATGAATGCGGCCTGTGTGTTTTGTCTATATAACATATTAATCCATCAAACCATGAAGTGGGGAAGATTTGAAGAGCGCACTATAATATATAAAAAAATATATATATTAATTTACCTTAAAAGTAAACGCGCATGCGCACGCACACGGCCGGCGTTGTTCAAGGATTGTAGTTGTTTTATTGTATGCAATTTCTTTCAACAAAAACTCAATGAAAATGGGTCAACAATAAATCCCAGGCGTTGATGTGATTGCGACAAAATGCTGTTGAGTAAAATATTGAGGAGGTCGGCCGACTGCGGTTGGAGCACGCATTTACGCACACACACACGCGCGCACACACACAACACACACACACACACACACACACACACACACACACACACACACACACACACACACAACACACACACACACACACACACACACACACACACACACCATCTGGAGCGTATTAGAAAGAGAAAGCCGTAAATATTGCCTGAAAAGCCCAGGCGTTATCAGGTATGTAAGCCCAGGCCTTGCTGCATGCCGTGGCCCTCCCATATGTTGACATAATCAGACTGTTGGGGATGTCTATTAAAACGTGTCTGAATTTAATAAATGAACACAGTGATTAAATTCAATTTGTTTGTTGCTGCTCTCCGGATGACTCCCGGTGTGTTTACATTTTTTTTTCTCTTTTGGAAAGGGTGGATTATGGTGCGGATGAGATGCTGCAGGGCTCATGGGAAGTTAATGTTTGGAGAAGAAGCAACAGGCTTCGGCTTAAACTCCTGCTCCTGCATCTGCAATCATCTTCTGCATTTGTCTCTTCTATATTGACATACTCTCATACTCTGACAGGAGGAATTAGAAGTTCCACTCGAACTGCACGCTTACACATCCGATTCACTTTTTCCCCCTTTAAACTCAAGCATTTCCTTTTACTGCTCTTCCTGCTCGTTATATAGTGTGGTTTCCCTTCACCAGCATCCTTGCAAACAACTGTTGGCAGCAGGAGAAGAAAGTTGCAAGTTGCACACTCAAGTTTAGAGACATACTGTATATATATATATATATATATATATATATATATATATAATATATATATATATATATATATATATATATATATATATATTCTCCTACCCTTTTATTTTATTCTCACACTTCCCTCTGTCTTTTTCACCCACTCCCCTTAGGCTGTGGAACACACACGAACATCAACAGGACAGACACATGGACACATAAACAGAGAGTGAGAGAGAGAGAGAGAGAGAGAGCGAGAGAGGGAGAGAGAGAGGGAGAGAGAGAGCGTCAAAATGAACCTTACTTTCTCCCCTTTTTCTGCCATGAACCATGGATCTTCATCCGTCCATCGTTGACAGAACTTCAAAACTTGTCTTGATCCAGCCGCGTCTTCCTCTTCATCGCTTAGAAATAAAGTCCGCCATAACAGTGCGCTCTTATATATATATATATATATATATATATATATATATATATATATATATATATATATATATATATATATATATATATATATATATATATGGGGTTGCGTCCCAAACCCAGAAGGCTTTGGTTGATGAGGTAGAGAAGTGCAGATTGAGACATATTGAGCCCGCTTTTAAAAGGATCATTTCATCATGTGGGAGGTTGGGGCACACAAAGTTTGGACCCGTGACTGGCATTCCGGAGAGAGACATGCATATTTAAAACAACAAAGCAAGACAGAGACCGAGGGGGGGCCCCACTGTGGGGTGGGGCGGGAGAAAACGAGGAAAAAGAAAAACTTGGAAAGGAGCTACTAGATGAGCAGCTGTCATTAGATGGCGCGACCAGCGCACATTAAGATATAGACGTCTGAATGGGTCCACAACAATTCCTTGACAGACCCTTTGGTACTTGTTAACTTCAAAAGTTTTTTTTTTAATAAAAAAAAAAGATTAAAACTGATGAAATGTTCACCACTGAAATATTTTTGAACTAGCTGATTTTGGTCTACCCACAATATTTTTTTTACTGTATTTTATACTTTTGAATGCACCGTAGAGCAATAATATACAGCATCACGTGGGTTAAATAAATGAATAACTCCTAAAGCCCTTCCACTTCTATATAGTGATATTATTTAGTCCAATACTTTATTTTCCGGGCCCATTTTCTGTCCTCAAATATCCAAGCAACCGCATTTTTTTTCGGGTCGCAATTTAAAACGTCTCCCACTTCTATTTTGTCACGTCACACACAATTGTATCTCTCTCAAGCAAAGCCGGTGCGCTTAGCGCTGTCACTTCTCCACAGCTTTTACAACATCACCCCCCACCACCACCCCTTCCTCTCTCTCTCTCTCTCTCTCTCTCTCTCTCTCCTCTCTCTCTCTCTCTCTCTCTCTCTCTCTCTCTCTCTCTCTCTCTCTCTCTCTGCCTTACTTTACTAGAGGCTTTTTTTCTGTTTCTCTTTCTTGTGCAAGGGTCTATTCGTGCAAGAAGGAGTGAAGAGGGCATAAATAAAAACGCGCTGGCTGTGACGAGAGATCTGTCCGCTGGAAATGAAGGGCCGAGGGTGGGGTGGGAGGGGTGGGGGGCATGCACTGGTGTAGAGCTGGATATCTCTGTTAGTTGTCAGCGTTTAGTCCATGGCTGTGGAATGCTAATGAGTGAGGTCTCTCTCTCTCTCTCTCTCTCCCTTTCTCTCCTTCTCTCCCCCTCCTCCTCCTCCTCCTGTCCACCCCGCCTTCTCGCTCTCTCAGGGAGAAAAAGCGGATCGATAGCTGACCCGATGGTTTTGGCCAATGCTTTATTTATCTGGCCAGGCAATGATATTATCAGCCTTGAACGTTATATACAGCAGACGTCTTCCTAAATCAACACAAAGAGATCCGCTTACACAGCGATCCGGGCTTTCTCACAATCACCTCTCCCCTCCCTCTCTCTCTCTCTCTCTCTCTCTCCCCCCCTCTGGCTCTCCCTCAGCACATACGCTTACGTACGGTTAGTGGATACGCACGGGCGCACCGCAAACATACATTATACGCGCCTTTCGCACCGTTCCAACAGTCGGGCGTGTGCGCGTCTATAAGTAGGGAGGGAGGCAGGCGTCCCCCCCTTGTGTTACATTCGCAGCTCCAGAAGGGCTGGATTTGATCCATGGCTCAAAGGTTGCCTGTGTGGTCTGCGGACTTATCTGTGCCACCGACTGAATATAGAGCCCATGCAACAAGAAGCTGGCGTCTGGATGCTGAAATGTGGCACACCCCTACCCCAGCATAGGCTACGTCTACGTCTATGTCCTGGGCGGATGGATGAGCTATACGGCGAGATCACTTGTTGTCATTTTTTAACGCATGTGACAGTATGAGAAATAAGCCACGTCACACTTCAGATGGAGAGAGAGAGAGAGAGAGAGAGAGAGAGAGAGAGAGAGAGAGAGAGATGAGAGAGAGAGAGAGATGAGAGAGAGAGAGAGAGAGAGAGAGAGAGAGAGAGAGAGAGAGAGAGAGAGAGAGAGAGAGAGAGAGGGGGGGGTCCCCATTCGTTTATATACACGGGAGCCCCGGCTATTTGGAAACTGTTATTGTCTCAAACAGCCGTATTTGTCAAATGTGGCCGAGCTGCTGCTGCTGTTTCTTCTAAGTGAAAAGTAGTGACGTGTGACGCCAAATAGGACGTTTTTCTTCTTCTTCTTTTTTTCCCCCGCCGCTGTAGAGCGCGGCAACGCCGGCGCGCACTGAAGGGGTTTCCAGAGAAATAGGCTCACTGACAACTTCGGATAATAAATGTTTCGCTTTCAGACAGATATCTCGAACGTGAAATCGCACCCAGCTGCTTGTGTAAAAGCAAACAAATAGCCCCCGCCCGTGTTGGGAGTCCTCCACTTGTGGTTTGATGAATGAAACCAGACAAAGGTAAATGGTTATTTAAACTCATTTCGCTGTAACACTTTGGTGACCGGCGTTTCCTCATATCCGTCTCCTTTTACCCACCGCAGTTAACCTGACAGCGCAGGGTTTTTTCTCTCCATCCAATCTCTCTTTCCCCTCATATTTAGCTTTAATTAACAATAGCTAATGTCGTAATATAAAATAAGAATTTTGTTTGGACAAACAAACCAATGAGAAAATGTGCCATTTTAACATTTGAAATATTACACAAATAAAGAAATAAAGCCTTCATCACTAAATCAGCAGAAATCACCACTTTATTCCCGAGTCCTCGTGTGTTTGATTCGTATTGCCGTTACTCTATACTGAAACGTTAATTGGCAACACATGCCACCATTTTATGTTTTTTTTTTTTTTGTACCGTCGCTTTATATAGCCTGCAGTGTAACAATTGTAGAACAGAATGCTCTCAGCGAGGGGATAAAAGATAGTTACTCTGGAGGGGATTCTGAATACATTATGAGGAGACAAGCAGCTGAAAGCTACGTTTAATAACCATGCAAACACACTTTTTAAGTCCGGACCAACATAAAATATAATAGAATAAAATAAAAAAAACGCTAAAACAACAACGTCAGAAGAAATGTGCGTAATGGCCAGTCAGACCTGTGGATTGTCATCGGTTGGGTCAGCTACCAATAAGCTAAAGTTTAAATAATAACAACCTTTCACATAATTTTAGTTTAAATACCACGAAATGTGTTTGCTTTCTTTTATTTGTCTTTTTTTGTTGTTCAGCTCAGAGCTCTGCAGCAGGGGAAGGAGGAAGAATCCCACCAGTTTCTTCTGTTCCAACTTTCGCCTGACCTAAAGGTCGTGGAAAGGATGATCACATCCCCAGCCCTGCACTAATACTGCAGAAAACGTCACTTGCTTGCTTTTACGGCCATTTTCAGCGGACGTAACCCGCAGAAAATCATATATGCGTTGTCAGATGATCTCACAAGTAAGCTACATCATTCCTTTATTAGGGGCAGTTACACCTTAAAAGTTTTTTGTTTGTTTTTTCTTTTTTTGGGTGGGAGGGGGGTACAAGCATTGCAAAAAGGACCTCACAACACCGGGCTGATAATTAGACAGGCTAACCGTTATCACATCCCCGCTCTGCTCTCCCTGATCACTGCCAAAGCGAGGACAAAGATTTGGGCGAAATGACACAGAAGCAGCTCGCCATAACTCAGGAAATGTCAAGCCTTAACCATATTCTCTTCCTCAGAAAACCGACCATTTTTTAACTATGTCTCATCTCTCCTCACGCTGTGATTGTAATGCAAGGGCAGGTAAATACTCTGGACCTCCCTGCAGTCATTTCTGGCTGTTAAGGGAGACAAAGACGGTGCAGAGATGGACCAAAGCAAGGGCAGTGTTGGTGCGTAAACCCCATCTCACACGCTGAGGACTTATCGATGGGCTCATTACATTCTGACTGTATCAAGCAAACCAAGGCCACATCTTTTTTCCCCTGTTACTCTCTCTCTCTCTCTCTCACGCACACACACAGCACACACTGTCATGCACTTGACTTTCTTCTAACACGCTTCTCCTCTCGTTTGTCTCAGCTCTCTCTCTCTCTCTCTCTCTCCTCCCTGCCTCCCTCTCCATTCCCACACAATGCATCACACTCGGTGTTCCTATCGACTGGCTTACATGCTGTAAAATACATTTTCCAGATTGATCACGCATATCACAGCAGCTTTGCAGTGGGGGCCCCCTTACCCTTTTTTTTGCCAAATGACGCCCACGTCAATACAGAGCATGCAATGCGCTATCAGGGCATAGTTTTTTTATTTTAGGAGAAAGAATGAGAGAGAGAGAGAGAGAGAGAGAGAGAGAGAGAGAGAGAGAGAGAGAGAGAGAGAGAGAGAAAGAGAGAAAGACGGGGAGGGGATGTTATTGTTTAGTTTGCAGAGAATACCCCTGATTAAGCCACATGAGGAAGGTTATAGGTGGCTCTGTGTTAGAGGCTTCCCAAAGGGGGGAAATATTAAACATTAATGCGCTCACAGGCGGTATTGTCTCCTTCTTCTTTGTATCCGCACTGTCAGTTATGTCATGGCTCTTTCCAAATGTAATATGTGCCTCTATTGTGCAATTATGATCCCCTTTAAACCCGTGTAACAATTTGTATTCACAGGTAGGTTTTAACAGTGGTTTCAGTAACCGTAGTAGCAGCGCACATGAAAAAACCCTCACATTCCCTTCTATTTGTTAAAAAAGAAAACACGTGGTGCCCAGGAAAATGCTTGAGAGTGAGACATTGTTGCCTATTTCTTTTTTAATAGTACAGTCACCGTCACACAACTTCATCAACCGACCCTTCTGCCAAAAAAAAAAAAATTAAAATAAAAGCTGCATCATGGAGTAAGCAAAAAATTGAAGGCAACAACCAATAAAATTCAAGAAACAATGAAAATCTTCAAGACGAAACAAACAAAATGTATTTGAAATGATATATTAAAAGTGCTTTTTGAATTTCATGTCTCTCCGTTTTTTTTCTCTCTTTTGACTGATGATCGACTCCACACGCACTCGTGGTCCAGGGGAGGGGATGGAGGGGATGGAGGGGAGGGAGGGGGGGAAAGGCGCCCCAGACGGAGTAAAAATGTCAGTAAAAACGTCCTGGAGGTCAGTTTTGTTTTGCTGCTTCTGCTGCAGGTCCATCGTATCAGTTGGGGGAGGAGAAGGGGAGGGGTCCAAATATATATAAAAAAAAGATCAAATAAAATAAAAGTTCAACCATCAGTGTGATATTGTCACAGCGATTAGACTGTTTCTTATTCGTCTAAATTCATTTTATTTGTCTTGTTTTTTTTATTCTTTTAAATTCTCACTTCAATTTTTAATTCCTGGAGAACATAGCTTCGACAACATATATCGCACTCATTATAAGAAGCAAAAGGTTATATCAAAAAATTATTAGTATAGAATCACAGAAACCCTGGTTTGGAACCAGAAAAAATACAAAACAGAGAGGTACATAGACACAGGACAATTCTTATAATTGCTTGGAAACATTATTTTTCCCGCTAAGTCTTGATTCATTTTTTTTTCTTACTGCGCATATGATGTTTTTTTCTTTTATTTGTATTTTTTTTTACAAAAAAAAAAAAGAAAATAAAGACTAGTATTTTACAAAATGAAGAGTACTGTTCTTGAAGATGAGGGTGCGGATTTACACAGGCGCAAAGTCCAGTTCCAATATTTTTCTGTACATAATGTATTCCATCACAGTCCCAGAAGACAGAAAAAAAGTAATGTCTTCCGCAAAGTTTCTCAGAAAAAAGGTCCTATATATAGTCTTCTTGAAGTAGGATGGGGAGTGGGGGGGGGGGGGGGGGGGTTGCAGAAATTTGGTCCTTTTTTTCCCTCCTTCTCTCTGTTTTTTTGTGACATATTAGGATCATTGGATGGACATGTAAGGCCAGTTGAAGCTGCTCCCGGATAATAGCATATCCCTGATGAGGGTTTCAATAGGAGTTTTACCTACCAAGCGGACGAAGAACAGCTGCTCGATTACCGACGAGGAGACGGTGCGTAGAGAGGGCAGCCGCAGCAGCAGTTTGCCAAAGCGGCTGGGTTGGTTGGGGTACTGGCTCCTGACG